>JANAVB010034615.1:3360912-3960780 GCA_029216955.1 Iris pallida | reverse complement strand
TTATCACAACGATACGGTCAAGTAAGCAAATCAACTAAGTTCAAAGGAAAACGGTCATTGGATAACTTGTCGACAAGGTAAAGTTTTCTCGAACGATTGCCTAGGCCAAGGACATATTCGGCCCGGGAGGAACGAGTGTAGCAGCGCCAACCCTTCATCGGCGTGAGTTATGCGGGCACTTTCGCACAGGGCTCGCTACCCGACACAAAAGGGGCATCGTCTAACCAATGCTATAGTTCGCGATGGCTTGACATTGCCAGTGGCCTTCATACTCCTTTCACTGCTTAACAGGTACACGGACACGGGATGAATTTGATAGTTGCTTAATGATATACAGTTTCATATGCTTGCCTCAAAACATGTTAACATGCAAATCGAACAGGATGGTTAGAAAGATCATTGAAATAGCTAGCTAACATGTTTACGAAACTTTGAATCAAATGTAGAGCTTGGATTCAATTAGCCATTCGCCAGTACATGTGTTTCGTGCTGATCCTCGCTCTTTGCAGGTCCCACGAACCAGAAGGACGTGCCAGCTAGCTCGGCGGCATTCGTGATTTTGAAGCTTCGACCGTGCGTCGAAGACTCTCTCTGCGACTCCACTTTTGAAGGCTCTCGATAGTCCAAAGAAGATGACTCAGCGTCCCTCCCATCCAGGTCACTGGAGTACTTTGTGTATATTGAGGGATGTGTGCAATGTATGGAACGACTATCTCATCGGCACTCTTTTGTAATCGAGTCATGTTGTAGCCCGTGCGGCAATGAGTCTTGTATCAGAGTCTGTAAAAGATGTTCATTATCAATAAAGATCAAGTTTCCTTTACTTATTGTGTGAATCAATTTGTCTGCGTACTCTCTTAGATTTGTGTCTCGAATTATCTTATGACTAGGCCTTATGCGATCGCAAATTAGGTTCACACGGCATCACGCCCGGGGGACGACTATCGATTCGACGGAATCGGGGCATGACAGGTAACACCTCCATCTGGTGTAACATGCAAGAAGGAGCTCGTTGCCAATATTCTCGCCTGGACCGCGCCCTCGTCGACAACCGGTAGTCCGATATGAATCTCATCTCCAACCTCTTCCACATTAACTCCAAAGAATCCGACCACTCTTCTCTCCTTATTGAGGTCAGCAACAACTCCGACCTTATTAAAAAACCCTTCAGATTCCTGGACTTCTAGAGACATCACCCTCAATTCCATAACATCGTTGCATCCGCCTAAAATTCGTCGAACAACCCAGAACCCCTTACCAGAGGGGCCACAAAACTCAAGGCTACAAGGGGCGCCCTTGCTTCCTGGAGCAAACTCGCTTTTGGCAACATCTTCCAAGAGATTAAGGCAGCGGAAGACGACATCACTCGTGCTGAGATTCGGTTCGCTGTGAATAGTTCCTCAGAGGCCCGCGCTACGCTAAACCTAACCAAGGCTATCCTCAAATCCTGCCTGAAAGTGGAGATAGAATTTTGGAAGCAAAAAGCCAGGTTGACTTGGGACATCTAGGGCGACAAAAATATCGCTTTCTTTTACGCCTGCATCAGGGGCCGCAGGCATCAACTCACCCTTCATAAATCTCCAACGATAACGGAACCTTACTCAAAGATCAGCGGAGCATCCAGGCGGCTACCGCCAACTTCTATTCCAAATTATTCACCAAAGAAGTCATCGACAAGGATGAGGTCTTTCTGGCTAAGGTCCTTCTCTTAATCGAAGAGCAGAATAATGAGCAGCTATTAATCCCCCCATCCGCAAAAGAAGTTAAGTCCACGGTCTAGGCACTTGACGAACACAGCGCTCCGGTCCAAACAGATTCTCTAGGGTTTTCTTTCGGTCTAGTTGGGATATCATTGAGACAGACGTGATCGAAGCCACAACTTCTTTCTTTCAAGGCGCTTGCTATCCAAAATCCTTATCGTGAGCCAACCTCATCTTAATCTCCAAAAAAGATAACCCGAGACCTTCTAAGATTTCAGACCGATCAGCTTATGTACCTTCGCCAATAAAATTATTTCCAAGATCATCGCCACCCTCATGTCCCACATCCTCCCCAAGATTATCTTTGAGGAGCAAAGCGACTTTGTCCCAGGGCGGAACATCACTGACAACATCCTTCTAGTCCAGGAAATGATAACATGTATGAAATTTCCGTCCGGGGGGGTAGCATAGCCATCAAGCTAGATATGGAGAAGGCTTACGATCGCCTGGACTGGCAATTCATGATTTGGGTTCTCAGGGCCTTCGGGTTCTCCAAAACCTGGATAGACATCATATTCAGATCCATAAGCAACTCATGGTTCTCCACTTTCATCGATGGGCAAGCGGACGACTTCTTCAAATCTAGCCGAGGTGTCCGTCAAGGAGACCCTCTATCATCCACCATCTTCATCATTGTCGTCGAAGCTCTCAGCAGAAACTTTAATAGCATAGTCAACATCCCCATATTCTACTACTTTTATACCACCGCCGGTCGTCCTCTAATCACTCACCTGGCCTACGTCGACGACATCCTCATCTTCTCTTTTGGTGACGTCAGATCAGTGGAGGTGGTCAGTAGCATCCTTGAGACATACATGAGATATTTCGGACAACGGATAAACCGCGGCAAAAGTGTCATCTATACCCACCACAAAGCCGACAGGAGCCACTTGGCCACTCTCACCAATCTCACCTCCTTCTTCATCGCATACCCACCGTTCACCTACCTGGGCTGCCCACTGGTCTACGGCAGATCTAATTTGGGCATCTTCGGCGGGCTTATTAACAAGGCGAGGAAGAATATCGAGGAATGGCACAACGCGACCCTATCTTCAGGCAAAAAATTGATCCTCATCAAGCACGTTCTATCCTCCATCCCAATCTACACCCTGGCCGTTTGCTCCCCGCATTCCAAGGTTCTATCCTCCTTAGAGGCCCTCTTCGCCAACTTCTTTTGGGGTCATCAAGATGGTAAGGATAAGCACCACTGGGCCAGCTGGGACACGATGGCCAAACCTACGAACGAGGGGGGTCTCGGCTTCATCAAATTATCGCACATCGTGGATGCCTGCTCTACAAAATTGTGGTGGAAGCTGAGATCGCATAACTCTATCTGGACGCGGCTCATGAAAGCTAGATACTTCCAATATTCTCACCTAACGAGGGCCGTTGCCAACAATCGTTCCTCCTCATATTGGCACCGTATTCTTTACGGCCATCAGCTAGCCGAACCCTTTATCCGCACGCAGATTGGCAACGGCAACTCGTCGCCTTGCCACGAACGTTGGATCGGTAACGCGGTCCACCAACTGTCTCCAAACACCCCCCTAACTGCACGATCTGTGATCTTTGGGACCCGCATCGGATTAGAGATGGAAGCGGATCAGAGAGTGAATCGGGCCGGAGGCGATGACCGAGCTAGCCGTCGCGGACGTTCGGATCAACGATCTTCCAGACGTATTGATTTGGGCCCCCACCGTCGGAGGTTCGTTCATGATGGCCTCTACCAGGCGCGAGGTGGGGGGCGACGGCGTGCCGTCCCCACTGATCGCCCCATTTTGGCAACCTTGCATCCCCAACAAGTGGTCTTTTCTGCTCTGGAGAGCTTAGTGCAGGAAGCTTCCGATCGATGTTTCCTAACCACCATCGACCTTTCTCGCCGTTGCTGGAAGAGGCATCGACCAGGGGCTTCAATGATCTCCTAGACAACTTGGACGGCTCCCATAGCCATCAGATCGTCGTAGCCGGTGGAATTTGGATACACTTGAAGAACCGGAACAAATTCAGGTATGAAGGTCGCCAAGACAACCGAGCACAACTGATCTGCGAAGTCCTTCGACAAATTCTTAATCTCAGAAGTCGCTGCTTCCACTCTACGGATCAATTTTGGCAGGCTTTGCTCTAGCCACGTGTGTCGCGCCCTTTGGTGCACAGCTTAGGCTATTAGGTTTTGTTGTTTCTTCGCGCTTGGCGTGCTTACTTGTATAGGCTTCGGCATTTTGCGCCTGATACATCAATAAAAGTCCTTTTGCTTTAAATGTATATATATTATATTATATATATTATATATTATTATATATATTATATATATATAATATATATATATATATATATATATGTTATAACTAGGTAGGTAATGACTTGTATGGGTTAACTTAACCTAGATGGACTTGGTTTGACCAGAGTTGGACCAGGATTGAGCAATTGACCAAAAGTCAACCTTGAGTCAGTATTAACCTAGGATGGACCCAAATTGCATATCATACACTAGAAAACCATGTTTAAACACTATTTAGCACCATTTAACATATGTATCTCATATATAGGTTTCTGTGACTCCACTTTGGGCCTCGATTCACATTCATTGCTCTGGATTGCACGCGAGTACAATCTTTGATAGTTTTTATTATTGATTACCACTATAATTCAAGTATTTAGAAATGTTACTTATGATTCTTGACACGAGGGTACACGGATTGGTATTGTCATTGGATCTTCAGACATCAACTTAACTCATCATAACGGTTTTGGATATTGTCCTCGTTGGTATTGGATAATATTGGATAACACTATAATATGTTGGCTAGTAACGTGTCATGGTTGGATCCATCGTATCAGTCGGGGCAGAGAAAATACTAGTTAGATATGTGATCAAGAACTATCGACAAGTAGTATAAATCATTGACTACTAGCTATCATATATTGCACGTATGGTTGAGCTAGCCTTCCTTAGTGCAAATCATTGTATCTCCCAAGCCGATCACATATCTAATTCGGTATTCCAAAACACATTGTCTATTATAGTTTCATACTCGGTTCACCAACTACATCGCTTTATCATTCATATGGTAGTTCCTCTTGCTCTCACAGATTACATTTTCAGTTTATATTGTCTATTTCTTCCATTATACTATTGCCTCAGACATGTTTTCTTCATCGTATATAGTATTTTCTTTATCACTATTTTATAGTTTTTGTCAATTAAATGGAACTGCTATTTGAGTTGTACTTCGCTCCATCCTGACTGGATAATATTTTTTAGAAAATCTAGAGGACTGACGACATTGCCAGGAGATTCCCTTTGGAGCTAGTGCTCGCTTAAGATGCACCTTTATTAGTGTTTAGCTAGTAGCTGGGGTTACTGGACCTTGTCTCCAGTTTATGAGATTGAGTTGTTATAATTAATCAGGACATGTATTAAATTGATTTAAGACTTCTAGTCTTTTGTGTTGTGGAATTCGGTTGCTATTCAGTTTTATCTTCTTAACTTCAATTCCAATATCGTGCTTATCTTCCTTTAGATTCGAGTGATTGAGTCATGTTTCATATATTATATTCCTCCATGAGGAGATGGCAAGTTTATATTCTATATTATAGATGTTAGAAGTTATAGATGACCTATACAGCGTTCTACCGTCGACACTACGGTGTAGGTTGTACGTACCCAAGTTCTCGTGACCATAAACAGGGTGCGGGTCGTGATAAGGCATGTCTCAAGGGCTTCTGTATGTTTCTGCTGTCTGGATCCTTCGCTGCTGTCCATGTTGTCGCCTTCGACCATGAATACGGATATCATGTGCGGATTGGTAGAAGGAATGGTGGATCTTTCGCTCTCTGGCTCAAACGCCTGTGTCCTATCATCTTGAGGATAAATAGATTACAATCATCCTCAGATTCGTTGTAATTACTACTCCCAGCTTTTTGGCTACCTGTCATGCGGAGGTATCTGTGTCATGATGTCCCTCATTGGATTGGAAGGAAGGATTGTCATGAATGGTGGAGGTTTGGCCACCCCCAGCTAATGTTGTATCCGTAACATCATTTCCTTGCGCCAAGGATCCAGATTTGGCCTGTGTGCCTTGGAATACACCTGTACTGGGTACAGTCGTCTTGCTACCCCCAGGCCAATTTTTGGGCTTGTTGGCCGACACAGAAATATTCTTGGAAAGCTTCTTGAGAGACGGAGAACCCCGCGCCGCATTGCATGAAGCAACGCGAAGTTCATCTTCTTCTTCATTAGACACCATCAGTCGTAGTCTTAGAAGACAGACCACCTCTTTGGTGGCGACGCGACTATTTAGCAACAGTAGCAGTTGATGGTGATCTAGGTGCTGTTATGCCTTAATTTAGACACGCCTTGTGCCACAAACCCCTCCCGCACTTTACGCTTGTGGGGAATTGTTGAGGTCTCCACCCCTGAATTCCTTTCGTGCGCACAGGAAAGCTGCGGGCAGGAGTGAGGAAATGGAGATAGCTTCTCTCTTCTTAGTTCCTACACGTGAGACACGCTTAGGTCCTGATTAGAGAGTTGCTGATGAGGTAGACTCCTTCCATGCTTACAGAAATACTGTTCATACGAGTCTATCTCGATAGTAGGTACCCTCTGGCTTGAATCGTCGAATGAGCGCTCAAGTGACAGCGGGGTTTCACCGATCGAGGCATCGAAGCACGCGAACCAGTTTTGTATAACTTTCTATTGGCTGCGTACGAAACTATCAATACGGGACTTTGGTCTACCGTCGGCATAGCACTTTGATCGTGTGAGCACGTGCTGCCTTGGATTTTTTCCTACTACCCCTTAAAGGTGTATAGTATTAAGAGTCCAACAGAGTGGTTGGCATAGCACGTTGGCAGTGTAAGGCAGGTGCCACCTTGGACTTCAGGTGCGTAATATTCAGAATCCAACATAGCCTTACCCGAAGGGTAGGTAATTTTATCAAAGGCAGAGGTTCTCGGCTGCGCAGCCTCCTCCGTCCGTGGGTGGACCACGGCGAGCTTCTTCCTGCGGTACGCCTTTGTCAGACCTGCCGTAAGGGAGCCATACTCCTCGTTGCATTTTTTCGAAGTGGGAACTGAGCTAGACGGCCTGTAGCAGTAGCCGAAATCTTCTTCGGGGCTTCGACCTTCAGGGGGTTCTGGGACGCAGTCCCCCGTCGTGTTGCTCGTTGCAGCCGCCTTCGGCACCCAGGTACGTCGAGTCTTCATCGATTTTATTAACCGCTTCGAAGGACTCGACTTCTCCTCAGAAAGGAGATCTTCGAAAGCTTGTTGGTTGAAACATACTACCAACGTCTTCTGAGAAGATCCCAGCAAGTTATCGTCAGATTGCGTCAGTACCTTCTCGTTGGAGGAGAATGAAGTCCCCAGCAGAGCCGCCATCATGTTTGCCATGACAAAAGGTTGCATGAACTTTTTATATATTAAACGTATAAAAAAGTACAATTGATTCCTAAACAAGAGATCTAAGTAGAAAGTTTTCTGTGGAAGTGTGACGGTGGAGATCGAGCACTGCAGCGGCTCCTTTACTTTGTTGACGATCTGACGACGAGTTGAACTTGCTCTGGCTTTCTAGTGCTTGTGATTAGAACTCTAGGGTTGCCGATCAAGAGGATAACGAAGTTGTAAAGATTTTGAAGCCTCTTTATCAAAGAAAAACTTCTTCTATTTATAGGGAAGTACATATACGATATGTATAGGGATTGTGCAGGAATGCTGCACGTAGAGATATGAGAGAATCTTGAAGTTGTACGGTGAGGACTGATGCTGAGCTGACACATGGCGGACGCTGGGATTCTCCTTTATCATGATCTTTGGAGAATTATCAAAATAAACGACACATGGCATGTGTTTATTGTTGATCGGATGAACCTGAGCAGATTCTGTTCCTATCCCTGAAGTTGGATTTTGTCTTATCTTGGGGGCCATTGGTTTAAACAAACCGATTGGATATAGCCCTCGTCTATAAGAACAAATTTTGTCCTTATATGTGGTTTAAACAAACCGATAGGATATTGCTCTTAACAAAAGAATCAAACTTTGTCCTATCTTAAGAGCGATGGTTTTTAAACAAATCGATCTGAAAAAGACATAAACATCCGTCTGACCACGTGGAACCACGTTACCCTATAAGACTGTGCTTCTATGCGAGCTGCGCTTCTGGCGAGGCTTTGAGGTCACTGCGCTTCTAGGCGATAAGTAGACTGTGTTTCAGGCGACGACATTACTACACTTTTAGAGCGACGAATGGACAAGTGCTGCAGACGATAGAGTCACTGCACTTTTAGGCGACGAGTGGACAAGTGCTTCAGGCAATGGAGTCACTGCGCTTTTAGGCCGACGAGTGAACTTGTGGTTCAGGCAGCGGAGACACTGGGCTTTTAGAGCAACAAGTGGACAAGTGCTTCAGGCAATGGAGTCACTGGACTTTTAGAGCGATGAGTGGACAAGTGCTTCAGGCAACTGAGTCACTGCACTTTTAGAGCGACGAGTGGATAAGTGCTTCAGGCAACGGAGTCACTGCACATTTAGAGCGACGAGTGGACTTGTGCTTTGGACAATGGAGTCACTGCTCTTTTAGGGCAGCGAGTAAACTTGTGCTTCAGACAACAAAGTGTCAGATGAAGGAGCCTTTAAACGGGCTGCACTTTTGGATGGGATGGAGGGCGCTGCGCTTCTGAGTTGAAGTGAGGGCGCAGTAGAAGGAATGAACTGGCTACGCTTCTGACTCGAAGGAGCTAGTTTATGTTGAAGTCATAAGAGCTATTAATGACTGCCCTTTTGATAGACGAGTCGGACATCCTCTTCTTTAACTACCGCTGTCATTTGGGGCTTGAGTCTGAGGCTTAGGATTCAGTCGAATGAACTATTAAATGAGATTCATTTTGCTGAGTCTTAAGTTCATCCCTTTAATTTGGGAGCCTTTGGTCGATGGCCAAGTGGCATGTGGGTTGGACCACACTCACCCTATATAAAGGAAAGCTTTTCTGAAGGGTTGTGTCTTCTGTCTCTTAATATTTCCATCGTCATGCTCGATCCTGACTTAGCTTCAAACGGCCGTTGGCCTTGCACAAGTCGACTGTTTGTTGTGGATCCTTTCGTTCAAAGAAGCTGTGTCCTTGTAGAAGAACTGCTATTGAGTTTTGAGATGCACTTGAGCGTTTGGCGTAAAGAGTTCGAACCTGAACAACATCTTGGAGGTCTTCGAGATCCAAGCATTTGGGTTTGGATTGATTGCCAAGCCGAAGAGCCACAGGTTGTGCTCTGTCCTGCTCAATGACGGTGGCACACCCTGTGCTGTGGACTGAGTTCTTGCTCGGGCCAATAGCTGCTTCAGGAAGTGGCTCGCTCTGACAGTACTACGCATCTAGGGGGCTGCGCGTGCTGAAGATTAACCCCCTTGTAGACTTTTCTTAGGTATTTTCGTCCTTTATATGCAATAATGAAGAATCTGTAATAGATCTTTTGTAGACATAATTTTAATAAAGAACTGTTTATGCACCACTTTTGTTCGTCTGTGTGACTATAGTTGTCTGTTTGCGCTTTTAGGGTAACTGCGCTTTTGTGAAGCCATGTGTAGTGAGAACGCCACCTGCGCTTTTGATATATCTGCATTTTTTTCATGCTTCTACAAACACCACATTTATGGTGTGTGCACCATAACCGCCCCATTCAAACCAAAGATACCGTTAAAATCACGGCCGGTGCCACTATCAATCAAAGATCGTGCCCCTAATTCAAATCTTCCATTTATGACACGCGTGTTACACAACGTACCATTCAAACAACAAGTTATCTTAAATATTTACGCGTGCTAGGTCACCTATGATCAAGCCGTATGGGTGGATAGTCATAACCACTGACGATTTCACCCGACGATCTTTAGATCCTCCTCCGGAGCTCCCGTAGCAACAGTCGCCCTGTCAACGCGTCAACCAAGCCGAGCAGTTGAAGAACTTGCCTAACCAGCTGTGACACCCAGATGGCGTCTTCCATGTAGGAGATTTTCTCCATCATCATTACCACCTTTATAGCTTGGCCTCTAAAATGCAAATATAGATAGAGGATCATCAAGGGATAGATCAAAGAGAGAGATCAGATCAAGAAAATATCCCAAGGGAGGATCATCGACAAGATGATCGAGGAGATCGCCAAAGAAAGCGGAGGAGATCAGATCATCAACTGATCGAATCCACCAAAATCATCCTTGTCAATGAGGATACCAGATGTATAAGAGAGAGTCATAGAGAGCACTTCAAGAGGCTACTAAGCATTAGATTGTCAACGGAGTAAAAGGGTCAATTACAGTAACTGATCTCCATTGGCGCACTTCCCCAGAATCTTTATTTATATTAGCAAATCCTTCCTATTAAGGTTTTTGTTGTAATGTTCAAAATCCTATTATATAAAGGAAAAGAAAGGAGTCTTGTTTTATATTTTCTCTTCCTCCTTGAAAGATACTTGTAATCTCAAGCACTCTTTCAACCCTCAAATAATCCCAATGGCGAACAAGCTGGTGACTCTGCTGGGGACGGCTTTCTCATCCGACGAGAAAGTAGTGACACAATACGATACTTCCAAATTGGGTTCGTCCCAACAGACGTTGGTCGTCCGGTTCGACCAACAGGCTTATGAAGACATGCTCTCTAAATGGTCATTCCCTTCCCCTAGGTCGATGAAACCTTGGAAGACTCGTAAGGTCTGGTGGTCAAAGCTACTGTGTCACGACCAGCAACTGCTAAGCAAGCTATCTCGGCTTCTACCAATGAAGATCCACATCCATCTCCCGTGCATACTTCCTCTAATCTCAAAGTCGGGAAGAATAGAGCCCAATGCTCGAGTCCAAACTGGAGAAGGTGACACAACGCCAAAGACTCAGGAACGTGCGCTCTCAATAGGCTATATCGGCCACTCCCCACTTAAAAAGACAAAGTTGCACTTCAACCATCTCGCCAGCAGGAAGTGCCTGAGCATGCCTCATCTAAATCATGATGAGTGCTTGTAAACGCACATCGGTCCACCCAGAATGGTGTCGGGCGACAGCACCCACAAGGAAGGATAAAGAGATCTGTCTTCCATAGGATCTCACAAAATCCCGTCCACGAAGAAGGACTTAACGTGTTGTACTACTCGAATATCGATGCAAAGAGGTCTAGATCAATATGGGTTCAACATACCCCGAATGTTGTCTCGGCGGATACTCATCAGAAACTGCCCCGGATGATCATACGGGCCCCTGGAGGAAGGCTCTGAAGTACGTGTAGGCAACTTTAGAAGGGGTGAATAGAGTTTGTGTCGATAATATCCAAATAAAAATCAACTCTTTCACCAACAGAATAATTAATCAGAGTATTAATGCGGAAATAAAAAAGATCAGAAAAGCATACGCAAATACAGCAATTTTACCTGGTTTCCCTCGTAGAGAACTAGTCCAGGCCTGAGAACTCTAGCTCAGGATTGAAATCAACTATTTGTGAAATAGAGGTACACCATGTGCCTTTACTCAGAAAAGCACGCCAACTTCTTACACTTTTGCTGAGGTGAAACTTGGAATTGTCCAAGCGACTACTTTAAACTCTTGCACAGAACTTCTAGCTGAATTGCACTACCTTGGGGCTTAGAAAGTTGTGTGGCTAGTAAATGGGAAGAGTAGGCTTAGAATGTATAAGGCTATAGAAGATGAGAAGATGAGATGAAGAGGTGAATGAAAAAGAAAGAAATCGTGGCCTATATATACTAGTCCAGGGAGGCAGAGTTCGGCCAGAACTCTGTCCCAAAATTCAATTTTTTTGCCATTGGAAAACTATCAACCAACAAACCCTAGAAAATAGGATCCTGATTTTCAGGAACCAGTTCGGCCCGAACTCTGTCAGGGGCAGATTTTGGCCCGAATTCTACTTCTTGGGCCAGAATGTTCAATTGGGCTGGGATGTTCAAATGGGCTTGGTTTGGTTTCGTTTGGTGGAGCTTTGGATAAGTGATTCTAGGTTTAAGACACTCAGTGCTACTCAACGTACATAATCCTAGACTGAAATAAATGTAAAAATATAGACGCAGAATACAAGTAATAGCAGCATATATTGATGACGTCCATCTTGAACCAATATGTGATCATGATGTTCTAATTTTGGCTTGATGTGTTATATTGGGTCATAACAGATATTATTTTTGTTAATACTCAAAATTAGGTTGAATGTGATCTAGTTTGGGTTAACAACTCCCCTATTTTGATAATTTACAAAACGATATTTGCATGCCCCAATGTTCATACCTGGACACATGTTGTAAGGAGTAAGAGCAAAAAAATGAATGGAATGAATAGCTTCCCCGTAGATATATATGCCGGCTCTACCGTAAATAAATATGTCCTGAGACAAAGCTTTTATCCAAGCACAACATAATAATATACAAACATATAATCAAATGTCTTCCCCTTTGTCATTTATCACAAAATATCGAAGTGCTCCCCCACAAACAGATAAATGCTTAACAAGGAGAAGAATTACAATCACGCAACCATGGAAAATAGAACTAGCAGTTTATAAAAAATTTAAACTAAGCCAACTTGCAGTCATACAATAAAGAAGAGAAACTACAAAGCAAAGTGCTAAAAGTAGGAAACTACAATGCATAACTAAAGCATAACTAAGTCATCAGCAATAGCAGCAGGAACGGAACCACAACCATCATTGAGCACAGAATGGTCCAGCAGTATCTGAGGTATCGCTGGCAGAACGACAAGGATCAACAAATGCTGCATTCGTATCCAGAAACCGCATAGACCAGGGGTCGTCGATCCGGTAACCTTCGCGAGAAGGGTCCTGTCCCATAGGAAATGGCATAGTGGGGTACCGAGCCATGTCGTACTGGATGTCGTGCAGTGTTGCTGATGGCACTCATCTGAAGAGTAGTGTGATAATCCAACACAGTGTAACGATCATCTTCCAAATGGAAGCATCGCACAACATGTCACGGATAGAGTCAAGGGTCGCTGGAGGCTCAGGCTCGGGTGCATCAGGATCAGATGGTACCTCCTCAACTGGCTCAGAAGAAGCAACGATAGTAGTAGTTCTGCGAGCCTTGGATAGAAAGGCAGGAGCAGGTAAGATCTGACATTCGTCCAAAGGGACGTGAAAGGCACGGAAGATTAAGGGTAGATACATCGCGTAAACAAGCGATTTTGGTTTCTTCCTTGCACGAATCATCCAGTACATCATCGTGCGAGGAAAGTTGAAGGAGATAGTGAAGTGAAGGTAGTAAAGGGCTGTGATCTCATGATAAGTAACTTCATCGGTGGATCCCGCTTTGGGCAAGATAGATGAAAAGATTATCCGATGAAGTTCATAGAAGTAATTATTGAGATACTTCGCCTTAAGTTTGTGAGGGCGTGTGTTAGGTTCACACATCATATCCTTAAAACCCTCAAGAGTGATGTCTCCAACGAATTGGAATTCACGAGCATCAGTGATTTTCTCCCAAGGGTTAGGATCAGGAAGTTCGAGATACTCGGCAAGATCAAAATCGTCGAAAGAGATGTCAATGCCGGAAACACGGGAATAAATTCTAGTGTCATCATGTGTCAAATTACAGTAAAATATTTAGATGGCTTTTAGATTGATGATGGATTGGGTAGACACAAGTTCATCTAAACAAAGATCCTTAAAGTTAGGATCAAAGTCGAAGAAAATGGTGAAGTTGATCGGATGCCTCGGCTCAACACTCCTTGATTTAAAATCCAAAAACCACTCATTAGAAGCATCTAATGAGACAAATATTTGTTCATCAAAGGTGTTGGCATTGGGCGAAGGTGGAGGATTAAATAAAGGATGGATGGGTTGAACAACTTGTGGAGGAGGAGGATGATTGGATGAAGAAGCACCTTCAGTTCTAGGCCTCTTCTCCCTATTAAGCAATCTAGGAGCCATTAATAATCAAAACAAAGAGATAATGAAAAAAATATAGTGAAGAGTGATTTATACCTCAAATAAAATGTTGGAGATGGAGGAGAATCACTACAAACCCTTGATTCTTGAGTTTGGGGAGAGAAATCCTGAAGAAGTACGAGTTCTAGGGTGAGGGTTTGGGGAGGAAGGGTTTTGAGAGAGGTTGAAGAAGATGGTAATGAAGAGAGAGAGAGAGAGAGAGAGAAAATTTGGGTATTTGAAGAGTAGGGCGGCAGTTCGCAACAAATCGTGGCCCTTGGATGACAATAATGGATGGCTGAGAGCTGTTGGAGGTTCTGGAACTCAACAGACAGAGTTTGGCCCGAGCTCTGTGAGCTTGGTGCCAGAACTCAAAAATTCAAAAAAGATAGTTTCTGAAGAAGGATTTAATAGGATTTGTCTTGACTAAGTAATCTTGAAAGATATTAGGGACAATAATTTAAACCAGGCAGTAAATTATTGTTAAAATACTTATCAGCATAGTTGAACTGCCTCAGGTTAGCTGTAGGGACCGAATTCCAGCTAGCGGTAGTCCGAAGACTAGTGCACAGTATCGCTTTGGCTTTTACGCCTTATTGTCAAAAGGGCCCTTTCGGCTTGTAGCCAAAGCAATGTCACCATGAATGATATATGTTATAACTGTTATTTACGCAGGTGAAACTTATTGTATGACGGTTTTATCCAAAATTCCTAACTCTCGATAAGGAAAGTTGAAGCGCTCTTCGGCTAGTGGTTTTGTGAAAAAATCTGCTATGTTGTTCAGTGTCAATGAATTCTAAGTTGATGGTGCCATGCAGTTGATGATCACGCAAAAAATGATGTCTAATCTCTATATGCTTTGTGCGTGAGTGACATACATGATTTTTGGTCAAATTAATTGCACTCATGTTATCACAAAAAATATGTATGTGCTTGAATAGTAAGTTATAGTCTTCAAGAGTTTGCTTCATCCACAGAATCTGTCCACAACAACGACCAGCTGCGATGTACTCAGCTTCTGTTGTGAATAGTACGATAGAATTTTGCTTCTTGCTAAACCATGAGACTAAATCATGTCCTAACAAATGACACGTGCCGCTAGTACTCTTACGGTCGACTTTTCATCCCGCAAAATCTGCATCGGAATATCCGATTAAGTCAAAGGTAGTGGTTTTGGGATACCACAAGCCCACCGTAATAGTTCCTTTAAGATATCTGAAGATACGCTTAACCGCGGTCATCTATGATTCCTTAGGGTTAGCTTGATATCTAGCACATAGGCAAACGCTAAACAAGATATTGGGACGACTAGCAGTTAAATACAATAGACTGCCAATCATACCTCGATACATACGTTGATCAACAGGTTTGCCGCTTTCATCAGGTTCTAACTTTGTTGTTGTATCCATAGGATTACTAATAGGTTTGATGTTGTCAAGCTCATACTTTTTCAGCATGTCCTTTGTATACTTCGATTGACTGATGAAGACGCCTTGCGAGTATTGTTTGACTTGCAGTCCAAGAAAGTAGTTGAGCTCCCCCATCATGCTCATTTTAAACTCGTTTTGCATACACTTGGCAAATTTTTTGCATAGACTCTCATTAGTAGTCCCAAATATGATATCATCTACATAAATTTGAACTAACATAATAGTGTCATCAAGAGATTTTATGAAAAGTGTCATGTCAATTTTCCCTTTTGAAAAACCTTTATCTAGTAAGAAGGTGCTAAGGCGTTCATACCAGGCTCTGAGAGCTTGTTTGAGGCTATATAGCGCTTTCTTAAGTTTGAAAATGTGGTCGGAAAATTTGTGATTTTTAAAACCAGGTGATAGCTTTACAAAAACCTCCCCTTTAAAAAGCCATTTAGAAAAGCACTTTTCACATCCATTTGAAAAAGTTTGAAGTTTTGGAAATTTACAAATGCACAAAGCATCCGAATAGATTCAAGTCGTGCAACAGGAGGATACGTCTCATCGTAGTCGATACCTTCCTCTTGGTTATAGCCTTGAGCTACGAGACGAGCCTTGTTGCGAATGACTGAACCATCCTCATTAACTTTGTTACGAAAAACCTATTTAGTACCAGTGATTGAATGGTCAGCAGGTTTAGGAACAAGTTCCCAAACCTGACTCCTTTCGAATTGGTTGAGTTCTTCTTGCATTGCAGATATCCAAAAAATTTATCGTTAAAAGCTTCTAAAACATTTTTGGGTTCTATCTGAGAAATGAATGTAGTGCTAGCTATAGAGTCTCTTAAGGAAGATCGAGTAGTTACCCCTTTTGATGTATCCACAGGTGTAGAAGTTGATGGTTCAATGTGAGCGTCAACGTCGTCATCGGAGATAGCAGCTGTACTATTACTCTCATCAAATATGACATTAGTAGACTCTTCAACAATCATAGATCATTTGTTGAACACTCTCTATCCATTCTCTTGGCAGAATATCTAAGAAGAATACCTTCGTCAGCTTTAGCATCAAACTTGCCTAAGTTGTCTTTTGTATTTAGGATAAAATAGCGACAACCGAACACTCGAAAATAAGAAATATTATGAGTCCTACCAAACCAAAGTTCATAGGGAGTTTTCTTCGAAATAGGTCAAATTAACACCCTATTCAAATATGGCATGCTGTACTGACATCTTCTGCCCAAAAATATATCGAAAGAGAAAATTGATTCAACATGACTCTGGCCATATCGCCAAGAGTTCTATTCTTTTGCTCCACAACACCATTTTGTTGAAGAGTTCTAGGATACGAAAATTCATGATCAAAACTATTTGACTCACAAAATACTTTGAAAACAGAAATTGTATCACTTTTGTTTGTAAGAAAGAAAACCCATATAAATATAGAAAAATCGTCTACAATAACAAAGGCATGGAGTTTTCTGCCAAGACTGGCTACTCTACTAGGTCCAAATAAGTCCATATGAAGCAATTCCAAAGGTCGAGTGGTACTTACAGTGTTGATGGATCTAAAAGAAGATTTGGTAGCCTTATTCTTTTTCACATTAGGCCCATACCGTATCCTTTTGAATGTGATGTCAGGGTCCTCTTACTAGCTTCTTGGTAGATAGTCTGGATACAATGTCCATGTTAGCATGACCAAGACGCTGGTGCCATAATAGCTTTTCGTCTTTGTGGGCGTAGAGGCATCTTCCTACACTGATAGTATCTCTAGACAAATAGAAAATGTATATGTTATCTTCCTTTATCCCTTCAAAAACGATGTCTCCAGTTGATCTATCATAGATACAACATTTAGTTTTCCCGTAGTTAATATCATATCCATGATCAGCAATATGACTAAAGCTGAGCAAGTTATGCTTTAACTCGGTCACTAAACAGACATCCTTAATGAGAGAGAAGGAGGATTACCAATAGTACCATTACCTATGATATAACCTTTTAGATTGTTGCCGAAGGATACATATCCTTCCCTTTTCATCGATAGTGTTGCGAATATAGCATCTCCAGTCATATGCGGATAATCCACTATCGAGTATCCATTTGCTTCCAGTTGGTAAAGGAAGGTCCACCTACACCAGAAGTAGATATGACCTTTGGTACCCAGATCTTTGAGGGTCCTGAACGGTTAGTTTTTGGTACCCATGCATATAGATTCTTATCAACTAATTTTTTAATTCTACACTGTGGTGATACGTGTCGATGTAAACACAGTATGTACATGTAGCATGCATATTTGTATTTGGTGCATGATGATTGTGATATCTATATATGGGTACAGGATGATGATAGTGACTATGTGTAGTGGCAGGATGATAGTGACTATGTGTAGTAGCAGGATTATGATAATAACAACGTGTGGGTGTTTTACGTACTGCATGAGAATATGTGTACATAAAAGCATGTTTACGTATAGTACGTAGATGCATGTTATTGTGATGACGTATTCTACTGTGTTGGCGTGTAGTGTATGTGTTGTGATTGTGAGACTGAGTTTGAGGTTGAGCAACCTGTTTGCCCAGTCTGATCTCTAATTTCTTAGAGGAAGCAAACACTTCATCATACTTAGCAGAAAGACCACGAATTCTAGCCGTAGCAACCTTGTACTTGTTTTTCTCTTCAGCAAGCTCTTATTGAGAGCTAAAATCTCACATGTTTGATTCTTAATGATAGATTCGACATCGTGTAAGCTTAATTTAAGCTTGGATACCTCCTCGGTGTTCTCTGTAGGAGGTGTGTCTCTAACATTATCTAGTAAGCAAGATCGATGAATCTCAGCTTCATGAGCTATGATTTTATCCTTAGCATGTTTATACTTACTAATAACATTTTTGTGGTCTTCAAGCAGATCACTAAAGGCATCACCAAGTTCATCAAAAGTGAAATCATCAAGAGGATCATGAGTTACCTTATCAGATGTTGCCATTAGGCAGACGTTAGCCGAGTCTTGAGGACTGTCATCTTCCTCGTTTGAGTCACTGGCTTCATTTTCGTGCTAGATACTGGTGTTGGCATACTTCTGTGAAGATGACTTCTTATACGGCTTCTCATATATGACTCCTTTCTTTGCAATAGGGCAGTCTTTTCTTACGTGTCCTATCTTCTTGCAGCCGAAGCAAGTGGGTTCTTCATCGTCTTCATTTTGGTCCTTTTTCCTATGGTTGAAGCGTAAAAACTTCTCGAAGTTGTGTACAAAGAGTGCTTGATCATCACCATCGGAGTTATCGTCGTCTGTCTCTTCTAGAATGGTTCTTCGGCGATGAGCTCTATGCACGATTTCCTTTTGCTTTGGAGCAGGTTCGTCGAAGTCTTTGAGATCGAGCTCATGACTTATCAGCTTGTCCATCAGAGTTTCCATTGACATATTGGTGAGATCAGTGCCTTGGATGATTGTCATTACCGTAGGGTTTCATACTTTTGGTAGCCCTCTGAGCAGCTTGCGGATCTTCTCATGGTTTGAGTACAACCAAGGAAGATAGCGGGTTGATGATGTCGAGGAACCTTTTGAACATTTGAGTGATTGTCCCACTTGGCTTCATCTTGAATGTCTCGTATTCTTGTGTCAGACGATGATCTTTGATTCTTTAACATGTGTGGTTCCTTCAATGGTCACCTCCAGAAGCTTCCATACTTCATGTGAGGTAGAGCATGTACAGACCCTGTTGAATTCAGTCATGTCTATGGCACAAAAGAGAGCATTAATAGCCCTAGTGTAAAACCCTATTTTTGTATTTTTATTTTTATTTTATTTTATTCGACCTAAAGATGAATTTATGTAATTTATTGTTTTATTAATTATTAAAAATGACCTTAGCCATTGTTGAGTTTTGGAGCACTAGACGACCATGTCTTTTAGCACGAAAGATGTAGCAGTGTGCCTTGACTAGTGTACTAGCCATGCCGGGGGAAGCCTAGCCATAGTGATGTCCAAACTAGAAAAACCTGACCAAGTTGTGAATTGACTCATTTAAATTATTTTAATATAATATTATTTTATATATTGATTTTTAGATGACCCGGTTTGTCCAAACCAGTCTAAACTGGGCCCGGACCAAACCCAAGCCCATGTAGGCATGTGGGGCGACCAAGGTGGCCATGTCGACATATTTTATGTACGTAAAAATATTTTCTAAAATTTTAGAATTTTATGTACCATTTCTAATTATTTAATTACTTGTACGATTATTGGTATTGTATTATTAAAATAATATTTTACATTATGATACAATTTTGGACCCAATTAAGGGTGTATGGTCAGTTCACCCAAAACCTCCATTGGACGATTTTTGTTATTAAAGTATTTTATGGAAATGCAATAAGCAATTTTTTATGTTAAATAGATTTCATCTATAGATAGATAATAGTAAGTTTATTTTAAATAGATTTCATTTATAGATAGATAATGTTAAGTTTATTTTAAATAGATTTTATTTATAGATGGATAATAATAAGTTTATTCTAAAAAAAAGATTGTGATAATTTTTAAGCTATGTATATATATATATATATATTATATTATATATATATAATATATATATATATATATAAATTTTTATATATATATAATTTTTTTATATATATAATTTTTTATATATATAATTTATATATATATATATATATAATATATATATATATATATATATATATAATATATATATATATATATAATATATATATATATATATATATATATATATATATATATATATATATATATATATATATATATATATTATATATATATATATATATATATAATATATATATTAAAAATAATATACATATAGATATATAAGAGATTGAAAAG
This sequence comes from Iris pallida, assembly GCA_029216955.1. NCBI lineage: Eukaryota > Viridiplantae > Streptophyta > Magnoliopsida > Asparagales > Iridaceae > Iris > Iris pallida. The sequence goes on along the minus strand of JANAVB010034615.1, from coordinate 3,940,825 downwards.
TTTTTTAAAAAAATATTAAGGTAATGGGTGGTCGGCCCCACCCGACCACCCAAGCAAAGAGCAGCAGCTTAGCCGCCCCTTTATAAGCAGCAGCAGCAGTAGTAATGCATTAAGGCCGCTCACCCCTCCCCCCTTTTATATATATAAGTTATATACTTATATATGTTTTAGCAAAAACCCTAATCTCCTCCTCCTTCCTCCTCTTTCTTCCTTCCTTCCTCCTCCCCTCTTCCTGGCGAGCACCTCCGCACCCAGCCACAGCAGTCTCGCCTCACGGTCGCCACGGCGACAACAACAAACACCACAACAACAGAATTTAACATCGAGGTACCTAACTTTACCGTGCGATTCTCCTTCAATTCTAATCCGTTTTTAGATCCGTAAATTGGTGTAGATAGCCTATATGACCCTCTTCGAGATCCCCCTAGAGGATTTCGACATGGCCATCCAACTTGCTCGAAAAATTGAGGCAAAGTTGGAGAAAATTTACTTTTTTGGAATATTAAAAACTGTTTTTGAAACAGCAACTTGTCGGCCACTTTTCTTTACGTACATCAAAATTTTGTAGAAACTAATTGAAGATAGTCAAAGACAACATAACCGAGATTGTAACGCACCTTCTGGATTCACTTTTCATCTAGTGTGTAAAAAGTTACACGTAATTAAAGTTTCACAAAAAATTGTAAATTCTTTTTGAAAATTAGAAAAACACCCCGATACGACGTGCGCCCCGACAAACTGGGCGATGTGGTCGCACTCTATACGCATCGAAAGGCGCATATGGATGTTGTCGACGTGTGAGAACTGACGGAACCTGATTTCGTTGCATGTGGACGACGAAATCAGTGCGTATCCGTTGAGATACCCCCGTATCGACCCTTTGCAAATTAAGTCACAAATTCGTGTTCGAAACTTGCGCCATTGGACTCGAAATATTTTTATGGTCCTTGAGCCAAGTTTGGTTCAATTCTGAGAAAGTTGACTGGAACGCCATTTTGGCGGGCCCACAATCCCACTCAACGGGCGATTTTGTGCATGGCCCATCGAAATACAAAATTGGACATACCGTTGGGTTCGTCTCATCAAAACAAATCTGTAGACATGTAGTTTGACGACTTTAGAGATCGTAGGTTCTGACGTGCATTTCGGTGCAAAGCGGGTCCAACGACGGACATCATTTTGACCCAAAATTATAATTTTGCCCCTGTTCCAGAATTTAACTTTTGGACAGGCATTTCCTAGGCATATATTTTATTCCAAACTCGTTCGTGATGTTTGTTGCAGCATCCGTAGTCATCTGCGGGATTTGGCTTTTCTTGCTTTGTTTATTTGCCGGTTCGAGCTACTGGATTATTCCCTTTTGCACATAACCTCAGGCAAGATACCTTGCCATTATACTATTTATATTCAGTCTATATTTTATTACATATCACTGTTCATTATTTCCAATTATTATAGTTCTTGATTTACTATATGCTCAGTGATTATTAGTTACTTTGTTACTATCATTTGATTGTATATGAACCTAGAGTTAGGGGACTACCGTTTGTAGTGTATTGCATATGCCTCGACACAGTTGTACCATGATGATGTGTAAGACGAGTAGCATGTAGAGGTCCTTACGTGTGGGTTGATCCCCATGTGCATGCGTTAGGGCTAACTGCTAATAGAGGCATGCTGGAAGACTTAGCAGTTAGTAAAGGTATGTGAGACATGGATGTGACTCTGTTAGGCATTGGGTGGGAAGAATAGTTTCTTAACGTATGGGTCCTTTATGCACTTTCCTATTACTGATCCTGCTGGCCTCTGACATTCGAGGAATGTTATGCTTTGAGGTCCCTGGTATCCTGATGGGACTATACCTAAGATTACTGCTCCTGAGCCAGATGCCCATGCGTTGGAGTTTTGTTCTTAACTGCATGAACACAGTAGTACGGTTAGATTACTTTTATTATTGTCTTGTCACTTATTTTCTTTGTGGCATATTTTGTATTCAGTATTTATGTTGCATGTTCTTTATGTATCTTGTTACGTCCCTCTGAGGACCTGTTTATCTCGCCAGGTGTGTGCTCTTGTCTGTGCAGGTGTTCTAGCCGTGGCCATGATCATCTCTATTTCTTCGAGGATGATTGCACTTCGATCGTCTTCACTTCGCTCGCCAAACTCTTTCTTTTGTGATGTATTTCTTTTCATAGTTGGTAGTGGATTTGTCTCCGCCCAACTACATATATCAATGACAATTCATAGTTGATTATATGATATCTTTTATTCTTATATTTTGTGGATGAGATTAGTTAGTTGTAATTTACTGCATTTTACAGCTTATGTATTCATACGAGATTTCTATATATTGAAGTATACTTCGTATGTATACAGCTGGCATGAATACGTACCTAGTCCTAAGTATTTTGGGACTGGGGCGTTACATGTTTTGTGGTGGCCCATGCAGGTCGAGTTTGTCACTTCGATTACGTTACCGTACCGATGTGAGCCTGCAACATAGGATTAGAATCTAGGAATCTCATCCATACAGCTTGACCTCTTCTCTTGGCTTCAAATTTCGAACTCTCGTTCGACTTTCTTGAATTACATCTTGCTTGATTCCTTTCTACCATTTTCCTATTTTCATGCTTAGTGTCAACTAGGAAGATGACAACACTAGTATATGCTCATAGGTCAAACACATGGCTAGAATGGTTATATGGGCAATTGGAATACATTTAAGACTATAATGAGTTAAAAAGGCTTTTTTTTAAAGTGTGATTTAATAATTAGTAATTTGTAAAGTAGGATATTACCAAGAAAAATTTTAATCTTGAGATTTCTAAATAGTAAACACCATAGGATTGATACTGCAGGAAAAAAATCTAGAATCTTTATACCATTGATTTAAGAAATTGATTTGATTTTTGAGTTTTGATATTTATGAATTATGGAGTTATAGTTATACATCTTTGAACAAATATAAATGATTTAGTTTTTTTTGAGTTGTGATATCTATGATTTATTGGGTTATAGTTATACACCTTTGAACAGTTATAAATTGGGTTTGAAAATGATCCAGATTTCAAATGTGGTTGTAAAAATTATTTAAATTTGTGTCATACAACTTGCGATTTTCGTGTTTAGTAAATTTTGAATTTTAAGTGCAAGTAATGATGGTGAATTTTGGTTTAAATATTTGAAAGTAGGAAAATGATTTTTGAGAATTTTTATTTTAAATTGTGTCCTATGATGGAGGATTTATAATTCTATTTAGATTTTTGGTTTTAAAAAAATAATAATAATAATTTTTGTCACGACCCGCACCCACTGTTTGGGTACGAGAACGTGACAACGCCCAGTCTACGCCGAAGTGTCGGCGGTAGAACGCTGTCCTAGGTCACAACATCTAACATTATAATGCCAATCAGTTTATACTCCCCGAATGGGGGTGACATAGCAGATACAGTCTCAATCACATCTAGGGTAGAGCATGATAAGGATAGATAAAACATGAAATCCAAAAGAATACAGGAGATAGAAGTCTAAGTGTCTAGATACAAAAACCAGAAATATATCTCAAAACTCATATACAGTAATCCACAAATCAAATACAACTCCAGACAATGGAACAACTATCTAAACATCCTCTAATGTGTCTCCTCTAGGCTAGCAGGCAACCTCCAAGATATCTGTAAAATTTATCAACGGGTCCAGTCAGGACTGGAGCGAGTACAAAACATCTCACGCAGTTCATATCGAGTTAGGAAATATAAAGCATGCAATAGAGTAAAGTACATGAAACGCTGAAAGAAGAATATATATGAAAAACAGTAGAGATTTGATAACAGGAAATATCTATATATGATAAGTAAGACTGTAAGGAACATGTGATTTAGAGTACAATATGGTTATGTGAACGGGCTAGAAAAATGCAATGGTAACTCCATTATACGTGGGTGTACAATAGGCATATACAATAGTTATACAATATTGTACAATAGGATTTGAGTACATAACCAATTCTACTCCCCTCCCCAATCAATACACAAGGATCTACTCCAGTTACGTTATCTTATACAATAGTGTACAATGTTATACAATGGATGTACAATGTTATACAATAGTGTACAATGGTCTATCCCTGGGGCTCATGTGACAATGAGAGTACAATATGCACAATGAGTATACAAGGATATGGGTATTCAATAAATACAATATGAAGTGAAATGCACATCACAATATGTATTTAGTGAATACAAGGAGATAACATCTCAAAAGAAGATCCATATAGTACCAATCCGTGATAACAGTCGTGTCAGCATCAAGTACAGTAATCTAGAGCAAGAATGTAAATCCATACAAGTATGAAACGGTCAGAGAATGTACTCGCCTCGATAACCTGAACAGCTGATAAGTATAGGGGGTCCCACTGAAGCCACAGAGTCCTATTTAAAGCAACACAGGTTACAAGGTGTTCAAGTTGTAATAAATGAATCCACAAACAATCTATTTTATCCTAGGTTCTTCTAGTCAAATTAACTCTAGGTCAACTCCGGTCAATAATCTAGTCAAACTAGGTCAAGTGTTGACTTACAGTTGACTTTGGGTCAACTGGTCAACTCTGGTCAAACAGGGTCAATTCTAGTCTAAAATAAAGTGTACTTCGTTATTTGTACGTCGAAACTTACGATACGCAAATCGAGATAAGGAGATTATCGGTAAGGTTGATAATCTTATTATAGTGATCCACGTGTCCAACTTGTCAATTTCAGCGATGTGAGATCACTGGAATTGGCTGATCTCAGTTTCATTGTACTAATCCCGAAATACGAACATTATATGAATTAATTATTAATTAATTATAAAAAGGTTAAACTCAGAATAATTATCAACAAATATTGTCGGACGATGAAATAAACATCGTCAACGTGTCCAGAATGGTCAAATTAGCAAGGATAGCCTACCCAACGGTCCAATTTAGACACAAGGGAAAAAAGGTAATTTCGGGTCAAACGGTGTCCGTGTCGGAGCCGTTTTGCACCAAAAAATGTGCAAAAAAATAAGTCAATAAAATATAACAAATTATATGTCCACAAAACCAGAATGTCGATACGAACCCAACGGTATCTCCAGAATTGGATTCCGTTGACCCGATCTCAATTTGGCCCGTTGACCAGAACTTGGAATTCCGATTTGCACGAAAAAGCGTGCCGGAGCCAAAGTTCCCAAAACTCAGCAAACTACATGTCAACGAGTCCAGAATGACGATACGAACTCAACGGTATATCCGGAATTGGATTCCGATGAGCCGGCGTCAAAAAGTCCCGTTGACCCAGAAAGTGGGACCCGCTTTGCACCGAAATGCGTGCCTGGGCCCATGTTCTCCAAATCTAACAAATTTTATATAAAACATGCCAGAACGACGCCACGAGTCTAATGGTGGTGTCAGAAATGAAATTTGGAGTCCCGTGTTCAAAAATGGAATTTTATAAATTGGAAATTATGAATTCGGACGACCAACTTTGGCGTCGAATTCAACCAGTCAAACAAGCTCACAATAAAATGAAACTGGTGGGGTAGTAAGAGGGTTATACCAGCTTCGCACAGGAACTGGTAGCACGCCAAAAGGAGCAGCGGTGGAGGAGATACAAGCTGACGAACTTGGCCCCGCGAAACTGTCCAAATTTAATACAATTTAAACGGTCAACTTGGTGGCCGGTTTTGATGTATCAAACGATAAAATTAACGGACAAAATTGACATGAGCGAAGGTGGATATACCGAGATTGTGACGGAGCGAAGAAATCGCCGATCCAACGGTCGAATCTCGGAAAATGCATACGAAGTCGCTGCGACGGGGCATGATTTCAGCGTCGTTTCCGAGCTCGTCACGACGGGACGTCGTACAAAACGCACGAATCGCCTCGACAGCGCGTCCCGGAGGACGTGGCCGTCAGGAACTGCTCGCCGGAGTGAGGGGGTGCACGGCCAGGGGCCACTGCGGCCCACGCGGCGGCGCGGCGGCGCACGATGGCGGCCCATGCGCTCGCATGCGCGCGCCTGCGTGCAGTGCAACAGTTGCTGTCGTTGCTGCTGTGCTCGCGCGGGGAGGCTGCGCCCTAGCCCGGCGAGGCAGGGGGCGGCGCGCGGCCAGTCTACCACGGCGACGTGGGGACAGCCATGCGAAGGTGGCCCATGGTGGTGGCGGGCTGGAATGTAGGTGTGGAGGAGTTGGTGAAGAAGGAGAAGGAATAAGGAGGAGGAGATCGAGGAGGAGAGGGAGAGGTGGAGAATGGTGGTGGTGGCCGACGTGGTCGGGACAGGGGTGGTCCGGCCAGGGGAGGCTCAGGAAGGAGGAGGTTGTCGGGTGCATGGAGGTGGAGAATGGCTGCTGTGATAGTTGTTGTTTTAGTTTGGAAATAGTGAAAGAGAGAGAGAGAAGAGGATAAGTTGTAAAAAGTAGTGAGAGGGAGAGAGAGAAAAGTGAAAAGTTGCTCTCCTCATAATTAGGGCCGGCCTATGGCTGTGGAGTGTGGAGAAATTTCATGGGGGAAATTGAATGGTGATGATTTATTTAGATGATCAAGTGACTAAGATTAATATGTAGAAATGTCATTCCTAGGGATAAAATCAATATTGGAATTTCCATTAAATATTAGAAACAGGTAAAAATGAGTGCTTGATATTTTTGCGCAAGAATTATAATGGTGTCATGATGGAGGGCAACATGGAGCTGGACTGGACTCGGTGGAGCCGGATTGGACGAAAATCGGACATTATGCAAAAATTGAATTAAAAAATAGACGTTGATGATCATGAGTGAATAAGTAGCACATGAGAATTCCAATAAATGGGACACAAGTGGCGGACGGATAGTAGGCTCAAAGTGGGCCATGTCCATAGTTGGGGCTGACAGGTTTTGGTCGACAGGGGACCCACAAATCAAGTTGGAAGATGAATGTGACACCGTGGAGTGAAATAAAATCGGATCACGTGTCGGGAAAGTTGTGTGAAGCAGATGGAGCACAAAATGACGTGTCTGAGTGGGAAACGAAGGTCATGGGTGACGAACGTCTCGAGTAGATCATCAATGAGGAGTTGGTTTCAAGAAAATAACTGGTCTTGCGCTCCCAATTAAAAAGTCACGGTAACGTGCTAAAAATGATCAAGGAAAAGAGTGGGAAAATAAATAATAATCAAATGGTCTAAATCGACCCGAAGTTCAGCGAAACAAAAAGAGCACAAGAGAACAAGTTTGGATGGGACACCATATACCGTCATGAAGGTAATCTGTCCACTCCAAAACCTGAAGAAGATTTCCAAAGTTGAACATCCCTGATACTCCAAATATCAATGGCACGGAAAAGTACACTTAGGAAAAAAATAACAGAATAAAATATTTTTCAAAACCAATCAATCAGAAAATAAATAAAATAAAAAAAAATCAACCCAAATTCAGGGTACTAACATCCTACCCACCTTATAAAAATTTCGTCCTCGAAATTAAAATGTCCCTACTCCCTCTAGGTCAAACCCCCACAATCAAGTCCCAGAACTTAAACAAATCATACCATCAAATAAAAGAACGGCATACAGGGTCATGGCATACGGTGACAGTGAAGTCTCATGTAGGTTTACTAGTCATGCTAACCAACGGTCACAGGGTATCAAACACACAAGCAATCCAGGGTGCTAAAATAGAAAGATACAGAAACAACAACCATCAAAACTATAAGGTTGTCTACCACCCCATATGAAAACTGGTATAAAAAATAAAGGATGGTAACTACCAATCATCTGAAAAAAGTACTATCCCAAGAAAATCAAAATCACAAGTTAAAGAATTGAAAGTCACTTGCATTGAAATCCAATCACAATATATATACAGAGAGAGCGTTAGAGAGGAAAACTAGCATCATGTGTATGGGGACATGTTCATATGGTTAGATAGTAGGCGTGTGTGTACGTGAGTATACATGAAAGAGTATACGAGGATTTGGGTTTCAAACAATATCTATCCAGTTACATTACTCATGGCATATGGTTTAACAATCTACAATATACAACCTATTTAATCATAACATGCATGGCTAACCATATACATCTATAAAGAGGTAGAGATTTAGTTATGTATATACATAATTATAACATGTATGCCTAAGCTCTATATTATATCTATACCGGTATGTGATCATAACATAGAAGGAAAGGTTAGGTTACATGATAGTGTATACTAAGTTAGGGTGTGTGTGTCCTTGTACAGGGTTATAGCTTAGTATTGAAAGGTTAAACCCAGTTTTAGTTCAGCATTTACATACAAAATCTGAAAATAAGCTAACATTTAAACAAGTGTAATATTAACATGTTGCAGTGATGTAAACATAACTAATAACATAAAATTTATATTTAAACCACGAGTTAAGCTAGAAAAAGCAGAGAACCAGAAATATTGGTTATGAAAATTTGGACATCAACAACATATCAATATGTATCTAGATATGTGGAAAAATCAAGTGTAGCATGCATACGTGTTAGGCAATGTGTATGCTATATATTCATATACATATTCTCATGTCCCAATAAAAATTAATTCTACGTTAAGACTAACATTTAGATTCCTACCAGGATTGCAAGCAGGTGATTGACGAAATCAAGACAGTTTTATTATCATTATTATTTAATACAAGAATAATAGCAAGAAAGAAATAACGATAAAATCGGTTCTGCTTATCTGTTTAAAGAAGGAACGATTTTGAAATCCAGAGCTAAAATATCAAATCCAACATGAGGACTTTAGCAAAATCATCGATTCATTGTATTATGAAAACTCATAGCAAGAAGTTACACAAAGGTTTATGAAACAACTAAACATACTCTTAAGTTAAATGACAAGAAACTAGGCAAAACAACAAATAATAATTCTTCTTTTTTTGAATGATGAGAAAAGTAGAAAATATGTTCAAAATATTTTAAGTACAATCTGATAATCATATGCGTCTATCCAAAATCATGGTACTCTAAATCCTCGTCATACTAGTAAGCAAGGCTACGATAATCACAGAGCCCTTGACTTATGCACATATCTCTAGAATCATGGTATTTAACATTTTTGCGGTGCCGCATGCTTGGCTGCGAAAACCTTAAATTCCTACACCCGAAATATATCCAGTCAGACTATATGTCCTCACCATGCTGGCTAATGTGACTATAGAAGACTAGATTCATAACATAGATGACCTAGCCCATAATTTCATCTTGCAAAAATTTAATTAAATCAATAATGAATACTCAAAAATCAAATCAAATTTATTAGCGAACATCAAAATTCAAAAATTAGCAAAATCGATCAAAATACAAACTCGAATGCAACAGCTATCATCAAAATTCAAAATTCGAAAATCTTCCATCAAAATTAATAAATACAAACTCAAATTCAACAATAATCCATTAAAATCAAATTCAACAACAGAAAATAAAGATAAAACAAATAAAGGGAAAAAGAGTTTTCAACTCGAAGTTAAATAAGATTCTCCAGGGTCGTCCCGGGAATCTCTCAAGGGTTCCTATCTGTGATTGAGTACCTTCAAAATATATCCTAATCCTACTGCAGGCTGTAGTGGTACTCAGGTTCGAATACCACTACATAAACTCGACCTGCATGGGCCACCACTAAAAATGTGTCACGACCCGCACCCACTGTTTGGGTACGAGAACGTGACAACGCCCAGCCTACGCCGCAGTGTCGGCGGTAGAACGTTGTCCTAGGTCACAACATCTAACATTATAATGCCAAGCAGTTTATACTCCCCGAATGGGGGTGACATAGCAGATACAGTCTCAATCACATCTAGGGTAGAGCATGATAAGGATAGATAAAACATGAAATCCAAAAGAATACAGGAGATAAAAGTCTAAGTGTCTAGGATACAAAACCAGAAATATATCTCAAAACTCATATACAGTAATCCACAAATCAAATACTACTCCAGACAATGGAACAACTATCTAAACATCCTCTAATGTGTCTCCTCTAGGCTAGCAGGCAACCTCCAAGATATCTGTAAAATTTTCAACGGGTCCAGTCAGGACTGGAGCGAGTACAAAACATCTCACACAGTTCATATCGAGTTAGAAAATATAAAGCATGCAATAGAGTAAAGTACTTAAAATGCTGAAAGAAAATGTATATGAAAAACAGTAGAGATTTGATAACAGGAAATATCTATATATGATAAGTAAGACTGTAAGGAACATGTGATTTAGAGTACAATATGGTTATGTAAACGGGCTAGGAAAATGCAATGGTAACTCCATTGTACGTGGGTGTACAATAGGCATATATAATAGTTATACAATATTGTACAATAGGATTTGAGTACATAACCAATTCTACTCCCCCTCCCCAATCAATACACAAGGATCTACTCCAGTTACGTTATCTTATACAATAGTGTATAATGTTATACAATGGATGTACAACGTTATACAATAGTGTAGAATGGTCTATCCCTGGGGCTCATGTGACAATGAGAGTACAATATGCATAATGAGTATACAAGGATATGGGTAGTCAATAAATACAATATGGAAGAAAAACGCACATCAAAATATGTATTTAGTGAATACAAGGAGATAACATATCAAAAGAAGATCCATATAGTACCAATCCGTGATAACAGTCGTGTCAGCATCAAGTACAGTAATCTAGAGCAAAATGTAAATCCATACAAGTACGAAACGGTCAGAGAATGTACTCACCTCGATAACTTGAACAACTGATAAGTATAGGGGGTCCCACTGAAGCCACAGAGTCCTATTTAAAGCAACACAGGTTACAAGGTGTTCAAGTTGTAATAAATGAATCCACAAACAATCTATTTTATCCTAGGTTCTTCTAGTCAAATTAACTCTAGGTCAACTCCGGTCAATAATCTAGTCAAACTAGGTCAAGTGTTGACTTACAGTTGACTTTGGGTCAACTGGTCAACTCTGGTCAAACAGGGTCAATTCTAGTCTAAATAAAGTGTACTTCGTTATTTGTACGTCGAAACTTACGATACGCAAATCGAGATAAGGAGATTATCGGTAAGGTTGATAATCTTATTATAGTGATCCACGTGTCCAACTTGTCAATTTTAGTGATGTGAGATCACTGGAATTGGCTGATCTCAGTTTCGTTGTACTAATCCCGAAATACGAACATTATATGAATTAATTATTAATTAATATAAAAAGGTTAAACTCAGAAAAATTATCAACAAACATTGTCGGACGATAAAATAAACATCGCCAACGTGTCCAGAATGGTCAAATTAGCAAGGATAGCCTACCCAACGGTCCAATTTGGACACAAGGGCAAAAAGGTAATTTCGGGTCAAAACGGTATCCGTGTCGGAGCCGTTTTGCACCGAAAACGTGCAAGAAAATAAGTCAATAAAATATAACAAATTATATGTCCACAAAACCAGAATGTCGATACGAACCCAACGGTATCTCCAGAATTGGATTCCGTTGACCCGATCTCAATTTGGCCCGTTGACCAGAACTTGGAATTCCGATTTGCACAGAAAAAGCGTGCCGGAGCCAAAGTTCCCAAAACTCAGCAAACTACATGTCAATGAGTCCAGAATGACGATACGAACTCAACGGTATATCCGGAATTAGATTCTGATGAGCCGGCATCAAAAAGTCCCGTTGACCCAAAAAGTGGGACCCGCTTTGCACCGAAATACGTGTCTGGGCCCACGTTCTCCAAATCTAACAAATTTTATATGAAAATATGCCAGAACGATGCCACGAGTCTAATGGTGGTGTCAGAAATGAAATTTGGAGTCCCTGTGTTCAAAAATGGAATTTTACAAGTTAGAAATTACGAATTCGGACGACCAACTTTGGCGTCGAATTCAACCAGTCAAACAAGCTCACAATGAAACAAAACTGGAGGGGTAGTAAGAGGGTTATACCAGCTTCGCACAGGAACTAGTAGCACGCCAAAAGGGGCTGCGATGGAGGAGATACAAGCTGACGAAGTTGGCCCTGCGAAACTGTCCAAATTTAATACAATTTAAACGGTCAACTTGGTGGCCAGTTTTGATGTATCAAACGATAAAATTAACGGACGAAAATTGACATGAGCGAAGGTGGATATACCGAGATTGCGACGGAGCGAAGAAATCGCCGATCCAACGGTCGGATCTCCGGGAAAAACGCGTACGAAGTCGCTGCGACGGGCACGATTTCAGCGTCGTTTCTGAGCTCGTCACGACGGGACGTCGTACAAAACGCACGAATCGCCCTCGACGGCGCGTCCCGGAGGACGGTGGCCGTCAGGAACTGCTCGCCGGAGTGAGGGGGTGCACGGCCAGGAGCCTACGCCCTAGCCCGGCGAGGCAGGGGGGGCGGCGTGCGGCCAGCCTACCACGGCAACGTGGGGGCAGCCACGCGAAGGTGGCCCATGGTGGTGGCAGGCTGGAATGTAAGTGTGGAGGAGTTGGTGAAGAAGGAGAAGGAATAAGGAGGAGGAGATCGAGGAGGAGAGGGAGAGGTGGAGAATGGTGGTGGTGGCCGACGGTGGTCGGGACAGGGGTGGTCCGGCCAGGGGAGGCTCAGGAAGGAGGAGGTTGTCGGGTGCATGGAGGTGGAGAATGGCTGCTGTGATAGTTGTTGTTTTAGTTTGGAAATAGTGAAAGAGAGAGAGAGAGAAGAGGATAAGTTGTAAAAAGTAGTGAAAGGAAGAGAGAGAAAAGTGAAAAGTTGCTCTCCTCACAATTAGGGCCGGCCTATGGCTGTGGAGTGTGGGGAAATTTCATGGGGGGAAATTGAATGGTAATGATTTATTTAGATGATCAAGTGGCTAAGATTAATATATAGGAAATGTCATTCCTAGGGATAAAATCAATATTGGAATTTCCATTAAATATTAGAAACAGGTAAAAATGAGTGCTTGATATTTTTGGGCAAGAATTATAAGGGTGTCATGATGGAGGGCAACATGGAGCTGGACTGGACTCGGTGGAGCCGGATTGGATGAAAATCGGACATTATGCAAAAATTGAATTAAAAAATAGACGTTGATGATCATGAGTGAATAAGTAGTACATGGGAATTCCAATAAATGGGACACAAGTGGCGGACGAATAGTAGGCTCAAAGTGGGCCATGTCCATAGTTGGGGCTGACAGGTTTTGGTCAACAGGGGACCCACAAATCAAGTTGGAAGATGAATGTGACACCGTGGAGTGAAATAAAATCGGATCACGTGTCAGAAAGTTGTGTGAAGCAGATGGAGCACAAAATGACGTGTCTGAGTGGGAAACGAAGGTCATGGGTGACGAACGTCTCGAGTAGATCATCAATGAGAAGTTGGTTTCAAGAAAATAACTGGTCCTTGCGCTCCCAATTAAAAAGTCACGGTAACGTGCTAAAAATGATCAAGGAAAAGAGTGGGAAAATAAATAATAATCAAATGGTCTAAATCGACCCGAAGTTCAGCGAAACAAAAAGAGCACAAGGGAACAAGTTTGGATGGGACACCATATACCGTCATGAAGGTAATCCTGTCCACTCCAAAACTCATAAAGAAGATTTCCAAAGTTGAACATCCCTGACTACTCCAAATATCAATGGCACGGAAAAGTACACTTAGGAAAAAAAATAACAGAATAAAATATTTATCAAAACCAATCAATCAAAAATAAATAAAATGAAAAAAAATCAACCCAAATTCAGGGTGCTAACAATTTTTATGACTAATAAGGTTTTGAAAATTTAGTTTAAGGTTGGATTGCTAATATTACAAATTTTTGGAAAAAAATAAAAATATATTAATGATGTGATAAGGTTGTTTTGATTGATCAAATAAAGTTACCATTTAAAAGTTGTGATTGTGTTGGAATGACTTAGTATGAATAGAAGTTATAATTGATGAGTGCATTAAAATATTGAGCTAAAATTTTGAGATTGCTTTGTATGTGCTATAAATTTTTATCTGATGAGCTATTAGTTTTTGTAGATTTTTAAAGTTATGATTGATTATGGATATTTTATATATAGATTCATGATTTATGAACTCTTGAGTTTAAAAGTTGAATTGAAATGAATTTTTTGAAAAAGTCAGTAGTAACATGATAAAAAAAATTTGCTTTAAGATTTATGAAAGTGATTTAAATTTTTGTCATGATTAAATTTAACGGCTTGGAGTGAATACGAATTATGGTAGTTCTTTTTTGAGAATTTATTAAGAAACTTTTGGAGGAAACTTGAGTTAAAATCTTAATGGTAGGCCATCAAGATAGCTCTAATAAGATAGATGTACTCCACACTAATTGCCATATCACTCATGACCATGATAGTAGTATATACACAAGTGTTGTTAGTCGTCTACCAAACTAGGTGACTGTATCTTAACATTGAATCACTCGACCTTCCCTCGTGACCTACTAACCGTTTGCAATTTGAATAATGAATTGATCGTTCCTTAACTGTATTCATTTAGGAGACTATCTTCTCTCTGAAATTGTATTCCCTAAAATTATTTTACTGGATTCTTAATTAATTTTACTTCATGCTCAACTTGATCTTCTTTATTTTTGTGCATTAGTTGCCACCTCATGAACTCCTACTTTCTATTTTAGATCTTTTGGCGTCCCTTACCGTGGACTTGGATATTTGGAGCACAACACTAGACTTTTCCTTCCAACAAATTTTATATGTAAGGCCTAGACAAGCCACCTTCATGTAGATATATCATGTCCCACTAAAACACGTCTCCTTGTACACTATTTTCATGATATGACCTTCTGGTCAAAATGGCTAAACTATAGTCTTTACCATGATACCGATATATTTTTCGACCACGGATAGGGATTCAACCTCAACTCAATTCTTTCGACCCGATATGTGATTTTGTTCTACTTAATTTCTTAATTGCTTAAATTTGTGCTTTATCTTGATTGCCTGACCCATTGTCCCATCACACTACTAGCTTAACTCTTGTAAGTTGGGTAGAATACCTCACAGCCCAACAAAGCCTTTGTCCTTGTGACCCATATTGATAAGTTTACTTAGACTATGGAATATGAAGGATTCTAACCCATTTAGCCAACCAAGCTATCACGACCCGTACCCACTGTGAGGGTACGAGTACGTAACAGCACCCAGCCAACGCCGCAGTGTCGGCGGTAGAACGATATTCTAAGTCTCTAACTAACCATCAACTCATGCAGTATATAATGTACTCATCATGATCAACTCCGAACGGAGGACAAGTATAAGATATGGTGTAACTCAATCACAGTCTAAGCACGATAAGATAACACCGAAATATAACTAAGAAAATTGAAGACAACAATAACTACTGAAATAATAACAACATCTTGAACAATCTCAAATACATCTCAAGTCTTAATTCTATACAACAAGCTCTACGTGAAAATAGATGCAAGTCTACTAAACTAAATCCCGATCACTCCTGAGTGTCGGGGCCAAAGGTAGCTAATCCCTCGTCAGGTCCGTAGTGAGTAGAACAAGTGTCCTCAGGGCAATCATCAGTAAAATTTCAAGAGGTCCAGTCAGGACAGGAACGAGCACGTCTCATCTAGAAAACCCAAATAAATGACAGAGAACTATAAAGCAATTATTGACAGTTGTATTGATGAACATGGCAGTTTATATTCAGGTGATGGTAAAAAAGACAGATAAAGTGCAAGGGAAGTAAGTAACTAAACAAGAGAAGAATCATGGCAATAAGGACTGTAAAAATAGAACTTGCTGAACTAGAGTAACAGGGTATAAGTCCAGATAGTAAATGTAGACAAGTGTATCTCCAATGTGAGTCTAATACAAGATGAGTCGAATGTGATTCTAATCATTGTTCTAATAAGGTGATTCGAATAAGGTGGTGCGAATAATGATTCACATGATGTTCTAACAATGATTCGAATAAATTCTCCAAGTGTGTTTTAAAATACTGAGACAGACATGTAAACGGCTAAGGGTAATAAGGCACACCGCACACCTGGCCAAGTGTGGGATAGCTATCGTTCGAATATCATTCACAGAGGGGTGGTTCGAATAGTAGGAATGTTCACTATGTCTAATCAGTATTTCCCTGTCCATTCTAATACAAGTGAATCCATAATCCGACACATCAATCGAATACAAGTCCAACCAGCACATGAAGATGCGAATAGGTAGTTCGAATAGTAGAGGCAAGACGAGTAAAGTATGTGTGTCATATACATGAATTCAGAAATAACAATACGTGTTTGTAATAGAGAATCACATACAACTAACTAGAACTGAAGTACAGTAATTGACAAGTAAATGAGAGAACTATCAGAGAATGTACTCGCCTGATACTCTGAAAAGAGTAGTATAATATCAGATGTCTGCACCGGAGTCACAATATGCTAAATAGAGCAGTACAGGTTATAATATGTTTAAAATAAGATAAATGGAGTTTATGATGCAATCTACCTGATTCTAAGTCAATTCTGGGTCAAAGTCAACTCTAAGTCAAACCTGGTCAACTGTCTAGGTCAAACTAGGTCTAAGTCAAACTTAGGTCAACCATGGTCAACACTCTAGTCAAACTAGGTCAAGGAAGTTTGTCCCAGTTAAATAGTCCACTATTGGTCAAACTTGGTCAAAAGTCCATCTAGGGTTTTAGGTTAATAGGCTATCTAGGGTTTGGACTAAATAGACTATTTAGATGGTAACTTGGTATAGCCCAACTTACACTATCTAATCACCTAACCTTATATGTCAATATCACTTATGTCCTCGTATATCCTATCCTCAAAACATAATCTATTGCATATACAATATATCTCATGGCATAACACAATACACAAGGCATTTCTTCTTATCCACTACCATCCTACCATAATATCCATATATACTATTATTCATATGTAACACATAATGCCCATAAAATATATAGACATATAAAGTATAGTCATAGGCCTAACAAACATGTATATAACCACATACAACAACTGAACCCTCTGGACACTTAGATGAAAGGAAAAACTGAGCTTTGTAAGTGTAAGCTAAGAAGATTTGACTAAACCTAATGCAGGGCAATGATATTACATGGTGTGGATAGGACCAAAGAGATCATAAGAAGACTGATCATACATTGGAGAATTGGACTGTTACATGGGTATCTGAACAAGGCATGCTAAGGGTCTAAAACCTAATATAGGACTGAACAATGCTAGTTTACATTTATATACAATGTAAACCTTATTCTCCCTAGTCCTACCAACTAACCCATACAACCACACACTGTACCAAGTGTGGCACCAAGCCACCTGGCTATGCAAGGCCAGGCCACACTTTGGCCTGACAGCCCCTAAGCCACTGCTCTGCTACCTGCTGCAGCTGCAATGCAAGGCCAAGGCAGCTGCAAACATTGCCTGCTGCTGCAATACAAGCCAAGGCAGCTGCTGCAAATGAAAAGCCAGGCCAAGCAAAGGCAGCTGCTGCTAACCCCTGCCCACTTAACCCATAACAAAACTAAACAGGACACTAACTCCCATCTAACTCATACAATATCAAGGGACTGAATAATGCATCAATCAATGCAAATTAACATGTAAATGAGTGTAGTGTCAATACAAGAGTGTGTGCAATGTGTGTGTGAGGAATTAAATTTAATATTGTGTGTTACATGGGTTAAGCTCTCTGAAAATAGGAAGTATTGAATGTGTGTAGAGGAGAACACCATGTTCTCAGTCAACTGATTTTCAGTTTGTGTGTGCCATACATGAAATAGGCGAGTAAAATCCTGTGTGTGTATGTGTGTGTGTCATGGTGTGTGAACTGAAATTCCAAGTTTCCCGTGCCTCAGGAAACAGGTATAGGGAGTGTTGTGTTGAACATGGTGTCAAGTGACAGTGTGTGAGCGGTTAAGGTGATATGCGTGTACCTGTGTGTGTGTAGTGTTATTGAACTCAGTTTAGTGGAGAAAAGTGAGGAGAGTGTGCTAGTGAGTGAAATAAGTGTAATGATCGAAAATTGATAGTGTAACAGTTAACATACTAGGTTGCAACTCCAAGCTCAAAATCCCAAACAACCCAGTTTCATATTTAAAACAAACATTCAAAACAAATTTCAAATCCAAGACTGAACCAAGCCCATAGGACTGTAACTCCATTACTCAGGCCTATACATACATGTAGACATTATAAAATGGGTATCAATTTATATTATTTAACAATTTAAGTAACATTTAAACTCTAAAAACTGCCACAGTATCAGTAAGAACAGCAAGTTTCAGGAAACACATAGGAAACCCAAATCGACATAGGAAAACCCAATAAACTATCAAATTGATTGTGCTAACACATAGTACACTTGTGCACGTGTCATAGGGATGCATTCGTGTCCAGAAAACTGGACATGAACGTGTCCAAAACCAAATTCGAATAGCCTCAGAAAACAGGAAATCAATTCCTCGTGCAGGCATGTCGAGCCTTTGTGGGCTCGACACAGTGCTCGAGGTGGGTCGAGCTCATGCATATGGGTTCGCCTATAGTAGGTCTTCGTGATGAAGTTTCTGTATCGTGTCCACTAAGGTCGTGTCCAAAGAAAACAGCGCGTATCAGACGCGATTTCGCGCGCGCGCAGTGTTAGTGTAAAACCCGTGCGGGATCGATAACTTCGAGAATACTCCACCAACTCACCCCAAATTTTGGGAGAGTGGTGATAGAGGTTGCCCCCTAGTGTCCACCAAAAATTGTGTCACGAGAGGCCGTGTCATGTCCTGTGTCGACCCCGAGCAGCAGGGCAGCGCACCGGAGCCTCGTACACGCGTTCGTGTCCAATTTTGGACACGAAAACCAACCCAATTCGTGCTCAGTCACAGACCACAGTAATCTACACATAATAATCTTTCCTAATATGTAATTTGTTTTGAAAACGAAGAACAAAAAGTTCAAAGAGATATTTCATCAAACACCTAAGTATATACATTGATACGTGTCCGATACGGACACGAAATGGACACAAAATTCACCCAAATTCTAGGGGCAGCTAGGGGACACCTAGACCTAGCCTAATATGCAAAGAAATAAAAATAATAATGCAGTTTATGGGATTTTACCTATAGGTACAATTAGCAAGAAAAAGCACCAAAATGAAGTGTTCCTCCTTGCTAGCTCGGATCCCCAAATTGCTCAAAATCTGGGATTACTCTCCACCAACAGTAAATAAATACTAATTAGGTCCTAATTCAAAAGACTAGAGTTAAAAAGGAGTTGAAATGAAAAAGTTATGGAATAGCTCTTACCTCTTTCTTCAAAGCTTAAAAAAATAATAAAAGAGGCAAGAACAAGGAAGAGACTATTTATAGGGAAGGGGGAGCCCTAGTGGCTGGTCATAAAGTTAGAAATTAGGGTTAGGGTTTAGTCTAATGGCTATGGGCCTAGTTGCACTAGTCATGGAACTCATTTCTAAGTCTCAAGTCTATGGACCAATACACCAATATCCTCCTATGTCAAACTTGATCCTAAGTGTCCTAACTTGAGTTGACTTAAGTTAGACTAGGGTCCATACCATGTTAACTTAGGTCACCAAGTCAAGGTCAAAATCTAGGCTCTTAAGTCACAGCTAGTCAAAAGTCAAATTAACAATCACCAGTGTAATAATTCATAAAATAATTCAAGGAGACCAAATAACCAAAATACCCTCATGCTCAAAAGTAGAAATAAATTATCCTAATGACATGGTCAGGATCTAGGTCAGACAGTCTCTCAGGTTACACTAGCAAATATCAAAATCACAAGCCATGACTTAAAACAGTTTTAAATTGATTTAAAATTTACCAAAAATCATATCATGATTTAAATAGCAATAAAAATGAGTATAAATGCAAAATTTCAAAAATACCCTCATTCTGGAAACTGGGTGTTATAAGTCTACCCCCCTTAGAAAAATTTTGTCCTCGAAATTAAGATGATCGCACCCTTCCTAGGTCAAACCCCCATTCAATCAAAGTCAAAGCAACACAATCCTACTGGTCGTGATTCTACAGTCTCGAACAGGGTAGCTACACTATCTAGCAATCACAAGTAATATCCTGGCAGGTACTAAGGGAAATCACACATGAAAGTGGGGAGGAAGAACAAGAAGATCAAACCTGCTAATCCATCACCTGCAACGTCAGTCTCCTCGGCTGCCATCGCAAAAGCTCCACCCCTCTGGTGCTGAGCTACAGGTGGCCTAGCTCCCTCAAAAGGAGGTACAATGGGATAATCTATCTTCTGGTGGGCAGCTGACCCACAGAAATAGCAAACCTTCAACCTCTTCCTGCACTGCTCCCAGATGTGTCCTGGCTTCTTGTAGTAGGAACAACTGATCGCCTTCGGGTCCTGACCCCGATACTGATGCTGTACCTGCTGAACTCCTACTGGTGCCTGTGTCTGCTGAATCTGCACATGAGGCCTCTTGGCCTGGCCTCCGCTGCTGTTGATACCATGTGCGTCCCGTCCCCTCTTGAGTCTCAGCTCAAGATCATCCTCTGCTGCCAAGGCGCCCACCAAGATCTCCTTAAAAGTGGCACCGCCGGCACTCTTGTTATAGGACTTCACCTCCTTGACCAGCCCCATCTTGAACCTCCGGGCCTTCGTCGCCTCGGTCAACCCCTCGACAAATCTGTCCAGACAGCAGAACTCCCCTACATACTCCTCCACGGACTGACTGCCCTGGACTAGGGCCTCGAACTGGGTCTCGAGGGCTCCTAGCGCTGCATCCGGGTAAAACTTCTCCTTAAACAGCTTCTTGAATGCTGCCCAAGTTTGCCCTGTAGTGCCAACCCTCGGGTCGGTCTGGTACCATGTGCGGGCCAGATCCTGCATCATGCTGGCTGCTGCCTCTATCTGGAGCCTCGCCAGAATCTCAGCCAATCTGAATATCTCCTCCATGTGCTCTATCCACTCATCGCGTACAGGATGCCCTCTGTACCCTGAAAATCCCTCGGGTGCATCTTCTGAAAATCCTGGATGCCCTTCTCCTTCGGCTGGTATGGCTGTTGAACTACTGCGGGCTGAGCTGCTACCCTCTCAACTACTGTCAGGGCCAGGTCGATGCCCCGACTAATCTCCGCAGTCTGCCTCTGCTGCAGGGCCTGCTGGCCCCTATGAACTGATGGAAGAAAGTGAATAGCTGGACTGCATCCACGGATCCTGAAGGTGGCTGCTGCTGGAACATCTCTGGAATCACCAGGCTCTGCCTGGGCCCTGCTGCTGGTGGAGGGGCTCCTCCGAACGCAGCTGAAATGCCTACCCCAGCTGGCTGAACTGGTGCCACGGTATCGGGGACTGGTTGCACAAGACGAGAGGTGGCAGACCTCTCAGCAGTGTCCCTCGGTCCGGAGCGATGGGATCTAGTCTCGACCATCCTGCAGACAGATCAAACAAGGAATCAATACTGAGATAGAAGCGATAAATCAAGGGAGGACAGTTAATTTCAAGGAAGACAAATCAGCAAAATGTATAGATGGCATAAATTGAAGCAGAATTTTTCCTAACTGTGATTGAGTACCTCTCCGTTAAAGCCTATCTCTCAATCCTATAACAGGCTCGCAGCAGTACAACTAAGTCACCGAACTACTATGATATCGCACTATTGCGACTCTCGACCTGTATGGGCCACCACTAAAAATGTGTCACGACCCGCACCCACTGTGGGGGTACGAGTATGTAACAGCGCCCAGCCTACGCCGCAGTGTCGTCGGTAGAACGCTGTTCTAAGTCTCTAACTAACTATCAACTCATGCAGTATATAATGTACTCATCATGACCAACTCCGAACGGAGGACAAGTATAAGATATGGTGTAACTCAATCACAGTCAAGGCACGATAAGATAACACCGAAATATAACTAAGAAAATTAAAGATAACAATAACTACTGAAATAATAAGAACATCTCGAACAATCTCAAATACATCTCAAGTCTCAATTCTATACAACAAGCTCTACATGAAAACAGATGCAAGTCTACTAAACTAAATCCCGATCACTCCTGAGTGTCGGGGCCAAAGGTAGCTAATCCCTCCTCAGGTCCGTAATGAGTAGGGCAAGTGTCTTCAGGGCAATCATCTGTAAAATTTCAACAGGTCCAGTCAGGACAGGAATGAGCACATCTCATCTAGAAAACCCAAGTAAATGACAGAGAACTATAAAGCAGTTATAGACAGTTGTATTGATGAACATGGCAGTTTATATTCAGGTGATGGTAAGAAAGACAGATAAAGTGCAAGGGAAGTAAGTAACTAAACAAGAGAAGAATCATGGCAATTAGGACTGTAAAAATAGAACTAGCTGAACCAGAGTAACAGGGTATAAGTCCAGACAGTAAATGTAGACAAGTGTATCTCCAATGTGAGTCTAATACAAGATGAATCGAATGTGATTCTAATCATTGTTCTAATAAAGTGATTGGAATAAGGTGGTGCGAATAATAATTCACATGATGTTCTAACAATGATTCGAATAAATTCTCCAAGTGTGTTTTAAAATACTGAGACAGACATGTAAACGGCTAAGGATAATACGGCACACCGCACACCTAGCCAAGTGTGGGATGGCTATCGTTCGAATATCATTCACAGAGGGGTGGTTCGAATAGTAGAAATGTTCACATGTCTAATCAGTATTTTTCTGCCCATTCTAATACAAGTGAATCCATAATCCGACACATCAATCGAATACAAGTCCAACCAGCACATGAAGATGCGAATAGGTGGTTCGAATAGTAGAGGCAAGACGAGTAAAGTATGTGTGTCGTATACATGAATTCAGAAATAACAATACGTGTTTGTAACAGAGAATCACATACAACTAACTAGAACTGAAGTACAGTAAATGACAAGTAAATGAGAGAACTATCAGAGAATGTACTCGCCTGATACTCTGAAAAGAGTAGTATAATATCAGATGTCTGTACCGGAGTCACAATCTCCTAAATAGAGCAGTATAGGTTATAATATATTTAAAATAAGATAAATGAAGTTTATGATGCAATCTACATAATTCTAAGTCAATTCTAGGTCAAAGTCAACTCTAAGTCAAACCTGATCAACTGTCTAGGTCAAACTAGGTCTAAGTCAAACTTAGGTCAACCATGGTCAACACTCTAGTCAAACTAGGTCAAGGAAGTCTATCCTAGTTAAATAGTCCACTGTTGGTCAAACTTGGTCAAAAGTCCATCTAGGGTTTTGGGTTAATAGGCTATCTAGGGTTTTGGACTAAATAGACTATTTAGATGGTAACTTGGTATAGCCCAACTTACACTATCTAATCACCTAACCTTATATGTCAATATCACTTATGTCCCCGTATATCCTATCCTCAAAATATAATCTATTGCATATACAATATATCTCATGGCATAACATAATACACAAGGCATTTCTCCTTATCCACTACCATCCTACCATAATATCCAGATATACTATTATTCATATGTAACACATGATGCCCATAAAATATATAGACATATAAAGTATAGTCATAGGCCTCACAAACATGTATATAACCACATACAACAACTGAACCCTCACAAGGGTCTGGACACTTAGATGAAAGAGAAAAACTGAGCTTTGTAAGTGTAAGCTAAGAAGATTTGACTGAACCTAATGCAGGGCAATGATATTACATGGTTTGGATAGGACCAAAGAGATCATAAGAAGACTGATCATACATTGGAGAATTGGACTGTTACATGGGTATCTGAACAAGGCATGCTAAGGGTCTGAAACCTAATATAGGATTGAACAATGCCAGTTTATATTTATATACAATGTAAACCTCATTCTCCCTAGTCCTACCAACTAACCCATACAACCACACACTATACTAAGTGTGGCACCAAGCCACCTGGCTATGCAAGGCCAGGCCACACTTTGGCCTGGTAGCCCCTAAGCCACTGCTCTGCTACCTGCTGTAGCTGCAATACAAGGCCAAGGCAGCTGCAAACATTGCCTGCTGCTGCAATGCAAGCCAAGGCAGCTGCTGTAAATGAAAAGCCAGGCCAAGCCAAGGCAGCTACTGCTAACCCCTGCCCACTTAACCCCTAACAAAACTAAACAGGACACTAACTCCCATCTAACTGATACAATATCATGGGACTGAATAATGCATCAATCAATGCAAATTAACATGTAAATGAGTGTAGTGTCAATACAAGAGTGTGTGCAATGTGTGTATGAGGAATTAAATTCAATGTTGTGTGTTACATGGGTTAAGCTCTCAAAAAACAGGAAGTATTGAATGTGTATAGAGGAGAACACCAAGTTCTCAGTCAACTGATTTTCAGTTTGTGTGTGCCATACATGAAATAGACGAGTAAAGGCCTGTGTGTGTATGTGTGTGTTTCATGGTGTGTGAACTGAAATTCCAGGTTTCCAGTGCCTCAGGAAACAGGTATAGGGAGTGTTGTGTTGAACATGGTGTCAAGTGACAGTTTGTGAGCTGTTAAGGTGATATACGTGTACCTGTGTGTGTGTGTGTAGTGTTATTGAACTCAGTTCAGTGGGGAAAAGTGAGGAGAGTGTGCTAGTGAGTGAAATGAGTGTAATGACAGGAAATTGATAGTGTAACAGTTAACATACTAGGTTCCAACTCCAAACTCTAAATCCCAAACAACCCAGTTTCATATTTAAAACAAACATTCAAAACAAATTTCAAATCCAAGACTGAACCAAGCCCATTGGACTGTAACTCCATTACTCAGGCCTATACATACATGTAGACATTATAAAATGGGTATCAATTTATATTATTTAACAATTTAAGTAACATTTAAACTCTGAAAACTGCCACAATATCAGTAAGAACAGCAAGTTTCAGGAAACACATAGGAAACCCAAATCGACATAGAATAACCCAATAAACCATCAAATTGATTGTGCCAACACATAGTACACATGTGCACGTGTCATAGGGATGCATTCGTGTCCAGAAAACTGGACACGAACGTGTCCAAAACCAAATTCGAATAGCCTCAGAAAATAGGAAATCAATTCCTCGTACAAGCATGTCGAGCCTTCGTGGGCTCGACACAGTGCTCGAGGTGTGTCAAGCTCATGCATATGTGTTCGCCCATAGTAGGGCTTCGTGATGAAGTGTCTGTATCGTGTCCACTAAGGTCGTGTCCATAGAAAACAGCACATATCAGACGCAATTTCGCGCGCGCAGTGTCAGTATAAAACCCGTGCGGGCTCGATAACTTCGAGAATACTCCACCAACTCACCCCAAATTTTGGAAGAGTGGTGACAGAGGTTGCCCCCTCGTGTCCACCAAAAATTGTATCACGAGAGGCCGTATCGTGTCCTGTGTCGACCCCGAGTAGTAGGGCAGCGCACCGGGGCCTCGTGTACGCGTTCGTATCCAATTTTGGACACGAAAACCAACCCAATTCGTGTTCAGTCACAGACCATAGTAATCTACACATAATAAGCTTTCCAAATATGTAATTTGTTTTGAAAACGAAGAACAAAAAGTTCAAAGAGACATTTCATCAAACACCTAAGTATATACATTGATACGTGTCCGATACGGACACGAAATGGACACAAAATTCATCCAAATTCTAGAGGCAGCTAGGGGACACCTAGACCTAGCCTAATATGCAAAGAAATCAAAATAATAATGCAATTTATGGGATTTTACCTATAGGCGCAATTAGCAAGAAAAAGCCCCAAAATGAAGTGTTCCTCCTTGCTAGCTCGGATCCCCAAATTGCTCAAAATCTGGGATTACTCTTCACCTACAGTAAATAAACACTAATTAGGTCCTAATGCAAAAGACTAGAGTTAAAAAGGAGTTGAAGTAAAAAAGTTATGGAATGGCTCTTACCTCTTTCTTCAAAGCTTGAAAAAAAATAATAAAAGAGGCAAGAACAAGGAAGAGACTATTTATAGGGAAGGGGGAGCCCTAGTGGCTGGTCATAAAGTAAGAAATTAGGGTTAGGGTTTAGTCTAATGGCTATGGGCCTAGTTGCACTAGTCATGGAACCCATTTCTAAGTCTCAAGTCTATGGACCAATACACCAATCCTCCTATTTCAAACTTGATCCTAAGTGTCCTAACTTGAGTTGACTTAAGTTAGACTAGGGTCCATACCATGTTAACTTAGGTCACCAAGTCAAGGTCAAAATCTAGGACAGTCTCTTAAGTCACAGCTAGTCAAAAGTCAAATTAACAATCACCAATGTAATAATTCATAAAATAATTCAAGGAGGCCAAATGACCAAAATACCCTCATGCTCAAAAGTAGAAATAAATTATCCTAATGACATGGTCAGGCTCTAGGTCAGACAGTCTCTCAGGTTACACTAGCAAAGTATCAAAATTATAAGCCATGACTTAAAACAGTTTTAAATTGATTTAAAATTTACCAAAAATCATATCATGATTTAAATAGCAATAAAAATGATTATAAATGCAAAATTTCAAAAATACCCTCATTCTAGAAACTGGGTGTTACACAAGCCATAAGCAAGCAAACACTAGGACGATTGCATAGGCCCCAAACTTCGGGCAAGACTCGATTTTAAAAGATCTTTGACTAATTAAATTCCTTCATCACTACCTTCCTTACTTATATTTCGACAATCTTATGCTGCTAATTGGCCTCAGTTTTGCAAGCTTATTTTTACCAAGCTTGATCATGACATATTTTATTGGGTGCACCCACTAACATATTATCTAATCAGAACTGGTGCATGATGGTTTGATCAACCTATTGCAGTTGGGTTCGCCTTCGTATATTATTTTACGTGGATGGAGACATAATTAAACTTGCCTTAGAGTCTCATCCGTGACAGCCTTGACAATTCTGTTTTGAATTATTTTCGTCGCCTATGAACCCCGCATTCGTACTCAATAGCACCGTCTTTGAAACCTTGGTTGTTCTTGCCTTTACTTAGTTTGGAAAGACAAGGCACTGTACTTGCTAGATAGACTCAAGGTATCATCTTTGGTTGCCTTATCAGTTATTTGTACACAAATGTAAATAGCCACCGACCGACTCATGTGGCTGTATCCTTGCCTTTAACTACTCCTCATTCCTCAACCTAGAATTGTTATCGTGCCCTTCTAATTATTCTTGAGCACTCGAGAATGATTCTAATCGTTCACTTAAATCCAACTCTCAACCAAGACGATTAGTATCCAGTTTCTCTCAGGGAACCACATCTCCCATTTGTCAAATTATTTTCTTTGAACTACCGAATTCTTTGCTACTCTTTAATTCCTGTTATCCAAGTTTGTTACCTTCACTAGCGACCCTCAATCAATTCCATAACCATGATGAATTTTGTATGTGTCGAATTAACAAGTTCCTAAATGCATAGTTGTGTTGAACGCCGTTTTATCGCCTCCTCCAAAATTTAATTTTATTTTGGTATTGACGAACTCTTCCTATCCCTCAACCCTATCTACCCTATTAATCCTAAATCTCGAGGACGAAATTCTTATAATTTGGGTAGGATGTAAAACCCCTTTTTTTTATTTTATTTGACCTAAAAATAAATTTATGCAATTTATGGTTTTTATTAATTATTAAAAATGACCTTAGCCATTGTTGAGTTTTGGAGCACTAGACGACCATGACTTTTAGCACGGAAGATGTAGCAGTGTGCCTTGACTAGTGTACTAGCCATGCCGGGGAAAGCCTAGCCATAGTGATGTCCAAACTAGGAAAACCAGACCAAGTTGTGAATTGACTCATTTAAATTATTTTAATATAATATTTTTTATATATTGATTTTTAGATAACCCGGTTTGTCCAAACCAGTCCGAACCGGGCCCGGACCAAACCCAAGCCCATGTAGGCATGTGGGGGGACCAAGGTGGCCATTTCAACATATTTTATGTACGTAAAAATATTTCCTAAATTATTTTAGAATATTATGTACAATTTCTAATTATTTAATTACTTGTACGATTATTGGTATTGTATTATTAAAATAATATTTTACATTATGGTATAATTTTTGGACCCAATTAAGGGTGTATGACCAGTTCACCCAAAACCTCCATTGGTCGATTTTTGTTATTAAAGCATTTTATGGAAATTCAATAAGCAATTATTTTTATATTAAATAGATTTCATCTATATATAGATAATAGTAAGTTTATTTTAAATAGATTCCATTTATAGATAGATAATATTAAGTTTATTTTAAATAGATTTCATTTATAGATAGATAATAATAAGTTTATTTAAAAAAAAATTATGGTAATTTTTAAGCTATGTATAGATATACACACACACACACACACACACACACACACACACACACACACATATATATATATATATATATATATATATATATATATATATATATATATATATATATATATATATATATATATATATTATATATATATATATATATATATATAATATATATAAAATATATATATATATAATATATATATATATATATATATATATATATATATATTTATATATAAAATATATATATATATATATATATATATATATATATATATAAAAATATATATATATATATATATATATAAGAGATTGAAAAGTTTTTTTTAAAAAAATATTAAGGTAATGGGTGGTCGGCCCCACCCGACCACCCAAGCAAAGAGCAGCAGCTTAGCCGCCACTTTATAAGCAGCAGCAGCAGCAGTAATACATTAAGGCCGCTCACCCCTCCCCCCCTTTATATATATATATAAGTTATATACTTATATATGTTTTAGCAAAAACCCTAAACTCCTAGTCACCCTAATCTCCCCCTCCTTCCTCCTCTTTCCTTCTTCCTTCCTCCTCCCCTCTTCGTGGCGAGCACCTCCGCGCCCAGCCACAGCAGTCCCGCCTCACGGTCGCCACGGCGACAACAACAAACACCACAACAACAAAATTTAACATCGAGGAACCAAACTTTACCGTACGATTCTCCTTCAATTCTAATCCGTTTTTAGATCCGTAAATTCGTGTAGGAAGCCCACATGACCCTCTTCGAGATCCCCCAGGTGGATTTCGACATGGCCATCCAACTTGCTCGAAAAATCGAGGCGAAGTTGGAGAAAAATCACTTTTCTGGAATATTAAAAAATGTTTTGAAACATCAACTTGTCGGCCATTTTCTTTACGTACATTAAAATTTTGTAGAAACTAATTGAAGACAGTAAAAGACAACATAACCGAGACTGTAACGCACCATCTGGATTCACTTTTCATCTAGTGTGTAAAAAGTTACACGTAGTTAAAGTTTTACAAAAAATTGTAAATTCTGTTTTCGAAAATTAGAAAAACACCCCGATACGACGTACGCCCCGACAAACAGGACGACGTGGTTGCACACTATACGTATCGAAAGGCGCATATGGATGTTGTCGATGTGTGGGAACTGACGGAACCCAATTTTGTTGCATGTGCGCAACGAAATCAGTACGTATCCGTCGAGATACCCCCGTATCGACCCTTTGCAAATTAAGTCACAACTTCGTGTACACTCACCAAATCGTGACAAAACTTGCGCCATTGGACTCGAAATATTTTTCTGGTCCTGTGTGCCAAGTTTGGTTGAATTCTGAGAAGGTTGACTGGGACGCCATTTTGGCGGGCCCACAATCCCACTCAATGGACGATTTTGTGCATGGCCCACCGGAATCCAAAATTGGACATACCGTTGGGTTCGTCTCATCAAAAAAAATCCATAAATATGTAGTTTGACGACTTTAGAGACCGTAGTTTCTGGCGTGCATTTCGGTACAAAGCGGATCCAACGACGGACATCATTTTGACCCAAAATTACGATTTTGCCCCTGTTCCAGAATTTAACTTTTGGACAGGTATTTCCTAGGCATATCTTTTATTCCAAACTCGTTCGTGATGTTTGTTGCAGCATCCGGAGTCATCTGCAGGATTTGGCTTTCATTGCTTTGTTTATTTGTCGGTTCGAGCTACTGGATTATTCCCTTTTGCACATAGCCTCAGGCAAGATACCTTGTTATTATACTGTTTATATTCAGTATGTATTTTATTACATATCACTGTTCATTATTTCCAGTTATTACAGTTCTTGATTTACTACATGCTCAGTGATTATTAGTTACTTTGTTACTATCCTTTGATTGCATATGAACCTAGAGTTAGGGGACTACCGTTTGTAGTATATTGCATATGCCTCGACACAGTTGTACCACGAAGATGTGTGAGACGAGTAGCATGTAGAGGTCCTTGTGTGTGGGTTGATCCCCATGTGCATGCGTTAGGGTAACTGCTAATAGAGGCATGTTAGAAGACTTAGCCGTTAGTAGACGTATATGAGACATGGATGTGACTCTGTTAGGCATTGGATGGGAAGAACAGTTCCTTAACATATGGGTCCTTTATGCACTTTCCTATTACTGATCCTACTGGCCTCTGACATTCGAGAAATGTTATGCTTTGAGGTCCCTGGTATCCTGATGGGACCATACCTGAGATTACTGCTCCTGAGCCAGATGCCCATGCGTTGGAGGTTTGTTCTTAACTGCATGAACGCAGTAGTACGGTTAGATTACCTTATTGTTGTCTTGTCACTTATTTTCTTTGTGGCATATTTTGTATTCAGTATTTATGTGGCATGTTCTTTATATATCTTGTTACGTCCTTCTGAGGACCTGGTTATCTCACCAGGTGTGTGCTATTGTCTGTCGCAGGTATTCTAGCCGTGGCCATGATCATCTCTATTTCTTCGAGGATGATTGCACTTCGATCGTCTTCACTTCGCTCGCGAAACTCTTTCTTTTGTGATGTATTTCTTTTCATAGTTGGTAGTGGATTTGTCTCCGCCCAACTACATATATCAATGACAATTTGTAGTTGATTATATGATATCTTTTATTCTTATATTTTATGGATGAGATTAGTTAGTTGTGGTTTACTGTATTTTACAGCTTATGTATTCATACGAGGTTTCCATATATTGGAGTATACTTCGTATGTAAACAGCTGGCATGAATACGTACCTAGTCCTAAGTATTTTGGGACTGGGGCGTTACACCTAGCATCTAGACTAGCCTGTTTCTTTTCCTGGTCGGTATATTTGTCATGGCATTTTTTAGTGAGAGTCTCCTCGACAGTAATTCTAGCAGGCTTCTTGTAACCATCAGTGACGATGGTCCAAAGGTCAAAGTCTAAAGACTTGAGATAAAAACTCATTCTAGTCTTCCAATAGGTGTAGTTGGTTCCATCAAATAGGGGTGGCCTATTTGTGGACTGTCCCTCACCATAGTTGGTAAAGATAGATTGTATGGTTGTCATGGATCAGCTCTAGGATGTTAATCCGATATAAGAGAACAGAGCTCTGATACCAATTGAAGTACGTATAGGCAACTCTAGAGGGGGGTGAATAGAGTTTGTGTCAATAATAACCAAATAAAAATTAACTCTTTCACCAACATAATAATTAATCAGAGTATTAATACGGAAATAAAAGAGATCAGAAAAGCATACGCAATACAACAGTTTTAACCTAGTTTTTCTCGTGGTGGACTAATCCAGGCATGAGAACTCTAGCTCAGGATTGAAATTCACTATTTGTGAAATAGAGGTACACCACGTGCCTTTACTCAGAAGAGCATGCCAACTTCTTACACTTTCGCTGAGGCGAAACTTGGAATTCTCCAAGCGACTACTCTCAAACTCTTATACAGAACTTCTAGCTGAATTACACTTAAAACCTTGGGGCTTAGAAAGTTTTATGGCTAGTAGATGGGAAGAGTAGGCTTAGAATGTATAAGGCTATAGAAGATGAAAAAATGAGATGAAGAGATGAATGAAAAAGAAAGAAATCATGGCCTATATATACTAGTCCAGGGAGGCAGAGTTCGGCCAGAACCCTGTCCCAAAATTCAAATTTTTGGCTGTTGGACAACTAGCAACCAGTAAACCCTAGAAATTAGGATCCTGATTTTCAGTAACCAGAGTTCGGCCCGAACTCTGCCTGGGGTAGAGTTCGGCCCAAATTCTACTTTCTTGGGCCAGAATGTTCATTTGGGCTGGGATGTTCAAATGGACTTAGTTTAGTTTGGTTTGGTGATTGTTTGGTGGAGCTTTGGATAAGTGATTCTAGGTTTAAGACACTCAGTGCTACTCAGCATATATAATCCTAGACTCAAATAAATATAAAAATACAAACACGGAGTACAAGTAATAGCAGCATATGTTGATGACGTCCGTCTTGAACCGATATGTGATGATGTTCTGATTTTGGCTTGATGTGTCATATTGGATCATAACAAATATTATTTTTGTTAAAACTCAAAATTAGGTTGACTATGATCCAGTTTGGGTCAACAGGCTCTATCGGACGCACACATGCGCTCGCCCGAATCATGCACATGAGGTTAGCCGACCACATAGATCCTTCTAAAGGAATCCCTGTGGTGGGTCGGAAACCTCGTCCGATCCACCATGTGACCCGTGCGGCACTGGTAAACACCCTCTGCCAGACTTGTATAAAATAATAGATCGCAAGTGCAGGTCAAAAAAAGATGGTGGCACATGCAGTAAATCCTCCACAAGATACTGTACTCAAATCACCATCAACTACTAATTTTCTCAAACAACAGAATCTGCAAACAAGCCGTCTTTCTTCTAGCGGCTGCAACGAACAATGAAAGATGAACCAGTTCATGCTTCTTGCTAATCTGCCCGAAGGGATACTTCCATCCCAAAGGGCTCAAAGGTGCCTTCTTCCTCAGACAATACAAGAAAGTAGCAAGCACAGAGATTAGCCTGCCTGGCTACACCGGTAGCATGGGTATTCCAAAATACTCGATCAAGAGGACTCATATGTAAAGGCGTGTCGCGACCAGGGAGAACATCTTCTCCATCTATCTCCCATGGTAGGGGTAGTGATTTGCCAAAGATGAGGCACAGAGCTGGGGGTAGACCATCTCCCCACCAAGCTGTTACAATGACTGGGGGTAGCCAGCTGCCAGAGTTAGAAGATGATGCCACCATGTGCCCTACCCTGACGAAGATAAAGTCCAGAGAATCGGGCTAGGCGAGGACATACCCTCGCTAAGTCCCATGAACTGTCAGACATTTTATATGATTGGTGAAGATGATGCCAGTACAAGGGACAGGTAATGACTTGACACATTAGATGCAATGATGACCACCCTCAAAGCTATAATGATGTCTATATCTCAGTCAATGGCAGACACATTGGAGGTAATGATGACCGTCGTGCACGTCGTGCCGAGCCTCCTCTGGCCGTCCCTGAGCAGCGCTCGCACACCCTCTGGTAAGGACGTCCAATCTTCTTCCTGAGTACCTTGGTGAGCTCTTCTTCCTCTCCTACTGTCTCTCATCCCTCTCACTTTACTCTCTCTCCAGCGCTCACTCTATTCCCTCTATTCTTCTTCTGCTTCTTTTCCTCTGTAACTCTTTTTTGCTCTCTAATACGAACAACAGAAGCATCTTTCTATTTTTATTTTTATCTAAATTTATTATTGTGTTTTTTTTGTTTTTGTGGATTAGGCCTTGGGCGAAATAAAAAAGAAGTATGTATTATATTATAAGTATATATGTATAAGTAATATTAGTATTACTATTTTTATTACTTTTTATTTAGTATTATTATTATTAAAATTATTATTTATTTTAAAAATTATAGATTATTATTTTTCCAAAATTATATGTGTAACAAAAATATAGAATGGGACTTGACCCTACATGTAATTTCAAATTGGGTTTTAGCCTAAAATGATTTTTTAAATTTTCAAGTATTTATCTAACATATTTTTGACTAATAACAGATATTTTTTAAATAAAATAATTATTTTCTAAAATAGTTATAAGTATTGTTTACACGATTCCTTCGATTCAATTCTTGACTATGGATAATCATATTCTTCATATTTGCTTTGCGAAATTCGGACTTCTTTATATCAACCCTAGCTAATTGGACTGTTCTCGACTCAATAGAATGATCTGTCCTACAATTAGAGATCATCTTGTGAAGTTTTAGCACCTGAACCTATTCTATGCCGACATGATTGTGTCACACATGTCAACTCCAATACGATCGAGGCAAGTTATACTATGACACTATGTTACCTTCATTTGTTACTGCATGTTTCTTTATATCATCTTATCACTGTTATTTTGTTATATTTCATATTGTCATTATTCTTGATTCACCATGATTACTTCTCATGCACGAGGGTTAGAATTTATAGTATATGTACATGTTCATGCCTTACTTCTAGTTTATCAAGATTACTATTTATCGTATGGATACCGTATTGGACATGTACTTGTTAGTTGGATGGAAGAATACGACAAGTAGACATATGGTACCCCAGAGTTCATTTGGTCAGGGGACCGTCTTATAGTGTTTGTTCAGTCAATATACCTCATGTGTTGACTGTTTGATCCCTAATCCAACCACATGTTGAATGCTATTATTCTAAAACACATTGTACATGCACTAGTACAAAAATCTACCTAGGCCACGCTGATTCACCGTGCCTGTATGCTTTTAGCCATGGATTATTTTTACATCCAAAGCATAGCCATAGACCATAACCGTGGCTACGAAAAACTTGAATGACGATATAACATGAAAAACTTGAATGACTATATAACATGAAAATTCGTAGCCATAGACCATAACCGTGGCTATTTGGTAGCAAAAATTTTTTGGTAGTCAACCATTTTTTCTATAACCATGGCCATAAATTCCTTATAGACATACAATTTATTTTTAAAGTGGCTAGTGTTTACATTAAAGCCACTTGCATTATTTTAACCATGATCTTAGCTGTCTTTCAGACATGCAAAATTTATTCTAGCATGGCCAATTCATGACTTACAGTTACGCAGAATTTTTAGCACCATGGCTAAAAACCTTCAGAAGACACACAAATTATTTTCTCTGTGGCTATTGTTTACCTTTAAGACATAGGGAATTAGTTAAACCATGGCAATAAATTTTTTATATACACACAAGTTTGCTTTTGTGTGGCTATTGTTTACCTTAAAGCCACATGATTTTGTTTTAACCATGGCCTTAGCTATCATTCAGACACGCAAAAACTAAACTAACATGGCAAATTCATGACATACAGCTACGCAACAATGGTAGCAACATAGTTAAAACTATATGAAGACACACAAATATTTTTTTCACGTGGCAAGTGATCACCTTTTAGACACATAAACTCAGTTAAACCATGGCGATAAATTCGTTATAGACACATAATTATTTTCAGAGTGGCTATTGTTTAACCTAAAGCCACATGAATTTATTTGAACCGTGGCCTTAGCTGTAACGCCCCAGTCCCAAAATACGTAGGACTAGGAACGTAGACATGTCAGCCGTATAATAAATATACGTAAGCTGTAAAATGTAGTAGAACCATAACTAATCTCATCCACACAATATAAATGAATAGAAGATATCATATAACCAACTATGAAATTGTCATTTGGTACATGTAGTTGGGCGGAGACAAATCCACTACCAACTATGAAAAGAAATACATAACAAAAAGGAAGAGTTTGGCGAGCGAAGCGAAGACGATCCAAATGCACTCATCCTCGAAGAAATAGCGATGAGCACGGCTAAAACTAGAACACCTGCAAAAGACAATAGCACACACCTGGAGAGATAACCAGGTCCTCAGAGGGACGTAACAAGACACATAATATTATGCCATATAAACTGAATAAATATTGCTCAAATAAATAAGTCAATCGAATTTTAACATGGTCCAATACGCACCTACTGAACGAGCGTACCATCCCCCCAACCAAACAAGGACAGGAGATGGTAAACTAATTCACGGTGACGTATCTTTCCATGCTAAGAATCCAATATGGTATCCGGACCCCAACAAGGTTCAATACCTTCTCATCGAAGTAGTAAATCACACCTACAACCAAACAAGGACAAGATGTGACGAACTAATCCGCGACAAGTTATTGTTCCAAGCCACGGTCAGATACAAGTACCCAAACCAAAAGTACTCATACCTAACGGATAAAGGTGCCTAACCGTTCTAAGTGGAATGTAGTTAAGAACAATCCTTCCTACGTATGGGCCCTGGCTAAATAGGATCGGCATAGTCCCCCCTTGGGGCACTAGAGGCCCAATCAATAAGAGCATGACGTTCCGCAGAATCGCCAGTGGCCGTTAGTAATCATGGATAATCTGACCCGCATTTTCGGCGGAGCTCACGGGTTACAAAAGGGAAAGTGCATCGAAGCCCATACGCTAAGGAATTGTCCTCCCCGTCCAATGCATACTGTGTTGTATCCACAACACAAACCACTATAACCGCTAAGTCAAACTAGCATGCAATCTCTATTAGCGGTTATTCCTATCGCACAGCTTGTACGTACTGGTGGCCAGCCAATCACGTACGTCCGTGTTCTACATGCTACACACAACTTCGTGGTACAACGTGTCAAGGCCATGAATACAACACACAAAGGTGGTCCCTTAAATCTAGGTTTAATGTGTAAGAAAAATAATACATAGCAGTAAATATAAATGAACAATAAGTTCTAACAGGTTATGCCATGTAT
Organism: Iris pallida; assembly: GCA_029216955.1. Classification (NCBI taxonomy): domain Eukaryota; kingdom Viridiplantae; phylum Streptophyta; class Magnoliopsida; order Asparagales; family Iridaceae; genus Iris; species Iris pallida. The sequence continues at coordinate 3,904,261 of JANAVB010034615.1, read as the reverse complement.
CACAGTTTATTTGCATAAATAAAATAATAAACAATGTATGAAATATGAGCTAAAATAAGTAAACATCATATGGCAAGGTGTCTTGTCTGAGGTCCTTGTTGGTGAAATCGACAATCCCGTTGGGTACAGAATAGTCACAGGGCTACACAAGATGAACTCAGACGATGTGACAAACTTCTAAAATAAAAACCAAAAATAAAATATTCTGGAAATTTTTTGGAAAAAATATACGATGGGTATTTTTCCGTCAGCATTCCGAAACTTCAAACGGTTCGTGATTCGAATTCCTGGTTCTCCCAGAATCTCAAAAACACTAAAACGTGTCAGATTTCGGACAACTGACACTCCACAAATTTTCCAGAAAATTAAGTTCTAAATTTATAAAAATAAAATTTATATTCAGAAAATATACCTCAATACGATTCCAAAAAAAAAAACTGGAGGTCAAACGGAGTCCGGAGTTGGGAGTTATGGTCATTTAAAGTTGCTACAACCTTTGAAAATTGAGGCTGAATTTATGACGAAAAAAGAGAGAAATTTTGACAAGGATGGTTTTAAAGATGATTTTATTCATAGATTTGATAGATATATATAATGGCTAGCAATTAGCAAATTATGATAGGATTAGAACTAAATCAATAAGGATGATTATGATAACCAACTAATTTGGATAGGAATAGGATTGGTATAAATAAGAAACGATATAATTAATGCTAGATATGATTCCAATAGGATAAGAATTTCTAATGGATAAATCTTCCCATAAATTTAAATCAAATAAATTATTTAAAAACAAATCAATTTGATTGCAATCTTTTAAATGATCCCTATAATAACTTTAACTATTATTCTATAATATCAAATAATTCAAATCATATGAATCCAAATCCAAATCAAACTCAACATAATAACTTTAAAATAATATCTAATATTTATCAAAATAATTTAAATCAAATAATAAATAAATTATTTAATCAAATAATATTTCAAATCTAGATTAGACAAATCGTAATGCTCCAATTAGTCATCGTAAGTTTTTTAAACAATATTTAAATTATCAACATAATTTAAAGTATAGTTGATAACCATCAAGATAATTTAAATAAATTCAAATATAATCAAATAACTGATTAACATATCAAAATAATACCCGATGTCATCAAATATTATAAAACTTACTTTTATAAATCCAAATCTTTATTTAAAAATAAATAGACAAAAAAAACCTTTTATCGCTCAATCTTTTTTTTAAAAACCAATTTTTAGAAGACCAAAAATAATAAAAACATATTTTATATTTCAAATAAAAAATTCGAGAACATTTTTTAGAAACATTATTTCAAACAATTAATTTAAAACTAGTTTTTGGTAACAAAAGTAATCACAAAATATCTTTTACAAAATTTCTACGAAAATTACGTTTAAACACGAAATTAAAATATATAGATATAATTTAAAAAATAATAATTTCGGGAAGATGAGTTACAAATCTACCCACCTTTGAAAATTTTCGTACTCAAAATTTAAGGACTACTAGAATAGACGGACTTGGTTGATCGGTAAAAGGATAGTAAGAATTTGTGATAAGAGAAAATAGATGGAAGGAAAGAGAGAATTTCTTTAATGAGAACATTAATCAATTTGGATAAAAATAGAAGAAGTGAATGGATATGGCTTGATGTGCACGAACACGATGCACAAACACATTTGTAGGTGGAAAAAATTAATGGAGAATAGAAAAATATGGATGAGTACCTACCTATTTATAGGATGTGGAAATTCCCAATTGGATAAGAATTAGGAGTAGTTTAAACCCCAAAAATAGATAATTCATAATTTAATTTAAAATCAATCAAATCCAAATCCAAATACAAATCCAATTTAAATCTAATTAAATTTTTAGTTTAAAATCAAATGAGATAAATCAATTTTTAAATATTTAACTATTTAAATAAATTCATAAATTCAAATCAAGATTTAAATTATCACAATAATTTCAAAATATATTTTTCCAAAATACTAATAACAATAATTTCGAAAATATATTATTATTTACAAATAAACTCAATAAATATTTATGAAATATATATGTATAAGCGAATAATATTATTTATTATTAATAACTATTTTTTTATGAAAGACTTTTTATAAATAATAAATAAAATAATAATTTGAAAACTTTGGTACGATAACAAAATAATTATTATGTATATTATTTTGAAACTATATAAAAATAGAAAATATTTTTCTAAAATATGTACGCTCGCATATATTCGTACACGTCGAGCAAATTCGAAAAATGAACTTTCGCGTACGACGTACAATATGACTATACGAGTACAATACAAAATTTTAAATCAGTACCAAATTTAATAAAATAAAAAAATAGTAAAAATTTAGGGGTTTTACATTAGCTATCATCTAGACATGCACAAAATCATTTAACATGGCCAATTTATGACTTTAAGCTATGCAGAATTTGAAGCACCATGGTTAAAAATGTTTTGAAGACACGCAAATATTTTTTCACGTGGCTATTGATCACCTTTTAGACACAGGGAATCAGTTAAACCATGGCAATAAATTCCTTATAGAAACACAATTATTTTTCAGAGTGGTTATTATTTACCCTAAAGCCACATAGCTTTGTTTTAACCATGTCCTTAGCTATCATTTAGACACGCAAAAAATAATTTAACATGGAAAATTTATGACTTTCTGCTACGCATAATTTCTAGCACCACGGTTAAAAAGTTTATAAAAACACGTATATATTTTTCTACGTGGCTATTGATCTACTTTTAGACAAAGGAAATAAGTTAAAACATGGTCATAAATTCATTATAGACACACAATTATTTTTCAGCGTGGCTACTTGTATCATTTAACCACATGTATTTAATTCCACTATGGCCAATTAATGACTTTTAGTTACTAGTATTTCTTATGACCATGGCTAATAGTTATCTTTAAGCCACAAGTAATTGACTATTCCGTAGCCATCGTTGTTATTCAGCCACTTGAAAATGGTAAGCTCCTTTACTACAATTAACCTTTGACCATGGTTAAACATCTATATGGTGGTTGTATTTGATGTGCAGCCACGAAAATACAATTTTTGGCCATGGTGAAACATCTATCCTCGTGGTTGTATTTAATGGACATTTGGCCACATTTTTTTTTATCATGTCCAACAAATTTTAAATCACACCATTTAAATTGATCAAAAAATTATATTATTAATCATATGAGAAACATTACATATCACTATTCCAAGTAATAGTTGTGCAAAACTCTATAAGAATAATTTTATTAAACATGCTTGAAAATATTACAAACTATTTATCTAAAACATTATTTATGCATTTCGTTATAGCTACTCCTCGTATGCTTTGGTTTTCCATCTGGAGTTGTATAATCCTTCTTACTCTTGTTATGCTTTGGCTTCTCATTCTGTTGATCAGATATTGGTTGGTTATCATTATGTTGATCAGAAGTTGGTTCAGGTACCTACAATAAGCGAGTAATATTTAGGATTCATGTATTTTATTTCTCATATCCTTGTTAATAAACTAGATAGACCAATTTATGTAAAAAAAATATTCAATGAATAAAGCAAACAAGCTAAACAACTAACCTTAGATTCAATGATGACAAGTTTTTCTGTCCAAGCCACGAAACTCTTATTAGCTTCTCCTACTATTTTATGCTCACCAGATTCGATGGGTAAAAAGAAAGCTGGCTTTATTGCTTCATCAATCGAAACTTTGTAGCAATCACCTTTAAGTGGAACTCTATGTACGATCTGTTTTTTCGATGAGTAGTAAATTATACCGCGTGCAACAATGTTTCTCACTTTCGGATGCGACAGTTTGCATTTTACAGTCTACAAAAATATATGGCATTTGAACATCATAAAGTTCAACTCTTAAACAATATAGACTTGAATGCCTGCAAAAAAAATATACCATTGCCCCTCTATTTGGGACTACTTGAGATGTCTTAGTCTGAAATTTCTGTATAGATGCAGCTGGCTATTGGCTACTTATAGAAGTTAGTTGTGAAGATTGTCGAGTTGTTTTTGAAGATTTCTGACGAAGGTGGTCTAGTCTAGATCCATTAGAGTGGTTGCTAGTCGTAGAAGTTCCTTGTGAAGATGGCAGACCCCTTTTCAAATTATTCTGAAGCACACAGTTGAACATTGTAAGAAAACATTAGATACTGTGTGCTAATTTATTAAAAAAGTAAATCTAGTCTCTTAAATATACTTTTTATTCAACACAGGTCTTAGTCGATTTACTTACTTGTCTTTCAGACTTGCTATTTGTAGTAGTACTTGTCAGTCCTGGTATAATTATTTCTTGCCAGGTCAATTGAGATATTATTGCATTCATCATTTTTTCTTCTTCTTGCATCATTTTGTGCAAGTCCTTAACTTCTGCATCCTTCAATTCACGCTCTCGTCTTTCAGTATCCAGTTGTTTCTGAAGTTGAGAAATGGATTCTTTTGACGATCCTCTGCATGGAGGAAGGTGCCAGTATTTGGTTGGAGTGACTCCCTTGCCAGCCCCTCTTACATGCCCACCATGATCTTTGCCAAACACAAGTGTTAGGGCATCAGTGCCTTGATCATCCTTTACGGTTCCATCTTCAATCTCCTTTTCATGATTAGTCTATACACAAAATTGGGTAAAAAAAATGTGTTCAATTCTGATTTAAACTTTTCGTATTTACTTTAGAAAAAACAGAGCACTAGAAAGTTTCAGTTTTCTTACAATTTTATTTGCCACATACCTAAGATCATCATCTTCGTATTTTCCATCTTTGTTTACACGTGCCTTCCTCCATATAAAAGACCGTGCGGGAAGTTCATCTTCGGCAAGTTCTTTATTTTTGACCTGGTAATTATGAAATACACATAGGTATGTACATCCAAACACAGAGAATAATAACTTAATTGTAAAATAGAAAATCAATTCTAAATTATCTTGAAAGTGATATCAGATTAAGAAAATTACCTAGCAGTTGAACATAAAAAAATTAACTAGGATCAAAAACTTCTCAATCTATACATAATGCAATAAATGATTTATCAGATTAAGAAAATTTCTATTGAAGGCAACTCATTTGGTCTACTAAGCTCTTGAAATTAGAAATTTGATAGCACACCGTCATGGATGGTGTCAACAACTCTTCGTCTTGTATTAATCCATAATATTATATTGAAAAGTGACTTATAACAGCTGAATAACTACACAAACTAAATAACTACTTTTAAATATACTGAATAACTACGTCTGAAATCTGTCACTATACACTACACACACTGAATAACTACTTTTGAATATACATACTTTTTGATATAGCAACATTACCGTGTAGTATAGAATAAGATAATGGACTTACTAGTTTTTCTCTTAGTCCCGAGTATCCTGATCGTCCTAACCGATGTGGGTACTTGGACTTTGCATGTACTTTTATTGCTGCTTCGAATTTACCCTTGCAACAAAGATAAAATCAATTTTATCAATATTTTAGACTAAACAATAAACATAAAACGATGCGATAAATTTAACAATATGTATTCTATTACCTTGAATTCATCTGAAAGTCTCTATTTTATGAACTCGTCCCACCGTTCCTGGTCCACTATCGAACGATATTGTTTAGGAATAACTTTAAGTTTCGTATTTTACCCTTATTTGGATGTACATACCTTACGTATAGTTTTCTTCTAAAATCGCACAAATGAGTACCAAGATGAGACATCATGTCTTTTCTCCTCGACTCGTCGATTTCATAATAGCGCTGCCATAATATTTAACTATGTGTTAGTCACAGGTACTCAATAGAAATAATGAATAAAGATAACATTAACCTTAAATATAAAAATTAGTAGATGCATACCATTATTGCCTCTCATAACTTATCTTTCACCTCTTTTGTCACCTTCTTCTATTCTAATTGCCTAAGTCCAACTTCTCATCGTACCAAGTTACCCATATAACTAGCAATTACTGGTCTAAATTTTCTAGTAAATTTACCCCACTCATTAAAGTCTACTACGTATTTCTGGCCGTTAGAATCTTCAAAATCTCTATACAACTTTACCAATCTTGTCAAACCCCTGACCCTTTTATTTTTATACATTATTTTTTTTCTATTTCTTCCTATGGATTCCCTGTGTCTTCTTCCATGTCTTGCTCATGATCTCTGTATATGAAAATAGCATAAACAACTTATGTAACTTATGTTATTTTATAAAAAAACAAACTAGTAGAAACAAGTACAAGATTTCAAGCATTACCAGGTGGTTGTTCATCATGATCAGTACTTCTATCAGATTCATCAGAACTGCTACTAGAGGACTCTCTATTGTTTTCTTCACCCTCAGACTCTTCAACGTCAAATTCTGTCTCCTCCCGATTGTAATTCCCTAGTTCATCCATAACATAAACTGTACATCCAACATATGTAAGAATATAAGCTTATATTGGTTGATGAATGACAGATTCCCCAAAATTGCTAACGATCCTAGAAATCTGCAGCTAGGCATTTCGGTTGATGGAGTTGATGTAAATAAAGGCACAAAACATCACAGTGTATGGCCAGTTTTAATTGTGATTTACAACCTTCCATTGTAGTTGTGTATGAAAATAAAGTTCATGATGCTGTCATTACTAATATCAGGTACGCCTTGTAACGACATTAATATGTTTTTAGAACCTTTAGTTGATGATCTTCAATTATTGTTCGAGGTGGGAGTGGAAACATATGATGCATATGCACAAGAGAAGTTTACTTTACGTGCAGTTGTTTTATAGAAAATAAATGATTACCCTGCTCTTGGTACACTATGTGGTTGCCCTACAGCGGATACAAAGGTTGTGTAGTGTGTCAAAAAAAACTCAATCTGTTAGACTTTCTTTCTCAGGCAAGGCTAGTTATATTGGGTCATAGAAGATTCCTACCATATGATCATCCATTCAGAAAGTAGAAGAAGGCGTTCAATGGACAACAAGAGATGGAGACTGCTCAAATACCTATGAGTGGGGAAGAAATATACGAGGAGGTAAAATTTATAGAGAATTCATGGGGAAAGGAAGTGAAGGATACTCAAGTGGAATACGTGTAGACTACGCCTGGAAGAGGTGGAAAGATGAAGAGAATCAGGAAAACATCAAAGGAAGCCTACACTGTAGGTGCCATAAATGAGGAGTTCAGCAAGCCTACACAGTAGGTGCCACAAACGAGGAGTTTAGCAAGCCTACACAGTAGGTACCACAAATGAGATAGATATCAAGAACAAAGTTAGGCCTCCCTACTCAGTATGTGCCTTAAAACCTGAAGAATGAGTTACAGAGAAACAGAAGAAGAAGAGGAGGATTAAATCTGCTGGGGTGTAAAAACACCGTTGCTCAAAGCAAGATTCGCCTGTATACGATCCGCTTCCAGGAACCAGCAAGTTCAAGTGAACTTCGGAAACGCTCGTCAGTCAATATTTGTGACTTGAACGGGCTTTCTGAACTTTACGGACTCCCTTAACTCTCTTCTTTGGTGTATCTTAGAAAGGAGACAAGGGGACTCTATTTATAGAGTGGAGTGAGACCTCACCATCTCTCATATCCGATGTGGGACTAAAACACCAATACTCTAAAATAGAGTTTGATGTTTTACATCATCCCACAATCAACATAGTCGAGTGCTAGCCCACGCCTTCCCCCCGAATACTTCCGTGCATGCACGAGACTACCTGGAGTCCGTATCGAGTCCGAGCCCGCACAACAAAAATCAACTTACGTCCTTGTTGGAATTAATCATTTTCTTCTCAGTAAAATTACCCACATGGTTCCCTCCTTAGGGTCACCACCCCATGTGCATATCCCAACAAAACATACTCATATATATGTTGAGATAACTCATGGTTCTTTTCCAATGTGGGACTAAACTTTTTAAAGCATGTTGAGAGCAAGCTCTCTTCATGTCAAGGAGCAAGAGCACCAACAATATATGGCAACAACGCCTTAGATTTTGGCGGTATAATTTGGTCCAACATTGTTTATATTTCATGCACAACGAAAAGAATGTGGGTGAGAGTCTTGTCAGAACATTGCTACACATACAAGGGAAGACGAAATATGGATTAGAAGCTCGAATGGATTTGGTACATTTTGGGTTAAGACCAGAGTTGGAACCTAAGACTGCAGATGGCAAAGGAACAATACTTCCCACAGCATGTTATATATTAACCAAGGAGGAAAAGGATACATTATCCGAGTTAAGGGTTCCACAAGGTTATTGTTCAAATTTTGCCACCCTGGTTAGTCGAAAAGATTGTAAGATGATCGGACTAAAATCACATGATTATCACATGCTAATGCAGCAATTTTTGCCAATTGCGATACGATCAATTATGTCGAAACCCACAAGATACGCTATTATCAGGTTATGTTTCTTTTTTAGATCAATATCTAGCAAATAAATCAAGGTATAAGAGCTAGATAAATTGTAGCAAGATCTCTGTGTGACGTTGTGCTTACTCGAGAAATACTTTCCTCCATCCTTTTTCGATATCATGATTCATTTAACTATGCATCTTACCAGGGAAGTAAAATTATGTGTTCCAATATGGTTTCGATGGATGTATCCATTCGATAGGTGTATGAAGGTTATTAAAGGGCATGTGCGAAACAAAAATAAATCGGAAGGATGCATTGCTGAGGAGAATATTGTAGAGTATTTTGGTGAGTATCAAAGAAGCATGAAGACAGTTGGTATTCCACCTGACAAGCATAACACATCTGACGATGGCGAAGATTTTAATTCTATTAAGAAGGGAAAACCACTATAAGCTGGTAAATCGATGAATGTTGCTCATAAACTGTTGTCGAAAGCACATTTCTATGTAATGCAGAATACACCGAAAGTTGAGCCTTATATTGAGTAAGTATTTGTTTTTTAACTTTTCTTTTTTTGGTTTGTCCAATATTTTTTACAAAGTATAGCATTCATCATTGTACATTCCAGTCGACACATGGTCTATTTGAAAAATAAACATCCTGATCAATGGCAAGCATGGCTGGAGAAAGAGCATAGTAAAATGTTTGGCAAATGGTTATGAAGGGAGGTAAGAGTTTGCAGAAAATATTATTTTTTCTCTGTTATTTTTCCTTTAAGGTGAAGGCTAATCCTTATAATGGATTTCAGGTGGAGGGAGAGTTGGCAGTCAATAAAGAAAGTATCACAGAGAGCTTAAGGTGGATATCAAACGGCCCACACCTTGAGGTAATGAAATATGATGTATATCACATCAATGGATACCTGTTTCATACAAAATCTCATGAAGGTAGAATTTACCAGAATAGTGGGGTTAGCGTAGAGGCAAATGACATGTACATTACTAGAGAAGGGGTAACCTATGGTCAAGCATATTATTACGATATTCTACAAGAGATATGGGTGCTACATTATCATAAAATAAAAATTCCTCTATTCAAGTGTGATTGGGTTCACAATAAGCATGGGGTCAAAAAAGATAATCTTGGCTACAATTTGGTTGATCTTAAGAGGTTAGGGCACAAGGATGATCCGTTCATTTTAGCCCACAAGCTAGGCAGGTATTTTATGTGAAAGACCAGCTTGATAAGAAAATGTCTATTGTTTTTATGACACCTCCCAAAAATTACAGAGATGCCTATGATGATGTCGACGAGGAATTCAGTACAGTAATTCTTCCTCAGAATGATAATATCTTGTCAGCTGTAGATCCACTTGACTTGGTAAGGAATCCCGGGATGATTACTTTCGGCCCGACTGTCGGGGTATATTCTCAAGTAGGAAATTGCATACCATTAGCTGATATACGTATGGGAACATGGGTACATGATATTGAATGTCATCCAGGTCAAGGCGCAAAGCTGGCTCGAGCCGCAGGAACTTATGCTCAAATAATGAAGGAGCCAGCCACACAGTGTCTTGTACGGCTACCTTCGGGTGTTGAAAAACTCATAGATTCCTGATGCCGAGCTACTATTGGTATAGTTTCCAATCCCAACCATGGTGCATGTAAGCTTAGAAAAGCAGGACAAAGCCGGTGGTTAGGCAGACGCCCCATTGTTCGTGGTGTTGCAATGAATCCAGTGGATCATCCTCATGACCCGCTCTAACTCTCTCAATTTGTTGTTGCCACCAAGGTAGAAGACACATCTTTATAGTTAATTTTTTTGTAATTTATGAATCATTATAAAAATTGTAGTTACTAAGATGGTATTAAATTATTATAAAAGATTTGTTTCCAGTTATGCATTAATAAAAGAAGCTACACTTTGTTATTTCCAAAATCGATATCGATATTATTTCCTACTGTTGCTACCAATGTGTACTTTGTAGTCGCACATTTTTTGCTGTTAATGTGCATTTTCTGCTAGAATCATAGATACTATGATTATTGCGCATTTTTCTATTAATTTCTATGTGTTTTTAATACTTTAAACAATATTTGCATACACAATATTTGGGATATGTTCAAGCCTCACATCTACTGTTAGATGAACTTCTAAAGTTTGTCTTCTTTGCGAACTTGTCAATTGTTGTGATGAATGTAAGTTTGATGTGGAATTTTGTGGTCTTTTACCATGTTTGTGCTTATAGATTTGGACTCTGCGATTACGCTGATTTCTTTGATTAATGGTTGCCTTTGATTAATGGAATTTATTACTTGTTGATGATATGATACCATTCTTTTTTGTGGTATTTTAAGGTTACAGAATCGCTAAGACGATGAACGAATTCGTGTTAGAAGAGCGAAAAGAAATAACATTTTAAAACAGTAACAATTATAATCCTTGTTTTTTATTTCCTCAGACTCCATCTTGGTATTGCTTAAATTGATTTTATAAAAGTTCTTTTTTTTTCTTTCATGCATGGAAGATGTTCTTCAAGTCTTGTTGTTTATAGATGATGGGCTGATGGAGACATCGAAGTATGAATTGAAAGCTGGCTGTTCAAGTCACTTCATGCCTGCAATTTTGAACATCTGCACCATCATTCATAAATTGGCAGCTCAATGGGATACTTCACTTCTGATGCTGCTTGTTGTTTCTCATTGTAGTATAAATAAATTCTTATTTTAATAATTTTCTATTGTTAGAAAATTTATGTTTTTAATGTTTTTTACCGATAGCAAAGTTATTTTTGCAACAGTTCTTTACAATTAGCAAATTTACTTTTGACAATATTTTTTATCGTTAACAAATTTATTTTTCCAATGGTTTTTACTATGAGCAAAATTATATTCCCAACGGTTTTTTACCATTAGCAACATGAATTTTTCCAACAGTTTTTTACCGTGAACAACATTAATTTTTCCAACGGTTTTTTACCGTTAAGAAATTTTCCAATGCCATATTAACAACGATAAAAAACAGTTAGGAAATAGCCGTTTTGGTGTCGTGACTTGGGTAAGGAATCCCAGGATAATTACTTTCGGCCCGACTGTCGGGGTATATTTGTACGCAAAGCCAAATGATCCGCTCCAGCTCTCTCAATTTGCTGCTGCTGCCAAGGTGGAAGACAATGCGTTATAGCTAAATTTCTATTGTGATTTGTGAATCAATATGAAAATTGTAGGTACTGAGATGGTATTAAATTATTATAAGAGATTTATAGTTGCCTTTGCATGTTGCCGAAATCATCACGAAAACTATATTTTTAGGGATGTTGCCAAATTTTAGTGGCATATACACATTTTTTTGTAGTCATATACTCACGTGGCCATATATCCCTCTGTTGCCATAGTAAACAATTGTGTCTATTTCTAAATATCCTCATGTGGCTGTATACGTTAGCTTTCCGCTTCGGAGAATTGATGTGTCTAATGAACCCAACACTTTAGACACGGTAAACATATCTTCATGTGACTATATAATGTTCCATGAAATAAGTTAAGTCACGTAGCCATATAGGAATCTTTTGTAATATTGAACACATGTGTCTATTTCTTAATATCCCAACGAGGCTATATATATTGTTTTCTACCTCAGAGAATACACGTGTCTAATGAACATTACACTTTGGAGACGGTAAACAGATCTTCATGTGGCCATATAATGTCCCCTTAAATAAGGTAAGTTACGTGGCAATATATCAATCTTTTGCCATGTTGAACACCTATGTCTATTTCTTAAAATCCCCACATGGCTATATATATTCGCTTTCCGCCTCGGAGAATTCATGTGTCTAATGAATATTACACTTTGGACACGATGAACAGATCTTCATGTGGCCATTTCATGTGCCCTGAAATAAGATAACTCCCGTGGCTATATATCCATCTTTTGCCATGTTGAACGCCTGTGTCTATTTCTTAATATCTCCATGTGGCTATATATATTTGATTTTCGCCTTGGAGAATTCACGTGTGTAATGAATATTACACTTTGGACACGATAACCAGATCTTCATGTGGCCATTTCATGTGCCCTGAAATAAGATAACTCTCATGGCTATATATCCATCTTTCGCCATGTTGAACACCTGTGTCTATTTCTTAATATCCTCAAATGGCTATATATTCACTTTGTGTCTCGCTGAATCGATGTGTCTGATGAACCCTACATTTTGGACACGCAAAAAAATATTTGTGGTTATACAAATTATCTTTCTGCTTCGGTAAATTGATATGTCTAATGAACCCTATACTTTGGACACACAAAACAATCTTAGTGGTTATATAAATTAGCTTTCTGCCATGGTAAATTAATGTGTCTAATGCCACCCTATACTTTAGACACATAAACAATTGCTTCATGTGGCCACATATTCATCTATCGCCACAGACAATCAACGTCACAAAATAAAGCCATGGTTTAGACAAAAATCCATGACAAATTGGTGCCCTTTGGCTACATTGTCTGACCGTGGTTCATAATGGACACGAATAGACACGCTAATTGAGTTAAAGCGTGGCTGACTTGGTTATTGGTGGTTCATAATCGACATGGTTATTGAATTAAAACGTGGCTAAAACAACACTATAATTTTATCTTTGCCGTGTAGCCACGGCAATAGCCTCAACCGTGGCTAAGCTGTCAAACCAAAACCATGGCCTTTCTGACCTGTTATACTAGTGATGTGTCTTCGATTCTTGTTGCTATATTTTTTTAGATGTTTGTCTTTTTGAGTATACTCATAGTGTTAATATGTCATTGTTGTACTCTTCTAATCATATCGTGTTATGCCTATAGTTTCTCTTAATTGTTCTTTAATGCATGTATATTATATTGTGTAGTATAGCGTTATGGTGAACTTGTTCTAATCCTGACTGGATTTGTTGACAGTTTTAGGTGACTTGCTATTTTGCACCATGGACCCTTGTTGGAGGAGATAGAGATCTTGGACGCAAATATTAGATTCTAGATAGATTATGAAGTTATTGGATTTAAATATTTAGCGGGTTTGTCTCCGAATACTAATTTGATGTATTATTGGATTTGTAAATCAAATACTTATTATGGATGAACAAATAGATGATTTTGTGATCAAATATTGTATATTTGATTTTGAGATTGACATTAAGGTCTAGAAAAGCATACTACTGTTGATCCTGCAGCATAGGCTGGACTTAGCCATGTACTCATATTCCGAAAAGTAGGAACGGATCATGACAAGTTTTTATGGCGGCTCATGCAGGTCTGTTTTTGCAAAATTGTGCGAGCTCATGGTAGTACTTAAATTAGTCATGATACTCCTAGCCTACGACTAGGAAGTGCTCATTCACAATTAGGATTGATTTAATTTTATAAGAATGAATAGGACTAGGTATACAACAGAAAATCCTTTATTCAATTTGACTGCTTTGGTCACTAAGGTTGCTACAAAGGCTATGTGTAAACGTTGAATTTTGAGGTTAGAGGAATTTGAGGAAATTTTTCTATGAAGATATGTTATTTTGTTTTGATAGGATGGTATGATCAAAGATGGGTAAACTATTCGATTGGTAAATTAGAATTTTCTAGGATTCAAGGCCATAACCTAGATCCCACATCCAAGCCAAACCCATATCTATTTTGTCTCATTCATTACCATGCTTCTTTGATCAATGATTTGATCGACATCTCTAGTTTAAGAAAATTTTATTTTGCTATTCTTTTATCTAATTGATTAATATTTTTTTTATTATGATATTTTATTACTTTTCATGTCTATCCTAGTTATTCCTAAAATTCGAGGATGAATTTATTTTCAAAGGTTGGTAGATTTGTAATCCATATTCCCAATTTTTTTAAAATTTTATTTATTTGAATTATTTGTGTTAAAAAATATATTATTTGAATTTCTATAAAAAGTAGTCATAAATATTTTCCATTGACAAAAAGATTTTGCCAAATTAGATTTTTAGGGTTTTGAAAATATTGTTTAAATATTAATTCAAATTATTGTTATAATAAAATATTACATTTAGATTTAATTAAATTAGTTTTGAATTTATTGATTATTATCTTTGACCAATAAAAATCTATTTATAAATTATTTTAGAATAATATTTTGGATTATGTAAATATTTTTTAAATTATTTTTGATGGTATAAAATATTATTATAAATAATCATGGTATCTAATTTTTTGATTAGATTTGATTAATTTTTTTTAAATTATTGATTATTATCTTTGGTCAATTATGGAGTTGCCAAAATTATTTTAATAATAATTTGTATTAATGGAAAAGTATTTTACAAATTATTTGATAATATTGAATATTATTTGAAATCCTTATTGTGGTCACTTTCTATTTAGATTTGATCGTTCTAATTTATTTGATTTAAATTATGGAAAGATTTGATCATGGATTATAATCCTTACCTATTTAGAAATTTTCCACCTCTATTTGAGGGGAGCTTCCCTTTGCTTTTTTCCATCAACCCCATAAAGCCCTAAACATCACCATGTAGCCAATAACTACTATAGCCAATTGTGTTCGTGCACCGTGTCCGTGTCCGTGTCCGTGTCCATCCTTTCCTTCCATTATTTTCTATTACAACTACATTATCCTCTTTTTCAACACAACTAGACACGATTCTAATCCACAGAACCATCTTCTCCCTATCCGACAATTCCGGACACGTCCCCAAAAACCAAAGAAAGCCTTAACTCTATTTCTGATGCTGCACTAGCTTCATCGAGCCGACGTGCCTCTGGCCATCGTGGCACTCGCAAGATCCAGCGCTCAGCAGAAGTTACCATCCCTAATTAGGCTGGTCAGCCACCATTTGTCAGCCAGGACCACCGAGGTCCACCTCTTCCCTCCATCCTTTAACTAGCGGCCAATCCCCTTTTTTTCCATCCAGCCACTATCTCCCTGACCATCATCATCTACATCTCGCGGCACCACCAACTTCCCGTGCCCGAGTCATCTCCGGCGAGCACTCGTGACCATGCTCGATCCGACCACCGCCAGATCCTTCTATTGCTTTCTCTCTAGTAGTCGAACCAGACCACGGGCCATCGTGCGTATCATGTCGAGTCTCCTCCGATCGTCCCGAGCCATGCCCATACGCCCTCTAGTGTGGACCTCCAATCCCCTCCCCGAGCACCTCGGTGTGCTCTTCATCCTCTCTCACGATCTCTCATCCTTCTTCCTTTACTCTCTCTCCAGCGCTCACTCTCTCCCCTCTCTTCTTTTTCTTCGGCTGTTTTCCCTCTTCCACTCATTTTTGTCTATAATGGGAATAGCAGAAGCTGGTTTATATTTTTATCTTATTTTTATTTTTTATTGTGTTGTTTGTTTTCATGGACTGGGACATGGGCAAAATATAAGAGGATTATATATTATAGAATAGGTATATATGTATAAGTAATATTAGTATTACTGCTATTATTGTTATAATCATTTTCCATTGAAAAATTTAAGGATCTTTTATATAAACAAACAAAAGAAAAGTACAATTTTTATCCTTGAGAGGATCTTTTGAGTACAATTCATTTTCTGGGGACGTGTGGCAATCTGACGACGATCAAGAGAAAATTACAAGTCTTCTGTTGGATGGCAATTCGGCTCTCTTGATGTATGCTATGACAATCTGAATGTCTGGCGACTGTCTCTGTATGTCGAATGAACGAATAATCCTTCTAGTTATAGAGGTTGGAATGATCCATTCATGTGAGTATATGTGATGTGCATATGAAAATTTGGCACGCAGGACTGCTGTGCACATGACTTGTTGGGTGCAGGGGCGCTGCACCCAAAAAACTTGAACTGAATCTAGCGTAACTGCACCATTGGGCCACTGTCACTACCACTTTTCTAGCTTGAGGGTATTTTGGTTATTTTTAAAATTTTGGAATTATTTGGAATTATTAGTATTAATTATAATTATTAGAATTTTTAGTGATTTTTAGTATTTTTGATTTGGTGCTATTCTAGGCTTTGACTAGTGTTGACTTTGGAGATTAACCTAGAAGCTAACCTAGGTCATGACTACTTGTTTAGAGTGTGTAACCCTAGCTTGACCTAAGTTAGTGATATCAAACCAATTAGAATTAATTTGGAGAGATTATGAATTGATTAGGCTAACTAATGGCTTGTGACTTCACAAGTTATGACTTGTGACTTGAGCCCATAGAAGCCCATAGGCCCATACCATGGAACTCTAACCCTAATCCACCTATTCTTGGCTGGCCACATTGGTTTTTCCCCTCTATTTAATGACTCCTAGAAGTTAGGGCTAGCCTCCTTTAGAAATTTTCCAAGTTTGAGAAAGAGGTAAATCCCCAACTTCATTAATTCCTAGAAAATCCTATTTAATTCCTTTTTTCCTCAAACAAATTGTATTAGGATCTAATTCACCTGTTCTTGCTGTTTATGGAGGATTATTTCAGCTTGGGAGCAATTTGGTGAAGTTTGGTTATCAAGAGGAATACCTCTCTTTGGAGTTTTATTGAGGATTTGCCACCTTTAGGTAACTCCTTCAAAACCTATTGTAATTGCTGTTATTATTGCATTCTAACCTAGATCTAGGTGTCCCCTAGCTAACCCTAGATTTCTGTAGGATTTTGTGTCCTATTCGTGTCCCATTTGGACACGTATCAGTCCATGTGTTAGAGTGTTTGATGAAATGCCCCAAAGGGCATTTTGATTTGTTTTTAGGAAAACTTTTGAATAGAAATTTAGTTTTTAACGTTGCTTATAGGTTTCTAGTGTCCTGGTATGGTTTTCGTGTCGCATCATGTCGGATTGTGGACACGAACACGTGGGTACACGCGCGCGTGCGGGCACTGTGGCTCTCCTGCTACTCGGGTGCATTTGCGCAGCAGACACGCAACTAGGACACGAGAAACTTGACACACACTATGGGGCACTGACTGACACCACGTGTGTCAAGTCTTAGGGCCTCTCGTGTCGTGTCGGACACGCACGAAGCCCTGCACTGGATTTACACTAAATCGGCTACTGTCGATTTTTGACACTGATACGCGTGTTGTGACGCACACACGCGTGTCGTGGACACGTATCAGGGTGTCCTCGACCTAGCCCTAGTCCCCCTCGATACTGGGACACGATCACGAGATCTGTGTCGTGTGCAAGAGCACTGGAACCACGTGCACGAGGCTGTCCACTGCACTGTGAGTGTA
This sequence comes from Iris pallida, assembly GCA_029216955.1. Lineage (NCBI taxonomy): Eukaryota > Viridiplantae > Streptophyta > Magnoliopsida > Asparagales > Iridaceae > Iris > Iris pallida. Next base: position 3,886,634 of record JANAVB010034615.1, on the reverse strand, counting down.
TCAGTACATATTTTGTTTCCCTGTTTTGATTCGGTTTTAAATCTTTTAATAGTGATTTTAATTGTTAAATTGATCCTAAACATGATATATTATCTATGTTAAATTAGATTTACATATTAGAATAGGTTTGATGTGAGTTTTTGGATTCGAAATTATTGGAATATGCCATTTGGCTGATACCAGGCTACACAGGACTGATACACTATTTTCCTTCTAATTCCTAAACCATTTATTCCCAGTTTAAGTATTGATTTGCACTATTAATTACTTCTACATGAATGTTAGTTTATGTTAATACAATGTTCATTCGAATTTGGCTTTATTGTTTGGGAATAGGATATTGGACATGTGGATTCAATTTGAATTGGTTTTGATGGAAATGGGGAATTGGTTTCCTGTCCTTCTTAAAACTAAAATGAATGTTGTTTCAAATGTTTTCACTGATTTTTGATCCCCACATGACTGTTGAATTATGTTAATGCAATGTTACACTCGATAGGCTTGTGGTTTGAGAATGGGATGTTTTGGTTTTGAGATGGGCTGTCAAATGTATATCACTGACTTTGTTTCAATAGCTCACTGTTAAACTGAGTTTCCTAATACTTCACTGTTATTACATTCTTCCTATTTTACCTGGAAAAACACTCTCACCTTACTATGCCACAATGTATACATTATTTCCAGATTTCCCTTAGCTTCCCACTGTTTGCTGCCACTGTTTTTCTTTTACTGATTTTCCTATAATGTCACACTAATTTCAGGATTACACACACACAAAGGATTTCCTGTTCATTGTTTTGCTATAGGTGATTCCTATATCACTGTTTTTCTAATGCACACAGGGTCACAATGTTGCACTGATTTTCCTAATGCACTCAACTGTTTTCAGGATGTCTCACACACACAATGTATTGCCACTGTTTCCTTGTATCACTAACACACACTCTATGAGACACCCACATACCATATCACACCCACACACATGCCTCACACACACTCTCTTGTATTCACACACACTCTTGCACTCTCATGACACACACACACACACTTGGACACTATCATGTGTCTCTCCTTTTCTCTATACACATGTATATATATCTTGAGATGTAAATATATGTATCCTATATATATATATGGGTGTACTATTATATATTAGATATACATGTATGTGTAGTATACATATAGGTAGCCTATATGGTATATGTATTTCTATATTAGATTATGTAAATATATCAATGTGTGTTACTATATAATATTGTCATGTGTTATGTGTAGATGTGATTTATAGGTTGGTTTTAGGCATGATATAGCCTATGGCCTAGCACTACGCCAAAATGGCAATTTTAGGACGCTGTGTGTTGTCCAACAATGACGGAGTAAAGCTGTCGTTGACGTTTTAACGGATTAAAACCGTCGTTTAACATCAGATCTCTTTTACTTAAATAGTATATTTGGCTTTGACGGAGTAAAACCGTCGTTTGTATTGAAAATTATGTTGAAAAATTAGCTCCTAAATTTTTTCCTACCTGCTCCTTTTCCAAAACCGCGAAACTCCTCTCCCAAAGCCCGCGCCCACGAAATTTTTTCTTCTTCCCTATCGTGTAACTTTTCGACTTTTCTTCTCACCCTCAAAATCCTCTCACCCTCAAAACCGCAGGAACCCTCCTCCCAAACCAGGCGTGCGCGGGCCTTCCCAAACCAGGCGTGCGCGGGTCTTCCCAAACCAGGCGCACGCAGGAGACCCTTCCCAAACCCTACGAACCGCCGTCGAACCCTCCCAAATCATAAGGTAATTCTCTCGATGTTCTGGTTTATTTGTTTTCTACCATTTGTTTTCTAGGGTTTATTTGCTAGGGTTTGTTCTGGTTTATTATCTAGGGTTTATTTTCTTTATGTAGCAAATCCTCCAATTTTAGGATTTGCTAGGGTTTAACCTTTTTGTAGAGATTTGTAGTTTCTCAATCCTCTGTTACCTCTGAAATTAGCCACAATTTCTGAGTCTTTTTGTCTCTAGGAATCAAAGGAATCTCCTTGACAACAACAAATTGCTTTAACCCAAATATCTATTTGAATCATTTTCTTCCATTCAACTGTGTCAAGAGTCATTTCCTAGACTACAAGAGGAAAAAAAAACTCTAAGGGGGAAATGGATATGCATTCATACTTCTCTGAGAGTCTGAGGGTCACAATATGAGCCAAAGGTCTATAATGGAATCCCAAATATTAAATGTTTGTAGCTAAAAAAGGGTGGCCCATGCAATGAGGTTCCCTCTTATGCAAGGTCCGGGGAGGGTCAAGATGACTCGAACCGCATCCTCCAGGATTTAGTTTTTTGTATCTCCATATAATTGTTTTGCATATTATTTGTATAGCACAAGTACTGGAATCTGTTCCAAGTTTTGATTGAAAATCTTGGTTGGTATTGTGCCTTAGATGTAAACTATTCCCTATAAGCAGTCATCTTTCCCATTGGTCTAAAATCTTACCCAGTATTGGAGAAATTTTGAAGGATTCTCTTGGGTTGTGTGCTTTTGAATTGTGTAACTAGGTAGGTGTTCCTTCCTATCTTGTACAGGTTCTTAGCCTTTGTACAGCAGTGTTGTTCTCTGGATTTTTTATGGGAAGTTCATGGGAAAATGACACTTTTTTTCTTTTTCTTTTTTCTTCTTTATTTGGTATTGACTATGAATGCTGCGGAGTTCGAAATATAGGTACCGAACGGCTGAAATGTTCTATTTCCGGGAATTTATGGTTCTTGAGAATGTAGGCTTTTTTAAGTTGCTATATTTTTTTTGGGGAGAATGCTGCAATTTTATGTATCCTGAAAGTAGTTTATTTGCTTACTTCATTATGATGATGATTCATATATTGGTAGCTGGCTTACAATATAAAGGTTAAATCAAACTTGTAAATTAAGTCATTTTCTTCATGAATGCTTATTTCAAGGTTAAATCAAACTTGTTATGCAAGTGTTCTTTACTTAGTAGTGATAATATCCAGGTCATGTTAACCTGTCTTCAACTTAAACTGTGCTGTAAGGAAATGATACTGCACTCAGTTTTGATGAATTTTTTTGCTTCTCTATAAATTGAAGGTTTGATTATTTTGTAAAGCCTTCTATCACATTCTCGGAATGAAATAATTTGGTATGTCTATTGAGTTGAACTGGAAGGCTTATGTTGGACTTTGAGATGGTCATTGAATAAGAAATTTCTGTACTACGATATATAGGGCTGTGAATTCTTTACTATGACTTTACCATATTTGTAGATGATTTGCATGCCTCATCATAGTAAGTTACCAGTAAGAGAGTTCTCTGTACCATAACCTTTTTTTCGGACCAACATATTTCATCTATTTAACATATTAAACTTTTAGGATAATGTAGTACACACATGAGAGCAAACATTGGACAGTTAGTTGTATTCTTTGTACTGTAGTTATCCACAAATGTATTTTGAATGTCTGAACCCTTGGCAACAGTTGGTTGTAACTTGGCCAGGACAATCTGTCTATGGAAGTTACTAATTCATTCCATTTGATATTTGAAATTTAATACACTATACTATAAAGTTATAAACTAAGTTTTGAGTCCTGTAAGAAAGAAAAATGTATTCGGCTTCAGTCTTCTCCGCGACACCTGCTCGAACGCGGAGGCCTGCATGGTAATCATTCACTTCTCAAGTATCCAGCTCCGAAATCAAATCTTTTTATGGCACCCGATTTTAAAGTATTTGAAGTACCATGGCGGCAAGTTCACATAGAAATATACTATCCATTTTTATGGCATTTAACATTTTCTCCTGATGGGATAACATGCTTCTGTTGGGGTTTGATGTCCTTTAGACCTCTGAAGTTGAAAGACAATCCATGCTCCTGAAGTCATGATATGATTTCCTACCAAAAGTTAAGCGAGTCTTATTTGCATTCTCCCAGGTACGAGCTACAATTGTAATTAATGTTTTCCCCAAAATTGTCACTGGACCAGATATCCTTGAAGCTTATCCCTGAAATCAGTAGCAAAGTATTCAGTTTGCATGTGTCATTCAAGATGGTAGATAACATCTCTGCTCATACGAGGACTTGTTTAAATCATAAAGGCTAATAACAAATGGCTTTGAATGTAGGGGTACTGCTAACTTGATTGGCCCTTGTAGATTCAGATTTGGATAGTTCTTTAATGATGTCTAAGTTGAGTAAGTTCTATAATTTTGACCTCATGAGGTACGTAGGAGGTGACTTTGGAGTTTAGGCCTGTGACCAATTGCTACCGGCTCATTATAAGGTTCATTATTGACATGTACTTCTAAGTTCTAACACTGTAGCAAACACTAATCATGCGCATGAGATTTATATTATTTGAGCATTGAAATTGGGTGAATCATGTTTATATTGTCGGATCATTGTAATTGAATGAATCATGTTTATCAGTCTGGTCACACCTGCTAACATAAGCTTTTCTGTAGCATAAAATTTCTGCTAAAATTTGAGAGAGTCACACAAAAACCTCATGACAAGTATATGCAATAAAAGAAACTCCACTAACACTCGTATCTTTTATTGCTTGCTGTCTTCCGAGCTGAAGATGTTCCGTCTTTGTTGGTGGAATCCTGCAGGGTCGCTTTGAAATGTTGTGCTTGTCCGGTTCATACTTCCAGACCAATGATGATGGTTCACTTGGCCGAAGCGGGGGCCTGAGTATCTCCCTTTCTAGTCCAGATGGGAGGGTAGTTGGTGGTGGTATCAGTGGACAGCTTGTAGGTGCGAGCACTGTCCAGGTAAACATATGGCATCAATAACCCATTGCCTGCATGGTAATGGGTTAGACTCCAGCTCGAGCAAGGGATTTCTCCTTCAGATCCAAGTCGACATTCTTCTTCCAATTTCCACCTAGGTCTCGATCCCATCTTCCTGACATAGGTAAATTTTGAGCCTGTGTCGTCTCTTATTAGCCTGCTGCTCTTCACGTATCATGTAGCATTTTGCTTCACTGCATGTTTGCATCATTTCACATCTTCACGTATCATATGGCGGTCCTGTGTCACAATGTCTGTTTAAAAACCATTTATGATGCCTTAGAAACCTCAAAAATATGTGAACATTCAAATGATTATACAGTTGGAACGTTTACCAAGCAAAAATCTAAAATGACAGATATACATTGTTCCCCCATTCCCACCCGCTCATTGAATGATATAGATAACCTTCAGTGGATCCGGTCTGCAGCCACATGAAGTTTATTCTAAGTTTCTTTTGATTTTTGCTTACATAGAATAATTACTTGATTTATTTTTCTCGACACCAAATGATGCAAGTCATTCTATGTTACTCATAGAATTAAAACACGATGGTTGAACTTGGAGTGCCTTTGAGTTCTTTGTAAATGAAAGATACTATTGAAGGTGAAAGGAAAATTCTATAGACAACTATATTAGATTTCCATGTTTATGGATGAGTATTGGGAAATTGAAAAATATGTCTAGAAAGTAAGTGTCTTGGAAGATAGGATAAAAAATGATTGTATTCGTGAAAAAAAAAAAGAATTTGACGCTTGGACTTGTGCAACATATGCCAATAGATGCACCGACTAGGATTTATCAGATATTACTCAAAAGAACTGCTATGACTAGAGTAGGCCTAGACAAACTTGAATTGAGGCCATAAAAAGATATGGTTTTTGTTAACATTACATAGGACAGCCCTTAGAAGACTTGAATGGAGGAAAAGGATTCAAATAGTTGGTCTCAGAATTTTGGATAAAAGTTTTGTTGTTGTTATTGTATTTACATGTTCTCTTTTACTTATCTCTAAATTTTGTGAAACTGGTTCAAGTCCATCATACATAAAGCTGGGAAGAAAGCTCTTGGAACCTGAAATCTCTAAACCTTAGGCAGTAGAACTATATTTGCAATTAGTAATTATAACTTGTCACTCTTGATACTAGTGTGCATGAATCAATCATTGTCATGTTTTGAATCCTACGGACCGAGTTTGCTTTTCTGTCCCCCTAATTTACTAAAACCTTGACCTGTTTTGTATGAATATTGAGTACCTTTCATTTGTCGTTGGTTTGGAGACCAACATGTGAGGAAACATTTTATCTTTAGCACATAATTCCTTCTAATTACTTTTCCTCATAATGGGACATAGTTCTCTTAACTTCTTCTCTATGTACAATTTCAGTGTAGTGACAAGATGGGCCTTAGTCTTGAACTTGGGTCCTTTGCTGCTGGGGTGATGATTTCTACAACAGATCTTTCGCAGCATACACTTGAACAAGTAAGTCCTTTAATTTGTTTGTGTAACATGTGGGTATGCAGGTACTTTCATAATTAGCCTCAAATGTTTCTGCACCAAATATGTATGTAATATGCGAAGAAAGAAAATGCTTTTCTTACATGCTTCCCTACTCAAGGTATGTCATGTTGGCCAAGTTTTGTGCTTGCCCCACCATACCCGTCGTGAGTGAATGGGTAAGGAGGCAGGTAGGTTGCATAGTTGCATGGAAAAATATTACTCGTATATGGTCTTAAAAAGTGTATTACTCGTGTCATCGTGAACTGAAAATATACTTGACAAAATTGTGACTTTGAATTGTGAGGCAATGATGTTTGTTTTATCTTTGTTAAAAAAAGTGGATGCCAATTGTTTTTCTGCTTATCTTTCGCAGATATAGGTATCTACTTTGGTTACAATATCATGTTTTCATGTTTAGCTACTATGGCTGTTGCACTTTATATGCTAAAGTTTCTATATTACATGGACCCTTTTATCACTCAAAAGAAATTATGAGACTTCGGCTTAAAAGCTTTGATTTGCAGTGACTCTCAGGGCTTCTGGTTCTATATTTTCCTTTCTAGATTCAGCCGCTGGTTTCATATTTGAAATGAAAATTATATACCTTTATTACAGAAGCACAAAGAGGGGATGTGCTCTTATGATATCCACGTAAGTAGTCAGACATCCAAGTTTTGTGCAAATTAAAACTTTATAGTTGTAAAAGGAAAGGTAGAAAGTGAAATACTATGGATTCTTGTGGCATTCCAACAGAACTAGTTTCTTCTAACTGTTAATTTATTGTACTATGTTTCTGGCAATTGTGCAGCAAACTAACGAGACAAGTAGGTGTGAATTGTGGTCTGCCCTTTTGATTAGTCAATTGTGCTATCTTGATCTCTACTAATCCTAATGTGCTTTTTGTTGACTGGTGGCTTTTCTGATACCCATTTGGATTCGTATCTTTTTTGAACTTGAGATATACATTTGAATTTTGCGGTATTCTGATATTTAATTTCTCTCAACTATATGTAACAATGAACTAAAACTATAGAGGTTGACCTTCTATATGATAATATATGTTTTCTTATTTCAGGTTTCTTCTTCCTGCAGATCGAACCCATTCGGAACTTCTTTGCTGCCCTTTTTCTTGCTAGCATTAGGATGTTAATTCATGTTCATTTCCTCTGGAACCACGTGGACATTTTACTAGCAGCTATTGTTTTGGTGATCGTTATAAAGACATCAGTTGCCACGCTTACCGTCAAAGGATTCGTCTATACAAACAAGACATCACTTTTTGTAATTATGAGCTTTTCAGCTTTACATTTCTTGCACCTTTTTTGAGATTTTGAATAAACCTTAACTTCCCCGTAAATTTTGTAGGTTGGCATGTCCTTGGCGCAGATCAGGGAAGTTGCTTTTGTTCTTTTAAGTCGTGCTTCAAATCTTCATCTGGTTGGGGTTGAACATGATTTCCTAGCTCCCGCTTCATGCTCTTCTTGTCTCAATCCAGTTTAATGACTATCATAAATTAGTTTCCAGAGGCTCAACCTCTTAATGGAGCATGCTGGCTTTTCAGCCAATTAGTTTTCAAGTGGCATTCATGTAAAGCTCTTTGCATTGATGCTTGGAATCTACAAAATAGAATTTATGAGTTTTATATTAAGGCTTTAGCAGTTTTTTAGTGATCACTTTCCCAATATCTGAAAATTAAATTTTTATTTGGTATATCCTATGATTGTAATTAAATATCATTCTGCTTGTTTTTACAGGGTAAACTATACTTGTTTCTACATGGAACAACTGCTTCGAGTCTGGTATACTCGCTAAAGCTCATACGACACTAATTGCTCCACAGAGAAAAGTTCCATACTAAGCTAATTTGAGAAACTGATACTAATGCTACTACTAATTTGTTGTCAAATAACTGCTGAGTGTGACAGAAGGCATAACAGTATTTAGAAGACTGTTTAGCAAAACTTTTAGCTTTATTTTGTTTGTAAAGGTTTGAGAAGTATTCTACGCAGGATTTCACTGCGAACTCAATAAATTATTGTGTAAAGAATTTTTGCATGAGGCTCATCTGCAAACTTTGTTGTGCAGGTAACAACTCCTCTACTGTTCAAGTTGATCCCACCAGATGCCATGCACACTGAGGTAGTCATTTGCTACATCCGTTGTCTTGCATTTTTTTGTGACATTGAGGTGCTAAAGGCTGTGAGTTGTATGCATGTCTACATTGCAGGTTGCATATAAGGGTGAAAGTGTTCGTGCAGACGATGGTGAGTGCATTACATTGATGGTCCAAGGACCTCATGATTCATGAAAGTAAAAGTTCAAGCTCATGAAACAGTCTGAAATAGAGGTTCACCTTATGGGATTCTTAATACTTTGGATGCAAGTATACAATTGAGCAAGGATTAGGTATGCCCATGCATTCCGATCTCCAAAAACTAATTTATTGTAAGCTAGCAACATTGGGGTTTCATTTTGATTTTGATGGAATATTGCTATGTAAAGTCTATACATTTATTAGTTAATATAATTTAACTAAGTTTCTTTTATTGTTAATGATTGTAGATGTTTATATGAAATTCTAGTTTTAGATTTATTTCAGTTTTATATAGAGGATGAACATGCTTATATAATTTTGATATGGATGAATTGAGATTTTTTTTTTGAATTCTGTTTCTAGAAAAACGACAGACCTTGACCGTTGAAAAGAAAAAGACAATAGCTAACCAATTCACAGATTATTTGATAGTTTTGGTCTGTTGTTTTTTTTTTGACAGATAATAACTGTCATTTTTTCCAGCTAGGAAACGACAGTCCAAAACTGTCGTTTATATTTTGGGACGCGCTAGTAACGACGGATGCTCTGACAGATCAAAACTGTCGTTTATCGTGATTTACGACAGTTTTGGTCTGTCGAAAAATGTATGTTTTGGCGTAGTGTAGGCTCTTAGCCTATGGGTGTATATGTGTGCCAGTATAGAGTCTAGATTGGTCTTGTTTAGTCTTGTTGACCTAGAATAGACTAGTTAGACTATTATAGACTTGTTTGACTTAGGTTTGACTTGGTTGACCTATTTTGACTTCTAGGGTTGACCAGAGTTGACCAAGAGTTGACTTTGGTCTAGATTGACCTAGATTCATGTAGAATGCATTGTAGTGCATCTTATTACCATTTTAGACTTGTTGTGACTTGTGCTGTTCTAATAGGAGCCAGACACCACTCCTCGGACAGTACTTTCATCTTGGACATTCAGATAGCAGGCGAGTACATTATCTGATCATTTCATATCCTGTTTAGAATTATTTTCCTGCATTAAATTACTTTACTTGATACTGTCACGTTGGTCACACGGATTACTACTATATGGATCCCTTCTTGAGATGTTATCCCTTCAGGGAGCATCGGGTACTTCATGTTCTGTGCGTTTCACTTACATGGTGTATCACTATGCTTTATTGGTTCATTGATCACTTGTGATATGTACTCTCATGATCACAGAGTCTTCCTTGAATCCTCCCATTTATTGGGCTTCCTAGAATTCCCATTTATGGGACTACCATGTACCACCCTTCGAGGGCCATTACATGGAATCATAACATAACCTGGTTGGATCCTTGTGTATTGATTGGGGGTACGGGAGAGTAAAAGTAGACATGTGAATAATATCCAAGTAGTATCTCATCAGAATCATTCCGTAGTGTCTCATCAGAATCATCATATGGCATTTACATGTCTATATTGTACTCTGACTCACTAGCCACTGTTAGTTCTTTACTTATAGTAGATATTTCTATTACAGTTCTCTCTCTCTGTTTACATATTGTATTTCTTCAGTTCCTGTATCTTACTTTACTGCATGATTATATTTTCTAACCTGCTATGAACTGTTGAGATGTATTGTGCTCGCTCATGTCCTGACTGGACCTGTTGAAAATATTACAGAGGACGATGAGGAGGCCTGTGTGGATACCTTCTACGGGACAACCCTAGACGACACTTGTGAGCTGGACTCTCAGGAGGACCCAGCTCTAGCTGATGATATTACCCCTATTGCCTAGACTAGCTTAGTTAGGCTTTATCTTACTTATGTTGTCTTGAGACCAGTAGATAGACTTTATTTCTGTCTTGAGATCTGGGTTGCATATATTCTTTCATATTCAGTAGTTGAGACTTGTATTCTGGATATTTGCTGAGATGTTATCTTAGACTCTTCTGATCATCTATTTTTTTCTTGAGTTCTATATCATATCGTGCTTCTTCTTTCTTAGTTGTGATTGAGTTTACTTTCTGCTATGTCACCCCTATTCGGAGAGTATAAACTGTTAGCATTATATTGTTAGTTGTTGTGACCTAGGACAGCGTTCTACCGTCGACACTGCGGCGTAGGCTGGACGTACCCACGTCTCGTGCCCTTACTCTAGGGTGCGGGTCGTGACAGCTAAGGATGAGCTGACACATGGTAGTAGTTTAGATTTATCTGTTGCTAAGATCTTGGGTGGTTGACACCCGTTCATGAGCATGACTGAATCAATGACACGTGGCGTGTGGACATTGCTCAAAGATCTTGACCTGTTAAAACATCATAGGTTTGATGCGCCGTCTAGACTCATCGTATGGGAGAACTGAGCGCATTGCCATTGGGGCACATGGCGAGTTCCAGACGCATGGATTTAGGGCACATACGAAGGATGATGAGGTTAGCCACGTGTTTGAGCACAGATGTAACCAATAAAAGCGGGTAATGATGCCACCGCCATGTGCTGACATAAGTGACTCTTCATTTTTTGTAAAAATTATTGTCTGTACTGTCTTTGAGGCACGTTTTGCTAACATCTGACACTTAGCATTAAATGTTTGATAGGTGAGGAGCCTTTGTTGGCGCATCAATTGTGGAGCGCATCAACCATGGGGTGCATCAACCGTGGGGTGCATCACTATACCAAATCTGGTCGAGGAGGCACATTGTTTTCGGTCAACCTCATAGAGCATTTTGGGCTCGAAATAATGACTTTTTGACTTAGTTAAAATCGAGATGACAGATTCATCGTACTAATTTCGGGGAGGCTGCCACTTGGCGCATGGGTTTGGCCATGCTTTGGCTATAAATATGTGTGTTCGAAGAGGAAAGGATTTGCTCATTCTCGTTCCACCCGACTTCTAATCAAAGACAAACTTAACTTTTGATGGTCGTGAGCCTCCTCCTTAGTGAGTCGATCGGTTGCGGGTTGTAGATCTCCTCATTTAAAGAAGCTATGATTTTGACGAAGAACTCCGTCAGAGAACTGAGATACGCCGAGTTAGCCATTGGCAGACCAGTTCGTTCTTATGCACTTCACTGGCCATATTCTTTTTTTAGACAACATCGAGTGCCAAGAAGTTGATCACCGGATTTGGGTTTATTGCCAACCCAAATTCTGCTCAACCAATGCCTTGTTCAGAAGAGATGTGCCGGCCACCAACGACTAGTCCACATGGCTGAAGATAAGGTAGGTAAAGGCTGAAGTGATGCACACAGCGGCGGAAGACAAGGTTAAGTGATGCGCCTGTGCTGAGACGTAGAAGTGATGCGTCTATACTGATACGTAGAAGTGATGCTCCTTTGTTTTGACGTAGAAGTGTTATGGCCCGCATCCTGTTTAGGGGCATTAGCACGTGGGTACGTCCAGCCTACACCGCAGAGTCGACGGTAGAATGCTATATAGGTCAACTATAACATCTTACAACAATATAGAATATAAACCTGTCACCTCCGTACGGAGAAATATATGATAAACTCAATCACATGAATCTAAAGGAAGATAAGCACGAATATGATAGAAGATAAAGATGAAATAGTTAGTCTGAAATAACAGCAGAGTCACACACACAAGTCAGAATTAAAGACATAATACAAATCCCGAAATAAGTGCTACAGATCCAAAGTATCAAATCTGGAATACAAGTCCAGTAAAGCCTAACTAAACTAAGTCACTACTGGCAGTGCATCCTCTACGAGCACCGGCTCCACTGGCAAGTCCTGATCAAAGTCACCATCTATCCCAAATCCGTAGAAGCTCGTAGAATCAGCATCTAAGTCCTCTAAAAAATAGTTATCCAGTCAGGATTCGAGCGAAATACAAACGCCAATAGTAGTTCCAATAAATTGAAAAATACTATAAGAAACAGTTATAATGGAATACATGATGGAATATCAAAACTAGAAGTATGTAGTATAAAGTAAACTGAATATCATGTCATGGTGTGAGAATATAAAGTAAAAATGGAATATAAATCAATACAGGTAATCTGGGTACAATATAAGTATAAACAGTGCCTTGCGATATTAGAGCATTATGTGATCGGCTTGGGTTCAGATCAGGCTATTCCATTTGACCGGCTATGCACAAGTATGATTATAGAGGATCAGGCCGGCCAAAATAGAAAGCTATGCATAAGTAGTATTAGGTCAGGCTGAACCCTACGTGTAGCGAGGGTGAGCTATGCACAAGTAGTAAACAGGTGGGGTATTGATCACATAACCTCTAATAACTCCCCAATCCCCCGAATAGTATAATGGATCCAACCATGACACATCATGACATGGAATTCAAAGAGCAGGGGGCTAGTCCACTCCCAAATCGGTGTCTATACAAGTACAAGAAATAGGATCGAACAATGTACCAATATACCAGATTAAACAGGAATAACATCTCATGACGGGATCCAAAGTATACAAGTCCATGTATCCCCGTGTCGAGAATCAAGTAAAACACTACAACTGAACAAATATAGGAAATATCAGTGCAATGAAAACTATCAGAGAATGTACTCACATGCGTTCCTGAGTAGTCAATATGAATCGAGGCTCAAAGTGGAGTCACAGACCTAAAGATGAGATATACATGTCTTAAATAGGGTTTAACAGTATTAGACATGATTTTTCTAGTACGTAATATGCAATCTAGGTCAAATCTAGGTTAAGTGTTGACTCACGATTGATTTTGATTTAAATGGTCAACCCTGGTCAAACTCTAGTCAAATCTAGGTCAAATACTGACTCAAGATTGACTTTTAGTCAAAATGGTCAAGTTATCCACTTACAAGTCATTACCTACTAAATGGTTACCCTTTAGCCTATTATTACCATATATATACATATGGGATACACCCTTAAATAATGTGAGTGTTCCTACATGTGTCATGCATGAAGAAGGAGCTAAAAACTATAAAAATACAAGGGTTTTACCTTTTGGGTGGTTGATTTCCTAATAGAGTCTTCTATGGATGCTCTTGTGTCAAGTTTGACACAAATTCCTTCAACTTTGGACTCCTTGCCACGAGCTCCTTGGTCTCCAAGCTCCTAGCCTTGTAGAATAAAGGTTTGAGAAGGTTTTGGAAGAATTTAGGAGAGTTCTAATTGTGGGAATCCATGGAAATGGAAAGGATTTGAAGTGGGTCTCTTTTAGGGTCTATGGAGGCTTCTAAATGAAGAAAAAAATGGTTTAATATCTCATTATTACCAGCCAACATGGGAGCCCTAAAATCTCCACTAAAATGTCCATTTACCCTTTCAAGTCATCATGAACACTCCCATAATTAAAGGGTTAAATGTGCTCTAAGTGTGCGATTAATTTCTAGTCTAAACTAAGCCTAACATGACTTAAATGAGGCTAGTTGTGTTCATCTTAGGTTGTGGGCTCAAGTGGTCATGTCTAGTCTAATTGGGTTCATAAGTTAAGTTTCAATTAATAAGCTAAACTAACAATATATGAAACCTTCACAATAACTTATTTAAATAAATACTCAAGCAATATAAATAATATAAATTGACAAAAATAGCCCTATCTAGTATTGTGTTAGTGACAAATCTACCCTCTTAAACAAAATTTTGTCCTCGAAATTAGATCAAACTAGCACAAGAAACACAAGCAAGAACAAAGAGAACAATACCTCAAGGCTCAGAGAGATAAGGGCATCGCTCCCGCATGTCATCCTTCCTCTCCCAGGTAGACTCACCTGGAGAGTGATGCCTCCATGTGACATGAACCAAGGGTATAACCTGGTTCCGGAGCACCTTATTCTGACGATCCAAAATCTCCACAGGTTGCTCTGGATAATTGAGAGTATGCCCCACCTCTACCTTGGAATGATCCAATACATGGCTATGATCTGCCATGTACCACCTTAACTGTGACATATGGAATACGTTTTGAACTCTCTCGAGCGTAGGCAACAAGTCTAGTCAATAGGCCACTGCACCAACCCTTTCAAGAATAGTGAAAGGCCCGATGAATCACGGACTAAGCTTTCCGCTCCGCCCAAAGCAAATCGTGCCCCATGTCGGAGAAATCCTTATAAACACAACATCACTAACTTAGTCACAAAATAATACTCAACACAAAATCCTAAATAAAACAATCACAATCAAGCATAAACAGGAAACTAAAACTATACCTCAAACTCTAACAGTCTCTGGTGGCTATTGGCCCAATGTCGCTGCCTATCCTGAGCTACCCGAAGTCTATCCCTGATCAACCTGACCTTCTTAGCTGCATCCACTACCATCTTTGGCCAAGCAATACTCTATCGCCGACATCATCCCATGATAAGGGAGTTCGACACCTCCGTCCGTATAGAGGCTCGAATGACAATATCTCTATACTGGCCTGATAGCTGTTGTTGTAAGCAAACTCTACCAGGTGGAGATGGTCCTCCCGAGAACCCCCGATATCTAACACATAAGTGAGAAGCATATCCTCGAGTGTTTGAATGGTCCTCTACGACTGCACGTCTTTATGGGTGTGATATGCGATACAGAACTTGAGTTGAGTGCCCAAGCTAGCCTGCAAACTCCTTCAGAAGTGGGAAGTGAAGCGACTATCCGGATCCGGGACTATGCTAACCGGAACTCCATGCAATCTAATTATCTACCGCACATACATCTCTGCCAGCCTCTCCGTAGACAATCCCACTTTGAAAGGCAAAAAGTGTGCCAATTTAGTCAATCTATCAACGATGACCCATATCACGTCTATCTCTCCAGGAGATCATGGAAGTCCAGATATAAAATCTATAGTGATGTGCTCCCACTTCCACTCCGAAATAGGTAATGGCTGAAGCAAACCATCTGTCACGACCCGCATCCGGTTTTCGGACGCAAGCACGTGAGCAAGCCAGCTATGTATCGAACGGACTCCAGCCCGACTCGAATACGTAAATGCTGTCAAGGCTATGGTATACTGCCAAATCATGGCAAACAAATCTATATCTCAATCCACTGTAAGTGTACGAAACATGAAGGACCACTATGGGTCGTGGTCTGCAGCCCACTAGCATAAATGTCCGATAAGACTCTAAGGAATATAACAAGAGTCTACAACTGAAACAAGGAACAGGATATCTCATGTTGAGGAATGAAAAGCACGAGCGGATAATAAACACAATAACAATACCTGAATCCCGCAAGCGGAGCATCGCATCCGAGACCCACAAGAATCGTAAATCCTCCGCCACCCAGAACTACGAGCTACCTCCATGCAACCGCTAAACCTGAGGAGATCATCAGGTCCTCAGAGGACATAGCAAGATACATAATATACATGCCTATCTAACAGTTTTATCATGCGCAAGAAAGATAAACAAGAAAAACAGGAACACGACAAATGACTACGAATACGAACACGAACACTAGAACAACTACACGTAAATGAACGGCTGGATGAACGATAATTACGAGATCAATGGAAGAATCAAACCCTCGTCCCGAGTGTGGACTCTCTGGTTTGAACTAAGCACTAACCCTCGTCCCGAGTGTGGACTCTCTGGTTAGTACTAAGTACTAACCCTCGTCCCGAGTGTGGACTCTCTGGTTAGTTCACGGCAAGGCACCCTCGTCCCGAGTGTGGACTCTCTGGTGCAAATATTACATCCTCGTCCCGTGTGTGGACTCTCTGATGTAAATACCCTCGTCCCGAGCGTGGACTCTCTGGTGCAAGTCAAGTCAAGTCTAGTCTACACCCTCGTCCCGAGCGTGGACTCTCTGGTGCAAATAATCGACATCCTAGTCCCGAGTGTGGACTCACGGATGTAAACAGATCAAGGAAAACACCCTCGTCCTGAGTGTGGACTCTCTGGTGTCAAGGAAACAATATTATGGATTTAGCAGTTCAATTATACGTACTCGTTCTATGACACGACTCAAACAAGGTACTGACAAGAACAACTCCAAACAGAGGCAAAATATGGACACAGCTATATGCAACAAGGACAACTCCACAGAAAATAACACGAAAAGCACATGTCCATAAATAATCCAAAGACTGTAAAATAAAAGGAAATGCATTAAATAAAACTGTAGAGGAAGGCAAGGTATACTTGCCTGGAGTGGTCCGAACTGCGTGCTGAGATTGTAGTACCAACGTCACATCCAAGTTTAGGCACGAACTACGGTTGCTACAATCCTTAAAGCATCTATCAGAGCCCAAAACAACCAACCAAGTGTCACCACGCAGTATTATATAAATCTATTTACTATTTACTGACACCATTCTTTTTAGGGTTACTTCGGAAAAACTTTATAATATTACGTATATATTTACTACATATATGCAAGGGTTTAAAAATGGTTGTTGTCACTAAAATTATATATATCGAATATATAAATATTTAAACTCCGTTGAGTATAATCATAATCTTTGCATATATAAAATTATTTGTATCCATATAGAGGTACATAATTCACATATAATTTTTTTTTTTTTGAAAGAAGGTAATTGTGGCGAACGCTTACACCGGGAATCGATCTCCTGACCACTCGGGCCGCATGCATCTCTCTTAACCACTAGGCTAGAGGTCATTTGCACATAATTAATTCACATATATGATTATATACTTAAAATATCGTTTCATAAGTAGTCTAAATACAAAAATAATGTTCATCATAAATATCTTTATAAATGCATATTTAGTAATTTTGTAACAATATCAAGATATATATATATTCTTTATAATACCCATATGTTTAATAAAATATCATATTTGTAAAATATATGAATGGATACATATAACAATGCTTATATCCCAAAATAAACACACCTAGACTTCTCCTGGAAAAACTTATGAGAAAATACACATATATAGACAATGAAAAATGTTTTAAACAAAAGGGTTGGCAAGGTCATATAGGTCTTTACCCTATATTGTTGTGTTTGCCTAATACTGCATTAGCTCTATTTCTTCTTCTCCACGTGTTTGCTACTGTTACTAACCCAGTCTTCTTCCACGGATTCGACCACTCAAGAGGGAGTGCCATGCGGATGTTTGAGGAGTGTCTCGCATTTGGAAGATGACCACGGCGTTTCAGAATAAGGTGTCGACGGTCACTCCTAACGGGAAGGCAACGTCCGATTGCATACATGGCACTCCTTGTAGTCGATGTGCACATGCAGACACCGGTATAGGCGCGGCCAGCAGAACAGGTGTCCGCAAGAAGTGACTACGGCTCCTTCGCCATGTCGAGGCAGACGTTACATTCAAAATTAGCGTCATTGGCAGCGCTCCTGCTCTCCTCCTCCTCCTCCTCTAGAGCCTCTTTGAACAGCTCGCTGTACTTGAAGCCGCAGGCCGACGCGTCGGGCTCGGACGGGACGGAGCGAAAGGGCACCGGGCAGAAGCGGAGGTTCGACTCGATGACCCCACGGAGCTGGGCCTCGAGCGGGTCGCCGGTCCCGAGCACGAGCGATTCCTCGGGCTCGCGCTCGGCGGAGTCGAGGTGCTGGTTCGGGTCCTCAGCGGGGCCGTTAGCGAAGAGAGAGCGGTCGTAGAAAGGGTTGAAAGGGTCGTACAACTCGTCAGAGTCGTCGGCGGGGCGAGCGGAGTGGTCGACAACTCGTCGGAAGCGGGTGCGGACGCGTGCATGGCATGGCGGCTTTAGCTAAAGCCCTAGGGTTTTTATTATTCTTCAATGGATCCATATATATATCTCTCTATGTATACGTATGTATACATATATTGCTTCTCGGCTGGGATGGGATAGGGAGCCTGGGGGAGTTGGGCCCGGGCTCGAGCTGGGCTCTATTTTGGATTAATTTGGTTGGGCTCCCCTCTCGACAGCCATAGGTAGAAGAAGTGACATCCATTCAGATATTTCAAAATTTACAGGTTAGCATAAACACCATATGATAGATTGACCATTAGAGTAGATGTTGCAAAATTTTCAACATACCAGTATTATCATCCACCAAGGTTTCCTTTAATGATTCTGTAGATGTATAGGAATATATTATATTTATAAGTTCGATTACATCTTATTTATTGGTTTAAACTAATACATGGAGAGTTAGTTATTTATAGATATATCATATACAAGTTTTAAATATACATGTATATCTATTATATTTATTTTAGAATTGCAACAATTCCACAACAACATAAATATTTGTTTACCATAGTAATAATAATAACATTAATAATAATATTAAAATGACTAATTTAGATACTTGTTCATCTATTCAGAAAGAAAAGAAAAATTACTTTGAAAATTTAGGATAGGGATATCACATCCTATCCACCTTAAAAGGATTTCGTCCTCGAAATTTAAAGAGAACATGCAATAAAGGAAATGGGGTATGAACAAGGAGCTCATTTCAAGAAGGCAAGATTTAGGGGACGTGTATAATCCATTTATGTGATTGGGAACCTAATATCCATTCCTCCTAAATCGATATACTTCTCTCCTATTTGACTAGTGAATTTAAACATGTGGTCTAGTTTCTCATATGTCTATTCCAACAAGATTTTTTTTAAGTCTCGAAAATAATTCTACCAAATCGTTAACCGTTTACTAATGACCCTTTTTTTTCCTTCAACCTTTTCTCTTGTTTATCCATGATTTTCCTCAATGTATACTTCCTTCCAAATTTATTTTTCTCGTTTACCCTTTTTGGTATCCTTTCCTACCTAAAATATGACATAAAAAAAGTAATGGCCCAATTTATATCTTCTAATAGAAATTTTCTCAAAATACAACTAACAAAATGATAGTAGATATTATCATTACAAATTCTTATACGATAATGACAATAATATCACAAAATTAATATAGCACTAACGAGTCCCTCAAGTTCGTTGTCAAGACTTCAATATCAATACTTGCACCATATGGGCCTGTAACTGACACTAACAACTAACATTTGGAAAGAGGAAGATTCTATGCATATTCAATAAAGATCCACCATGGTATAATTACTCGTTCTATGGCACACAATAACAAGGAAAGCCAACATACTGCTCAACCCAATAAACTTCATCATTACTTATCAAGGAATCAAATTTCTAATTGAATGCGTCTACCTACCTTTGGACACACTACTCTATCGAAACACATATTGCCATAAAATTTCATAACTTCTTATACTAGTTGCTAAAATTCAACACTACTATGTACTTATGGCATCCCCAAATCCCTCATATCTATCAAGCAATCAAAATTCAATAAGCAGCTAACTTACACAACTACCTAAGAAACACCGATAAATTCAATTAAACACGATCATTCGTCACTTCGAAAAATGAAGGGACGAGATTCAATGGTACGGAAAGCAAGGAAGAATAATCGAGAATAAATACGAAGTTTCAAGGACGGTAGAAAATTTCTAGGAGAATTTTTAAAGCAGAGTGGATTGAGATTTCTAAGGGTTAATCATATTCGCAGGCTCGTATCAGTACAGTTACGTAACCGGTACGATATGCTCTGGCCTGCATGGGCCACCAAAAAAACTTGTCACGACCCGCACCCCGTTTTCGGATGCAAGCACGTGAGCAAGCCAGCTACGTATCGAACGGACTCCAGCCCGACTCGAATACGTAAACGCTGTCAAGGCTATGGTATACTGCCAAATCATGACAAACAAATCTATATCTCAATCCATAGTAAGTGTACGAAACATAAAGGAACACTATGGGTCGTGGTCTGCAGCCCACTAGCATAAATGTCCGATACGACTCAAAGGAATATAACAAGAGTCTACAACTGAAACAAGGAACAGGATATCTCATGATGAGGAATGAAAAGCACGAGCGGATAATAAACACAATAACAATACCTGAATCCCGCAAGCGGAGCATCGCATCCGAGACCCACAAGAATCGTAAATCCTCCGCCACCCAGAACTACTAGCTAACTCCATACAACCGCTAAACCTGAGGAGATCATCAGGTCCTCAGAGGACATAGCAAGATACATAATATACATGCCTATCTAACAGTTTTATCATGCGCAAGAAAGATAAACAAGAAAAACAGGAACACGACAAATGACTACGAACACGAACACGAACACTAGAACAACTACGCGTAAATGAACTGCTGGATGAACGATAATTACGAGATCAATGGGAGAATCAAACCCTCGTCCCGAGTGTGGACTCTCTGGTTTGAACTAAGCACTAACCCTCATTCCGAGTGTGGACTCTCTGGTTAGTACTAAGCACTAACCCTTGTCCCGAGTGTGGACTCTCTGGTTAGTTCACGGCAAGGCACCCTCGTCCCGAGTGTGGACTCTCTGGTGCAAATACTACATCCTCGTCCCGTGTGTGGACTCTCTGATGTAAATACCCTCGTCCCGAACGTGGACTCTCTGGTGCAAGTCAAGTCAAGTCTAGTCTACACCCTCGTCCCGAGCGTGGACTCTCTGGTGCAAATAATCGACATCCTAGTCCCGAGTGTGGACTCACGGATGTAAACAGATCAAGGAAAACACTCTCGTCCCGAGTGTGGACTCTCTGGTGTCAAGGAAACAATATCAAGGATTTAGCAGTTCATTTACACGTACTCGTTCTATGACACGACTCAAACAAGGTACTAACGAGAACAACTCCAAACACGAGGCCAAACATAGACACGGCTATATGCAACAAGAACAACTCCACAGAAAATAACACGAAAGGCACATGTCCATAAATAATCTAAAGACTGTAAAATGAAAGGAAATGCATTAAATAAAACTGTAGAGGAAGACAAGGTATACTTGCCTGGAGTGGTCTGAACTGCGTGCTGAGATCGTAGTACCAATGTCACATCCAAGTTTAGGCACGAACTACGGTTGCTACAATCCTTAAAGCATCTATCAGAGCCCAAAACAACCAACCAAGTGTCACCACGCAGTATTATATAAATCTATTTACTATTTACTGACACCATTCTTTTTAGGGTTACTTAGGAAAAACTTTATAATATTACGTATATATTTACTACATATATGCAAGGGTTTAAAAATGGTTGTTGTCACTAAAATTATATATATCGAATATATAAATATTTAAACTCCGATGAGTATAATCATAATCTTTGCATATATAAAATTATTTGTATCCATATAGAGGTACATAATTCACATATATGATTATATACTTAAAATATCGTTTCATAAGTAGTCTAAATACAAAAATAATGTTCATCATAAATATCTTTATAAATGCATATTTAGTAATTTTGTAACAATATCAAGATATATATATATATTCTTTATAATACCCATATGTTTAATAAAATATCTTATTTGTAAAATATATGAATGGATACAAATAACAATACTTATATCCCAAAATAAACACACCTAGACTTCTCCTGGAAAAACTTATGAGAAAATACACATATATAAACAATGAAAAATGTTTTAAACAAAAGGGTTGGCAAGGTCATATAGGTCTTTACCTTATATTGTTGTGTTTGCCTAATACTGCATTAGCTCTACTTCTTCTTCTCCACGTGTTTGCTGCTGTTACTAACCCAGTCTTCTTCCACGGATTCGACCGCTCAAGAGGGAGTGCCATGCGGATGTTTGAGGAGTGTCTCGCATTTGGAAGATGACCACGACGTTTCAGAATAAGGTATCGACGGTCACTCCTAACGGGAAGGCAACGTCCGATTGCATACATGGCACTCCTTGTAGTCGATGTGCACATGCAGACACCGGTATAGGCGCGGCCAGCAGAACAGGCGTCCGCAAGAAGTGACCACGGCTCCTTGGCCATGTCGAGGCAGACGTTACATTCAAAATTGGCGGCATTGGCAGCGCTCCTGCTCTTCTCCTCCTTCTCCTCTAGAGCCTCTTTGAACAGCTCGCTGTACTTGAAGCCGCAGGCCGACGCGTCGGGCTCGAGCGGGACGGAGCGGAAGGGCACTGGACAGAAGCGGAGGTTCGACTCGATGACCCCACGGAGCTGGGCCTCGAGCGGGTCGCCGGTCCCGAGCACGAGCGATTCCTCGGCTCACGCTCGGCGGAGTCGAGGTGCTGGTTCGGGTCCTCAGCGGGGCCGTTAGCGAAGAGAGAGCGGTCGTAGGAAGGGTTGAAAGGGTCGTACAACTCGTCAGAGTCGTCGGCGGGGCGAGCGGAGTGGTCGACAACTCGTCGAAAGCGGGTGCGGACGCGTGCATGGTATGGCGGCTGTAGCTAAAGGCCTAGGGTTTTTATTATTCTTCAATGGATCCATATATATATCTCTCTATGTATACGTATGTATACATATATTGCTTCTCGGCTGGGATGGGATAGGGAGCCTGGGGGAGTTGGGCCCGGGCTCGAGCTGGGCTCTGTTTTGGATTAATTTGGTTGGGCTCCCCTCTCGACAGCCATAGGTAGAAGAAGTGACATCCATTCAGATACTTCGAAATTTACAGGTTAACATAAACACCATATGATAGATTGACCATTAGAGTAGATGTTGCAAAATTTTCAACATCCCAGTATTATCATCCACCAAGGTTTCCTTTAATGATTCTGTAGAGGGATAGGAATATATTATATTTATAAGTTCGATTACATCTTATTTATTGGTTTAAACTAATACATGGAGAGTTAGTTATTTATAGATATATCATATACAAGTTTTAAATATACATGTATATCTATTATATTTATTTTAGAATTGCAACAATTCCACAACAACATAAATATTTGTTTACCATAGTAATAATAATAACATTAATAATAATATTAAAATGACTAATTTAGATACTTGTTCATCTATTCAGAAAGAAAAGAAAAATTACTTTGAAAATTTAGGATAGGGATATCACACCACCTGGGCTCTGTCTCTCGGCTTTCACCTGCTGGCACACCAAGCAACGAGATACAAACTAAGCTACCTCTCGCTTCATGCCATACCACCATACATGCTCTCTCAGGTCTCTGTACATCTTGTTGGCTATAAGATGCATAGAGTACTGAGAACGATGCGCTTCCTGAAGAACCTCCTTCCGAAGCTCTCCACTCGAAATGCATAGTCTAGTATTCTGCCTCAACGACCCATCTTCGACTATAGAATAATTATCTAGCAATCCTTCCTGCACCTGCTCCCTGATGTTCCTCAGGGCTACATCATCATACTGCGCTGATATGACTCTGTCCATCAACTCGTACTAAATCTGTAAGCCCCACATCTGAATCTCCATCCCCGGAACGGTCACCTCGATACCCAAACTATCCAGATCTACTAATATATGACGATCTGACGTCAAATACATAGAGACCGGATACCTGCTAAAGGCATCGACAACTACGTTGTCCTTTCTTGGATGGTACTGCAATGAGATATCGAAGTCCTTCATCAGCTCAAGCCACCGTCTCTATCTCATGTTCAATTCCTTCTGAGTGAATACGTACTTTAAGCTCTTGTGAGGCATGAAGATCTCAACTCGCTCTTCGTACAGGTAGTGCTTCCGCAGCTTTAGAGCAAAAATAACATATGCTAACTCCAGATCATGGGTAGGGTAGTTCTTCTCATGAGGGCATAATTGCCTGGATGCATAGGCAGTCACCTTCCTGTGCTGCTGAAGAATATAATCCAAGCCCTTACCAGACGCGTCACTGTAGATAGTGAAACCACCTGTTCCCGATGGCAACGTCAAGTTGGGAGCTGTGGTCAACCTCTTCTTCAACTCATCAAAGGCGGCCTAAAACTCCTCGGTCTAAACGAACTCTATATCCTTCCTGGTGAGTCTAGTCGTCGACTCGGCAATCCGAGAGAAGTCCTGAACAAACTTTCGGTAGTAGCCTGCTAGACCCAAAAAGCTCTGAATCTCAGCAACTGAGCTCGGCGTAGACAAAGATTCAGCGGCTGAAATCTTGTTCGGGTCTACTGAGATCCCCTTCTCGGTCACAACATGACCCAAGAACTCTACCTGCTCCAGGAAGAACTCACACTTCGACAGCTTCCCATAGAGTTGCTCCCTTCTGAGAGTCTGTAGCATAATCCACAGATGCTTCTCGTGCTCCTTCAGCATCTTCGAGTAGATCAAGATGTCATCTATGAAGACCACCACGAACTTGTTAAGGTACTGATGGCATAGTTCATAAATACAGCTGGGACGTTGGTCAACCTAAATAGCATAACAGTGAACTCGTACTGGCCGTACCGAGTCTGAAAACCGCCTTCGGAATGTCCTCCCTCTTTACTTTCAGCTGATGGCAATCGAACCTCAAGTCTATCTTTGAAAATACCTTCGCGTCGCTCAACTGATCGAACAAGTCATCAATCCCCGGTAACGGGTACTTGTTCTTGATAGTGAGGTTGTTGAGTGCTCTGTAGTCGATACACATGTGTACCGTTCCATCCTTCTTCGGTATAAACAAAACATGAGCGTCCCAAGGTAAAGAACTGGATCTGATGAAGCCCTTGTCCTGTAGCTCGTTGACTTGCTTCTTCAGCTCTGCCAACTCGTTGTTGTTGTTCCTATAGACGTGCTGCGAGATAGGCTCAGCGCCCGACACCAAGTCTATAGACAACTCAACATCCCTGTCCGGCAGCATTCCTAGCAATTCATCAAGAAAAACATCTAAGAATCCTACTATTAATGGATGTGGCAACTGCTTTCCCTCCAACATAGCTCCACATAAACCATCTTTCGGCTCAGCTGCTCCCCTGGCGAACTCAAACTCTTGCTCTCCCGGCGATCTAAACAAGACGTTGCCTCCTCTACAATCTATACTAGCATGGTTCCTGCTCAACCAATCCATTTCGAGTACCATATCATAGCTCGGAAGCGGCATTACGAGCAAACACGCACTCAAATTTCGGCCTCCCACTGTAACTCTCCGTCCCTTACAAATATTATTGACCAGGATAATGCCTCCCCCGATTATAATCTTGCAAGTCCAACCCAGAGGTTCAACAATAATATTGTGTCTAAGAGTAAAAGATACCGATACAAAACTGTGCGTAGCATCAGAGTCTATCAAAGCTAATGCAGGAAAGGAATCGAGAACAACAGAACCTGCCACCACGTCTGCTACGGGCTCAGCCTCCTCGACTATCAGTGTGAACGCTCTGTCCTGGGGTGCTCCCCTCTGATGCTGGGCAAAATGTTGTTACTAGGACGAAAATGGCGGACCCCTCGGCTGAACAGCATGTCCAGCTGGAGCCCTAGCAAGAGGTGTACTAGCCTGACCTCCCGAAGTTGGACCAGTAGGGCAATCCTTCAACTGGTGGTCGGACGCTCCACAGAACAGACAAGCGCCCAACCTCTTCATGCAGACCTCTCGGGTGTGTCCTAGCTTCTCGCAGAAGGCACACTGAGGAATCTACTTCTGCAACTGCTGAGGATGTGCACGTGTGATGCTGATGCTGCTGGTGGAACGGCCTCTGCTGAATCTGAGGATGCTTGGACGGTCCTACACTAGAACCAACACCCATAGTATCGCTGCTCCTCTTGGGCCTGAGACCCAAGTCCTCCTCTGTGATCTGAGCATCAATCAGGATATCCTCAAATGTCGTCGTGCGACGCCCAGACATATGGGATCTGACTCCGTGTTTCAGGCCCCTCCTGAACTTGCGGGCCTTCTCCCCAACATCCTGAACCATACCCTTGGCGAACTGGCTCAGGCGGAAGAACTCAGCTGCGTACTCATCAACTGACAAGTTTTTCTGCACTAGTCCCACAAACTGGCCCTCCAGTGCACTAAGAGCTCCATCAGGAAAGAATTTTTCCTTGAATAACGTCTTGAAGGTATCCTACGTCAGGCCTGTCACTGTCAGTCGAGGGTCTGTGCGGTACCAAGTCAGAGAGATATCGAAGAGCTGACTCGCTGCTGCTGCTATCCGTCGCCCTTCCAGAATCTGGGCCAACTCCAAACTTCTCTCAATATCCTCTAGCCAGTCATCGGCATACAGGATCCCCTCCATTCCCTTGAACTTTCAAGGGAACATCTTCTTGAAATCTATCACTGAGCCAGCCTTGCCTGCTGCTGCTGCGGCTGCCAGACGGGAGCGCCCTGAGTCTGAACAGCATCCACCTTCTCTATAGCGGTGAGTGCTAATTGGTGCGCACTTTCGATACTCTGTTGTAAAACATCCACCTGTCGCTGTTGAGCCTCAGTCTGTGCTTGCTGTGCCTCTATCATCTGCTAGAAAAGTGCGACCATTTGTGTGGCGTCGGTCGGTAGCGTACATGGAGGTGGAAGAGTCTCTGGCAGAACGAGCACAGGCCTCTTGACCGATGGAGGACGACCCCCATGTGCTGCTGGCCCTTCCTCCTGAACGACAAGGGCAGTAGGGGCAACCTCCTGAACTGTAGCTCCCTCAACCAGAGAAACAGGTCGAAGTAGCAGACCTCTCCGATGCTGCACCGGGTCCAGCGGTCTGAGCTATAGTCTTCGTCATCCTGAAGATAGATTCAAGCAAAAATATCCATATAGCACAAGATAAGATATCATCAAGGAAGGACAATTAAATTTGAAAATGCAAGAGGAGTTGTCATGGCAATCAAAGATTGGAAAATTTCCTAATATGTGATTGACTAACTCCTATCATAACCTAGAACCTATATCCTAATAGTAGCCTCGTAATTAGTACTCTAAGTCGAGCACCATTACGAAATCGCAATAGATGCGACCTTGACCTGCATGGGCCACCACAAAAATGTGTCACGATCCGCACCCTGTTTAGGGGCACGAGCACGTGGGTATGTCCAGCCTACACCGTAGAGTCAGCGGTAGAATGCATTATAGGTCAACTATAACATCTAACTACAACAATATAGAATATAAACATGTCATCTCCGTACGGAGGAATATATGACATACTCAATCACATGAATCTAAAGGAAGATAAGCACGAATATGATAGAAGATAAAGATGAAATAGATAGTCTAAAATAACAGCAAAGTCACATACACAAGTCAGAATTAAAGACATAATACAAATCCCCAAATAAGTGCTACATATCCAAAGTATCAAATCTGGAATACAAGTCCAGTAAAGCCTAATTAAACTAAGTCACTACTAGCGGTGCGTACTCTACGAGCACCAGCTCCACAGGCAAGTCCTGATCAAAGTCACCATCTATCCCAAACCCGTAGAAGGTCGTGCAATTAGCATCTAAGTCCTCTGAAAAATAGTTATCCAGTCATGATTGGAGCGAAGTACAAACACTAGCAGCAGTTCTAATGAATTGACAAATACTATAAGAAATAGGTATAATGGAATACATGATGGAATATCAAAACTGGAAGTAAGCAGTACAAGGTAAACTGAATATCATGTCATGGTGTGAGAATATAAAGTAAAATTGAAATGTAAAGCAATACAGGTAATTTGGGTACAATATAAGCATAAACGGTGCCTTGAGATATTAGAGCATTATATGATCGGCTTCGGTCCAGATCAGGCTGTTCTATTTGATCGGTTATGCACAAGTACGAGTATAGAGGATCAGGTCGGCTAAAATGGAATGTTATGCATAAGTAGTATCAGGTCAGGCTGCACCCTACGTGTAGCGAGGGTGAGCTATGCACAAGTAGTAAACAGGTGGCATATTGATCACATAACCTCTAATAACACCACAATCCCCCGAATAAATGGATTCAACCATGACACGTCCTGACGCAGGATTCAAAGAGCAGGGGGCCAGCCCCCTCCCAAATCGGTGTCTATACAAGTAAAAGAAAAATGGTCGAACAATGTACCAATATACCAGGTTAACTGGGAATAACATCTCATGACGGGATCTAACGTATACTAGTCCGTGTATCCTCGTGTTAAGAATCAAGTAAAACATAACAATTGAACAGATATAGGCAATATCAAAGCAATGAAACTATTAGAGGATGTACTCACCTGTCGTCCTGAGCAGTCAATATTAATCGAGGATCAAAGTGGAGTCACAGACCTATAGATGAGATATACATGTGTTAAATGGATTTAACAGTATTAGACATGGTTTTCTAGTACGTGATATGCAATCTAGGTCAAATCTAGGTCAAGTGTTGACTCATAGTTGACTTTGAGTTAAATGGTCAACCCTGGTCAAACCCTAGTCAAATCTAGGTCAAATACTGACTCAAGGTTGCCTTTTAGTCAAAATGGTCAACATTGGTCAACCATGGTCAAGTTTTCCACCTACAAGTCATTACCTACCTAATGGTTACCCTTTAGCCTATTATTACCATATATATATACATATAGGATATACCATTAACCAATGTGAGGGTTCCTACATGTGTCATGCATGAAGAAGTTGCTAAAAACAATCAAAATACAAGGGTTTTACCTATTGGGTAGTTATTTTCCAATGGAGTCTTCTATGGATGCTATTGTTTCAAGTTTGACACAAATTCCTCCTCCTTTGGACTCCTTCCTAGGAGCTTCTTGGTCTCCAAGCTCCTAGCATTGTAGAATGAAGGTTTGGGAAGTTTTTGGGAGAATTTGGATAAGTTTTAATGGTGGAAATCCATGGAAATGGAAAGGATTTGAAGTGGGTCTCTTTTAGGGTTTATGGAGGCTTCCAAATGAAGTAGAAGATGGTTTAATAGATCATTATTACCAGCCAAAATAGGAGCCCTAAAATCCCCTATAAAATGTCCATTTTACCCTTTCAATTCATCATGAACACTCTCCTAATTAAAGGGTTAAATGTGCTCTAAGTGTCGGATTAATTTCTAGTCTAAACTAAGCCTAACATGACTTAAATGAGGCTAGTTGTGTTCATCTTCGGTTGTGGGCTCAAGTGATCATGTCTAGTCTAATTGGGTTCACAAGTTAAGGTTCAATTAATAAGCTAAATTAACAATATATGAAACCTTCACAATAATTTATTTAAATAAATACTCAAGCAATATAAATAATATAAATTGACAAAAATAGTCCCATCTAGGATTGTGGTAGTGACAAATCTATCCCCCTAAAAAAATTTTGTTCTTAAAATTAGAGGAAACTAGTACAAGAATCACAAGCAAGAACAAAGAGAACAATACCTCAAGGCTCGAAGAGATAAGGGTATCGCTCTCGTATGTCATCATCCCTCTCCCAGGTAGACTCGCCTGGAGAGTGATGCCTCCATGCGACACGAACCAAAGGTATAACCTGGTTCCGGAGCTCCTTCTTCCGACGATCCAGAATCTTCACAGACTGCTCTGGATAGTTGAGAGTAAGTTGCACCTCTATCTCGGAATGATCGAATACATGGCTAGGGTCTGCCACATACTGCCTTAACTGGAACACATGGAATATGTTATGAACTCCATCGAGCGTAGACGGCAAGTCTAGTTGATAGGCGACTGCATCGATCCTTTCAAGAATAGTGAAAGGTCCGATGAATCGCGGGCTAAGCTTCCCGCCCCGGCCAAAGCCTGTGTCAAAAAATTCCTCAGGAACACCATATCGCCAACCTAGTCACAAAACAAGACTCAACACAAAATCGTAAAGCAAACAATCACAATCAAGCACAAACAGGAAACTAAAACTATACCACAAACTCTAACGGTCTTCGGTGGCTATCGGCCCAATGCCGCTGCCTATCCCGAGACACCCGAAGTCTATCCCAGATCAACCTGACCTTCTCAGCTGCATCCACTACTATCTCTGGGCCAAGCAATACTCTTCACCGATATTGTCCCTTGACAAGGGAGTGCGATACCTCCGTCCGTATAGAGCCTCGAATGGCGACATCTCTATAGTTGCCTGATAGCTATTGTTGTAAGCAAACTCTACTAGATGGAGATGGTCCTCCCAAGAACCCCTGAGATCAAACACATAAGCATGGGAAGTAGAACTTTTAAGCGCATGTCTTCTGGCACATGAGCTGTTTGGCGTAAAGCCGTCTTCGTGCATAGCCATTTTGGCGCATGGTCGATTTGACAACAATTAATGATAATTGGTTCTTGACTTGACAGCGTGGAAGATTAATGATAATTTTTCGAAAATTCGATGCCGCCCTTTCACAAACTTCCAAGAGTCGGCTACGTGCATCACCCCTTATCGGGTTACTCGCTTTACCAAGCCTATAAATAGGTGCTCTGGTGACGAGAGAGATTTTTCTACTCTCTTCCTCAAGCTTTCATTTCTTCGTACTTTTCATCTCCTTAAAAACCCTAACTTCTTCTCTTATTCTCGTGATGGCCCCAAAAGCTCCCTAGGCCATCGCTGTCAGCAAGGGGAAGGGCGGAAAGCCCGTTAAGGTCATCGCCAACAAGCCCGAAGTTGTTGATACGACTTATCCCGACGTTCGCAAAGAAGTTGTAGATGAGTGGCCGCCATTGAAAGTTTTTTGAGCATACAGTCACTTCGTGCATAGTTGGGCGCGTGCATGGGTGACCATATGGAACATGCGTCGACCAATTTCTTTGCTGAAGCGCATGGGCGTAGCTTATAGAGCTATGCCATGAAGATGCGCCAAAGCTTCACTTTGCCAACACACATGAATTTCGGTCCTGAAGATGTGCCAAGGTCTAACTTTTCCAACGTGCATGGACTTCGGTCCTAAAGATGCACCGAGGTTTAACTTTGCCAACATGTATGGACTTCGGTCATGGAGATGTGTCGAGGTCTGATTTTATCAACGCCCATAGACTTCGGTCCTGAAGATGCGCCGAGGCTAAGCTTTTACGGATGCGCATAGCTTCAGATGCGCTGATGCCAGGCTTCACTTGATGTTTAGTTCATCATGTGCATACTGTACAACGCGTATAGTTTTTGCCCTTCTTTAGAAAACTATTATTTTTTCTGCTAACCATTTTATCTTTTTATGCAGTGTCTATGACCTTGCTCAAGTTGGGCGATATTTTGTTTGTCTACTCTCTTTGCCAGATGGGTATAGATTTCAATGAAGAGGTTTTCCATCCAGCCAAGGCTGCAATCATACTGGACCAGCCACCGGAAAGGATGTCATGCCCCGATTCCGTAGAATCGATAATCGTCCCCCGGGCGTGATGCCGTGCGAACCTAAGTTGCGATCGCACAAGGCATAGTCATAAGGTTATCCGAAACACAACATCAAGTTAGAGTACGCAGAGAAATTGAATGACACATTTGAAATAGAAATAGACTTTTTCATTGATGATAATAAAACTTTACATAGACTCCTTTACAATCATTGCCGTACGGGCTACAACATGACTCGACTTACAAAATGAACGCCGATGAGATAGTCGTTCCATATATTACATCCTTTTTTACAAGCAAAACATAACATCTTTCCACCTGCTATCGAGGCGAGTCGAGCCGCCATCTTCTTTTGGACTGAGTGCGGGGTCTTCTTCAAAAAGAAATCCAGAAACAAGCCTTTACATGTGGACGAGGCTTCAAAAGGGTTCACTTCGCCTTGAGCTTTCAAGTGGCACGCCCTTCGTAGTTCGGGGTACCTGCGTGGAGAGCGAGGATCAGTACATTACACTTTGTACTGGTCCGTGGCAAGTTAAGTTCCAAGCTCTCATTTGGTTGAATGAGTTTATAAGACTTAGTTCATGAATGTTTCTAACCATCCTAATGAATTTCAAGCGAGCAATGACAAGCATAATGTAATTTACGTCGAAACTTACCCCCGGCGGACCGTGCCGCACCTTTGAGACTTACCATGTTCTTTCCTGTTAGTTGTTATCCTTTTCGTATGCAATTTGTGTTCGTGAAGGTCACTGGCACCACAAGCCGTTTTGGACTATAGCTGGGTTAGACGGCGACCCTTTCAGCGCGGGTAGCGAGCCCCGCTGCAAGTTCTTCCGACTAACTATATTTTTGCTTTCGTCGAGCACAGCTATCTTTTGCTTCCTCCAAGGCCGAAACGATCCCGTGTCTCGGGGTATCGCTCGAGGAAACCGTTCCTCGTGTACGAGTTGTCCAATGACCGTGCAAAGACAATTCTTTTTAGTTATGAAGATATAGCCTAGATTCTCTTTTGAAACTTGTTCATTTTCATCGTGTTCGTGCACTTGCATTCATTCTTTCATCCGCAACAACACTATCTATTTGCCTAAGAAGGGGTCGAGAAGAGAAGGGTCAGCCACTCACCTTGAGTTTACTTCGGTGAGAGAACTTGTTGGTCGCGCTAGATGTCGCCTACGCGATTACCTGAAATTACACAAACAACCGATTAGAACACTGCATTATTCAAGGAGTTCGATAGGAAATGCGAGTTCGAAACGTAAGCCATGAAAACCATCGAAAACATTCACGAAAATGTATTCAGAAAATAAAGCCAAAACCAACGCAAGCGGCGTGAAAAGCAGAGCAACGGGAGGTCTCTCCCGACTCAGCCGCAGAGTCATCCTCGAGGCACAGCCCGCTGAATATGGGACTTGGTTCCGAAGAAGACATTCCATAACGGGGAATGGATCTTAATTCAACCGTTCCCGTTCGATCGACTCGGTCGATCCCGGCCTATCGGTCCCGACCGAATCGATAGCGACAGTGTTCCTTTCTCGCACACCCCGTGGACAGAGTACGGGGCACGATGTAGGGACGGGGCACTACACCATAACCAACTAACAAAAAGTTTCATCCTCGAAACTTAAAATAGAACCTACCTCTACGAGAATAATGAAGGGAACTTTTCCTTCATTTCTGACTCAAGCTCCCATGTCGACTCTTCGACCGAATGGTTTCTCCAGAGGACGCAGACTAGAGGAATAGCACGGTTGCAGAGAAGTTTATCCTTGCGCTCCATGATTTGCACCGGCTCTTCGACATATGACAAGTCCGCCTTCAGGTCCAGCTTACCCAAATCTACCATATGCCCCGGATCGTGCACGTACTTCCGCAATTGCGAGACGTGGAAGACGTCATGTACCTCTGACAATGCAGGTGGCAAGGCAAGTTGGTAAGCTACCGGGGCGACTCGCTTCAATATTTCGAACGGGCCAACAAATCTTGGGCTCAACTTTCCTTTCGCACCGAACCGAGAAACTCCACGCATAGGCATCACCTTCAGGAATATATGGTCGCCTTCCGAGAACTCGAGGGGGCGTCAGTGTGTGTCGGCATAGCTTTTCTGCCGGCTTTGTGCTATCTTCAATCTTTCTCGTATCAACTTGACCTTTTGCACAGTCTGCTCCACCAGCTCCGGACCAAGTATCTGTCGTTCCCCGACTTCATCCCAGCAAATGGGCGATCTACACTTTCGGCCGTATAAAGCTTCATACGGCGCTATTTGGATGCTGGACTAATAGCTGTTGTTGTATGCAAACTCGGCCAGCGGTAGATGGACGTCCCAACTTGACTTCAAGTCGATCGCACAGAGTCGCAACATGTCTTCGAGAATTTGGTTCACCCGCTCTGTTTGGCCGTCAGTCTGAGGATGATAAGCTGAGCTGAACTTCAACTTGGTCCCCAGTGCTGAATGTAGACTACTCCAGAAGCGTGCTACGAACCATCCATCCCGATCCGAGATGATAGAAACTGGGACCCCGTACAACCGAACTATTTCATCAAGGTATATCTGAGCAAGACGGTCGATGCTCCAAGTAACTTTGATGGCAATGAAGTGTGCTGACTTGGTTAGTCGATCGACAATGACCCAGACGGCGTCATTTCCCCGCGGCGTCCTTGGCAAGCCAACAACGAAGTCCATAGTGATGTGATCCCACTTCCACACTGGAATGGCGAGGTTTTGTATCTCTCCGCCCGGTCGCTGGTGCTCGGCTTTGACTTGCTGACAGGCCATATATTTTGACCCAAAGAGCGCTACGTCCCTCTTCATGCCGTGCCACCAAAAGACAACGCGGAGGTCCTTATACATTTTGGTGCTGCCAGGATGCAAGGAATATTTTGCATAGTGCGCCTCCGTCATTATCTCCTTTCTAAGTTCTACGTCGTCCGGTACGCATAGCCATCCCTTCACGCGCAACACTCCCGACTCGTCCTCTGCAAAGTCGAATGCTTTTCCTGTCGATATCAGCTTCCGCATCTTCTCCAGGTAGGGGTCGTCCTTCTGTGCAGACTTGATCCTCTCCAGTAGGCTCGGTTCCACCTGCAGTTGCGCTAGTTTTACGTCTCTGAAACGAACTCGGAGTTCAATGCCCATTCCTTCCAAGTCACGAAGCAGTCGATCGTTGATGCATAACGAAGCTAAGTACTTTCGGCTCAGCGCATCCGCTACCCCATTTCCCTTGCCCGGCGTGTAATCGATCGATAAGTTATAGTCTTTGATTAGTTCTAGCCATCGCCTCTGCCGCAAATTCAGTTCTTTCTGGGTGAAGAGATACTTGAGGCTTTTGTGGTCCGTATAAATCCTGCACGCCACTCCATAGAGATAGTGACGCCACAGCTTCAACGCAAACACAATCGCCGCCAATTCTAGGTCGTACGTGGGGTAGTTCTTCTCGTGCGGCTTCAACTGCCGGAAAGCAAAAGATATCATCTTATCCCGCTGCATGAGCACACACCCCAAGCCCTGGCCAGAAGCATCGCTGAAGATTTGAAATCCCTCCGTCCCTTCAGGAAGAGCAAGTATAGGGGCCGAAACGAGCCGTTGTTTGAGTTCCTGGAAGGAAGCTTCACAGTCGTCTGACCACTTGAATGCGACTCCTTTCTGGGTGAGGCGAGTCAATGGCGATGCGATCTTCGCAAAGTCCTTCACGAAGCGTCGATAGTATCCCGCCAAGCCTAGGAAGCTTCAAATTTCGCTAACTGATGCGGGCCGTTTCCAATCAGCAACTGCCTCGACTTTCTTCGGATCGACTGCGATGCCCGCGGCGGAGATGATGTACCCAAGGAATGAGACGCTATCCAGCCAGAACTCGCACTTGCTCATCTTCGCATACAACTGATTCTCTCGAAGGGTTTGGAGTACCATCCGCAGATGCTCTGCATGTTGCGCTCGATCCTTCGAGTAGACGAGGATGTGTCGATAAAGACTACTACGAACTTGTCAACGAACGGACGGAACACCCGATTCATTAGATCTATAAAGACGGCAGGGGCATTTGTCAGACCGAACGACATTACCAAGAACTCGTAGTGGCCATAACGAGTGCGGAAGGCAGACTTCGGCACGTCATCTGGCTTGACTTTGAGTTGGTGATAACCCGATCGCAGATCAATCTTCGAAAACACTGTTGCACCTTGGAGCTGGTCGAACAAGTCGTCGATACGGGGCAGGTGGTATTTGTTTCGGACGGTGGCTTTATTCAATTCCCGATAGTCGATGCAGAGTCGCATCGATCCATCCTTCTTCTTTACGAACAGCACGGGCGCACCCCACGGCGAGACACTCGGACGGATAAACCCTCTGTCGAGTAATTCCTGAAGTTGTCCCTTCAATTCTTTCAATTCTGCAGGGGCCATCCTGTACGGGGCTTTAGAGATCGGCCGGGTGTCAGGGAATGTATCGATGGTGAACTCTTATCTCTCGATCGGGCGGCATGCCAGGTAGCTCATCCGGGAACACGTCTGGGAATTCTGCCACAACATCGGTCTCACCCACGTTTGTGCCTTCATGTCTTATGTCGTGAACAGACGCCAAGTAGCCTTCACATCCGGAATGCAGCAGCTTCCGAGCCGAGATTGTCGAGATCACCATACACGTCGGCGATGCTTCACCACACGAATAGCAGAATTCGGGCACTCCAGGTATGCGGAAGGTGACCTTCTTTCCTGCGCAGTCGATGTTTGCGTTGTAAGGACCGAGCCAATCCATGCCCAGTATGATGTCGAAGTCCTTCATATCTAGAACTATCGCATCAAGACCGATCTTTTGACTGCCGATACAGATAATCCCGCCGGCGCAGGCTAAGTTTGTGAGAATTGGTGTGCCGGAAGGTGTGCTTACACTAAGGTCAAGATCTAATAATATTATAGGAAATTTGTGCTCGGCGGCAAAGTCCGTCGATATAAAACTATGCGAAGCACCTGAATCAAATAACACACGAGCAGGCACATTATTGAATTTTAGTATACCTGACACTACTGTATCTGATGCCAGCGCTTCGTCTCGAGTCATGGCGTAGATGCGGCCCTGAGTGTTGGGGCGACGATCTTGGCCATTTTGTAATGTAGGTTGAGGAGCTCGAGGAACTGGGCCTCGATTTTGGAAATTTGATTGTGGCAGCGCATCTTGTCGTTGCGGTCGGGAACGACAATCTTTAGCATAGTGTCCCTTTTTCCCACAAGAGTGACAGTCGATGTTCAGGGTACGGTACTCGCTGGCATCGTGTCCGATGTAATTACATTTTGTGCAACGAGACCTAGTGCTTTGTCCTTGGTAGCCCCCGTTGTTCGGACGCTTTGCTGTGTGATTGTTGCCTCCCGTATAGCTAGGACGTTTGTGATTTGAGTGGCGCACAACGTCGTCAGCTCCGGAAGGATGTAGTTTCTCAAGACAGAGTGCGTGATTCAGAGCCTCGCCTACGGTCTTGTACTCTGGGACCCCGACATGCACACCGATAGAGTGTCGCAGACCCACTTCGAACCGTCGCACGCGGCACTCCTCTGTAGGCAGAAACGCACTAGCAAACTTTGACAACTTGTTTAATTCCGCGGCGTACTGTTCTACTGTCCGATTTCCCTGCCTCAACTGCATGAATTCATTCTCCTTCGCCTGACAAACGGCTGATGGAAGGTACTCGACTTCAAAGGCTTTACGGAATATGGCCCAAGAGATCGGCGCTGAGTTGTTGTCGCGTCGAATCGCTCACTTATGCACGGCCCACCAGTCATGCGCGTTCAACCGTAGCTGAAGTTGTGTGCAGGCGACTTGCTTGGATTCTTCAATGCTGAGCAGCTCGAAGTGATCTTCCAGCTCTTCCAACCAGTCGATTGCCATGGAGGGACCCTCGGTGCCACTGAAGGAAGTGCGGCACGCCTTCTTGAATTCTGACACTTCAAAGTTGGTACTTTTTCAGTGTCGCTGGTTGATGCTCGGGCTCCGCCGTGTCGACTTCAATGGGTTGGATCGTCGGCCCGGTGGCAGTAGGTGTGGTGACGGTAGGCGCCGTCGCAGAATTTCCGTTGGTCGCCATTGTTTGGACGATCTGCTGCAGGGTATCCAGCTGCTTTTGTTGAAGTTTTGCGTGCGCGTCGAAGCGAGCTTCGAACTGGGCCTGTCGTTCCTCTACCTGTTGATGCCGGTTCTCGGACTGGTTTTGCTGTGCCTCCATCATGTGCAGCATCCTTTCGATGGTATCGTTGGAAGGTCCGGCCCGCGGACGATGCGAACTACTAGAGCCGCTAGAAGCGCTCTGTTCTTGTTCGGTCGTGGGCTCCGTCACTTCTGCGATACGAAGGCAAACGCATCAGTCATAAAATATTATGGACTCATTATATGGAACAACTTATCTCATCGATGCGAGGTCAAAGGATGTAAAGCCGTGCTCTGATACCATTATGTCATGCCCCGATTCCGTAGAATCGATAGTCGTCCCCCGGGCGTGATGCCGTGCGAACCTAAGTTGCGATCGCACAAGGCATAGTCATAAGGTTATCCGAAACACAACATCAAGTTAGAGTACGCAGAGAAATTGAATGACACATTTGAAATAGAAATAGACTTTTTTATTGATGATAATAAAACTTTACATAGACTCCTTTACAATCATTGCTGCGCGGGCAACAACATGACTCGACTTACAAAATGAACGCCGACGAGATAGTCGTTCCATACATTACATCCCTTTTTACAAGCAAAACATAACATCTTTTCACCTGCTATCGAGGCGAGTCGAGCCGCCATCTTCTTTTGGACTGAGTGCGGGGTCTTCTTCAAAAGGAAATCCAGAAACAAGCCTTTACACGCGGACGAGGCTTCAAAAGGGTTCACTTCGCCTTGAGCTTTCAAGTGGCACGCCCTTCGTAGTTCGGGGTACTTGCGTGGAGAGCGAGGATCAGTACATTACATATTGTACTGGTGCGTGGCAAGTTAAGTTCCAAGCTCTCATTTGGTTGAATGAGTTTATAAGACTTAGTTCATGAATGTTTCTAACCATCCTAATAAATTTCAAGCGAGCAATGACAAGCATAATGTAATTTACGTCAAAACTTACCCCCGGCGGACCGTGCCGCGCCTTTGAGACTTACCATGTTCTTCCCTGTTAGTTGTTATCCTTTTCGTATGCAATTCGTGTTCGTGAAGGTCACTGGCACCACAAGCCATTTTGGACTATAGTTGGGTTAGACGGCGACCCTTTCAGCGCGGGTAGCGAGCCCCGCTGCAAGTTCTCCCGACTAGACATATTTTTGCTTTCGTCGAGCACAGCTATCTTTTGCTTCCTCCTAGGCCGAAACGATCCCGTGTCTCGGGGTATCGCTCGAGGAAACCGTTCCTCGTGCACGAGTTGTCCAATGACCGTGCAAAGACAATTCTTTTTAGTTATGAAGATATAGCCTACATTCTCTTTTGAAACTTGTTCATGTTTGCAAAAACAAAAGTATAAAACTTTATTGATACAAACTGTAATAAAGATTACAAGAATTCTGGGAAAATTACAACTATAGGAATCCAATCTTGATGACGATTGCTTTATCCCTTGGACGATGTGAACTTTGAAGACGAAGCCTTTGAAGTTGAAAACAACTCTGGAAATTGAAGGCAAAAGCCTCTGAAGTTGAAGACAAAAGTCTCGAAAGAATGCAGCAGCACTTTGGCAAGAACTCCTGAACTCTCTGATTTCTGATCTCTGATCCTGATTTTCTGAAATGAAGACTTGAAACTCTATTTATAGAGTTCTGAAAATAACTAACTTTCAGTTATTTTGGACTGCGCAAGCTGATTTGCGCAGCAACTGGTTTGCGCAACACTGGATTGCACAGACAGTTATTGGATCGTGG
The DNA here is from genome assembly GCA_029216955.1 of Iris pallida. Taxonomy (NCBI): domain Eukaryota; kingdom Viridiplantae; phylum Streptophyta; class Magnoliopsida; order Asparagales; family Iridaceae; genus Iris; species Iris pallida. Next base: position 3,847,334 of record JANAVB010034615.1, on the reverse strand, counting down.
GCTAACTATCTGAGACACATGGCATTATTTGATTGAAATGCGCATGATCGTGCATAGACAGTTGCCACGTAATGAGCAATTGATGGCATGAATGCCACATGTATTTGGTCAGTTATATTAGTAGAATGCGCAAAGTGAACTGCGCAGAAATGGTTTGCGCAACCACGAATTGCGCATGAATGGTTTGCGCAACCACGGATTGTGCTGCCACCTGTCAGCCGCCCTCGAGCACTGTACGGCGTCAAAAACGAACAGCCTCCTCGTTATTCGTGTTGTCAGCTGTCAGGAAGATCTGATTTGATTCAGTCAATGATGACTTCTGCCACGTCAGCCTATGCAGTTGGGAACATGCGCAAACCAACCTGCGCAAAGTGATGTCTGCGCAATCTGTTGTCTGCGCAATTCATCAAAATGATGAATATCTTGAATTTTTGACTTTGTTGATTGATGCAACTTGATTTTTTAGGACCTACAAGACCCCTTCAAAGTTTTCGAAAGTTGATTGTATTCAAAATTTCGAAATACTTTGAATTTTTGAATGTTGAATCATTTTGTGCAATATGATGAGCTGTCTGCGCAAAGCGAATAGACCACAAGTTTAGGCGCAATCCGAGGCATCCATTTCGCATTTCAAAAACTATAAATACCCCTCTTTTCGTTTTCAATTCTTTACTTTGCAATCTTTCGAGCTTTTTGAGAAGAAAACCTTCACTGTTCTCCTCCTCCGACGATTGTCATGGCCCCACGACGATCAAATGCTGCCGCTGCCGCTGCCGCGAAAGGAAAAGCTCCGGCCGAGTCTTCTGACAGGGTTGCTCGGCGAGCTTCCCGACACGAATCCGCACACCCTGCTCCGAGAGGTAGTTGAACCGATCGAAAACCCTTCTTAGGGTGATTCGACTCCCTTGAAACTCATCTCTTTTTAGAAATAAGTTCATATTGCACCACCCTTTTTAGGGTTTCGGTTGCATCAACTATCAGTTCTTCATTTTTATGAAGGCTGTATTCTTGCGCAAACTATTGATTTGTGCTGTCAGAAAATTAGCGCAAACAATTAAGTTGCGCAGGTACCAGCGCAAACCATTGCTTTGCGCACCTTTAATGATGCGCAAACTAATATTGCGCAAGTCATGTCAGCGCAATCTGAGGTTTGCGCAAATCATGTCAGCGCAGTCTGATGTTGCGTAAATCATGTCAGCACAATCTGATGTTGCACAAATCATGTCAGCGCAGTCTGAGGTTGCGCAAATCATGTTTTATGTTTAAAAACAAAATCTTTGTCTTGGACTAATTTTCTGTTTGTTGATGCAGTTGAAGTCAATGAAGATCCAGATTACGAACATTTTGTGGGAACCCTCACAGAGTCTGAATACAAAGAGGATCTGTCTCATGTCTATTACCCTCAGTATGATCTGCCGGCCTCCCGTCAGGCTATATTGATTTCTCAGGACAATGAAACTTTGATGTGTTTGATGAACGGACAGCCTTTAGAATCAGCTGATGCTGTAATTCACAAGAAACCTTTATTCCTATTCGGTGACGCCTTTGAGAGAGCCTCTCAGCCTAGGCCAAGGATGGAAGATAGGGTAGTTCACCAGCAAGATAGATCCTTTTTTATACCCGACATCGCTCGATGCCTTCCTTTGTCACGGTACGCTCATGCAAGCTACCCTAGGAAGATGGAATGGAATATCACTCTATTTCAGGATGCTCGGGCAGGAAAAATCTTCGTAAAGAAGGGGCCACATCATAAGGATATGTTTTATAGCTCTTCCGACAGATATAGTATCCTACTGAGAGGCTTAAGACCTGGCTGCATTCCACCAGAGAACTCCTCCATGCTAATGCCTGTTAGGACACCAATATTCGCAAATAAGTTTGCGAAGGTTGAAGGAAAATATTCTGAGCAAGATATAAGAATGACTGGATTGGTGAATCCAGACTACAAGCGATGGAGTTATATCGCGAATTGGGTTCTGGGAAAATTCCAAGACAGACTCCAACAAATCAACCTGTATGAAGCAGTGCATGCCACTGTATATGGATTTGCTCCCAATCCTCATATGTTCTTAGCCTTAGCTGAGAGATACAACTACAGGACTGGAACTTTCATGACCCCAGGGGGAGAGATGGGCTTTGCACTCCACGAGATGAAGTATATCTCGTTCTTGCCCATGGCAGATGCTCCGTATGAGGAGTATGTACCAACAAATGATGAGTTGAACAAGCTCAGAAAAGAGAATCCAGAGATGGTGACAGTGTTCGAAGAACTATTGTGCCATTACAAGATCTGCTCTTTATTTTACAAGAGTGCCACTGCCAATACTTGTTATTCTTCAAAGTGGCTACCATATCTGTTTCTTAATCATATAGAGGAGAAGAAAACCAAAGAGAACGATAAATGCTACCCAACCTTTTTCAAACCTTTGAGCCATACAGAGGTCAGAAAATTAATGGAACAGAGTGGTCACTTTGATAAAGAAGTGATGGATGACCATGAATATCCTCCTTTGAAGAGAGGAGACAATTTGGAAAGTTACTTGAGAATGGGCTATAGGCCCATGTCAGAAGCAGCACAATTAGCGGGATTCTTGACATACTGGCTGCGAAGGTTCGTAGTTCCCGGATCCAGTGCAGTGGATCGTTTTCATCGTGGCGTCTTGTTTGCAGCTGTTAAGCTAGTCTTCGGCTATAAAATGGACTTACTATCAGCAATGACCTGTAAGCTGAACGCCAGTCTTCGTTTATATGTTGACTTGATGTTAAAAGCGAAAGGAGAGAGAGAATTCCCTCGCTTAGAATTGCCATATACATATTTGTTTGGATGGTTGCTTCTTCACTATCCAACTCTAATGGATCCTGGCATGGGACCAGTTAACGGTAGTTTTCTTCGAAGGTATTCCGATGGAAAATGGAAATATACTTCCTTATCTGAATGTAGATTTATGTTGAATCTGAACAGAGGCTGGAACTTCTGCTGCGCTCCTTTCCCTACTGGGTATGATCAGATGCCCACGAATATGGTGGATTCGAAACTGCAGCCTCTAACTCGTGTCGCTTTTGAATGGTTGAAGACAATTCGACCATCTCATTTGGTCTACCGATTCGAAGAAGAGTGCTACTTAGAACCATACCTCCCAAGCCGTTTTGCTCGACAGTTTGGGTATGATCAGTTCCACGTAGGGAACGCAATTACCTGCCTCCAAGGTAAGGGTTATCTGATAGACGGAGGTAGGGCTTGGACTTATTACAATGCCCGTGATACAAAAGCCACTTTCTCCATGCCAGCAAGGACTACTCCTTAGGGTCCTCGAATGCTTTTTACATACTCCGTGTTTTACACATCAGCGAATACTTTTGTCGAGAATTTCAATCTCGCAGATAGTTTCGCCACTGCAACAAGATTAAGGAGAGGAAGGATTGCTCCATCGATCCCTATAAATGAGGAGGCACAGGAACCGGCAGATGCACCTCTGGAAACTACAAGGGATATTATATTCTCCCAAGAAGTGAATGCACCACTTCGTATTTCACTGAAGGTGGGTAAATCTCCTGCGAAGAAGAGAAGAAGAGAGGAGCCTCCTGCTCCTGTGGCGAAGAGAAATTGATTCTTGATGTTTCTTCTGAAAAGGTGACTACCAGATCTCAATTCCGACAATTGGCCGAGACACATCAAGAAGTTGCCAGTACACCAACCTCCGTGCAAAAGCAAGCAGAGCCAGAAAATGTATAGAGTCCTGTTAGGCCTCTACACAGAAAGAAAAGAGTAGTCACTAGAAGAGTCTTGGAAGAGTCTTCTTCTATACAACTCCTGACTTCAGTAGATGCTGCTGCAGGACTTCTAATGGCATCTTCCACACCCGCTTCTGAATCAGGGAGCAAAACTCTCGAGGAGAATGAACAGAGGGGAGATTTTGCCCCAAGAATTGAAAAGCCTAGAGAACATATTTTAGAGGAAGATCAAAGTGTTGTACGACCTCAATCTCCTATTGCAAATATTACTCAACCTCCTCCTACTCCCAGGACTCTTCGTGAGGACGAAGACCGTGAAATGATTGCAGCTCTGGAGGATTGCAGTTATAGCTTGCAGGAAGATCAGGCTGCCACTAGCAGTGGAAATGCAGCAGTAGAAGAAGAAGAAGAAGAAGAAGAAGAAGAAGATGAGAAAGGTTCTTCATCCGAAAATGTTGATGAGTATTTACAAGATCCTGAAAAGCAAACTGAAGAACACAGATCTCTTGATACTGCCGATGATATTTCAAATCCTAAAAAGGATATTGAAGTGGAGGCGTCTGCAGAAAAGGCTGTCGATGTTGAAATAGAAATATCTCCTGAAGAAGTAGCCGACGAAGGTGTGCTAAAAGAAAATCCTGCCACCGACCCTCAAGGTATAAAATGAGATTTAACAATCTTTTCTTGTTTTACAATGAACCGATAACTAATATCTTCATTTACAGATCTTGGGACTTTGCCAATACCTCCAACGGACCTGATTATGGTGCCTATACCAACGGTGGTTATTAGCAGTAGTCATCATTTATCTTGTGGTTCTGAGGCGGGCAGCAGTCAGGCTGTTGCAGCGGAAGCTACTTCTGTTCAACAGTATTCCATTCCAGTAAGGAATGAACTCGTTGTTAAACCAAACCAAGGTAACATTGCTCTTAATTTGATCTTTTTGTTCATCAACAATCAATTAGTAAAATAATAATTTTACTTTTGCAAAAGATCAAGCAGGAGGAGCAACCAGCTCTACTTTGGCTCCCTTATTTAAAGAGCCTATTGTCCAACCTCAAAGAATCGAGCAACCTGTTACCCCGTCTTCATCGGGAATAGCAGCGACTCCTAGAACTTTAGCCATCAATCAGCAGGTTATCCAATCATTTACTAAATGCTTCTTTGAATCGCTGGGATCTCTCGTCCGTAAAATGATAGAGAAAGAAGGGGCTGACTTCATTATGGTTAGGAAGCCCACTTCTTTCTTGATAAGAGTCATAAGAGACCAAGGAGACGAAGCTCAGGCCACTCTCCTTGAACATATACTGGATGAATTAGAAGTCTCCATCAAGAAGTATAAAGAACTCAAGAAGAAAAATGTAAACTCTTTAGTACAAGCTGAATTTGAGCGGCTGGCTCAAGCTGCTGATATGGAAAGGTTAACTCTTCAAAATCTATTAGAAGCTCATTCAGCAAAATCAGCTGAATATAATTTTAAAATAGAATCAATTACCCTAGTAGCTGAAAGTAAAGGACGACGACTTGCTGAGCTGAAGGCTGAAATTACTCGCCTCCAACAAGAGTTTGAAGAAGAAACTGTTAATCACCAACTGGTGATTGAACAATTTAATGCATTGATTGAAGAAAGGAATGAGTATGAGACCACTCATGGTGAAGAGATCACTCGCAGGACAGTAGATATGCCCATTTTTGATGAAGACAGCGGGATGGAGGAGGCAAGAAAGATAGTAGCGTCAACACACGAAGAAGAGCTGCAGACATTGAAGCAGCAAATTGACAATCTGATTGTCCCTCCTTCTTGATTTTGTATTTGGGTTTTATTGCTGTAGCTGCATTTTTGTAATGTCTCATTTTTTGATATAAAGGACATTTTGTTGTGGCTCCATTATTTATTGCATATCTTATTCAGATATAAATAATAGATAGATATGATATATTTATTGACAATTTAATCGAAAACGATAAATTGCTGATGTAGAAGATGAACGATAATGAATCGTCAATGAAAATGAATGAATGAACGAGAATACCGTCAAGTAATGATGAAAGAACGGGTAAATCATTAAACGATATTGAAATGAACGAATTAACCGTCAAATGATAATAAATGAACGGGTTAACTGTCAAAATAGATGAACAGATGAACCGTCAAATATTAACGAACGGACGAACCGTCGGATGAGTGTAATAAATGAACGGATGAACCGTCAGGTGTTTAATGAACGGACGAACCGTCGGATGAATATGATAAATGAACGGATGAACCGTCAGGTATTTAATGAACGGACAAACCGTCGGATGAATGTAATGCTTCATTAATTGAGGAACTTCTGTCTATAAATATAGCAGAAATCTGACAGGAATGAACACTTCTACTCTTCAACATAAAAATGTCTTCTGGAGAAGCATCTAAGAAGGTTGAGACTGTCTCGAAGGTTCAGAAGGGTATTGAAGAACACCCTGCCGATCCAGTTCAGCCAAAGGAAGCAGAAGCAGGCGAAGGTTTGTCTGCACCCCAGCCACCATGGGACATTTTGGACTTCCTGCTCGAACCAGGAAAGACTAAAGAAGAAGAAGCCATGAGGATGGCTGTCTGCAAGTTTCTTGTGGGATCCAGCAAGGAGGTTTTTGGCTCTTTCGCTGACCGCATTTTTGAGAAGGACGGCAGTGGCCCTCGCCCCAATGTAGAAAAAAGATGATAGTGACCTTTAATATGTACTATCATATAATAAAATTTGAATTTTATTCATGAACTTGATTCTGTCTGATAATTTACAAATGTTTATATTTATACATAATACTTCTTTAAGAATTTGCCATTGATAGGCATCATAGCAACTCGACCATCAAGTTCTGAAAGTTGATAAGCTCCGTTTGAGAAGACTTTGCTCACAACATAGGGACCTTCCCATTTCGCATCGAATTTCCCTTTGCTCATATGAGTCATAGTCATAGGACGTCTGACCGTTAGAACAAGTTCTCCTTGCAGAAAGGCTCTGACCTTCACTTTACGATTAAATGTCTTTGAGATGCGGGCTTGGTATAACTCAATATACTGTTGAGCCATTAACCGCTTTTCATCCAATGCTTCTAACTCTTGAAGTCGAAGAAGGTCATTATTTTCTGTGGTGAGCTCATTGGCAATAGCAATCCTTAAAGAAGGAATTTGTAACCCCAAAGGAAGGACAGCTTCACAGCCATACACCAAAGAGAAAGGTGTAAAGCCTGTGGGATTACGGACTGTAGTTCGATAGGCCCAAAGACATTCGCCAAGTTTCTCGCTCCAATTCCGTTTGTTAGTGGATACAAATTTCTTAAGGAGCTTAATAATGGTTTTGTTAAAGGCTTCAGCTAAACCATTAGCAGCAGGATTGTAGGCCGTCGAAGCAACATTGTTAATCCGATGATCATCGCAGAATCTAGTGAACTTCTGACTAATGAATTGAGGTCCATTGTCATGAATGATTCTACGAGGTACACCGAATCTATAGATGACATGGTGTTTAACGAAGTTGATGACACTGCTAGTCTTGACTTCAGCCAGAGGTATAACTTCAGCCCACTTGGAGAAGTAATCGGTTATCGCCAATATGAACCGATGACCTCTAGAAGAAGGAGGATTAATAGGACCTATGATGTCCATACCCCAAGCTTCAAAAGGCCAGGAAGCAGCAGTCGGGTGTAAGAATTCTGAGGGTTGATGAATGAAGTCTGCATGGATTTGACAAGCACGACATTTTCTTGCATATTCAATGGCATCTGATACCATAGAGGGCCAATAGTAACCCATGCGTCGGATGCGATCCTGTAATTTAGGACCAGGTTGATGTGCTCCACAGACGCCATCATGAGCTTCACGCAACACTTGTTTGGCTTCATCACCAGCTAAACAGCGTAGAAGAAGACCATCATAAGTTTGCCGATAGAGTGTTTTGGTGGTTTGATTGTAATAAAATCGTAGAGATCGATGTCGAACACTTGTAGCCTCCTTAGGATCTTCAGGGAGTATGTCATGTACTACGAAATCGATAAAAGGAGTTCTCCAATCATCATCAATAACATTAACTTCAGCAAGATTGCTAAATTCAATATTACGATTATTTTCAATACAGAACAGTTCTCGGTTAGAAATAACCACCACCTGATGTCTTTTGATAGGGATGGCTAAGACAGCTGCAAGATTGGCCAAAGCATCGGCTTCAGTATTGTAAGCTCGTCGAACATAGTCAATGAAGAAGGCTTTGAATGATGTAGCTATATTGATTGCCGCTTCATGATAAGGCACCAGGTCTTGATGACGACTTCATAGGTTCCTCTAACCTGGTTCACAACCAGTTTAGAATCACCATAGACTTCCAGATATTCAACATTCAGTTGTTTAGCTAGCTGAAGGCCGACAAGTAAGGCATTGTACTCTGCCACATTATTGGAGCAAGGTTCATCTAAAGAGTAGGCTCTTTGGATAGTTAATCCGTCTGGAGAAACGAGAACAACTCCAACACCTGCCACTATAGCACCATTTGGTCCAATTCTTGATGCACCATCAAAGAATAAATGCCAGGTTGGAAACTCTTCGGAGATCATGTTGACTTCTAGTGTCTCGTCAGAAATTTCGTCATAGAGTTTAGATGTCTCAGGCACAGGATGAGCTGCTAAGAAGTCCGCTAACGCTTGACCTTTGACAGATTTCTGTGGAACATACACTATGTCATATTGAGCTAGCAGGATTGCCCATGTAGCCAACCGAGAATTAAGTGTACTTGGTTTCTTCATGAGTACCCGGAGAGGGTTAACTCGAGATATAACATGAATAGTTTGACCAATGATATAATGCCTCGTCTTTTGCACAGCAAACATGAGAGCCAGGCATTCTTTCTCGACCGGACTATAACGGTGTTCAGCACCAATCATAGTTCGGCTAAGATAGTAGATAGCTTGTTCATGGCCTTCTTTGTTCTTTTGGGCAAGTAAAGCACCCAATGAATGGTCCATAGCACGAACATACATCAAGAATGGATGCCAGAGATAGGTGGCACCAAAACTGGTGGGTTCATAAGATATTGTTTGATATCGTCGAATGCTCGTTGACACTCTTCAGTCCAAACAAAAGATATACCCTTCTTCATTAGTTGAGTGAATGGTCTGCAGCGTCCAGACAAGTTCGAAATGAATCGCCTGATGTACGCAAGTCGGCCTTGGAATCCTCGTAGCTCTTTTAGGTTGCGTGGAGGACGCATCTCTTGAATGGCTTTGATCTTCTCGGGATCCACGTGTATGCCCTTAGAGGTAATGACGAAGCCGAGAAATTTGCCACTAGAGACACCCAAGAATGACTTGGTGGGATTCATCTTGAGCTGATGTTGACGCATGAGATTAAATATTGTTCTCAAATCTTGGATGTGATCTTCTTTTAGACGACTTTTGACAGCAATATCGTCAACGTAGCATTCGACTGTTTTACGAAGATGTTCTCTGAAAATAGTACTCATAGCCCGTTGGTAGGTTGCACTAGCGTTCTTGAGACCAAATGGCATCACTGTGTAACAATAGACTCCTCGAGGAGTGCGGAAAGATGTATGCTTTTCATCTTCAGGATGCATTTTAATCTGATTATATCCGGAGAATCCATCCATAAAAGATATTCGCTCGAACCCACAAGTATTGTCAATCATGACGTCTGTGATAGGAAGAGGAAATTCATCTTTTGGACATGCTTCATTGAGATCTCGGAAGTCGATGCAGACTCAAACTTTTCCAGTTTTCTTCAGAACTGGGACGACATTGGCTACCCAATCAGGATGCTGCTCTTCTCGAATAAAGCCACAAGCGATGAGCTTCTTGACTTCATCATCAATTGCGTCCATCATTTCAGGCTTAAATCGCCTTTGTTGCTGTTTGACCGGTTTAGCATTAGGAAGAATGTTCAGTTTGTGAATAGCAATCTTGGGATCTAAACCTGGCATGTCTTCGTAACTCCAAGCAAAGACGTCAATATATTCTTTAATAAGAAGAATCAACTCTTGCTTATCTGCTTCTGGAAGATTCTTGCTAATAAAGATTGGCCGAGGTGACTCTCTTTCCCCTACATCAATTTGAATTAGTTGATCTTCAGTAGGAGGTTCACGTTGTTCAAAACGAAGTACCCATTGGTTATCCATATGTTGAGCCCAAGGATCTGTTTCCGGACTTTCTTCAACATCTTCATCACAGCCTTCTGGTAGTTCAACGGAGACCATATTAGAAGATACAATTATACGATGGACTTCACCGATGCTGGTATCGGAATCCCATGATCTGGAATCAGAAGAATTAGAACGTTCTTTACTATCTGATTCAGAAGCCGCTGGGGATAACAATGGAGGAGAAGTATATCCGAGACCTTTCTTGGTCCTGTCATAATACATTTGTGATTTTCCGTTTGGAACTGTTGTACGAATGGGAGTTCGTCTACCTTTACCATAGTTAAGGCCGCTCTTGAAGTCGTAACCCATCTTTCGGAGGATGTCTTTTGATTGTTGACTATAACGATGGAACTGGAGACGTCCCGTATCGTTAACTTTGCTATCATCCGTATAGTTAATCTTTGTTTCCAGTCTTTTATATAAAAATGCTGGACTTTCACCTTTCTTCAAAGAAGGGTGAATACGGTAAGAATCATCTGGATCTTCAAGCGAGACTTCTGTCTGAAGAGATTGTACGACTCCCAGTGTAATTGATTGGAAGCTATCTAACATATCCAAATAACTTTTAGTATAATAAATAACATCAATATACTGGAAAGTAGGTGCTTTTTCATTGATTTGTACATCAGTATTTACAACAGGACCTTTAACCTTAGGAGGTTTAGTCAAATTGATTACAAGAGGGGGAGAAGAAGAACGTAGAGGAGGCTTGTTACGACGGAGGTCGATAACAAGTGGCTCAGAAGAGGTGAGCTCCCTTTTTTCCTTGTTGCGATTTAGATCAACAACAAGTGGCTCAGAAGGAATGAGCTGCTTTTTGTCTTTGTTACGACGTAAATCGATAACAAGTGGCTCAGAAGAGGTGAGCTCCCTTTGATTTTCATCAGCATCAACTGATTTCTTTTGAACTGGTAAGTGAATAACCAGTGGCTTGGAAGATTGAGGATGAGAAACTCGCCCTTTAACAGGTATGATGAGAGTGTCTTGAGGTACTGCTTTTTGATCTTCTTCAGTATCCATAGCCAATACCACCTTCATAAATTCATCCTTGTACATACGAGTATCGTTGCAATAAGCTTCAACACCCTTGAAAGGATAAAGGTCCGCAACTTTCTTGTGAACTTGTCCTTTGTCATCAACGTATTTAAAGCATTGATGAAGAGTTGATGGAACGACATTGTGTTCATGGAGGAATGGCCTTCCCAGGAGAGCATTGTAAGAACAACCATGATTGTCAATGATATAAAAGGTCACCTTTGTGCGAAGATTGCCTATTTGGAGTTTTAGGTGGATCTTGCCCAAAGGTTCACTCTTTCCTTGGTTAAATCCCAGAATATTAGTGATCGTGGTTGAAAGACTATGCACTGGTATCTTCAATGCATCTAGCATTGTCTTAGGCATGATACTAAGTACAGATCCTGGATCTATCAAGATACGATCAACCTTCGTTGAATCTACATATCCTGTATAGTAAAGAGGACGATCATGTCTATTATCTTCCATTAGCATATCATCCTGAGTGAAGGTAATATTTGGGATCAGTTCCAAGATACTATGACTGTGATAACAAGAGACTGGTTCTGATTCTGGCTTCTTGAGAAGAGTTAAGCAAGTTTCAGCCTGCATCAGAGCTTCACTTAGAGTTTCTCGTGTCTCTTTGAAAAGACGCAAGAGTTCAAAGATTGACAGCCTAGCTGGTGTATTGGCTAATTGAGCCAATATATCAAAGTTGTAAGGCTTCTCAAGCCCAGTAGGAGATGACTTCTTTAGAGGTTTGTCAAATCGAACTTGTTGCTTACCTTTGTCAGCCGTTGTTGGCTTAGGAGGAATTGATACTACAACTGGTGAAGATGTAGAAGGGACCTCTTCAGCAGATGCAGGTTGTGCCGGATCAGGTTCGGAAGAAGAAGCAGGATCCTTTTGACCTTCAGAATGATCTTTCAAATAAGCTTTCCCTGATCTGGTGCCTAACAGAATCTCTTCGTCAACAATGGGATCAAAAGATACCATGTTGCAAATCTTGGTTTTGCCTTTAGAACGAGTTTTCTTCTTGGAAGATATCTCAAATTCTGGAGCAAGATCAGGATGGATCCACATAATTTCACCATTGTCAAGAGACAAGGGAATAAGATCTTCATTGGATGGAAGCGAAAGATTCTCAATCTCAAGAGTTGCTTTAGGAATTGGAATGACACCATGCTGTATCATCTGCGGAGGAAAATCTCCAAATTGGATTGAAACCATATTTACAGTAACAGTCTTCTCATCTTGTTGCAAAGTGACTACACCAGCATTGACAAGCTCTTGAATCTTACCTTTGAGCACATAGCATGCTCGAGTAGGATGTCCAATAAATCGGTGATAAATACAATACTTGGGATGATCAGTCTTATTGACTTCATCAGGTTTCTTTGGATCAGGGAGTTGAATTTTATTGCTTTTGAGTAAACATTCGAAGATACTTGCAGTGTCATTTTCGTCAAAGGAATATTCTACCTTCGGACGAGGTTCCCTCGGTGGAGGTGCAGAAGGAGTAGGAGTAGATGTAGGTGGGGCCACATTGACAGCCAAAGATTCTTTATTTTTGTTCAAGTTAATGTTCAAAGTCTCTTTCGCTTTGCGATTGTTCTGGCGATTGCCACCACCTGAATTCTGATGCTCATCACGATCAAGGTTAGACATTTGTACCCCCAATTGTTTGAACTTGTCAGCACTCACTTCAGCAGCTTTGGCGTTGACGATGAATGAGGGCCAATCTTGGAATTGGGTAGATCCCGTCCACATACTGATAATAGGCAAAAGATTTGCCTTACAAGTATCAATAGTGACAGCAGCTGGAGTCCCTGGAGGCATTTTCAAAGCTTCACGACGGAACCGTTCAATAAAGCTCTCAGCAGTTTTATTATGTTTTTGTTTGATTTTGTTGAGAGCTGACATAGTCATATCATTAAACCCTTCATAGAACCATTCCAGAAAGATTTGTTTAAGACCTGAAAAGGATGTGATGCAACCATCGGGCGAACTTCTGTACCAGTCGTATGCTACGCCGGCTAAACAACCGACGAACACTCTGGTAAGAAGAGCGTCATTTGGCTGAAGTTGAACAGTCATTACCTCAAAATAATTGATGAATTGACTCGGGGAAGTACTGCCATCGAACAGAGAGATTGTAGAGATTTTGTACTTTGGGAGAAACGGGACGTCCTTCCATTCAACCGGATAGGGCTGTTTAATCCCCAACCTTTGTAGATTGTCTTTCTCTTTAAATGCTTCAAACTGGGTTCGTAAGAGTTTGACAGCTTCATTGGCGTCTTCTGATGAAGAAGAAGGAGCAGGTTGAGTTGTAGTGGTAGGAGGAGGAACATCGTTGTAAGCACTACCCCCAGCTCCTGAATGGCTAGGCGTAGTTTGTACTTGCACTTGTATAGGAGGCATTTGAGGAGGCACTACCCCCAGCCCAGTATTGGCAGGTATTGAAGATGCTATGATCTCTGGACTAGTAATAGGTGCAGTTGGTGGTGTAACATGTTGTGCTACAATGATGGAATGCATACTAGCAACCATCTCAGCCATAGTTTTTAATTTGTCTTCGAGTGCAGCAATTCGCTGTTCCTGATTTGCGAAGGTTGAAGCATCTGGATCATCGGTGACAACATAAGCCGTCACTTCTCTTGGCACAGTGAAAGATACTGTTTGTTCAGAACTTTCACTGTATGCATCATAATCAGAAAACGAATCATCTCCTGACTGGGAAACAGGAAGATGACTTGAAGGGTTTTGAGGAAGATTTCTTTGACCGATTGTATCTCGGCTTCGAGAACGGGTATGTTGAAATACTCCTTCAGAAGATTCTTGAAGTAATTCCAAATACCGCTGGCTTGGCTTGCGGAGTCTACCATGCTTAGAGCATCTTTTACCCCCAGTGTCTCGGGAAGTCATGTTAACAGAAGCATACAAAACTTCGTCTTCTTCTGACATAGATTCAGATTTAGCAAAAGTTAAACGATCGAAGACAGATCGTTTTGTCGTTTGACAACAGCATTGGATGATGACTTTATGATTACAGTGATGGTCAGATGGTTGAGATGAAGATATTGAGACATTATCATGTTTTTGTCTTAGATGTTCTCGAAGATCTACAACAAGATGAGGAAAGTTCTGAGGGATATGTTCTTTGATAACATTTGGAACATGATTCCGATTCTTCAAATGTTTAGTCCCTTGAGTATACAGGGAAGTACTCACTTCATTGGCATAAGTGTCAGGATTTTTGACCTTGGAGATTTGTTTCTGGTGATGTTTGACCTTCGACATTGGCTGTTTGCGTTTTACCGAAGTGGGTCGATTAAGATAAGTTCTGAGGTCAGCAAATTCACCCCCAGGAGTTTCTGTTTGAGACACTAACAATTTTCCCTATCTGGAACGACAAATTTGGAGAGTCGGGAGGTCCTGGAATTCTGCTATTGGAGTAGGCAGAATACCTCTTTGATTAGTACAAGTACTCTTGTTATAAAGGAAAGAAGAATCCTTGTTCGCCAGAGTTCTCGAACTGATTGGTGCCAAGACACATTGAGATGGATCCTCTTCAGTAAAGACTGAAGAAGACTGAGAAAAGACCAAAGGGCCTTTTCCCTTGTTTTGAGATGAAGGGTTAGCTAAAGAGCGTTTCCCTCTGTTATCTTCCAAGTCATGAGACAAGGAAGTTTGAGAAAAGACCAATGGGCCTTTTCCTTTGCTTTGAAGAGAAGGAGGAATAGTCAAAGGACTACCCTCAGTGGATTGAGCAGAGGCAATAGGGTGTTTGGGAAGAGGAGTATAATCTCTTCTTTTATTGTGAGAAGAAGGGAATTTAGCCAAAAGGCTATTTTTCTTGGATTGCGCAGACTTGGTTTGCGCATGGGTGGAAGGTACACTAGTCATTTGTGCATTAGAAGCTTTGGTAGGAAGTGCATCAGGAGTTCTTGTCTTAGAGTGCTTGGGATGCACTTTAGTTACTGGAGTGTTATTTTGCGCAGGAAAAGCCACTGCCAATTGCGCCAGAGTCATAGGAGTCTTCTGTTTTGACAAGGTAGCATATGAAGTAGCCTGTGCAACAGTTGCAACAGATTGCGCAGCCTTGACTGCAACAGATTATGTAGCAGTTGCTGAGACAGACTGTGCAACAGTTGGCACAGCAGTTTGTGCAGCAGTCTGACTAGCAGATTGTGCAACAGTTGGTACAGCATCCTTGGTGACAAAACTGCCAGATTGTGCAGATTTGGAGACCCAAACTGAGCGCACTTTGCTCTCAGCAGAAGTGGCTACAGTACGGGGAGTGGTATTGGAGTTGAGCATCGCCTCGTAGGCTGTCTGGTTGACCTTAACAACCAGCGTCTTCTGCGTCTTCCCGATAGACGCTACGTCACATTGAGTTGCTACTTCCTCGTCGGAGGAGAAAGCTTTCCCCAGCAGAGTCACCATTTTGTTTGCAAAAACAAAAGTATAAAACTTTATTGATACAAACTGTAATAAAGATTACAAGAATTCTGGGAAAATTACAACTATAGGAATCCAATCTTGATGACGATTGCTTTATCCCTTGGACGATGTGAACTTTGAAGACGAAGCCTTTGAAGTTGAAAACAACTCTGGAAATTGAAGGCAAAAGCCTCTGAAGTTGAAGACAAAAGTCTCGGAAGAATGTAGCAGTACTTTGGCAAGAACTCCTGAACTCTCTGATTTCTGATCTCTGATCCTGATTTTCTGAAATGAAGACTTGAAATTCTATTTATAGAGTTCTGAAAATAACTAACTTTCAGTTATTTTGGACTACGCAAGCTGATTTGTGCAGCAACTGGTTTGCGCAACACTGGATTGCGCAGACAGTTATTGGATCGTGGGCTAACTATCTGAGACACATGGCATTATTTGATTAAAATGCGCATGATCGTGCATAGACAGTTGCCACGTAATGAGCAATTGATGGCATGAATGCCACATGTATTTGGTCAGTTATATTGGTAGAATGCACAAAGTGAACTGCGCAGAAATGGTTTGCACAACCACGAATTGCGCATGAATGGTTTGCGCAACCACGGATTGCGCTGCCACCTGTCAGCCGCCCTCGAGCACTGTGCGGCGTCAAAAACGAACAGCCTCCTCGTTATTCGTGTTGTCAGCTGTCAGGAAGATCTGATTTGATTCAGTCAATGATGACTTCTGCCACGTCAGCCTGCGCAGTTAGGAACATGCGCAAACCAACCTGCGCAAAGTGATGTCTGCGCAATCTGTTGTCTGCGCAATTTATCAAAATGATGAATATCTTGAATTTTGACTTTGTTGATTGATGCAACTTGATTTTTTAGGACCTACAGTTCATTTTCATCGTGTTCGTGCACTTGCATTCATTCTTTCATCCGCAACAACACTATCGATTTGCCTAAGAAAGGGTCGAGAAGAGAAGGGTCAGCCACTCACCTTGAGTTTACTTCGGCGAGAGAACTTGTTGGTCGCGCTAGACGTCGCCTACGCGATTACCTGAAATCGCACAAGCAACCGATTAGAACACTGCATTATTCAAGGAGTTCGATAGGAAATGCGAGTTCGAAACGTAAGCCATGAAAACCATCGAAAACATTCACGAAAACGCATTCAGAAAACAAAGCCAAAACCAACGCAAGCGGCGTGAAAAGCAGAGCAACGGGAGGTCTCTTCCGACTCAGCCGCAGAGTCAATCCTCGAGGCACAGCCCGCTGAATATGGGACTTGGTTCCGAAGAAGGCATTCCATAACGGGGAATGGATCTTAATTCAACTGTTCCAGTTCGATCGACTCGGTCGATCCCGACCTATCGGTCCCGACCGAATCGATAGCGACAGTGTTCCTTTCTCGCGCACCCCGTGGACAGAGTACGGGGCACGATATAGGGACGGGGCACTACAAAGGATGGCACTGATCAAGGAATAACCATTTACTTTCCTCCAAGTCATGATGGAGAGGGGCGTTATCCCTGTCATTGGAAGTGCCAATGTTGTCTTTTTGAAGCCCAGTTTCTATTCGGGGATAGACTAACTTCCTACGAAGCAAAGGTTTTGAAGATAACGGAGGACTGGTGTCACGACCCGTGCCCAGTGTAAGGACACGAGACCGTGGGTACGTCCAATCTATGTTGCAGTGTCGAAGGTAGAACGCTGTCCTAGGTCTCAACTATCTAACAAAAAGTAAATGTACCTGTATAGAATATACTCTCCGATCGGAGGACAATATCAGAAGATACAACTCAATCAAAATATCTAAGTTGGATAATCAATACGAAATAAGATAGATAGGAAACTCAAAGCAAAATACAATTCAGACTGGAAATGAGTTTAAGTGTTATCAACACCACACACAAAGTATGAATTAAATACATATCAAGTAGCTAAAATATATCCATAAAAGTCCTAGCAATCTAGCCTAGGAACTATAGGAGTCTCCTCTAAGCTAACTGGATCCTCCTGCTGATCTAGATCGCTGGTGTCATCTATATCTGTGCCATAATAGGTGGTGCAGAAATCCTCTAAGTTCTTTGTAAAATTTATCAACATATCCAGTCAGGATTGGAGTGAATACATAACTCTGAAAGCAGTTCTAAAATATGGTAGGAAATATAGAACTAGCAATAGCATATAATACATGAAGTGCTGCAAATGAAAGTACAACAATATAGAAAATATAGACAAGGAATCTGAGTACATGAATAAGATAGAGAAACTATGAATTGTAGATAAATATAGGTGTTTCAGAGCATATGATGGTTATGTGATTGGTTTAGGTTGCACATGAGTAATATATGGTAGCTCGATTATACATGAGGGTATAATCGACATATACATGTGTACACTAGAGGATTTAATCACATAACCACTTCTACTCTCCTGCCCCAATTAATACACAAGGATCCGACCATGATATGTTACGTACACGATTATTATTTCATATGGAGCACATGAATAGTATATGAGAGCACATGAATAGTACATGAGAGCACATGAAGGACACAAATACAAGGCGTACACGATGCACGCGATGAATACATGAACATGGCATACCCGTTGTACTCGGTAAGGGCATAACATTATATGACAAGATCCATAGAGTACTTGTCCGTGATAACAATGTGTCAGCCTCAAGTAAAGTAGTCTAGAGCTGGCAATATTGATACTATCATGAATGAAAACTAACAAAGAATATACTCTCCTGATATCCTGAGCGACTGATGTGTATTGGTGTCCGAAATGGAGTCACAGAGTCCTATTATGAGAAATTAGAGTTACAGAGTGTTCTAGACTAAAACAATAGATTAAATAATGATATCTATATGATGCTCGGCCTCCCTAGGTCAAAGGTCAACTATTGGTAAACTTCTAGGGTTTGGCCTATGTGGACTATTTTGATAGGCTAAAGGGTGCCAAACATACTTCAACCTAAGTTAACTCATCTAGGACCCAACCCTTCATCAATACCAAGGTCCCATAATCCTATAATATGAATATAATCGTATAACATAGCTCAAGTATCCTATAAGTTATATTTTGGTACAAATGAAACTACTACTACCCTACATATCATATAATTTCATATATGGTACTCAACTAATCTCACACCATATGCATACATCTCATATGGCACACAAGCCAATGCAAATCTCAAACCACCAATACATTATCTAATAAGGCATATATACCTATACAAGATGTTTCATGACCTATGTGGGACAGAACAACAAGTTGGAATAGAACATATGTATAGATGAACGCAGTGTACAAAATATCCTGTGAGCATAGACCTATAGCTATGTGAACTTGACTGAACTCTCTATGCAGGATACTACAAAACTACTAACAAGATATGAAGACTAACAACCAATAAAGTTGGGAAAGTAAGGAACTGACTCTTAAGATAATGAGGACTGATACATGAAAAGTAGAGGGTAATTTAAGGGACTGAACTCAATCAAATGCAAGGACAGTGACTAAACAACAATGGCAAGCCACTTGTCCAAATATGGACAGGACAATGTGATACCTGGCAATACAATACCATACAGTGGGTTGAAAGAGAATGCAGGACAAGTTATCACATGCAATAGATTTGAGTGCAGTGATACCACCGAGGTGCATGTAGTTACCCTTCCCGGAATTTTTAAAATATTTTATTATTATTTATTTTATTGTTATTATCATTAGTATGTTGTTGAGGAAATTATTATTAATATTTG
Organism: Iris pallida; assembly: GCA_029216955.1. Classification (NCBI taxonomy): domain Eukaryota; kingdom Viridiplantae; phylum Streptophyta; class Magnoliopsida; order Asparagales; family Iridaceae; genus Iris; species Iris pallida. Next base: position 3,828,179 of record JANAVB010034615.1, on the reverse strand, counting down.
TTATATTATTTCTGTCAAATAAGTATATTATATATATAGGTGTAAACGTGAACATATTATATATGAAGGTGTATGTGTGCATATATATATATATATATATATATATATATATATATATATATATATATATATATATATATATATATATACGTGTATAATGTATATAAATATATATGTGTATCAATATATAAATATAACATTAAATCTGTGTATGTGTACGTATATATAAAAATATAGATTATATATGTGTGTGTATGTGTAATTATATATAAATATGTATTATAAATAATATGTAAATGCACGTATATATATATATGTATGTATGTATATAAATGAATATATATATATATATATATATATATATATATATATATATATATATATATATATTTATATATATATATATATATATATATATATATATATATATATATATATATATATATATATATATATATATATATATATATATAAAAAAAAAATATATATATATATATATATATATATATATATATATATATATATATATATATATATATATATATATATATATATATATGTATATATATATCTACTTAGTTATATATATAAATAAGAAATAAGAAATAGAAAAAAAGAAAAGGAAAAGGAAAAAGAAAAAAAGAATCAGCCAGGAGCAACAGCTCCCAGCCCGGCCCAAGGCCGAGTGCTAACCCGACCTGTGAATATAATCGCGGGGTTATATATATATGTCGACACAGCAGAGAGATCGATCGAGAAATTCCAAACCCTAACTAAAATGCCGCCACCCTAGGCGACCCCAACCCCTGCGCGCGCCGCTTGGGCTGCCGCCGGCCGCCGGCGCTGCCGCAGCGCACGGCCACGGCGCGTGGATGCAGCGCGAGCGTAGAACTCAGGAAGAACGACAGCCAGCCCCGAGCCTAGTTTCGACGTACGGCTCCGTTCTCCACGCTTGACGGTTTTTGGAACCGACTTCACAGGTATGAAGGCAACCTGACCCCCTTCATTTTGATTTGATTAGCTCGATATACCTTGCACTACACGCGTCACAATCTGAGTCGAAAATTGACAAAAAATCTGTTCGAAATAGGACGTAGAACTGCCCCAACACCCAATGTTTGCGGTCGATTCACGACCAACATGTCGCGAATTTTAGAAAACCGTTTGAACAGACTTCTAGACAACCTAACCGGCATTAAAACCCTATTTTTAGATTATTTTTATAATCATTAGATGCTAAGATAAATCGACTTGAAAATCAAAAAAAAACCGATAAAACAGTTTTCAAAAATCAATGAAATTGTTCGATACGACGTGCGTTCCGCCAATCCGGGCGACGTGGTCGCGAACAGAAAGCATCAAAAGGTGCGTAACGGCTTCGTGGACGTGTGGGCTTTGACGAAATTCAAATTGGTCGCATGTGCGCGACGAATTTGATGCGTATCCGTCGAAATTCACCGTATCGGTCTCTGTGCTAGTTTCTCAATTACTTTGTGCACGCTCGTCAGATTGAGACAAAACTTACGCGAACAGGACCGTATCATTTTTTTGGTCCTGTATGCCAAGTTTGGTCCAATTCTGAGACAGTTGAATCGGAACGCCGTTTCGCGGGCCCCACGGTCCCACTCAACGGGCGATTTTGTGCACGGCCCGTCGAAATCCAACTTTGGACATACTGTTGGGTTCGTATCGAATAACTGGACCAGTTGACATATAGTTTTACGACTTTAGAGACCATTGACTCTGACACACTTTTCGGTACAAAGCGGGTCCAACGACGGACATCGTTTTTGCCAAAAATTACCGTTTTGCTCCTGTGTCCAGAATTGGACTTAAGGACAAGCAATCCTAGCTAACTTGACTATTCTGAGAATGTTGGTAATGTTTATTTCAGCATCTGAAGACTTCTGTATGTGTTGACTGATTGTGGCTCATTGAGTGGTATAGTATTATTGGTTTCACCTGCTAAGGACCTCAGGCAAGTGCACTTTCTGATTGTTTTCGATTCATAGTAGTCTTTTCATTTCATGTCCATACATATATTTTGCTGCTTGTTGACATGCTCGTCACACGGAGTAGTCGGGAGGGGAAATATCTTAGTAGACATATGGACTACCCAAAAATATCTCCAAAATGTCTATTCTTGAACGATAGCCGCTGCACACGACACGTGTAGTATGCCTGATTTACCCCCTAGCCATTCACATGTCAAAACAGATATTTTACACCACCTAGGTAGATGTCTTTTATTTTTTCCGTTTCATCTCTACCGTGCCATGTCATAAGTACTTTCCAGTTTTTATATCTCATATGTTATTTTCATGTATTGTTAATTCTATTGTGTTTTCGTATTGTCGTCAGTTTGTGTACTTGTTCCATTCCTGACTGGAAACCAACATTTTTTAGGTTTAGCCGCAATCACTCTTAGCATTGGAAAGGCTTGGGTATGCTGAAGTCAACCTAGAAACATATAGCAGATGTATCAATTTTATTTATTGTAAAATCTTGTATTTCCTTTAATTATAAATGTTGTAACGAATTTAGAATTGTGAATGAGCAGCAAATGTTATATTTTGAGCATTTATTTCTTGCGGGCTTGACAGCGTTCTTCCGTCGACTCTGCGGCGTAGGCTGGCTTGGACACGTCTTGTATCCGAAAAGCGGGTGCGGATCGTGACAAGTTTTTATGGTAGCCCATGCAGGTCAGTTTTCGCAAAAGATTGCGAACTCGTGATGGTACTTAAGTTAGTCGTACCATTGCGAGCCTGCGCCCAGGAAATGCTCATTCACAATTAGGATTAAATAATTTAAGAGAATAACTAGGACTAGGAGTCCCTTGTTCAAATTGACTGTTGGGTAGTTAAGGTTATTAGATAGGCCATGCAATATGGATAGCTTGCTAGATCCCTATAGGTACACTATTACTTTTGATACGACAATGTGATTCAATGTAGATATACTATTCGCTTGGTATGTTAGACTTGCCTAGAATTAAGGCGTTAATTTTGATAAACTGGTTAATTTTTTTTTGCTTTGTTAGATATAAATCTTATATCATAAGTTAGAATTGCCTGTTTTAAATTCTATGTTGTCGTAAGGAATTAGTTTTTCTGATCCTATTATTCGCATACGAATCTCGAGGTAGATTGATTCAAAGTTTTTCCCTCAACCATTTGAATATATATGCGATAAATGTTAGGATGTTCTTATTTTTCCTGTCTTCAGTTATTTTCTCCCCGGTCAACCTTTTTACTTTAAGGATTGAGACTCATAGGTAGATGTTTATGCTCTATCAAAATCAACTAGCTTGAAACTCTAGCAGCTCCTTGAAGTCCTTAGGAATATAGTTAGAGTAATTAAATGACCGCGATGACTAGACAGCAGCGCACTGTCGCAATTGTTTGAGAATGGATAGTATGGGTTCACTGCAGCCAGCAGCGCACTGGCGAGGCACAACCCATAGAATTAAAATCCTTTCAAAGAATTGTAGGTTATGGATCATTGCTAAAACTATGTCCTAGTTGACCTCTTTAGATCTTAGATACCCTGTGTCAATATAAGGTAGAGTAGCTGATAGCCTATCACAATTGAATCATGGAACCAAGGGTTTGCCACAACCAGGGTATACGGGCGAGGCGTAACTCTCGGTAAAATGATTTCAGACGTGATTACAAGTTTAGGATATCATAGAGGATAGGAAAGTGCCATGTATGCCCTCTAAGATCCAAGGCCAATACTAATAAAAGTTCTGTAGCATGTCTCCCAACCTCGCATTATGTGGTCATTGTGATCTATCGACGAGGCAATTGACTGACACTAATAGGTTTATTTAAAATATAGCATTCAGAAGTCCTTAACCCATTAGTCGACCAAGGCCTTATGGATAGAAGATAGTAGGATGCCTATAAATAAGGACACCATGTAAGACTTTGATTCTCTCAAAACTCGAACCAATTGTGCCGTATTTCAAAATCTCGCACCTTTGTGTTTTAACTATCTTGACCAACGCTGCTATTACAGTATAGTTTTGCAAGCTTACTCTTTTATCGAGCTTGATTCAAGACATATGTTTATTGGGGACGCCCGCTAACATATTATCTAATCAGAATCTTTGTATTACGGTCTGATCAACCATGATGCATTTGGTTCGCTTTTCATCTAATTACCCTACGTGGATTGAGATATAGATGCCTCTAGGATCTCATCCACGACTGCTTTGACAATTCCTGTTGAATTATACATTCGCCCTTGAATCACGTAATTGTATTCATTGGCATCTCTCTTGAACTCTTTATTGTTTTGTCTTTCACCGATTGGAAAGACGAAAGCTCGTAATTGATAGATAGATACAGATTATTCCCATGGCTATGATAGTTGTATATGCAAGTGTAGCTACCATCGGCCAGCTCTGTGACTGAAACCTTGACTTGAGTTAATCGTCCTCCCTTCGACACTAAACCTGCTAATCTTGATCTTCTAGTCATTGGAGTCCGAGAATGATTAGGATCCTTCCCTTGATCAAATGCCAACCTAGGAGACTATCTATGCTCAAGAGACCAAATATTGTGAGCCTCTAATCATTTGTTTGAAGCTTGCTTCAACTATAACCCTTGTGACAATAGTCCGACAGGTTTGACCCTAATAGAAATTCACGACTCAGTTGTTAGAAATCTTTTCATATGATGTGCCTTAGAGTTGGTTACCCCGTCGAAAACTCTTGTATACCATGGACGTGTATATCTCTCTATCTTACCGACCATGTGTCATTGCATACGCACTCGTTTTCTATTTATTGAGGAACGACCCTTGACCTGACTTATACCTACCGTATCCCGATACGTCGTGCCTTATTCTTTATTAACAAGAGTCGGGGTACAATATTCGGACTTTAGAACCTGGCTAACCTCATTATTCCTAAAACCATGTCCTAGCTTCTAAGGTGGATAAACTGTAAGCTTTCTAAAATTTTAGGATATACGAGAATTACCGATTGATTAGAATGATTTCCATCAGGATGATAATTAATACCCTATGAACTCCCACTTCCCATTTAGATCATTTTGTGTCCCCGACCGTGTCATTAATATTCGGAGCACGAGACCAGCTGTTATCTTCCAACAAACTTCATATGCAAGATCTAGACGAGTCCACCTTCATCTAGGTATATCATGTCCCACTCAAACCCGTCCCCTTGTACTCTATATTTATGGTACGACTTTCATGTAAAGATGACTAGCTACAACCCTTACCATAATACCGATAAACTTTTCGACTCGCGCTAGAGCCTCAACCTTGACTCAATTCCTTCGACCCAATATGTGGTGTGATCTACTCGAAGCCAACTACGCACATGCCACTGGTGTGCCAACCAACCGAGGCCTCAAGTGCTACTTAAACACAAAAGTCACTAAAGGCGTATTTTGGACTTTAGGAACCTAGCTAACCAACCTGACTGGCAACTGGCTCAACCACTTGGGTGGAAACCTATTCTAGGGTGCCCTAACCTAGTAGACATAGTTTTATCTTGGGATCTTGTTCAGTCCATATAGATTGAGATCCAAGATTCATCCAACCAACGATTGATGCCAGATAGGGAACTCATTAAGACTCAGTAAAACCCATCCAGGCATACCACCATATTTGGACTATAAAACCAAACTAGTTGAAATAGGTCCCTGTACCTATTATGTACTCTCCACCTCTTAGGATATGATATCATTCGTAGCCATTATTCCACCTACCTGGAAGTAGCGATACGATCCTGTATTACATTTTGTATCCCTTACTCGTGTGTTTAAATAGCCACGGGAAAGATCACAATCTTGATTCCTCAAATGTCGTTCTAATTTGGAACCTTGTTTAGGACTTCGAGAATAGCATTTCTGTATTGCATGGATTGCAAGCCCCTCTAAGAAACAAATGTTCTTCGAGTTAGCAAGTGACTAGACTAGAGTAGCCCAATCTAGCAAAATAGGTCAATGGCTCATAAACTCTCTTTCTATTTGCATCATTGGATACCCTCTACCGCTTTGGGAGCTTCATATTCGCTCTCGTTTATTTTCCTTATCTTTCTGTCCTCCCCATTTCAGAGTGATGAATGGTCATGTTTATTAGAATTTATCAATATTTATTAGCTACCTGGGTAAAATTATTGCTTGCTAAATTTTGGGTTGCTGGATAGATAAGAGAGGATTCTAGATGCCATATGCCTAGATATCTATTGGTAGAAATTTTAGCAATTAGTTGGAAGATTATAAGATTTTAGTTTGAGGAGTAGTGTGACGAAAGGTGGGTAGAAGTCCTAGAGTTTATGTAGTTACAAAATGGCTAAGAGGAGGATATAAACTATTTTGAGGAATTGAATTTAAGGAGATTAAGGTAATAGTAGATCTTTTTTGAATTTAAAGAATAGTTATAAATTGGAATTTCGAGGACGAAATTATTTTTAAGGTGGGTAGATTTGTAGCTCCCCTTCCCAGAATTTTTAAAATATTTTATTATTATTTATTTTATTGTTATTATCATTAGTATGTTGTTGAGGAAATTATTATTAATATTTGTTATATTATTTCTGTCAAATAAATATATTATATATATAGGTGTAAACGTGAACATATTATATATGAAGGTGTATGTGTGCATATATATATATATATATATATATATATATATATATATATATATATATATATATATATATATATATTATATATATATATATATATATATATATATGTATATACATATATATATATATATAATATATATATATATATATACAAATATATATATATATATATATATATATATATATATATATATATATATATATATATATATATATATATATATATATATACGTGTATAATGTATATAAATATATATATGTGTATGAATATATAAATATAATATTAAATCTGTGTAAGTGTACGTATATATAAAAATATAGATTATATATATGTGTGTATATATAATTATATATAAATATGTATTATAAATAATATGTAAATGCGTGTATATATATATATGTATGTATGTATGTATATAAATGAATATATATATAGATATGTATATATATATATATCTACTTAGTGATATATATAAATAAGAAATAATAAATAGAAAAAAAGAAAAAGAAAAGGAAAAAGAAAAAAGAATCAGCCAGGAGCAACAGCTCCCAGCCCGGCCCAAGGTCGAGTGCTAACCCGACCTGTGAATATAACTGCAGGGTTATATATATATGTCGACACAGCAGAGAGATCGATCGAGAAATTCTAAACCCTAACTAAAATGCCGCCACCCTAGGCGACCCTAACCCCTGCGCGCACCGCCTGGGCTGCCGCCGGCGCCGCCGCAGCGCACGGCCACGGCGCGCGGATGCAGCACGTGCGTAGAACTCAGGAAGTACGACAGCCAGCCCCGAGCCTAGTTTCGATGTACGGCTCCATCCTCCACGTTCGACGGTTTTTGGAACCGACTTCACAGGTATGAAGGCAACCTAACCCCCTTCATTTCGATTCGATTAGCTCGATATACCTTGCACTACACGCGTCACAATCTGAGTCGAAAATCAACGAAAAACCTGTTCGAAACAGGACGTAGAACTGCCCCAAAACCCAATGTTTGCGGTCGATTCATGACCAACATGTCACAAATTTTGGAAAACCGTTTAAACAGACTTCTAGACAACCTAACCAGCATTAAAATACTGTTTTTAGATTATTTTTATAATCAGTAGTTGCTAAGATAAATCGACTTGAAAATCGAAAAAAACTCGATAAAACAGTTTTCAAAAATCAATAAAATTGTTCGATACGACGTGCGTCCCGCCTGTAGTGCCCCGTCCCTACATCGTGCCCCGTACTCTGTCCACGGGGTATGCGAGAAAGGAACACTGTCGCTATCGATTCGGTCGGGACCGATAGGTCGGGATCGACCGAGTCGATCGAACGGGAACGGTTGAATTAAGATCCATTCCTCGTTATGGAATGTCTTCTTCGGAACCAAGTCCCATATTCAGCGGGTTGTGCCTCGAGGATTGACTCTGCGGCTGAGTCGGGAGAGACCTCCCGTTGCTCTGCTTTTCATGCCGCTTGCGTTGGTTTTGGCTTTGTTTTCTGAATGCACTTTCGTGAATGTTTTCGATGGTTTTCATGGCTTGCATTTCGAACTCGCATTTCCTATCGAACTCCTTGAATAATACAGTGTTCTAATCGGTTGCTTGTGCGATTTCAGGTAATCGCGTAGGCGACGTCTAGCACGACCAACAAGTCCTCTTGTCGAAGTAAACTCAAGGTGAGTGGCTGACCCTTCTCTTCTCGACCCCCCTTCTTAGGCAAAGTCGATAGTGTTGCTGCGAATGAAAAGATAAATGCAAGTGCACGAACACGAATGAATGAGCAAGTTCTCAAAAAGAAAAGGTAGGCTATGTCTTAACAACTAAAAATGTCTTAGCACGGTCATGGACAACTTGTCGACAAGGTGAGCATTTTCTCTGTACGGCAACCCGAGGCCACGGGACCGTTGCGTGCATAGGGAAACAAATAATTAGCTGTGCTGGGCACGGGTTAGACGAGGACTTGCAGCGGGGCTCGCTACTTACGCTGAAAGGACCCCGTCTAACAAAAGCTAGAGGAGTCCACGATGGCTCTAGGAGCCAGTGACCAACACACGAAATAATTGCACTTGGTATGGAAATGATAACAATTGACAGAGAAGAACATGGTAAGTTCCATAAGACGCGGCGCGGCCGCCGTCGGTAAGTTTCAACGTAAATTTTACTATGCTTGTCATATGCTTGTTTGTAATTCATTAGGATGGTTAGAAACATTCATACTTTAAGTCAATTAAACTCTTCAACCAAATAAGAGCTTGGAACTTAAATAGCCACGCACCAGTACAAAGTGTAATGTACTGATCCTCGCTCTCCACGCAGGTACCCCGAACTACGAAGGGCATGCCACTTGAAAGCTCAAGGCGAAGTGAACCCTTTTGAAGCCTCGTCCGCGTGTAAAGGCTTGTTTCTGGATTCCTTTTGAAGAGGACCCACACTCAGTCCAAAAGAAGATGACGACTCGACTCGCCTCGATAGCAGGTGGAAAGTGTTATGTTTTTGCTTGTAAAAAGGAGGATGTAATGTATGGAACGACTATCTCATCGGCGTTCATTTTGTAAGTCGAGTCATGTTATAGCCCGCGCGGCAATGATTGTAAAGAAGTCAATGTAAAGTTTTTATTATCAATGAAAAGTCAATTTCTATTTCAAATGTGTCATTCAATTTCTCTGCGTACTCTAACTTGATGTTGTGTTTCGGATAACCTTATGACTATGCCTTGTGCGATCGCAACTTAGGTTCGCACGGCATCACGCCCGGGGGACGACTATCGATTCTACGGAATCGGGGCGTGACATAATGGTATCAGAGCACGGCTTTACATCCTTTGGCCTCGCGTCTAGAGTTCCAAACCTTTGACCTCGCATCAATGAGATAAGTTGTTCCATACAATGAGTCCGTAATAATTTGTGACTGATACGTTTGCTTTCGTATCGCAGAAGTGACGGAACCCACGGCCGAGCAAGAACAGAGCGCTTCAAGCGGCTCTAGTAGTTCGTATCGTCCGCAGGCCAGACCTTCTAACGATACCATCGAAAGGATGCTGCGTATGATGGAGGCGCAGCAAAACCAGTCTGAGAACAGGCATCAACAGGTAGAGGAACGACAGACCCAGTTCGAAGCTCGCTTCGAAGCTCGCTTTGACGCACATGCCAAACTTCAACAAAAGCAGTTAGATACCCTGCAGCAGATCGTCCAGACAATGGCGGCCAACGGGAATTCTACGACTACGCCTACCGTCACCGTATCGGCGATCCAACCTATTGATGTCGACACGGAGGATCCCGAGCGTCAACCAGCGGCACCGAAAAAGTACAACTTTGAAGTGTCAGAATTCAAGAAGGCGTGCCGCACTTCCTTCAGCGGCACCGAGGGTTCCTCCATGGCAATCGACTGGTTGCACTATACCAAAACAGACAATTAGTAACACATATTTTTTACGATTTGTAACAGTTATTACCGTTACACTCTTATAACGGTAATAACCGTTACAATAATTAAAAATCGTTACTAAAATCATAATTTTTTAATTTTTTAATTTATGTCACAATAAAAATCGTAACAAAATTAAAAAAAGTCACTCACATTTGCCAAAAGTGTTACAGAAGAAAAACTCCCTCTAGCTTCCACTCTCTAGCGAACCTAATCCTCTCCTCCACGATTACTTCGATGATTAATCTCTTCGCACTCGGATCTGACCCACCAATGGCGAGAGCTGGCAACCACGAGCCGTCAGTGCTCCGGTTGGTCGTCCTCTCACGGCTCCTTGCGTAGCCCTAATCGTCCTATAAAGGTTCGTTTTTGACCCCTACGACACCTTCGTCTTCCTGAATCTGTCTTCCCTCAATTTCTTCTTCTTTTCCACAGAAAACTAAATAATATTAGAGTAAAAATTAGGGTTTCGAGCTTCCCAGTCTCCGACTAGAGCTCACCAATTTCGACAATGAAGGGGAGCGACAAGCGAAGAGGAAAGGGCTCCTAATCGCTCAGATCGTAGTAGAAAGCGAGAACAGACATCGATCTCGACGCCAACGACATCATGTTGAGTGGACTATGGCAGGAGTTCCTATTCTTTTCTAACTGCCATAGTCCACCATTAAAAAGAGTACTTCCACCACCTCAACCAAAATCAAAGAAGCAACCAAGTAAGAGCAAAGCCAAACTAGCACAGTTTCTCATCTTCCTCGTCCTAATCCTTCTATCCGAGAGGTCTACGGGTAATTTCGATTCTATTTCTGGGCTTGACATTTGCTCTGTCTATTTCTTTCCTATTGACCACTTAAAAAGTTCTTCGATTGTTTGTAGGCCAAGTTGAAATGGTTGAAGATGGAATGAGCATTTTGGAACCATTCATCAAGGTATCATGTGAAACTGTTATGAATATTAGCAACAAAACACTTTTTTTTGTCTTGTTTAATGTTTAGTATGTGATATTAGTAATATCGCACATTCATCTTGAATGTTTTTGTTCTTATATTCTCTTATTTAACTGGCAATCAAACTTGATATATGCTCTATGATTGAAATTAATTTTTTAATAAGAAATATTGCCCAACTTCCAACTGTATCATTATGATAGTGCTATATGCGCTATTATGTTGATGAAGTTGTTATGAAATTTGTATTTAGTCCACAAATCGCTGCTAAAACTGCTGGAGGCAGTCCAAGCAATGGATTTTATGGCTATGATGGAAGCTCGCCTGGTATGTTATTCATGTTAATACTTAGATGGTCAGTTAGTTTGCAGCCTATGCAAAATATATGCAGTAGTATGAGAAGAATTCTTTGAACTTAATATATAATCTATGTACAAGCTTACTTACAGTTACATTTTAGTTGAGGGTATAGCCAATTGATCTTAACCTGACTTGGGTATATTAGATATTTAGAGGTAACAAGTCTTGAAGAAGCTCAAGATAAGGCTAACCACAAGCTTCATGCTTGTAATGGCAGATGGAAATAAATAAATCATATAAATTGATTGTGTCTTGGTGCGTATTGCTTGTGTCTTTCTTGTTCGGTAAAAAGAAGTTCTGATTGTAGAAATTTCCTGCTTCCATCTTCAAATGAGTCATTTCTTCTAATCTCTCATTTGTACAAGTGAAGCAAAAGTAGACACCCATAGGAAGGGAAAGTTTCATCATTTTCATGTACATATCATATCTAAACGGCTTTCTCCATGATTGGCTTTGTGCCGTCAAATATGACAAAGTGGACATTATCTCTGAAGACTCATGTATGTCACAGATGCTAGACCTCAAGCAGTCAATCCTTTTTCCTGTCCTATGTGAGTTGGCGACCCCCTATGCCATTAGACATTGGGTAGTGGACATGATTCTGATTCTTTAAGCTGTTGAGGTTGAGATTTTGGAACTTCATAAAATTGCAATTATCGGTTACAATGGTAAAAAATTTCCTTCTGTGAACATTACTTAATAATGACATAGGGATTACCACCACAAGAACAACAGTCTTAACTCAATATTTTGGACTCGGCTACAGAATACATCACATCCATTCAGCTATATTAGTGATAGTCTCCTCAGTTGCATTAGTTATATGTGTCCATCTTCTAACAGTTGCAAGTCATGCCTGCTTTCATCTGTCTCTACCCCAAGTAGCACCTTCAGCTATACTTCTACCACTTCTATTGACAGGCATATCTTGTTGCACATGTAACATATCCGAGCCATCTTAAACAATTTCTTTGTATATTCAACCGAAGCCACCTGCAACCTCTCGGAGAAGAAACTTCATGGTTTCTCTGTTCTTGTATTTCTGTTGATCCATCTAAAATTAACAGTTTGGCGCATTTAGTGGACCTATTTGTTTACCGCTTCAGATCCATGAAGCATGACTGCTCCTATTGTCCAAAAGTCTTTCTTTGGGTTAATGAAAATTAAGTTCTTTGATAAAAATAGAGCTTACCTACAGAAAATCATTGGAGGTTGCAATTTCTTCCTTGAGAACAGACTAGGTTGCCAACTCACTTCCTGGACATTGGAATAATTGCCGAATCTGTGTACCTCCTGGTTATCAGCATAATTACTGAAGATGACCACAGTTTGGTCAGCATAATGCAAAAAAATAAATATCCACACAGTTGAGATTGGTGACATGCACTCATAAGTATTGTTTGGCCTTTACCGACAATAAGGTGGAATATCAGTATGCAACAATCTGTTGACTATATCACTATGTTCATGTCTACCCGGACTGGTGTTATTGAAAGCTAACGTAGCCTAATTGACTTTCAGGAATGCTACCACCTTTTGCAGTACAGTCTGATGAAACTAGAACAATAGCAAAGCACTGCACTACTGGTATTGAGTTGAGGATTTCTTCTGAACGGCTTATACTCCTTGACACCCAGGTTAAATGAAGTTAATTTTCTTTTTCCATATATGTGACTTCATTGACTTATATAGTTAATATTTTGAATATACCAGTGTATAAAGAGTACTTATTCGAATTTGACATGCTTCTTTATCTTGAGAGTATATTTTTGTATGCATAGTTTTGACTGGATGCTTATTATGCTCTTTTGTGATTTTTTTTGTCTTTGTATCTTGAGAGTTGATATTTATGTCACCCACATGAATGCTTGGATGTTCATGTCTTCATGCTTTGCATCCTTTAAAGTTTAAACTCACATAAACTAAGAAATAGATGGATTGTCATTGTCATGCGTTACCTTAGAATATGTTTGTCTTGTACTTAAACCAGTCACTTTATCTCTCTTTTTGTTGTCTACTTTTGTTGTCTTGGGCGGTCCCTGAGATCTTTCTTTGAAGGCGTAGTGACCTTGCAGGTACTTAATGAGACATTCTTGTACAAACTATTTAACCTTTATATATGTAGCTGAACGGAGTAACTTGACGAATATGAAAATTGCAATCGGAGAGTGATTTTAAAATACCCTGTTTGTTTACTCTAATATCACTGTTCTTTATTATGATAACTGCATTGATGCATGTAGGGATCAGCAAAGAATTTGTCTAGGTCATGTACTTCCCGCATGGACTCGACTTCAGTAAGCCTACAGTTGTAACCAGAAATTTGACGACAACTAAGAAAGAATCGAATAACTGGGTAGATTTGTTTAAGTTTTTGTTATTATTACTTTTTGCAGTGCTTCTTCCCGCAGAATGTGGTGCCAACTATCCAGACACCAACATTTATTTTGAATGCAGCATATGATGTGTGGCAGGTATACAACCTACGGTTAAAAACTTAAATACCATAGTATCAATACTGCATTACGACTAAACACGATGAATTTCCAATTGATATTCATGTTTTCCATGAAATTCAAGTTGTCCCTTATACTTATTTTTTCCTTGAAAAGTATCATTAATCACCTCTTTCCCCATATTTCAGATCCAGCAAAGTTTAGCCCCCGGTTCTGCTGATCCTCATGGTTATTGGAAAGAACGTAGGTTCGATTACAGAAGCTGCAGTTCTGATCAAATCCAATTTTTGCAAGGTGCTCTTCATTATACTTTTATTTCATGGATTGTCAATTTCAGTCTGCAACTTATACTTGCATTTTCCCTTTTTATTATTATTGTGAAGGATTCCGGAACCAGATGCTTAATTCTGTGAAAGGGTTCATATGCATCATGAAAATATAGTTGTAATAACTAGTTTTATGCCAACTTGTTCTTGCTACCACATGGGTCATTTTGGTGTGTGTTCTTATATCTGCAGGTGTTAAAGAATAATTATCTGGTGTATGATAGAGGTAGTGTTGGATTGATGGGTCTGGTCTTTCAGGTTGTTTATGCTGAAGGAAGGCATGTCATTAGGTGAGTGACTTGTCTTTCTGTGTCTGTTATATAATTTCTATATTTTTTAATACCTTAATGTTGTAAGCAGACAAATAGTGAGTTTCTGTGCCAACATACATACAGCTTCATGAAGAAAAAATTACGGACAACTTCAAGAGGAAACTGCTGTGATAGAATAGATATTGACACACACACACATGTAGTTGAAACATTTGAATTTAGGAACTTCAGTTGGCATCTGGTTTGGGCTTTTTCTTCTTTGTCAACTTATTCGGAATCTACTTCTTGGTTATTTCTTGTGTAAGCAATGTGTCTCAAGTTTAATTTGAGATAGTGCCAGGGGCAAACACTAAATTGGCTCCAGTATTTTGGTATAGAAATTTTGCAGTCTTCTACTATAAGGTTCTATCCTCAAATATGCTCTCCATGTTAAATGTTAGAGAAGTTTCGATAATTCTGCTGCGTGTCTTCAGTGAAATATTATTGTTATGCTTGGCTTCTGAGCTTTGTTATTGATTATCTTATGTTAAGTTTGTTTTTGCTTCTAGGAACTAAGGCATGTTTTTTTTACAGTTATCATTGTGCTTTCTGACGATCTACTGGATGTACTAAGTGTTTTATTTTTCCAAATTATTCTTTCCCTCAATGATTTTATCCTGCTAACATGATCCCTGAAGTGTGTTGGGTATTCCTTGAAATTTGTCAATCAATTTCAGAAGTATTGCTTGATATTAAGAAATATTCGGGTCAGAGGTTGAAACCTCCACCTCCGCAAGCAACCCATATGCTCCTCCTCTTGACTTGGAGGAAAAATATTTGCTCCCCCACATCCGAGGAAGCAATATATTTTTAACAACATTATTTATTAAACAATATCAAAGACTGGATTTAATTTTTCAAGCACTTGCGGATGCAGTTTTTAAATTGCGTCCCTTGTTGTGTCGACATGTATTAGACACTCAAGAATATACTACGACATGCCAAAATAGGTGATGTGTCTTGGTGCAGTGTCCGTATGGTTTTGTATCAGTGTCCTTGCAAGCATATATTGTGGCATAAGTCACTGTTTTTCTGAATTTAGTCACCCTATTTTTGATGTTTTCATACAGTTCATGCAATGTTTATACAAGTTTTGAAGTTTTTATATTATTCGATGAGCACTAGTTGATGTTTTATGGCCATTTACTAAAATTATTTGAACCATTTATTGCAGGTGACTAATAACTACTATAGGCCAGATCTGACAAAGGCAGCTCTTGCAAGGCTCAGTGCAGTGCATAGGAGCCTCAAGGTTTCCAAGTCCGGTGCCAAGAAGAGGAATAGGCAGGGTGTTAGGAAATGAAATAGTGGAAGTTATGTTGGTTGATTTTGGATTCTTCCATTTTAGCTAAAACTTGTTTCCGTTTCGTGGATTTCTCTGGAACCAATATATTGGTAATTTTTTTCTCTCTCAATTGGATAGTATATTGGTTAATGTCAAATGCATTAGACTCTGCTGTTGTATCAATATAGAAGCATCATTTGTATGGTGCATCTGTTCCCTTATATTAAACCATTTCTCAACCAATTATGATGTGTTTATCTGTACTATTTATCAAAGTTGCAGTGCAGCGGTTATGCTTGTTCTGCGTCTCCTTTGCGGGGAGTGGAACCAAACCAGTACACAACTTGATTAACAACTTACAGGATTATATCAGTTGGTTTAGGAAATGAGAAACATGAGCAAGATCTGTGTTCAGACCAAGTTTGCATGAGTAAGATCTGTTTGTGTTCAGACCAAGTTTGCATAATACAATAGAGTATGTGATAATTTAGTCACGATTTTTACCTATCCGTCACGGTTATTACCGTCACATAAATGAACTTCTCTCACGGCTATAACCGTTACCAAAACAAATATTTTTTACAGTTATAACCGTGACCAAAACAAATATTTGTCACGGTTATAACCGTTACCAAAAAAAATATTTGTAACGGTTATTACCGTGACTAAATATTAACTACGCCTCACTAGTAACGGTTATTACCGTGACGAAAAATAATTGTCACGGTAATAACCGTGGGTAATCGCCTATTATGGTGTAGTGTTGGAAGAGCTGGAAGATCACTTCGAGCTGCTCGGCATTGAAGAATCCAAGCAAGTCGCCTGCGCACAACTTCAACTACGGTTGAACGCGCACGACTGGTGGGTCGTGCGTAAGCGAGCGATCCGACCGGACAACAACACCGTGCCGATCTTTTGGGCCACGTTCCGTAAAGGTTTCGAAGTCCAGTACCTTCCGTCAGCCGTTCGTCAAGTGAAGGAGAATGAATTCATGCAGTTGAAGCAAGGGAGCAGGACGGTGGAACAGTACGTCGCAGAATTCAATAAGTTATCTAAGTTTGCTGGCCAGTTTCTGCCTACTGAAGAGTGTCGTGTGCGACGGTTCGAAGTGGGTCTGCGACACTCTATCGGTGCGCATGTCGGGGTCCCGAAGTACAAGACCGTGGGCGAGGCTCTGAATCACGCCCTCCGCCTTGAGAACCTGCATCCTTCCAGTGCTGACGACGTTGTGCGCCACTCCAATCACAAACGTCCTAGCCATATGGGAGGCAACAACGACGCATCAAAGCGTCCAAATAACGGCGGCTACAAGGGTGAGAAGACAATACCTAAGTGCACCAATTGCGGGCGACTTGGACACCGTGATAGCCACTGCTGGCACCGCAACGTTGAATGTTTCGCTTGCGGACAGAGGGGTCACACGGCTCAAAATTGTCCTTCGTCAGACTCGTAACGCCCCGCCACAACAACACCGTCAAGAGAATCGAGGACAGGCGCCTCGACCTCCTCCGCCCACTCAACCCGTACCGCAAGATGGCCGAGACCGTCGCCCCAACACTCAGGGCCGCGTCTACGCCATGACTCGAGATGAAGCGCTAGCATCAGATATAGTAGTGTCAGGTATACTAAAATTTAATAATGTGCCTGTTCGTGTGTTATTTAATTCAGGCGCTTCACATAGTTTTATATCGTCGGACTTTGCCGCCGAGCACAAATTTTATGTAATATCATTAGATCTCGACCTTAGCGTAAGCACACCTTCTGGTACACCAATTCTCACAAACTTAGCTTGCGCCGGCGGGATTATCTGTATTGGCGGTCAAAAGATCGGTCTGGATGTGATAGTTCTAGACATGAAGGACTTTGACATCATTCTGGGAATGGATTGGCTCGGGCCGTGCAACGCAACCATAGACTGCGCTGGAAAGAAGGTCACATTCCGTATGCCAGGAGAGCCTAAATTCTGCTACTCGTGTGGTGAGGCATCGTCGACCTGTATGGTGATCTCCGCAATATCTGCTCGACGGATGCTGCATTCCGGGTGCGAAGGCTATCTAGCTTCCGTTCGAGACATGCGACAGGATGGTGCAAACGCGGGTCAGATCGACGTTGTGGCAGAATTCCCAAACGTGTTCCTGGACGAGCTACCCGGCATGCCGCCTGATCGAGAAATAGAGTTCACCATCGATACATTCCCCGACACCCGGCCGATCTCGAAGGCTCCGCACAGAATGGCCCCTGCAGAATTGAAAGAATTGAAGGCACAACTTCAGGAATTGCTCGACAGAGGGTTTATCCGTCCGAGTGTCTCGCCGTAGGGTGCGCCCGTGCTATTCGTGAAGAAGAAGGATGGATCGATGCGGCTCTGCATCGACTATCGAGAATTGAACAAAGCCACCGTCCGAAACAAATACCTCCTGCCCCGCATCGACGACTTGTTCGACCAGCTCCAAGGTGCAACGGTATTTTCGAAGATTGATCTGCGATCCGGTTATCACCAACTCAAAGTCAAGCCAGATGACGTGCCGAAGTCTGCCTTCCGCATTCGTTATGGCCACTACGAGTTCTTGGTAATGCCGTTCGGTCTGACAAATGCCCCTACCTGAAGAACAGTTTGGCAACTCTAGAGGGGGGTGAATAGAGTTTATATAGAAAAATAGCCAATTAAAAATAACTCTTTCACCAACAATAAAAAATCAGAGTAAAGTGCAGAAAATAAATGAAGAGCAGAAGAGCATACGCAAACACAACGATTTTAACCTGGTTTCCCTCGTGGAGGACTAGTCCAGGCCTGAGAACTCTAGCTCAGGATTAAATCCACTATTTGTGAAATAGTAGCTTACAACCCGTGCCCTTTCTTCAGAAGAGCACGTCAACTTCTAACAGAGGATCGTAGTGGCGATTTGCTTGGAATTGTCCAAGTGACTTTTTCACTCTTGCACAAGAATCCTAACTGAGAGATGCTGAGCACTCGAGACTTAGGAGGCTTGTGGCTAGTAGATAGGAAGGGTATGGCTTATTGAGCTTGTAGGAGAGAAGAAAAGAGAAGATTGAGTGAATTGAAATGAGAGAATTCATGCCCTATTTATAGTGTTTTTAGAGACAGAATTCGGCCAGAATTCGGGTAGGAAAATTCAAAAATTTGGCCGTTGGACAGCTAGCAACCAGCTAACCCTAAAATTAGGGTTCCTGATTTCTAGGGGACAGAGTTCGGCCCGAACTCTCTGTGGAGGCAGAGTTCGGCCCGAACTCTGTCTCCAGAGCACATAGTGGTCCCAAGTGGGACTTGTGGGCAATTTTTGTTTTGGTGGAGCTTGGGATTTTGGGTAGGCTTATAGACTAAGTTCCAAGAGCTCAGCATAACTCAGAGTACATACTTCTAGACTCAATAAAATGTAAAAGTACAGACTCAAAAATACACTGAGAGTCGGAAACTGAGCTGTTGTCTGTCCTGAACTGAATGCAGACGTCGTGTGTCGTATTGAATTTATACAGATATTATTTAGTCAATGTAGTCAATATTTGGTTGACTGTGACTTTGTGTCAACAATCTCCCCCATATTGATAATTGACAAAATAATAAATATATATTTCAATATTCATACCTGGACACAGTTGGTTAAAACACAGCTCCCCCATAAACAATGCCGAGCTAGAATAAGATAGCTCCCCCGTAATCAGTGAACGGTGCCGAGCTAGAATCAATAGCTCTCCCCCGTAAATAATGCATAGAACCTGTGGCCTGATAAAAATATTTTCCCAAAAGCAAACACAAGCACACAAAATATACATATTTCTCCCCCTTTTGGCAGTTAGCAATATAAAGGATCATATAGACTGCATAAGGAAAAGCATGGGTATAGCAGTATAGACAATGAAAAGTAATCCAACCACACCAAGCAGAGAAGAAACAATATACTACTAATAAAACAAGTCACTGACATAAAGTAGAACTATGAAAAATAGCATAAAATGTTATTCACCAACCAGCACATCATCAGGGTTTGAAGACATAAATCCAGTACATAAATCCATAACAAACTGAAATAACTAAAATCAAAAAGACAACTAAGACCATCAGCAGTGTCAGCAGCATATCAAGCCAATCTCCATCATGGAGCACGAGAAGGTCCTGGAACATCTGAAGGACCAGGGAATGAGCGACGAGGGTCCACAAAAGCATCATCAGGATCCATATACCTCATGACCCACGGATCGTCTATACGATGACCCGCGCGATCTGGATCCCGCTCAATAGGCACATGCAGATCAGGATGACGAGCAAGTGAATACCGCATATCATGCAGAGAGTTCCCAAGGGCACTGATCTGCAAGGTGGTACGGTAATCCTGCTGCGTCCAGCGATCATCCTCAATAGCAAAGCGATCGCGAAGCATAGTCTGAAGAGACTCAAGAGTGGCAGGAGGAGGAGGTGCATCCTGACCAAGAGGAGGGGCGTCAGGCTCCTCATCAGCAGAATGCTCAGATGACTCAGAAGCAGCGACAGGCTGAAGGCGTCGTGCTTTGGATAGAAAGGCAGGTGCAGGCAGGAACGGACAATCATGGATAGGAATGATGAAAGCACGAAAAACTAAAGGAAGATAGAGAGGATAAACCAAAGCTCTTGGTTTCTTCCGACAGTTGATCATCCAATCCATCATAGTCCGTGGAAAGTTGAATGGAATACGATAGTGGAGATGATATAAGGTGGAGATCTCAAGATAAGTGACTTCATCTGTTGAGCCAGCCTTGGGCAAGATAGTATTGAACACGATGCGATGAAGTTCATAAAAGTAGGGGGTGAGATGCTTGGCCTTTAGCTTGCGAGGACTTACGTTAGGAGCACATAAATCCTCCTTGAATCCTTCAAGGGAAGTATTGCCAACAAATTGAAGTTGACGTGCTTCTACAAGCTTGTCCCACACATCAAGATCCGGGAGAGCAAGAAAGTCTCCCAACTCAGAATCATTAAAGGCAATGGTAATGCCAGCAACCCGAGAATAGATGTGGGTTACATCGTGAGTCAAATTGCAGTAAAACATTTGAATTGCATTATGGTAGATGACAGAATTTGAAGCAACAAGTTCATCCAAACAAAGATCACGGAATAAAGACTCATATTGTGAAAATATAGTGAAATTTATGGGATGGCCCCCAAACACCGGACGAGTTCTAAAATTGCTAAACCATTCATTAGAGGCTTCTAGCGATACAAATAAACGGTCGTCGTAAGTGTTAGGGTCATCGGGACGCGGCGGATTGAACAACGGATGAATGGGGTGTTGTTCAACTACTTGTTCAATCGGAGGAGGAGGAACCGAATAGGAAGCACCCTCATGTCGAGTCCTTCTCCCTCGTTTGGACAAGCGAGATGCCATTTGAAATAAAAGAGGAGAACTTGGAAATGATAGAAAAAGAGAGATATACCTGAAAAGAATACCAAACAGTTGAAGAGAATGTTGAAAAACCCCTTTCCCTTGATTTTGAGAAGAAATAGAGCCCTCTATATCAAGAACTAGGTTTAGGGTTTGGAAGGAAGAAGATGGAAGAGGTGGAGAAGAAGGAAATATGGGAGGAAAGAGAGAGAATCCCGAAAAAAAAGTAGGGCTTGGTCTTTGGTCGGGTGAAATATTGACCATTGGATTAGAATTGATCCAACGGCAGAGCCAGATCCCGACCCTGGAACCTAAGAACCGAACTCGGCCCGAACTCTGATAGGGGCAGAGTTCGGCCCGAGTTCTGGATCAATGGTCCAGAACTGAAAACAGGCAAAGAACATGAAGAAAAAGTTTAAGAGTTAAACAAAAGATAGTTGAGGACAACAAAGAGTGTAAAAAAATAGATAGAGAGGTACTCAGAAACCAGAATGAACTTTAGAAAATCTCAATTAGGCAACATTAAATCGAAAACGAGCCATATAATAAATAAGGACATATACTGTGGTTCAATAGTCCAAATTTGCCATGGGTTAGCTGCAGGGGCCGGATCCCAGCTAGCGGTAGTCCTGAGGACTAGTGTACCGTGTCGCTTAGGCTTTTACGCCTTGTTGTCAGAAGGACCCTTTCGGCTTGTACCCATACCAAATTCTTCGAAAAAGAATCACAATATACTCGATATTTACGCAGGTGAGTTTCAATTTATAACTGCTTTATCTAAAATTCCAAGTTCACGACAAAGAAAATTGAAGCGCTCTTCGGATAGTGGCTTAGTAAAGAAATCTGCCAGCTGATGATCAGTGTCAATAAATTCTAAGTTAATCGTGCCATTTTGCTGATGATCACGCAAAAAGTGGTGTCTGATCTCAATGTGTTTAGTGCGTGAGTGGCAGACAGGGTTCTTAGTCAAATTGATTGCACTAGTATTGTCACAGAATATAGGAATGTGCATGAAAGATAACTTATAGTCTTCAAGGGTTTGCTTCATCCACAGAATTTGTGCACAACAACGCCCATCTGCTATGTATTCAGCTTCTGTTGTGGATAGTGCGACAGAGTTCTGCTTCTTGCTAAACCATGAGACTAAAGCCTTTCCTAATAAATGACACGTGCCGCTCGTACTTTTACGGTCGACCTTGCATCCAGCAAAGTCAGCATCAGAGTAACCGATGAGGTCAAATGATGTTGACTTGGGATACCATAGACCCACTGTAACCGTACCCTTAAGGTATCGAAAGATACGCTTAACCGCGGTCATGTGAGATTCCTTAGGATTTGCTTGATATCTAGCACATAGGCAAACACTAAACATGATATCGGGGCGACTAGCAGTTAAATAAAGTAAGCTGCCTATCATACCTCGATACTTACGTTGATCAACGGGTTTGCCGCTCTCATCTGGTTCGAGTTTGGTTGAAGTAGCCATTGGAGTGCTGATTGGTTTGATGTTGTCAAGATCGAACTTCTTCAGCATGTCCTTGGTATACTTCGATTGACAGATGAAAGTTCCATTAGCCAGTTGTTTTACTTGCAGACCAAGAAAGTAGTTGAGCTCTCCCATCATGCTCATCTCAAATTCCGTCTGCATAACTTGGCAAATTCTTGACAAATAGTTTCATCAGTAGACCCAAAAATAATATCATCAACATAAATCTGAATTAATAGAATGGTGTCTTTGAAAGATTTGATAAACAGTGTGGTGTCAATTTTCCCTTTTGAAAAACCTTTCTCAAGCAAGAAACTGCTTAGCCTTTCATACCAAGCTCTGGGGGCTTGTTTAAGGCCATAAAGCGCTTTCTTCAGCTTGAACACGTGGTCGGGAAATTTGTGATTTTCAAAGCCAGGGGGTTGTTTG
Organism: Iris pallida; assembly: GCA_029216955.1. Classification (NCBI taxonomy): domain Eukaryota; kingdom Viridiplantae; phylum Streptophyta; class Magnoliopsida; order Asparagales; family Iridaceae; genus Iris; species Iris pallida. The sequence continues at coordinate 3,805,162 of JANAVB010034615.1, read as the reverse complement.
ACATAAACTTCCTCCTTAATAAAGCCATTCAAGAAAGCACTTTTAACATCCATTTGAAATAATTTAAAGTTTTGAAAATTAGCAAAAGCACAAAGCATCCGAATGGATTCTAGTCTAGCAACAGGAGCATACGTCTCATCGTAGTCGATACCTTCCTCTTGGTTGTATCCTTGAGCTACTAGACGAGCTTTGTTACGTGTGACTGAACCATCTTCATTTACTTTGTTTCTAAACACCCATTTGGTACCAATTATTGAGTGATTAGCCGGTCTAGGAACTAGTTCCCATACTTGGCTCCTCTCAAATTGGTTGAGTTCTTCTTGCATAGCAGAAATCCAAAATTCATCATTAAAAGCTTCAGAAATGTTTTTAGGCTCTACTTGTGAAATGAAGGCAGTGCTAGCAATGGAGTCTCTTAATGATGATCTAGTAGTTACTCCACGTGAAACTTCTCCTATAACTAAATTTTCTGGATGAGAAGGTTTGAAAGAGAATTTCTTAGGCAAACCCTCCAGAGAATTAGTTTCGGTTGAAGTATTCATTGGAGTAGAAGTTGATGGCTCAACGTCATCATCAAGAGTACTTGCTGCACTGTTATCTTCATCAAAAGTCACATTTGTTGACTCTTCCACAATAAGTGAGCGTTTATTGAAAACTCTATATCCCTTACTCTTGGCGGCATAACCAAGAAAGATACCATCGTCAGCTTTGGCATCAAATTTGCCTAAGTTGTCTTTGGTGTTAAGGATAAAACATCTACAGCCAAAAACTTTAAAATAAGAAACATTGGAGGTTCTCCCAAACCAAAGCTCATAGGGTGTTTTCTTCGTAATGGGACGAATAAGCACCCTATTCGAAATGTGGCATGCTGTACTTACAGCCTCTGTCCAAAAATATTTCGGAAGAGAAAATTTATTCAACATGACTCTAGCCATATCGCCAAGAGTCCTATTCTTCCGCTCTACAACACCGTTTTGTTGAGGAGTTCTAGGACAAGAAAATTCATGATCAAAACCATTTGTATTACAAAAACTTTCAAAATCATAATTTACGAATTCGCCTCCATGATCACTTCGGATTCGAGTAATCATGTAGCCTTTTTCGTTTTGAACTTTCTTTACAAAAATTTTGAAAGCAGAAATAGCATCGCTCTTATTAGCGAGAAAGAAAACCCATGTAAATCTCGAAAAATCATCAATAATAACAAATGCATAAAGTTTGCCTCCAAGGCTAGCTATTCTACTAGGACCAAATAAATCCATATGAAGTAGTTGCAAGGGTCTAGTAGTACTTACAGAGTTGATAGAATGAAATGAGGATTTAGTTGCCTTGTTTAGTTCACATTCGGCACATACCGTGTCCTTTTTGAACGTGATTTCAGGCAATCCTCTTTCTAGCTTCTTGGTGGAAAGCCTGGATATAGCATCCATGTTGGCATGACCAAGACGCTGGTGCCAAAGTAGTCGTTCGTCTTTGTGGGCATATAGACATCTACCTGCATTGTTAGTATTTATAGAAAGATAGAAAATGTAGATGTTGTCCTCTCTTTTCCCTTCAAAAGCAATGTCTCCTGTTGACCTATCATAGATGTAGCAACTGTTTTGTCCAAAGTTAATATCATATCCATGATCAGCAAGATGACTAATGCTGAGCAGGTTATGCTTTAACTCGGTCACTAGGCAGACATCCTTTATTACAGGAGAAGGAGGATGACCAATGATACCATTACCTATAATGTGCCCTTTGAGATTGTTACCGAAGGATACATATCCTTCTTTCTTCATCGATAGTGATGCAAAAAGATTTGCGTCTCCCGTCATATGTCGTGAGCATCCACTATCGAGAATCCACTTACTTTCAGTTGAGGAGGGAAGGTCCACCTACATCAAGAGTAGATGTGACCTTTGGTACCCGAGTTCTTGAGGGTCCTGAAAAGTTAGTCTTTGGGAACCAAGCATATATCCTTTTATCTACAAGTCTTCTAATTCTGCACTGTGGTGAGATGTGTCCATGTAATCCACAATAAGTACAGATAGCATTCTTATTTATACTAGGAGCATGAGAATAATATCTATAAGCAACAGGATGAGGATGGACATGATGTGAAGAGTTAGCATAGTGAAGATGATTATGCATGGAATAAGTGGCATGTTGATGGTGTCTATGAGGCATAGAATGATGGTATTGTCTATGATGTGTGACATGCTGATATTGTCTAGATGGCATGGCATGATGATTTTGTCTATATGGTTTATGAGGACCTTGTCTATATGGCATTGCATGATGATTTTGTCTATATGGCATGGCATGATGAATTTTATGTGTGGAGTGATGTTGATTGTGTCTTTGTGCATGATGAGTGTGTACTGAGTGAGAATTGTTCTTACGTGCACGTGGTTTGTGAAAGTTTGTGTATATAAAAGCATGGTTATGTGCTGCATGAGAATGATGTGGTTGACTAGCATGAGTGGTATTGTGCCCATGTGATTGGGTTTGAGGTTGAACAACCTGTTTACCCAATTTGGTTTCTAATCTTTTAAAAACAGCTTGCAGTTCATCAACCTTAATATTTAAGCCATAAATCTTAGTCATGGAAATCTTGTGTCTATTCTTTTCTTCAGCAAGCAACGTGTTGAGAGTAGTGATTTCTTGAGTTTGTTGCTCAATACGTGCTTCAGCATCATGTAAGCTTAATTTAAGCTTGGATGCTTCATCAGTGTCATTTGTGGGTGATGTGTTTCTAACATTATCAAGAAGTAAAGAAATTCTTTGTATCTCATCTTCTAGACTTTTGATTTTGTCCTTGGCATGTTTATATTTACCGATGACCTTTTTATGATCATCGAGTAAATCAGTGAAAGCATCGCCAAGTTCATCAAAAGAGAAGTCATCCAGAGTTTCGTTAGATACCTTGTTGGAAGTTGCCATCAGGCACACATTTGCTGTATCTTGAGGAGAGTCCTTTTCTTCCTCAGAGTCACTCGCTTCACTTTTATGCCAGATACCTGTGTTGGCATATTTCTTTGATGAGTTCTTTTTGTATGGCTTCTCATAGCGGTTGCTCTTCTTCAGGAATGGGCAGTCTTTTCGGACATGTCCAGTTTTCTTGCAACCATAACAAGTTGGTTCTTCTTCATCGTCTTCTTGAGATTCCTTCTTCCTTCGATTGAAGCGAAGGAATTTCCTGAAGTTGCGAACCATGAGAGCTTGGTCTTCATCATCCGAATTATCTTCTTCGGTCTCATCATGATTAGCTCTTCGTTGATGAGCGTTGAGTGCGATCTCCCTGGTCTTCGGAGCAGGCTCTTCGAAGTCCTTGAGGTCAAGCTCGTGAGTCATAAGCTTACCCATCAAGGTCTCCATTGATATTGTTGTGAGATCGTTTCCTTCTATGATGGCTGTCACCTTAGGGTTCCAAATCTTTGGTAGCCCTCTGAGCAGCTTACGAATCTTCTCGTGGTTTGAGTACTGCTTTCCAAGCGAAGATAAAGGATTGATGATGTCGAGGAATCTTGTGATCATTTGAGTGATCGTCTCACTTGGCTTCATCTTGAAGGCTTCGTATTCTTGAGTGAGACGGCTTATTTTAGATTCCTTGACCTGTGTGGTTCCTTCATGCGTCACTTCTAGAAGTCTCCATACTTCATGAGCAGTGGTGCATGTAGAGACCCTGTTGAACTCATTCCTGTCTATAGCACAGAATAAAGCATTAATAGCCCTAGCATCTAGACTTGCCTGTTTCTTCTCCTCGACAGAATATTTGTCGTGTGGTTTCTCAATGAGGTCACCATCGACAACTATCCTGGCGGGCTTTTTGTAACCGTCAGTGACGACAGTCCACAGGTCAAAGTCTAGAGACTTAAGATAGAAGCTCATCCTTGTTTTCCAATATGTGTAGTTAGTCCCATCAAATAGAGGAGGCCTATGAGTGGACTGACCTTCACCATGATTGGAAATCAAGGATTGTGTGGTTGCCATGGATCAGCTCTTAGGATGTTAGTCCTTGTAAAGAGAACAGAGCTCTGATACCAATTGAAGAACAGTTTGGCAACTCTAGAGGGTGGTGAATAGAGTTTATATAGAAAAATAGCCAATTAAAAATAACTCTTTCACCAACAATAAAAAATCAGAGTAAAGTGCGGAAAATAAATGAAGAGCAGAAGAGCATACGCAAACACAACGATTTTAACCTGGTTTCCCTCGTGGAGGACTAGTCCAGGCCTGAGAACTCTAGCTCAGGATTAAATCCACTATTTGTGAAATAGTAGCTTACAACCCGTGCCTTTTCTTCAGAAGAGCACGTCAACTTCTAACAGAGGATCGCAGTGGCGATTTGCTTGGAATTGTCCAAGCGACTTCTTCACTCTTGCAGAAGAATCCTAACTGAGAGATGCTGAGCACTCAAGACTTAGGAGGCTTGTGGCTAGTAGATAGGAAGGGTATGGCTTATTGAGCTTGTAGGAGAGAAGAGAAGAGAAGATTGAGTGAATTGAAATGAGAGAATTCATGCCCTATTTATAGTGTTTTTAGAGGCAGAATTCGGCCAGAATTCGGGTAGGAAAATTCAAAAATTTGGCCGTTGGACAGCTAGCAACCAGCTAACCCTAAAATTAGGGTTCCTGATTTCTAGGGGACAGAGTTCGGCCCGAACTCTCTGTGGAGGCAGAGTTCGGCCCGAACTCTGTCTCTAGAGCACAGAGTGGTCCCAAGTGGGACTTGTGGGCAATTTTTGTTTTGGTGGAGCTTGGGATTTTGGGTAGGCTTATAGACTAAGTTCCAAGAGCTCAGCATAACTCAGAGTACATACTTCTAGACTCAATAAAATGTAAAAGTACAGACTCGAAAATACACTGAGAGTCGGAAACTGAGCTGTTGTCTGTCCTGAACTGAATGCAGACGTCGTGTGTCGTATTGAATTTATACAGATATTATTTAGTCAATGTAGTCAATATTTGGTTGACTGTGACTTTGTGTCAACACTACCGTCTTCATGGATCTAATGAATCGGGTGTTCCGTCCGTTCGTTGACAAGTTCGTAGTAGTCTTTATCGACGACATCCTCGTCTACTCGAAGGATCTAGCGCAACATGCAGAGCATCTGCGGACGGTACTCCAAATCCTTCGAGAGAATCAGTTGTACACGAAGATGAGCAAGTGCGAGTTCTGGCTGAATAGCGTCTCATTCCTTGGATACATCATCTCCGCCGCGGGCATCGCAGTCGATCCGAAGAAAGTCGAGGCAGTTGCTGATTGGAAACGGCCCGCATCAGTTAGCAAAATTCGAAGCTTCCTAGGCTTGGCGGGATACTACCGACGCTTCGTAAAGGACTTCGCGAAGATTGCATCGTCGTTGACTCGCCTCACCCAGAAAGGAGTCGAATTCAAGTGGTCAGACGAATGTGAAGCTTCCTTCCAGGAGCTCAAACAACGGCTCGTTTCGGCCCCGATACTTGCTCTTCCTGAAGGGATGGAGGGATTTCAGATCTTCAGTGATGCTTCTGGCCAGGGCTTGGGGTGTGTGCTCATGCAGCGGGATAAGGTGATATCTTTTGCTTCCTGGCAGTTGAAGTCGCACGAGAAGAACTATCCCACGCACGACCTAGAACTAGCGGCAATTGTGTTCGCGTTGAAGCTGTGGCGTCACTATCTCTATGGCGTGGCGTGCAGGATTTATACGGACCACAAAAGCCTCAAGTATCTCTTCACCCAGAAAGAACTGAATTTGCGGCAGAGGCGATGGCTCGAACTAATCAAAGACTATGACTTATCAATCGACTACACGCCGGGCAAGGGAAATGTGGTAGCGGATGCGCTGAGCCGGAAGTACTTAGCTTCATTATGCATCAACGATCGACTGCTGCGTGACTTGGAAGGAATGGACATTGAACTCCGAGTTCATTTCAGAGACGTGAAACTAGCGCAACTACGGGTGGAACCGAGCCTACTGGAGAGGATCAAGTCTGCACAGAAGGACGACCCCTACCTGGAGAAGATGCAGAAGCCGATATCGACAGGAAAAGCGTCTGACTTTGCAGAGGACGGGTCAGGAGTGTTGCACGTGAAGGGACGGCTATGCGTACCGGACGATACAGAACTTAGAAAGGAGATAATGTCGGAGACGCACTATGCCAAATATTCCTTGCATCCTGGCAGCACCAAGATGTATAAGGACCTCCGCATTGTCTTTTGGTGGCACGACATAAAGAGGGACGTAGCGCTCTTTGTGTCAAAATGTATGGCCTGTCAGCAAGTCAAAGCTGAGCACCAGCGACCGGGTGGGGAGATGCAGAACCTCGCTATTCCAGAGTGGAAGTGGGATCACATCACTATGGACTTCGTTGTTGGCTTGCCGAGGACGCCGCGGGAAAATGACGCCGTCTGGGTCATCGTCGATCGACTAACCAAGTCAACGCACTTTATCGCCATCAAAGTTACTTGGAGCGTCGACCGCCTTGCTCAGATATACCTTGATGAAATAGTTCGGCTGCACGGGGTCCCAGTTTCTATCGTCTCTGATCGGGATGGACGGTTCATAGCGCGCTTCTGGAGTAGTCTTCATTCAGCACTGGGGACCAAGTTGAAGTTCAGCTTATCATCCTCAGACTGACGGCCAAACAGAGCGGGTGAACCAAATTCTCGAAGACATGTTACGACTCTGTGCGATCGACTTGAAGTCAAGTTGGGACGTCCATCTACCGCTGGCCGAGTTTGCATACAACAACAGCTATCAGTCCAGCATCCAAATGGCGTCGTATGAAGCTTTGTACGGCCGGAAGTGTAGATCGCCCATTTGCTGGGATGAAGGCGGGGAACGGCAGATACTTGGTCCGGAGCTGGTGGAGCAGACTGTGCAGAAGGTCAAGTTGATACGAGAAAGATTGAAGATAGCACAAAGTCGACAGAAAAGCTATGCCGACACGCACCGACACCCCCTCGAGTTCTTGGAAGGCGACCATGTATTCCTGAAGGTGATGTCTATGCGTGGAGTTTCCAGGTTCGGTGCGAAGGGGAAATTGAGCCCAAGATTTGTTGGCCCGTTCGAAATATTGAAGCGAGTCGCCCCGGTAGCTTACCAAATCGCCTTGCCGCCTGCGTTATCAGAGGTACATGACGTCTTTCACGTATCACAATTGAGAAATTACGTGTATGATCCGAGCCATGTTGTGGATTTGGGTAAGCTGGACCTGAAGGCGGACTTGTCATATATCGAAGAGCCGGTGCAAATCTTGGAGTGCAAGGATAAACTTCTCCGCAACCGTGCTATTCCCCTCGTCCGCGTCCACTGGAGAAACCATTCAGTCGAGGAGTCGACGTGGGAGCTTGAGTCAGAAATGAAGGAGAAGTTCCCTTCGTTGTTTTCGTAGAGGTAGGTTCTATCTTAAGTTTTGAGGACAAAACTTTTTCTTAGTTGGTTATGGTGTAGTACCCCGTCCCTACATCGTGCCTCGTACTCTGTCCACGGGGTGCGCGAGAAAGGAACACTGTCGCTATCGATTCGATCAGGATCGATATGTAGGGATCGACCGAGTCGATCGAACGGGAACGGTTGAATTAAGATCCATTCCTCGTTATGGAATGTCTTCTTCGGAACCAAGTCCCATATTCAGCGGGTTGCGCCTCGAGGATTGACTCTGCGGCTGAGTCGGGAGAGACCTCCCGTTGCTCTGCTTTTCACGCCGCTTGCGTTGGTTTTGGCTTTGTTTTTTGAATGCGCTTTCGTGAATGTTTTTGATGGTTTTCATGGCTTGCATTTCGAACTCGCATTTCCTATCGAACTCCTTGAATAATGCAGTGTTCTAATCGGTTGCTTGTGTGATTTCAGGTAATCGCGTAGGCGACGTCTAGCGCGACCAACAAGTCCTCTTGCCGAAGTAAACTCAAGGTGAGTGGCTGACCCTTCTCTTCTCGACCCCCCTTCTTAGGCAAAGTCGATAGTGTTGTTTCAAATGAAAAGATAAATGCAAGTGTACGAACACGAATGAATGAGCATATTCTCAAAAAAAAGGTAGGCTATGTCTTAACAACTAAAAACATGTCTTTGCACGGTCATGGACAACTTGTCGACAAGGTGAGCGTTTTCTCCGCACGGCAACCCGAGGCCACGGGACCGTTGCGGGCATAGGGAAACAAATAATTAGCTGTGCTGGGCACGGGTTAGGCGAGGACTTGCAGCGGGGCTCGCTACTCACGCTGAAAGGACCCCGTCTAACAAAAGCTAGAGGAGTCCACGATGGCTCTGGGAGCCAGTGACCAACACACGAAAAAATTGCACTTGGTATGGAAATGATAACAATTGACAGGGAAGAACATGGTATGTTTCATAAGACGCGGCACGGCCGCCGTCGGTAAGTTTCAACGTAAATTTTACTATGCTTGTCATATGCTTGTTTGTAATTCATTAGGATGGTTAGAAACATTCATACTTTAAGTCAATTAAACTCTTCAACCAAATGAGAGCTTGGAACTTAAATAGCCATACACCAGTACAAAGTGTAATGTACTGATCCTCGCTATCCACGCAGGTACCCCGAACTATGAAGGGCGTGCCACTTGAAAGCTCAAGGCGAAGTGAACCCTTTTGAAGCCTCGTCCGCGTGTAAAGGATTGTTTCTGGATTCCTTTTGAAGAAGACCCACACTCAGTCCAAAAGAAGATGATGACTCGACTCGCCTCGATAGCAGGTGGAAAGTGTTATGTTTTTGCTTGTAAAAAGGGGGATGTAATGTATGGAACGACTATCTCATTGGCGTTCATTTTGTAAGTCGAGTCATGTTATAGCCCGCGCGGCAACGATTGTAAAAAAGTTAATGTAAAGTTTTTATTATCAATGAAAAGTCAATTTCTATTTCAAATGTGTCATTCAATTTCTCTGCGTACTCTAACTTGATGTTGTGTTTCGGATAACCTTATGACTATGCCTTGTGCGATCGCAACTTAGGTTCGCACAGCATCACGCCCGGGGGACGATTATCGATTATACGGAATCGGGGCGTGACACCGCCAATCCGGGCGACGTGATCGCGAACCGAAATTATCGAAAGGTGCGTAACGACTTCGTGGACGTGTGGGCTTTGACGGAATTCAAATTGGTCGCGTGTGCGCGACGAATTTGATGCGTATCCGTCGAAATTCACCGTATCGGCCTCTGTGCAAGTTTCTCAATTACTTCGTACACGCTCGTCAGATCGAGACGAAACTTGCGCCAACAGGAACTTATCATTTTTCTGGTCCTGTATACCAAATTTGGTCCAATTTGAGACAGTTGAATCGGAACGCCGTTTCGCGGGCCCCACGGTCCCACTCAACGGACGATTTTGTGCACGGCCCGCCGAAATCCAACTTTGGACATACGGTTGGGTTCGTATCGAAAAACTGGACCTGTTGACATATAGTTTGACGACTTTAGAGACCATTAACTCTGACACGCTTTTCGGTGCAAAGCGGGTCCAACGGCGGACATCATTTTTGCCCGAAATTACCGTTTTATCCCTGTGTCCAGAATTGGACTTAAGGACAAGCAATCCTAGCTAACTTGAGTATTCTGAGAACGTTGGTAATGTTTATTTCAGCATCTGGAGACTTCTGTATGTGTTGACTGATTGTGGCTATTGAGTGGTATGGTATTATTGGTTTCACCAGCTAAGGACCTCAAGCAAGTACACTTTCTGATTGTTTTCGATTCATAGTAGTCTTTTCATTTCATGTCTATACATATATCTTGCTGCTTGTTGACACACTCGTCACACGGAGTAGTCGAGAGGGAAAATATCTTAGTAGACATGTGGACTACCCAGAAATATTCCTAAAATGTCTATTCTTGAACGATAGCCGCTGCACACGACACGTACAGTGTGCCGAATTTACCCCCTAGCCGTTCACATGTCGAAACAGATATTTCACACCACCTAGGTAGATGTCTTTTATTTTTTTCTTTTCATCTCCACCGTGCCATGTCATCAGTACTTTCCAGTTTTTATATCTCATATGTTATTTTCATGTCTTGTTAATTCTATTATGTTTTCGTATTGCCGTCGGTTTGTGTACTTGTTCCATTCCTGATTGGAAACCAACATTTTTTAGGTTTAGCCGCGATCACTCTTAGCAATGGGAAGGCTTGGGTATGTTGAAGTCAACCTAGAAATAGATAGCAGATGTATCAATTTCATTTATTGTAAAATCTTGTATTTCCTTTAATTATAAATGTTGTAACGAATTTAGAATTGTGAATGAGTAGCAAATGTGTAGCTTCCCATCCCGGAATTTTTTAAAATATTTTATTATTATTTTTTTTATTTAAATGGTGATTTTTTAGATGTTTATAAATAATTATTTAGTTAATTATTACGATTGACGATTTTCAGTCATGATTAGGAATTGGGGTACAAGGCGACTAGAATCGTGGCACGAATAGTGCCATGGCATGCTTTGGCTAGTGTATTAGCCCCGGTGGGGAAGGCCGAGCCATAATGAAGTCCTAACTAAGAAAACCAGACCAAGTTGCGACATAACCCTTACCGAAAGTTTTAATTATTATTTAATTAAGATTATAATTTTAGGAGGCCCGGTTGTGCAAAGTTAGCCCAAACTAGACCCAAACGAAATCCAAGCCTATGTAGGCATGCTGTGAAACCAGGGACGGCCATGTAGACATTTTATGTGTGTACAAATATTTTTTATTTATTTTAGGACTTGACAAATACTTTCTAAATATTTAATAGTTTATTTTTTTAGAATAATTGTACGAATTTTTGGAACCAAATAAACGGTGTGTTTGAGGAGTTCACCGAAATATATTATCGGTTTAATTACAGTGTTATTAGGTTTATTATTTTTATTAATGTTAATATTGTGGTTATTAAATAAATAAATTATTTATCATTAATAGTTATTAGTATTTTATTCTCTATCAAAGATATATATATATATATATATATATATATATATATATATATATATATATATATATATATATATATATATATAATATGTGTGTGTATTTTATTTATTTTAGGACTTGACAAATACTTTCTAAATATAGGAAATGGATCAGCAGCCCCGTGAGAAATGCCCCCAAAATTCCCCGTCAATATGAGCCGTCCGATCGAAATTTGTTTCAACCGTTAGATGACTTCGTAGGATGAAGCAAAAAAAATCCGAAAATTCCAGAGGAAGGAAATGGAGCGGTGGAAAGAGAGGCGATTTTGGGATTCCTATCTTCCTTCATCCTTCTTCAAAAAAAATTCGATCGGACGGAAAATAGAGAGGTAATTGCTGATCTTCTTCTTCTTCTTTGCTACATTAAATTGAAATCCAGTTATGGTTTCCACGAATGTTCTGAAACAATAGTTAGGGTTTGGAAGTCATCTAACGTTTTTTTCATCCTTCTTCAAAAAAAATTCGATCGGACGAAAAATAGAGAGGTAATGGCTGATCTTCTTCTTCTTCTTTGCTACATTAAATTGAAATCCAGTTATTGTTTCCAAGAATGTTCTGAAACAATAGTTAGGGTTTGGAAGAAATCTTCTTTTTTTTCCTTCCTTCTGTCCATTTCTTTCGATTTGATGTCGAGTTTCGAAGAAATTCGTGATACTTGTTTTTTATGCTGAGATGGGTTCTGTCTGGAACGATTCATGTTTTTTTTAGATTTTTCGATTTTTAGTTCATAGGTTTCTAGCTGAAACGATTTGTGCTCTTTGAATCAATTTTTTTTAGGGATCTTTGAATGAATTGGATTCGTTTTTTTTTTCCTTCTTTCCATTTTTTTTCGATTTGATGTCGAGTTTCGAAGAAATTCGCGATACTTGTTTTTTTATGCTGAGATATATTTGGTGCTATACTACTATCGAACATTTTTACATGCATCCCATCACATTTCCATTCGCAGGGTTGTTTAATTTGATTCTATGCTGTGGCCTTCAGACATGTTGCAATGGGGCGTCTGCACGGTCATGAGGGGCGTTCGCATCAAGAAGCATGCCTGCGTCTCCAGCATCATCATCGGATGGCATTCCACGGCCGGTTAGTGGGCTCGGGTGGAGAATATGACTATTCTCAGAGAGGATCTGCATGTGTGCGACGAGGTGTGTAGCAACGGCGGCATTGTTCTTCCGCACAAGTATATCAAATCTAGCATCCTAAAGCCTGAGGTTGTCATGTAACCATGACAAAGTACATTAGTTTCCAGAGTCTTAATTTATCATTCTCTGTAGTCTTGTTTCAGTTATGTTATGTTGGTTGGCTCTTGAAGTTGGAACTGAGTTTTTGAGTCAAGAGTATGTAGGTAGTATCACATAGTTTGTGAGCAGGTCCAGGTGATGTGTGTAATTTCATTTTGTATTTTGTTTTATGCATGTGTGATAAATAACAAGCAAAGCTTGGATGCAATGTCACTTTTTTTGCCGTTACTACGAGTTTGTGTTGGCATTCTTTACTGGTATGCACGACTAGAGAATAAATATATATAGCTCAGGGATGAGCTTTCAAGGAATCAAGCTTGGATGCAATGTCACTTTTGTTGCAGTTACTACAAGTTTGTGTTGGCATTCTTTACTGGTATGCACGAATAGAGAATAAATATATATAGCTCAGGGATGAGCTTTCAAGGAATCAAGTACCAGACATGTTGCAATTTTGATGATCGAGAATGCTGCGTGCAGTTAATGTATGGATAAGAACTAAGAAGCGATTCAAACCCTTGTTAGCAATCACCCGAATAAAACTCGTATTATACGTGAATATTTCCGTATCTTTTAGAAACGTATAGTACTTGCGTCCATATATATTATTGAAAAATATGGCACAAAAAACGTGGTGGGGACCTGTTTATTTAAGCAAATTTGACAATATATTTAAGAATGTGAAGTTTCTACTCTTGCATATTTCTATTTTTCGAATATTTGGCCAAATTTTTAACGTATTTTTGCACTGAGCTGATTTATACTCGTATTTTTGTTATCCTGAATTTTTAACGTATTTTTAACGTATTTTTTCATGGTCCCTAGTGTTGGTATATAATTGAAAGCTTCCAAAGAGAGGAAATAAGAGGAACTTTCTACATAGATGGACAGGAGGGACAGGGACATGGACATTGGTCCCTGCAAACTTTTAGCAGAAAAGAGTAACCCAAATACACGTCTCTAACTGGCCAAATGGTAAAGGAATGAATATATAGCTTACATATGGTACAAAGCAAACATTTTAGCTGAAAGAGTAACCGAAATACATGTCTCTAACTGGCCAAATGGTAAAGGAATGAATATATAGCTTACATATGGTACAAAGCATACATTTTAGCTGAAAGAGTAACCCAAATACATGTCTCTAACTGGCCAAATTGTAAAGGAATGAATATATAGCTTACATATGGTACAAAGCATACATTTTAGCTGAAAAGAGTAACCCAAATACATGTCTCTAACTGGCCAAATTGTAAAGGCATGAATATATAGCTTTACATATGGTACAAAGCAACCCTTGCATGTTCTGACTGATTGATCTAACTGGCGGCTGCACCACCGTCAGTTTAGGCTAAGAGCCTTCAGAGCTGCTGCAAAAAGCTAAGTAACCATTTTCTTTGTGCAGGAGAAGAAGAAGATCAATGGAGAGGAGATACTTTCAATTTCAACTATGCATCAAGAAACCAGAAGAAGAAGAAAAAATGCAACTATTCATCAATAGAACCAAAAAAAAATGCAACTATTAATCAATAGACCAAAAAAAAGAGTACAACATTTCTTAATTGTTGGAAGCCATCAAGATGTACTTTGCGTAGTCACTACTTCAAACATGTTTAGTAGCGAATGGAAGATGTGAACAGCAGTTATCCAATACTCCAACTTTACTGAGCAATCTCTGTAAAGGCTCTAACCTTGCTCCTATGAGTACTTCGAAAAATTGTCCTACAAATTAGCAGCACAAATTTAGTAAAGCAAAGTAAAAAGATTTATACATTTTCATGAGAACAAATTAGCAGTTGATCCCGTAATCTATATATAGAGAACAAATTTAGTAAAAGATCATCTCCTGTATGGTATATATATATATAGAGAACAAATTAGTAGATGATCTCGTAATCTATATATAGAGAACAAATTAGCAGATGATCTCGAAAAATTGTCCTACAAATTAGCAGCACAAATTTAGTAAAAGATCAACATGTTGATCTCGTAATCTATATATAGAGAACAAACATTAATAGACAGAAGAAAATGGATGGTTCTGTCAATTGCAGTTGACAAAGTGCCTAAATCAATATACATTAGAGTTAAACTAAAAACACAAGGCAATGAAAAGATAACACACAAGCACACCTGCAGGTCACAACGTAGTATCCATCATGAATATATGCTATTCATTATCCTCATCCATCCCAATATCTATAATTTCATCATCACCACCATCATCTCCTGTATGGTATATATATATATAACATGAGTACAATAATAACAATATAAAATGACAAAAGTACATATCCATTTCAATAAAAAAATCATACTTGAACCGGTGTTTTGAACTATCGTGGGGGCCCTGGGGCAGTTGCGACTATCATGACCGTGTCCTTTGCAAGAATGACAAATTCTCGGTTTTTTCTTTTTAGTGCAAAGCTCTAATCCACTCTTCATTCTTGCATCCTTCGAACCTGTGCCACTCTGACTTCCTTGACTCCTCTTCCTTCCTTTCGTTTGAGAAATATGCGGATCCAGTAAAATAGGTACATCAATCCTACTAATATCGGCAGGGGCTATAGAACCTGGAGTATCCTCATTTTCTTGAATTATCACTTCATCTTCGTTTTCTTTTTGAAGCAAATGATCATTTATCTCCCGGATTTCCTCATAAGCTGTATCAATCAAATTTGATAAAACTTTGTACCCCTTCGTAGATTCACCCCCCATGTATGCCAATTGTGTAAATCTCCTGCATAGGTCACTGACTCTTGCGGCTTGTGATCTAAAATGTTTATCTTGCATTTCTAAACCATCAGAAGCCAACACTTTAGATCGGTTCGCATCTTTCATCCACCTCTTCAAAATGAATTGAGCTGGAATCTCATCTATGTAATATCGATCGAACACCATGATCATATGCCTACATAGTATGCCAGAAAATTCAAACAATTGACATCCACAAAAGCCTTCTTTCGTTACAACATTGAATGTGACAACCCACTCGTCAGGGATACCCGACCTGTAACGCACTTCAAACGTGTGAATATCCCCATCAACCTTCCTTTCATCCGCCCTAAGCCGCGGCACCTGAACACATTCTTTTGAAAAAAATTCATAAATATTTCTTGTGTATATACTCGCGGAATGGGCCAATATTGGACTAGTAGTTTTCAAAACACGTTTCTTATAAATTGAAATATAATCTTCTTTGCGCTCAGACGCATAGATCGACTCCAATGCTTGGTCATACTTCATTACAAATTCTCTAAGATTTGTCTTGCAAGTCACAAATCGATTGAAGAACGCATTACGGCCTTCACTTCTCTGTGTCGAGTTCATACCTGCAAAGAAAGTGCTCCGACAATATATGGGTATCCAAGACTCTCGGATTTCATACAAATGCTTCAACCACGCATTGTCTTCCAAACTATAATCTTGCATCAGCGATCCCCATTGCTTTTCAAACTCTTCAATTGTCTTTACAAATTGGGTACATCTTTTAACCGCTTGTTTGAACTTCGATTTCTTGAAAAAAACATGCGACACTTTCTCCGCAAATTTCTTCTTAATATGCCACAAACAAAAACGGTGACGTGTATTGGGAAAAACTTTTTTAATCGCCGCTGTCATGGCCAAGTCTTGGTCGGTGATAATAGAAATCGGTGGCACACCCCCCATAGCTTCAAGCCATGTCTCAAACAACCAGATGAACGTATCTTCCACCTCATTTTCTAGAAGAGAACAACCAAAAAGTATCGACTGGCGATGATGATTCACCCCTATAAATGGAGCAAATGGCATTTTGTACTTGTTTGTCCTGTACGTCGTATCAAAGGTCATAGCGTCTCCAAAACGACTATATGACATGCGGCTGCGTGCATCGATCCAAAAGAAATTTGCAGCTCTGCCTTCACTGTCACAATGAATGGAGTAGAAAAAATGAGGATTCTCGGATCTCATCTTCTTGAAATAATTTCTCACACCTTCTGCATCACCATCTTCATAATACACAGACCTCACATTCCTCATGTGATTGTAAATATCTCTTTTGTCGAACCCAGCATCACCACCAAATATTGCAGGAACCTTACTAAGCTGGAGATTTTGTTGACTAAAACTCTCGGCCAATGCTTTAGCTGTTGCGGGCACACGCCTATGTGATCTAATTAAAATACGCTTGCTCGGGGTTACCAACAAATGGTTATGTTCATCTGAAAATTTAGTGATCAACCACACTTCACTATCCTTCCGCATGACACGCATTCTTGCAGAACATCCCGTCTTCATTGTAGATGTGCTCCTTTTTATATGTCCATAATCAACATTATCATCTTTTTTCTTGAAAGTCCCTTCACAAGAACATGAGTAAGTGACTGACATAAGCTCGGTATTGCTCTTATCCTTATGTTGTGTTCTTTTACGAATACCGAATCCATTGTTTGCACCATATTCTTTATAAGAATGTTCCTCTTCTTCAACAGATTTGAAGACCTTACCAACCCACAATTCTTTTTTGTTATTGATCTTTGTTGGTGTCGATGTTTCATCGACATTTTCAGTAGCAACATTTTCAGCCTCAACATTTTCTCCTACTCCAATGGATTGTGCATCGACAATTTCAGCCTCAATATTTTCGAGATTTGTCATTCAGAACCCTAAATCATATTTGGAAAAAAAAATCATTTCAGAACCCTAAATCGTATTGGAAAAAAAAATCATTTCGAAACCCTAGCATGATTTCGAGTTTATCAAAGAAGAAGAACATCAGCCGTGACCTCTCTCTTTCCCTCCCTTTCGACTTTTTGAAGAAGAAGGAAGAAAAAGAACAAAATTAAAAATTTAATATGATCGCCCAAATACCTCTAACCATTTTCGTTGAAAAAATGGACAGAAGGAAGAAGAAGAAGAATTCTTCAAATAAATTTCGGATTTCTATGCTACACGAGCCAGAGTAAATTAAACAACCCCGCGAATGGAAATGTGATGGGATGCATGTAAAAATGTTCGATAGTAGTATAGCACCAAATATATCTCAGCATAAAAAAACAAGTATCGCGAATTTCATCAAATCGAAAAAAAAATGGAAAGAAGGAAGAAAAAACGAATCCAATTCATTCAAAGATCCCTAAAAAAAAATTGATTCAAAGAGCACAAATCGTTTCAGCTAGAAACCTATGAACTAAAAATCGAAAAATCTAAAAAAAACATGAATCGTTCCAGACAGAACCCATCTCAGCATAAAAAACAAGTATCACGAATTTCTTCGAAATTCGACATCAAATCGAAAGAAATGGACAGAAGGAAGAAAAAAAAAAGATTTCTTCCAAACCCTAACTATTGTTTCAGAACATTCTTGGAAACAATAACTGGATTTCAATTTAATGTAGCAAAGAAGAAGAAGAAGAAGATCAGCCATCACCTCTCTATTTTTCGTCCGATCGAATTTTTTTGAAGAAGGATGAAAAAAACGTTAGATGACTTCCAAACCCTAACTATTGTTTCAGAACATTCGTGGAAACCTTAACTGGATTTCAATTTAATGTAGCAAAGAAGAAGAAGAAGATCAGCAATCACCTCTCTATTTTCCGTCCGATCGAATTTTTTTTGAAGAAGGATGAAGGAAGATAGGAATCCCAAAATCGCCTCTCTTTCCACCGCTCCGTTTCCTTCCTCTGGAATTTTTGGATTTTTTTTGCTTCATCCTACGAAGTCATCTAACGGTTGAAACAAATTTCGATCGGACGGCTCATATTGACGGGGAATTTTGGGGGCATTTCTCACGGGGCTGCTGATCCATTTCCATATATATATATATATATATATATATATATATATATATATATATATATATATATATATATATGTGGGTATATGTGAATATAGATATATATATATATATATATATATATATATATATATATATATATATATATATATAAGGTGTGTGTATATACATATATATATATGTATACATGAACTTAGATATTTATATATATATATATATATATATATAGATAGATATATACGTAAATAAGAAATAAGAAAGTATGTATTTGTATGTATAGAAATATATATGTGTAGGTATATATATATAAATATATATATGTATACATATATTCGTATGTATAAATATATATACATAGTTATTTGCTAATCTATATACATAGTTCAAAATGTGCCAGTGGCTCTGGAATAGGTCTGGTATCCTCGGATCAGTTCACAGCTTAGTTCAGATGTGTGTTGCTCTAATCTATATACATGGTTATTTGCTAAATATAGAAAATAAGAATAAGAAAAACAAAAACAAAAAAAGAAAAACAAAGATTCATTAATCCTAAACCCACAGCTGAGAGACCCGAGCCCATAAACCCCCAGTCCGGCCTACCACAAGCCCACAGCAAACAATCCTTAACCCAGCTGAACTGATGTATTGGCAGTCGACCCTATGAAAGCATATGTGTGCCAATATGTATAAAACATAGCGCGAGTTCGTTCATAGCAAAGAAGGCAAACCCTAAACCTCCAACCCGACGCCACCACCTGGGCGCACCCCCGTGCGCGCGCGCGCCGCCGTGGGTGCACCGTCGGCCGACCGAACGCCTGAATCCGTCCGCACATTCGCGTGCGGAACACAGCGACAGCCGCTGCCCGACCCTGACTTCGCGCCCGTCTCCCGCGCCGTACACTCCACCGTTTCACGTTTCGTCTTCTCAGGTACGAAGCCCATCTATACGACTATATAGCTCTTCAAACACTTTGACTTTTGACGCTTTGTATTGTCCCAGAAATCGAAGCCAAAACTGGCGTTTGATTTCTCGAAAACAGAATATTTGACAATCCTTGAACCCATGTTGGAGGATCAATCCCGATCAATCCAGCGACCACTTTGGTAAACCTTCTAAATAGTGTTGAAGACAACATGTAGGGCTTCATAAACTAATTTGTAGTTTTGATTTTCATCAACTAGGTGCAAAGAAATCAACTTTCAAAGTTCAACAAAAATCTGTTTTCAAAATATAGAAAATAGGAAAAATCACTCCGATACCACGTCCGTCCCACCATTCCGGGCGACGTGGTCACGAAGCAAAAGCATCGAAAGGTGCGTAACAGCTTCGTGGTCGTGTGGGCTTTGGCAGAATTCAAATTGGTCGCTTGTGCGCGACGAATTTGATGTGTATCCGTCGAAATTTCCCGTATCGGCCTCTGTGCAAGTTTTCCAATTACTTTGTGCACGCTCATCAGATCGAGACGAAACTTGCGCCAACAGGACCATATCATTTTTCTGGTCCTGTATGCCAAGTTTGGTCCAATTATGAGACAGTTGAATCGTACGCCGTTTTGCGGGCCCCACGGTCCCACTCAACGGACGATTTTGTGCACGGCCCACCGGAATCCAACTTTGGACATACGGTTGGGTTCGTATCGGAAAACCGGATCCGTAGACATGCAGTTTGATGACTTTAGAGACCGTTGACTCTGGCACGCATTTCGGTGCAAAGCGGGTCTAACGGCGGACATCGTTTTTTCCCAAAATTACTGTTTTACCCCTGTGTCCAGAATTGGACTTAAGGACAGGCAATCCTAGCTAATTTGACTATTCTGAAAATGTTGGTAATATTTATTTCAGCATCCGGAGACTTCTACATGTGTTGACTGATTGTGGCTCAGTGAGTGGTATAGTATTATTGGTTTCTCCAGCTAAGGACCTCAAGCAAGTGCACTTTCTGATTGCTTTCGATTCATAATAGTCGTTTCATTTTATGTTTATACATATATCTTGCTGCTTGTTGACACGCTCGTCACACGGAGTAGTCGGGAGGGAAAATATCTTAGTAAGACATGTGAACTACCCAGAACTATCCCATGAGTCTATTCTTGAATAATAGCCGCTGCACACGATACGTGCAGTGTGCCGGATTTACCCCCTAGCCGTTCACATGTCGAAACGGAAATTTCACACCACCTAGGAAGATGTCTTTTATTTTTCCTTTACTTCTATATCGTGCTATGTCATCAGTTATCTTCTAGTTTTTTTTATCTCTCATATGTTATCTTCATGTCTTGTTAATTCTATTGTGTTTTCGTATTGTCATCGGTTTGTGTACTTGTTCCATTCCTGACTGGAAACCAATATTTTTCAGGTGTAGCCGCGATCACTCTTAGCATTGGGGAGGCTTGGGTATGCTGAGGTCAACCTAGAAATAGATGGCAGTTGTAACAATTTCTTTTATTGTAAAATCTTGTAATTTCTTTAAATATAAATGTTGTGACTGTTGTAACAAACTTAGAAATATGAATGAGCAGCATATGTGATATTTTGAGCATTTATTTCTTGCGGGCTTGACAGCGTTCTACCGCCGACTCTGTGGCGTAGGCTGGCTTGGACACGTCTCGTATCCGAAAAGCGGGTGCGGGTCGTGACAAGTTTTTGTGGTGGCTCATGCAGGTCAGTTTTTGCAAAGGATTGCGAACTCGTGATGGTACGTTAGTCGTACTATTGTGAGCCTGCGACTAGAAATGCTCATTCACAATTAGGATTGAAATTATTTAGGAGGATAACTAGGACTAGGAGTCCCTTGTTCAAATTGACCGTTGGGTAGTTTAGGTTATTAGATAGGCCATGCAATTTATATAGCTTGCTAGATCCCTATAGGTACATTATTACTTTTGATATGACAACGTGATGCAATGTGGATATACTATTCGCTTTGTATGTTAGGCTTATCTATAATTAAGGCTTTAATCTTGATAACCTGTTCAGTTTTCTTCTGCTCTATTTAGGTATAAATTTCATATCATGAGTTAGGATTGCATGTTTTAAAATTCTATTTTAAGGAACTGGTTTAATATTTCTAATTCTGCTATTCATATACAAATCTCGAGGTAGATTGATTCGAGATTTTCCCTCAACCGTTGAAATGTATATGAAATAGGTACTAGAATGTTTGTATTTCTTTCGTCCTTAGTTATTTCCTTCATATTTTATTTTAAGTATCGTGACTGTTAGGACAAATACCTACACTTTATTTTTAGTCAACTTGTTTGAATCTCTAGAAGCTCATGAATTTTTACGGTTATAGTTAAAGGAATATTAGTTAACTCATAATTGTTAGACAGCAGCGCACTGTCGTCAATTATTTGAGAGTGGAAAATGTGGGTTCACTGCAGCCAGCAGCGCACTAGCGAGGAGGCACAACCCATTGAATTGAAACCATTTCGAAGAATTATAGTTTATGGAACATTGCTAAAACTATGTCCTAATTGACCTCTTTAGATCTTAGATACCCTTATGTCAATGTAAGGTAGAGTACCGATAGCCTATCACAATTGAATCATGGAACCAAGGGTTTGCCACAACCAGAGTATATGGGCAAGGCATAATTCTCGGTAAAATGATTTCAGACGTGATCACAAGATTAGGATCTATAGAGGATAGGAGATGCCCTGTATGTCCCTTAGGACCCAATGCCAATACTAGTGGAAGCTCTGTAAGTGGTAACATGCCTCTCAACTTAGCCTTATGTGGTCCTTGTGATCTATTAACGAGGTAATTTACTGACCCTAACAGGTTTACTTAGAATATAGAATTCAGAAGTCCATAACCCATTAGTCGACCAAGGCCTTAGGGATGGAAAGATTGTAGGAAGACTTTAAAAGCAAGAACACCAGGTAAGGTTTTGATTTTCTCAAAACTCGAACTGCTTGTGCCGCCTTTCCAAAAATCCCGCCTACTTATATTTTGACTATCTTGACCAACGCTGCTATTACAACCTAGTTTTTGCAAGCTTGCTCTTTTTATCGAGCTTGATTCGAGACACATGTTTATTGGGGACGCCCGCTAACATATTGTCTAATCAGAATCAATGTATTACGGTCTGATCAACCATGATGCATTTGGTTCGCTCTTCATTTAATTACACTATGTGGAATGAGATATAGAGGTACCTAGGATCTCATCCGCGACTGCTTTGACAATCCCTCTTAAAATAATACATTTGCCTTTGAATCACATAATTATATTCAGTGACATCATCCTTGAACTCTTTATCGTTTTTGTCTTTCACTGATTGGAAGGACGAAAGCTCGTAATTGATAGATAGATAGATATAGAGTATCCCCATGGCTATGATAGTAGTATACGCAAGTGTAGCTACCATCGGTCAGCCCTGTGATTGGAACCTTGCCTTGAGTTACTCGTTCTTCTCTCGACCTTCGAGCTACTATTGGGACCTTCTAGCCATCTGAATTTGAGGAACGATCCTTGGCTTGACTTACATCTACCGTATTCCGTTACGCTGTGCCTTGTTCTTTATTAACAAAAGTCGAGGCACAATATCCAGACTTTGGAATCCTTCTAACCTCATTATTCCTAAAACCATGTCCTAGCTTCTAAGGTGGGTAGACTGTAAGCTTTCTAAAAAGTTTGGGATGTACGAGGATTACCGATTGATTAGGAAAATTTCTACTAGGATGATAGTTGGTGCCCCGTAGACTCCCACTTTCCATTTAGATCATTTTGTGTCCCCGGCCGTGCCATTAATATTCGGAGCACAAGACCAGTTGTTACCTTCCAACAAATTTCATATGCAAGATCTAAACGAGTCCAACTTCATCTAGGTATATCATGTCCCACTCAAACTCGTCCCCTTGTACTCTATTTTTGTGCTACAACTTTCAGGTTAAAAGGACTAGCTATAACTCTTACCATAGTACCTACCCGGTATACTTTCCGAATACCATTAGAGCCTCAAACTCGACTCAATTCCTGCGACCCAACATATGGTTGTGATATACTCGAAGCCCACTTCGCACATACCACTAGTACGTCACTCAATTGAGGCCTCATGTGCTACTTAAACACAAAAGTCACTGAAGGCATATTTTGGGCTTGAGGGACCTAACTAACCAATTTGACGGACAACTAGCTCAACCCTTGGATAGAAACCTATTCTAGAATACCCTTACCTAGTAGAAATAGTTCTACCTTGGGATCTTGTTCGGTCAATATAGATTGAAACCCAATGTTCACCCAACCAACGAGTGATGTCCAAATAGAGAACCCATTAGGACTTAGTAGAACCCATCCATGTATACCACCATATTTGGACTATAGAACTGAACTATTTGAAATCGGCCCCTGTACCTATTATGTAGCCTCCACCTCTTAGAATGCGATGTCATTCGTAACCCTTATTCCATCTACCTGAAAGTCGAGATACGATCTTGTATTGCATTTATACCCCTTGCTCGTGTGTTTAAATAACCACGTAAAAGATCACAATCTCGACTTCTCAAATTCTATTCTGTTTTGGAACCTTGTTTAGAATTTCGAGAACAAAACTTTCATACTGCATGGATTGCAAGACCCTCTAAGAAACGAAGAGTTCTTCGATTTAGCAGTGGTGACTAGACTAGAGTAGCCCAATCTAGCAAATAGTTCAATGGTTTGTAAACTTTCTTTCTACCTGCATCATTGAAAACTCTCTACCGCTCTTGAGACTTCATATTTACTCTTGATTATTTTTTCCCTTATCTTCATGACCCTCCTATTTCAGAGCGACGAATGGTCTTATTTCCTTAGCTACTTGTGTAAATTACTGCTTGCTAAATTTTGGGTTGCTTGATAGATACGAGAGGATTATAGCTACCATATGTCTAGATATTTGTTGGTAGGTTGTTAGCAACCAGTTAGAAGATTTTAAGATTTTAGTTTGAGGAGTAGTGTGACCAAAGGTGGGTAGAAGTCCTCAAGGACTAGTAGTTATGAAATGACTAGGAGGAGGATATAAACTATTTTGAGGAATTAAAATTTAAGGATATTAACGTTAAGGTAGATTTTTAAATTTTAAGGAATAGTTATGAGTTAGAATTTCGAGGACGAAATTATTTTTAAGGTGGGTAGATTTGTAGCTCCTCTTCCCGAAATTTTTTTAAAATATTTTATTATTATTATTTTTATTTAAATGGTGATTTTTTAGATTTTTATAAATAATTATTTAGTTAATTATTACGATTGACGATTTTCAGTCATGATTAGGAATTGGGGTACAAGGCGACTAGAATCGTGGCACGAATAGTGCCATGGCTTGCTTTGGCTAGTGTATTAGCCCCGGTGGGGAAGGCCGGGCCATAATGAAATCCTAACTAAGAAAACCAGGCCAAGTTGCGACATAATCCTTACCGAAAGTTTTAATTATTATTTAATTAAGATTATAATTTTAGGAGGCCCGGTTGTGCAAAGTTAATTAGCCCAAACTGGACCCGAACGAAATCCAAGCCTATGTAGGCAGGCTGTGAAACCAGGGACGGCCATGTAGACATTTTATGTGTGTACAAATATTTCTTATTTATTTTAGGACTTGACAAATACTTTCTAAATATTTAATAGTTTATTTTGTTTTAGAATAATTGTACGAATTTCTGGAGCAAAATAAACGGTGTGTTTGATGAGTTCACTGAAATATATTATCGGTTTAATTACAGTGTTATTAGGTTTATTATTATTATTAATGTTAATATTGTGGTTATTAAATAAATAAATTTTTTATTATTAATAGTTATTAGTATTTTATTCTCTATCAAAGATATATATATATATATATATATATATATATATATATATATATATGTGTGTGTGTGTGTGTGTGTGTGTGTGTGTGTGTGTGTGTGTGTGTGTGTGTGTGTGTGTGTGTGTGTGTGTGTATGTATAAATGAATATATATTAAATATGGGTGAATACTTGTATATATATAAATATATATTGTATCGGTACATATAGGTATTTATATATATATATATATATATATATATATATATATATATATATATATATATAAAATATATATATATAAAAGGTGTGTGTATATACATATACTAGTCATAACCCGTGCCCATAGGGCATGGTTCATTTAAGGTATTCCCCCTCAAAATCTTGGACCCCCAATTTTAAACGAACAATAATAATTTTGAGGCCTCCATCAAAATATTTAATCCCAACCACTGCTGGATGTGAATTTTCTATGGATTCCCCATAAAACCCCACTCTCAATAATGCTCATCCACAACCATTATGAGGCCCCCATCAAAATATTAAATCCCAACCATCAAAATTTTAAATCCCCATCTTTGGATTCCCCATAAAACCCCACTCCCAATAATGCTCTTCCCCATAAAACCCCACACCCAATAATGCTCTTCCCCATAAAACCCCACAACCGTTGATTCACCAAGATTAAATCCCAACCACTCTTTATCTTGGCACAGTCAGCCCTAGGATTCAAAAACCTTTGTGTTTTGTATAATAGATATATGTATACATGAACTTAGATATTTATATATATATATATATAGATATATACGTAAATAAGAAATAAGAAAGTATGTATTTGTATGTATAGAAATATATATATGTAGGTATATATATAAATATATATATGTATACATATATTCGTATGTATAAATATATATACATAGTTATTTGCTAATCTATATACATAGTTCAAAATGTGCCAGTGGCTCTGGACTAGGTTTGGTATCCTCGGATTAGTTCACAGCTTAGTTCAGATGTGTGTTGCTCTAATCTATATACATGGTTATTTGCTAAATATAGAAAATAAGAATAAGAAAAAGAAAAACAAAGAAAAACAAAGATTCATTAATCCCAAACCCACAGCTAAGAGACCCGAGCCCATAAACCCCCAGTCCGGCCTGCCACAAGCCCACAACAAACAATCCTTAACCCAGCTGAACTGATGTATTGGCAGCAGACCCTATGAAAGCATATGTGTGCCAATATATATAAAACATAGCGTAAGTTCGTGCGTAGCAAAGAAGGCAAACCCTAAACCTCCAACCCGACGCCACGACCTGGACGCACCCCCGCGCGCGCGTGCGCCGCCGGCCGGCCGAGCGCCTGAATCCGTGCGCACATGCACGTGCGGAACACAGCGACAGGACTTTGCGCCCGTCTCCCGCGCCGCACACTCCACCGTTTCACGTTCCGTCTTCTCAGGTACGAAGCCCATCTATAGGACTATATAGCTCTTCAAACACTTTGATTTTTGATGCTTTGTATTGTCCCAGAAATCGAAGCCAAAAGTGGCGTTTGATTTCTCGAAAACAGAATATTTGACAGTCCTTGAACCCATGTTGGAGGATCAATCCCGATCAATCCAGCAACCATTTTGGTAAACCTTCTAAACAGTGTTGAAGACAACATGTAGGGCTTCATAAACTAATTTGTAGTTTCAATTTTTATCAACTAGGTGCAAAGAAATCAACTTTCAAAGTTTAACAAAAATCTGTTTTCAAAATATAGAAAATAGTAAAAATTACTCCGATACCACGTCCGTCCCGCCATTCCGGGCGACGTGGTCACGAAGCGAAAGCATCAAAAGGTGCGTAACGGCTTCGTGGTCGTGTGGGCTTTGGCAAAATTCAAATTGGTCGCGTGTGCGCGACGAATTTGATGCGTATCCGTCGAAATTTACCGTATCGGCCTCTGTGCAAGTTTCCCAATTACTTTGTGCACGCTCATCAGATCGAGACGAAACTTGCGCCAACAGGACCATTTCATTTTTCTGGTCCTATATGCCAAGTTTGGTCCAATTCTGAGACAGTTGAATCGTACGCTGTTTTGCGGGCCCCACGGTCCCACTCAACGGGCGATTTTGTGCACGGCCCGCCGGAATCCAACTTTGGACATACGGTTGGGTTCATATCGGAAAACTGGATCTGTAGACATATAGTTTGATAACTTTAGAGACCGTTGACTCTGGCATGTATTTCGGTGCAAAGCGGGTCCAACGGCGGACATCGTTTTTGTCCAAAATTACCGTTTTGCCCCTGTATCCAGAATTGGACTTAAGGACAGGCAATCCTAGCTAATTTGACTATTCTGAGAATGTTGGTAATGTTTATTTCAGTATCCGGAGACTTCTACATGTGTTGACTGATTGTGGCTCAGTGAGTGGTATAGTATTATTGGTTTCTCCAGCTAAGGACCTCAGGCAAGTGCACTTTCTGATTGCTTTCGATTCATAATAGTCTTTTTATTTCATGTCTATACATATATCTTGCTGCTTGTTGACACGCTCGTCACATGGAGTAGTCGGGAGGGGAAATATCTTAGTAAGACATGTGAACTACCCAGAACTATCCCATAAGTCTATTATTGAATAATAGCCGCTGCACACGACACGTACAGTGTGCCGGATTTACCCCCTAGCCGTTCACATGTCGAAACGGATATTTCACACCACCTAGGTAGATGTCTTTTATTTTTCCTTTACTTCTATATCGTGCTATGTCATCAGTTATCTTCTAGTTTTTTTTATCTCTCATATGTTATCTTCATGTCTTGTTAATTCTATTGTGTTTTCGTATTGTCATCGGTTTGTGTACTTGTTCCATTCCTGACTGGAAACCAACATTTTTCAGGTTTGCCGCGATCACTCTTAGCATCGGGGAGGCTTGGGTATGCTGAGGTCAACCTAGAAATAGATGGCAGTTGTAACAATTTCTTTTATTGTAAAATCTTATAATTTCTTTAAATATAAATATTGTGACTGTTGTAATAAACTTAGAAATATGAATGAGCAGCATATGTTATATTTTGAGCATTTATTTCTTGCGGGCTTGACAGCGTTCTACCGCCGGCTCTGCGGCATAGGCTGGCTTGGACACGTCTCGTATCCGAAAAGCGGGTGTGGGTCGTGACAGTGCAGGACACTATATATAATGTTTGGGTATGAATTGAATGGCAGTGTGGGATAATGTATAATATGTAGGGCAATGCTAGCAGTATGTAGTGAAGGGGGATGCATATGCAATACAGTGAAGGTTGGGGGTATCTGAACAACCAATGGGCAGGACATCTAATGTGTTCATCTTAACTGGACATATATAGAAAGACCCAAATGAAGGGGCATGACAAGATGGTACTCATGGTACTCCCATATAACGGGTCTGAACAATAGTGTCATGGTTAATTTGAGTTATCTCTGATGTTTGAACCCAGGAAATACTAAAGGAAAAAGTCACTAAGTGATATAGCTCGACTGAGAAGTAAGAATAGATGGGCATATGTGAAAAAGGTTAGGGCTATTAGTATCTCTGATATATGAGTGTATCAGTAATGTAGGCATTAAAAAGGGGATGCAGGATATTTAGATACATATATGAAACTTCCCCTAAATTGAACCCATATCCATAAGCAGTGAATGAATGGTAAGGTTGACCGCAAGTTAATGCATTAGGAAAATGAAGAGTGCAGGACATATGGCAGATGTTTAGGTCTGAAAATGAAGGACGGAAAGTTGCTCATCAAGGGTAGTAAGTGAACAAGGGCAGGACATTATATATAGTGTGAATGAATATGTAGGCAGTAAACTATAGGCTAGGCAGGGCATCTAAGCAAGGTCTGAATCAAAGGAATGTAGTGAATCAAAGAAGGCATGTCATATCTAAGTAGCAGGGGCAATGCATTTGAATGCAATGCCATATGGGAAGGCAGAATAAGTAGCATGTGCAATACATCAAGGATAGGCTCGACTGAACTAAGATTCGGTATCTGAGCAAAGGGACTAGCGGTGGATAATGTAATACAGAGGTTAAACTCTTAAGGGGGAGACTGGACTGGACACTAAAACTCACCCACATGGTTTCATGTTCTAAAACCTACTCAACAGAACAGTTAGCAAGGATATGACAATCTATCATATGAAATAGATTAGAGTGTAGTAAGAATCATATATTCCAGATACATATGCGTTATATATATAACACCCCACATCTACTAGCCATCAACAAGGCAGTACTCACACAGTGGCTCGACTGCACAGATTATATGAAGAACCAGTGAACAAACCATGGGCATCACCATGAACCCGAGCCCCCCAAGTCTAAAATGATCTATTAAATCCAACCCAAATCACAAGATACAACCAACACTCTAATTATAGTATATTGCCAACATAATTAACTAACTATATCTGAAATTAGAGCAACAAAAGGCCTAAGAGTCATTTCACCAAACACGTGATGTGCTTATCCGGTACTCACGTGATACGCACCTCAAATAAATCGGGTTCGGTCCTCCTAGGCCTGTTAGAGCTCTCTTCAACCTGCTCATGGCTAGATCGATCGGGTTAGGGTTAAATAGGAAGAACTATCATATTCCACCTCTGGAAAGCGTCTACACCTAATGGCTTAAGCCGTTGTTTCCATTTCCTCGCTGATCCATCATGCAAAAGGTACGCCATTAGCGTGAGTGCGCCTACGCTCCCCTCCTTCGACCGATTGTTCGCATCGGATCTCAAGCTCTCTATTGCACTCCCTGATTGGGGTTCTTTTTACTTTTCCCTTACGGTACTTGTACGCTATAAAAATTCCAAAGAGAACATTCTATCTTTACGTGTATGATCCATAGATCATGGAGATTCGATTCTGAAAGGTGAAGTTCACTCACTGGTCGAACGGCTGAAGGAACCTTTTGGGGAGTTAACTGGGGAATCCACTTAGGGAATCGTCTCTGACGCTCTACGTTAGTGGAATCAACTCCATCTTAGAGATTCGAAAGATCTGCACTGTTACTAAAACCATTCCTTATCCTCTTTCATTCCCTAATACTGTCAACTATTGACGTGATCTTCCCCGCAAGAGTCATAGTAGTTTCTCACTAACGAGACTGGATAGCACTCTTGAGGAACGAGAAGAAGAATAGGCACAGGATTCGCTAAATCGAACAAGTCCTTCATTCAATGATCGTACACCGAGATCAGGCGCTCGCTACGCCCTCTCCCTCGCGTAGTATGCCCGAACACTCTCCTCTCGCTCGCTAGGCTCCAATAAACCTGTTATAGGAAGAGGAAGTACTATCCTATAAGAGGCTCGGCTGTGCTTTACTTATAGACTCACATTCCAAATCAAATCTTCCTAGAAGGCGATGAAATCCCTCCCTAATTTCTTAGTTTTAGATCTTCATTCAAAAAGAAGACTTTCTTTGTAAATGTAAGGATAATGATATGGACTGTAAATGATTCAATAATTGGAATTACTTGCCCATATATGTTCATTTGTACAGGTATCATATCTATCCTATAAGTGTATAGACAACTATCTCTCGAGCACAGGTTTAGGTTCGGCCTCAATGGGAAAATGGAGCACCTAACAACGCAACTTCACAGACCAAGAACTACGAGATCTCCCTTTCTTTCTGGGGTGACAGAGGGATCGTGCCATTCGAGCCTTTTTTTATGCTTTTTTCGGAGGTCTGCAGAAAGCAGAAAGAATCACAGGTATTAACCAAAAAAACTACTAGAGAAAGGTATCTAAAAAGGGCCGGTTCTCAAGCTTCCTTGACCCACGGATAGTTCGCTTAGAAGGCAAGGCCTCTAGATCGTATTGAAATAGCTTTTCGGAAGCATGCAAAAGACCTCGATTCTTCGCCTTTTCGCTTCAGGCTGGTCGCTCGATCAGTTTGAAAGAACTATCAGTCCTTGGCTCCGAGTGTGGAGAGCGGACTTATTTGGACCTCCATTGACAGGTCGATTGGGTGCGTCGGTAGATGCGAGAGGTGAAGGGACTAAGGTACTGGTACCTATAGGAGGAATTGCTGGAGAAGGTGCCCGAAGAAAAAAAACTTCAAGGATTCAAGGCAAACGAAATGAGGAAAGCCCAATGGCAGTTGATTAGTGGATCCGAGAACATGACCCACCATAGCTTCATCCCTATCCCTAGAGCAGTCAGAGAAAGTATAATAAATGTAGGGGCAGCGGTAGCAGTAGATCCACTTTTAATTTCTATGTAGAGATCATTTCCTTCACGAGTACGTTCGCCTACTACGCTAAATACAGATACACCTCTATGAGCTTTGGCTATGTTGTTGATCAATTCCATGATAAGTATTGTTTTACCCATGCCAGCTCCCCAAATAGTCCTATTTTTTCCTCCACGATGATAAGGAGCTAAAAGATTCACTACCTTAATCCCTGTTTCAAAGATAGATTCCGGACCTCCTACAAAAACAGTATAAACAAAGCAAGTAAAGGAATTTAAATAATTTTTTGATCATACATTACATAACATAATTATATTGATCAACAAGAATTTTGCATTTTTTACTAACTTGATGTCGCCACTGATTTTGTATGTGATGCAACTATAATGCTTGAGAGGTCTACTGATCGATCTCAAAAGCAAGATGGTAATGGAGAGGGACTGGAATCTACGAAGAAAGGAAAGGGCTCTCCTCTTTCAGTTTAAAGGCGCTGTTAAGCCCTGTGCTTCCACGGTTGAAGGATTGGATTAATGCCTATATCGCATAGTAATGTTATTGTAATCTTGATGCTATATTCAATAGCCGGTTGACATATCTTCTAATTCGTCGATACGAGAAGCAAATTGTTGTGTGGTGGAATCAATATCTCGACATAAGCATGTTTTCCATAAATAAATTCACTTTATTTATTTTGATTCTGGGAAAATACAACTGTAGGAATCCGATCTAGAAGACGATCGCTTTATCCCTTGGACGATGCGAAGAAGAAAAGCTCTCAAGAATTTGACAACAATTTAGATATTCTGTATATCTGTACAATGAATGAGAAAAGAACTCTATTTATAGAGTAAAAAATAACTAAAAAGATAACTGTCTTCATAACCTATGCATAGTTGATAATCACGCAGGACTCAATCGTACGCAAGGTTGATGAGCAGTTACTGGACGTGGCCCATAACTGTTGGACACATGACAATCATGCATGAGTCGTGTACAAGTTACTGGGGCACGCATACGAGAGATCCGTGGCATGTCTACCACATACTCCAAATTGATAATTTGAGATGATAATCTGCTAACTGGTTGAGGATGAAATCCCTGTTGAGATAAAAAATCCACGCTAACTTACAGCAGAAATACTTAGGCTCAAAATATACGCAAACTTGAGGCAGAAGGCTCAGAATTCACACAAACTTGAGGCAGAAGGCTCAGAATACACGCAAACTTGAGGCAGGAACACTGAAGTTCAAAATGCACGCAGACTTGAGTCAGAATGGCCAGCTGTCTTGATTCGACGTGCCTCGACTGACACAAAATCTCTGACATTGATTGCTTTGTCAGTCACATTAAATGATGATAAGCCCTTTTTGGGTACGCCAACTTGATGAAGGCCGAATCTTGTTGAAGAAGATTTCAAAAATCACACAATAGTCGGCTGAGATTTCTCGAATCCCGTGCATACATGGCATACGAGGAGACGTTTATTGACTGTCGTGTTGTCAGTCATAATTACAATTTGACAAATGGTGAGCTGTCTTTGAGTACTATTTTGAACTTTGCGTACTTTTGAGGAAATGATTTGATTGAAGTCAGCGTGTCTTTTAGACATTTTCTTGATAGGCTGTATTAACTCAGCGTGACTATATTTTTGAGGCCTACAAAACCCCCTTCAAAGTTTTCAAAAAATGATAAATTGTTTCAAAATACTTTGAAATCAAGACAAAAAAATGAATTTAGTCACGCTCAAATGATACAGAGAGAGATTTTTCCGAAATGATTGGGCCGTTGATATCCATGCCCCAAGCTTCGAAGGGCCATGATGCTGCTGTTGGGTGTAAAAATTCTGAAGGTTGATGGATAAAATCTGCATGGATTTGACAAGCTTTACACTTACGGGCATATTAAATAGCATCATTTACCATAGTAGGCCAATAATAACCCATGCGTCGAATACGGTCTTGAAGTTTAGGTCCAGGCTGATGTGCTCCACAAATTCCATCATGTGCTTTGCGGATAATTTGTTGGGCCTCATCACCAGCAATACATCGAAGAAGTAAACCATCATAAGCTCGACGATATAAGATTTTTGTAGTATGATTGTAATAAAATCTGAGTGATCGTCGTCTGATAGATGCTGCCTCACTCGGATTATCTGGAAGGATATCATACAATACGAAATCTAAGAAAGAAAGTCTCCAATCTTTATCAGTATTCTGAGTCTCAGCTGAATTACTGAAGATGAATTCTATACTAGAATCAGATGAAGATGAAGATGATTTACGATTTAATCTGTCGAACTCTAAATCAATACCGAATCCTCTTGTTGTATTAACATCATGAGATGTTGATTCTTCAATATCAACTGGAAGTCCTAGAGTTAGATTGTTCTCAAGATGAAATAATTCTCGATTGTAAATAACAATCATTTGTTGACATCTAACCGGAATAGCTAATACTGCCGCAAGATTAGCAAGAGCATCAGCTTCTGTGTTACATGCTCGCCTAACATGCTCGATGAAGAATCCTTCAAATGAAGAAGCCATAGATATGGCCAATCTATGGTAAGGAACCAGATCTTGATGGCGAACTTCATAAGTACCTCTTATCTGATTGACGATGAGTTTAGAATCTCCATAAGCTTCTAAATGTTGAATATTCAGATGTTTAGCGAGTTGAAGACCAATAAGCAATGCATTGTACTCAGCTATGTTGTTTGAACATGGTTGATCGAGAGAATAAGCTCTTTGGATAGCAAGACCTTCTGGCGATACAAGAACGATTCCAACCCCAGCGACAATGTCACTATTAGGACCTATTCTTGAAGCTCCGTCAAAGAATAGACGCCAAGTAGGATCTTCTTCAGCAATTTGGTTTGAATCTAGGACTTCATCTGGGATTTCATTGTAGAGTTTTGAATTTTCTGGAATTGAATGAGCAGCCAGAAAATCAGCTAAAGCTTGTCCTTTGACCGATTTCTGAGGGATATAGTGCATATCATACTGAGCAAGTAAAATTCCCCAGTTAGCCAATCGAGAATTTAAAACACTTGGTTTCTTCATCATGACTCGTATAGGATTGATCCTGGAAATGACATGAATGGTCTGGCCAATGATATAATGTCGTATCTTTTGGACAACGAACATAAGGGCTAGGCATTCTTTTTCGACCGGTGAATATCGAGGTTCAGCTCCGGTCATGGTACGACTGAGATAGTAAATGGCTTGTTCATGACCATTTCTATTCTTTTGAGCGAGCAGAGCACCCAATGAATGACTCATTGCTCGGGTATATAGAAGGAACGGTATTCCTGAGATAGAAGGTACCAATACTGGAGGGTTCATCAGATATTGTTTTATGTCATCAAATGCTTTCTGACATTCGTCAGTCCAGACAAAAGAAACACCTTTCTTCAAAAGTTTATTGAATGGTCTGCAGCGTCCTGAAAGATTAGAGATGAATCTCCTGATATAAGCGATCCTTCCTTGAAATCCTCGTAGCTCTTTTAAGGTGCGTGGAGGATGCATCTCTTGGATGGCATTGATCTTCTCGGAATCTACGTGTATACCTTTCGAGGTAATGACGAAGCCGAGAAATTTGCCATTAGAGACGCCTAAGAAGGACTTAGTAGGGTTCATCCTTAATTGATGCTGACGTATTAGATCAAATATAGTTTTCAAATCTTGGATGTGATCCTCCTTTTGTCGACTTTTGACTGCAATATCATCAACGTAGCATTCGACTGTTTTCCGTAAATGTTTACAGAATATAGTGCTCATGGCACGTTGATAGGTTGCTCCTGCATTCTTGAGACCGAATGGCATCACTGTATAACAGTATGTACCGATCGGCGTTCTGAAGGAAGTATGTTTCTCGTCATCTGGAAACATTTTAATTTGATTGTATCCAGAATGCCCATCCATGAATGACATCCGTTCAAAACCACATGTATTATCGATCATAACATCAGTAATTGGTAGAGGGAACTCGTCTTTAGGACATGCCGTATTCAGATCACGATAGTCTATGCATACTCTGATCTTGCCAGTCTTTTTAAGGACAGAAACTATATTAGCCACCCAATCAGGGTGTTGTTCCTCTCTGATAAACCCAGAAGCCATGAGTTTATTAACTTCGGCTTCAATTGCATCCATAATGTCTGGACGGAATCGTCGCTGTTGTTGCTTGACCGTTTTAGCATTTGGCATGATATTGAGTTTGTGAGTTACGATCTGTGGATCAAGTCCTGGCATATCTTCATAGCTCCAAGCGAAGACGTCGATGTATTCGCGAATAAGTTTGATTATGTCTTGTTTATCAGTTTCTGAAAGACTTTCACTAATGAATATTGGTTTGGGGGATCCCTCTTCACCAACATCTATTTGAACGAGTTTATCTTCAGTTGGAGGTTCTCTTTGCTCGAATCTAAACTCCCATTGATTATCTAACCTTTGGGCCCATTGTTCTGACTCAGATGAGATTTCAAATTCGTCTTCGTCATTTTCTTCAGGACCGTCAACGGAAACCATGTTGGAAGACAGAATATTACGGTGGAAGTCACCGATACTTGTATCAGAATCCCAAGAGAAGGAACTAGAAGAATCAGATCTTTTATCTTCGTCAGATTCGGGATCTTCATGGATGATATTGATGAAGGAAGTAGGAGCAATATAACCCAATCCGCATTTTGTCCTTCCATATTTTAGAGAAGGAATCCGAACAGGCATTTTTCTTCCTTTCCCATTACTGAGGCCAGTTCTGAAGTCATAGCCCATATTTTTGATAATATCATTAGATTGCTGGCTGTAACGACACAACTATAATCTTCCAGAATCATCATTTCTATCATCATCTTCAAGATTGATAGGGTTTTTTGGTCCTTTGTAGAAGAATATTGGAATATCTCCTGGTTTTCTGTTAGGTACTAGAAAGCATGAATCTTGTACTGATTCTAAGGATACTTTTGTATGAAAAGTCTGTACAACTCCTATAGTTATTGTTTTTAAGTCATCTAACAAATGCAAATAACTATGAACATGATTACAAACATCGATATACTGCAAAGACGGAGATATTTCATTAAATTCAAAAGTAGTAGTATTTACATTAGAAGGAGATTGAACCTTAGAAATCTTAGCCAAATCAATGACTAAAGGGGGAGAAAAAGAACAAGAAGGAGTTTTATTTCGATTAAGATCGATCACAAATGGCTCAGAAGAGGTGAGCTCCCTTGAAGCTTGGGATGGAAAAGTAGTTCGCCCACCAACAGGGATTACCAGAGTGTCCTGTTTTATAGGTGAAGATGCAGGAAATGTAGTACGCCCACTGACAGGAATGATCAGTGTGTCTTGGGTAGATGATTGAGGTAATGGAGAGATACGTCCGCTCACTGGAATAATGAAGGGGCCTTCTCCAGAGGTTTTAGGAGACTGTTGCTGAGTAGTTCGACCTTTAACAGGAATTATCAAGGTCTCACTTAGCGGATCTTCTTTTTCCATAGCTTGTACTATTTTTGTATACTCCTCTTTGTACATCCGGGAATCACTGAAATAAGCTTCAACCCCACGGAAAGGATTTATATCAGCAACTTCCTTTTGTACCTTTCCATCGCTGTCAATGTATTTGAAGCACTGATGAAGAGTAGAAGGCACCACATTATTTTCATGAAGGAAAGGTCTTCCCATGAGAAGATTATAAGATCCCACGATCTCGATCACATAGAAAGTGACTTTGGATCTAAAATCGCCTATTTGAAGCTTCAGATGAATCTTTCCCAACGGCTCGCTTCGGCTTTGATTGAATCCCAATATAGTAGTAACCGTCTTGGAAAGTTTGTGAAGAGGGATTTTTAATTCATCCAGCAGATTCTTTGGTATTATGCTTAAAGCAGACCCTGGATCAATAAGAATACGATCTATCTTCATCGTATCGATGTAACCGGTGTAGTAGAGAGGCCGATCATGTCGATTATCCTCCAATAACATGTCATCTTGTGTAAAGGTGATATTCGGGATGATCTCCAATACACTATTGCAATGTAAGCAAGTAACAAGTTCTTCATTTGGCTTCTTTAATTGTGCGAGACAAGAGTCAGCCTGAAGAAGTGCCTCACTTAATGTCTTCCGAGTCTCTTTAGAAAGATGTAGAAGTTCAAAGAGGGACATTCTAGCTGGAGTATTAGCGAGTTGAGCTAAAATGTCAAAGTTATAAGGCTTCTGAAGTCCAAGTGGAGGGGACTTCCTGATTGGTTTATCGAAGCGAGCTTGTTGTTTGCCTTTCTCAAGTGCTGTGGGCTCGGAAGGAATAGGTACAACCGGTGTAGTTGAAGGAACAGGTGCAGTGGATGCTTCTTCCTCACGAGGAACATCAGGAGTATCTTTGTCAGCTGGAGAGATATCAGGAGTATCTTCAGGACTCTTGGAATAATCCTTTAGATAATGTTTCCCTGTTCTAGTAGCACCAGCAAGTGCTTCTACCTTATCTTTTGGTTCTGTGTTAGAAGTAGATCCGAAAGAAGTCATATGACATGACTTAGTTTTTTCGGCCTTCTTAGATTTTAAGGAAGTAGTTTTTTGAAGGGGAGGAGATTCAAAATCTGCCACTAAATCGGGATGAATCCATATGATTTCTCCTGTTTCAATAGTGATCGGTACTAATCTTTCAGACTGTGGAGGGGAAACATTCACGATTTCAAGAGTTGCCTTGGGAATAGGAACGATCCCGCTTTCAAGTAGTTGAGGAGGAAAATCTCCGAATTGTATAGAGACAACGTTGGAGGTGACGGTCTTTTCTTTCGGAGTGAGAGTGACAGCTCCAGATTTGATCATATCCTGGATTTTTCCTTTTAGTACAAAACATGTACGAGCTGTGTGACCCAACATTCTATGGTATGGACAGTATTTAGGATGATCTATCTTACCAGCTTCATCGGGTTTCTTGATGTCAGGTAATTGTATTTTATTACCTTTAAGTAGACATTCAAAGATACCAAGGACGTCATCGTCGTCAAAAGAGTATTCTTCTTTGGGGCGAGGTGCTCTTGGTTGTTGATTTGTTGGAGCTGGGGTAGCTTGGGCAGATATTACCTCTTGATTTTTGCTCTGGAGATTGACTTCGAGAGTCTCTTTTCCCTTGCGAGTATTGGATTTAGCACTATTGCTAGTATTTTGACTTGATTCATTAGGAGTCATGTGTACCCCCAAACCTTAGAATGTTTCAGCACTAATTTTTGCAGCTTTGGCACTGACGATGAAGGAAGGCCAATCTTGGAATTGAGTGGATCCTGTCCACATGCTGATGATTGGTAAGAGATTCGACTTGCAAGTGTCGATAGTGACAGCATCGGGAGTTCCGAGAGGCATTTTTAAAGCTTCTCTTCTAAATCTTTCAATGAAGCTTTCAGTGCTTTCATTATTTTTTTGTTTGATTCTTATAAGAGCAGACATAGTCATGTCATTGAGCCCTTCATAGAACCGTTCAAGAAACATTTGTTTGAAGCCGGCAAATGAGGTAATACACCCATCAGGGAGACTTCTATACCATTCATAAGTCGTTCCCTTGAGACATCCGACAAACACCCGAGTAAGGAGGGCGTCGCTCGGTTGCAACTGATCAGTCATCACTTCAAAGTTATTGATGAACTGACTTGGGGAGGTGGTCCCATCAAAGAATGAGATAGTAGGAGGCTTGTATTTAGGAGGATATGATACTTGCTTCCATTCTATTGGATAAGGTTGCTTGATACCTAACCTTTGTAAACCGTCTTTCTGTTTGAATGCCTCAAATTGGGTTCAGAGATTCCTCAATTCTTCAGTAACGACTCCGGAAGATTGTGGAGTTGTAGCTTGTAAAGAATAGTTAGGAGGAGGGATAGCATTATAAGCGCTACCCCCAGCTCCCGAATGGCTAGAAATTGGTTGAGCTTGCCCAGGGATATTGGATTGTACTGCTGGAGGAACATGCACTGGACCTACACCAGTGTCAATTGGTATGGCGTCAGGTACAGTCTGTTGATTTTACAGCTGTGCCATAAGTTCATACATTGACTTTATAGTATCAGCCATAGACTTTATTTGTTGTTCCAAAGAAGCAATTCTTTGGTCTTGGGGAGTCATCGAAGAAGAAGGTTCATTGTTTAATTCAGTATTCCCATCCACCATATAAGTTGTGACTATACGAGGGATTGTTGATGATATTGTTTGTTCTGAATCATTGCTTTGTGTATCAAAATCAGTTGTAGGAGAACTACCCCCAGTAGAAAGAGGTGGGAAGTTGGATTCTCCAAGGAATTCAGAATAGTCTTCAGAAACTGAAGTTCTTTGATTAGAAGCCAGGACTCTTGATCTGGTGCCTCTATATACCCCATCTTGACTATCAGTTCTACCTCCAGTATCCCGAGAGGTCATGTTGATAGAATCGAAAAGAGGTTCATCTTCATCAGACATAGGTTCACACTGGATCCGATTAAAGACAGACTGTCATTTAGTTTGACATCTGCATTGAATTATGACCCTAGGTTGGAAGTCACATTCATGATCAGTATGGTCATGATCTATTGACAGAGAATTATTCCTCCTCTTTTGTTGAAGATGTTCTCGCAAATCCGTATGTGAAGATTGAGGTATATTTGGGAACAATCTTTGTTTATTAGGAACGTATTTCTTGTCCTTGGATTTTGCCGGCTCTTGATTATACAAAGAGTGATTAATCTGAGCAACATAATTTTTGGCATATTCTGCATCCGGATCTCTTACTTTCATTCTCGATTGGTATGGTTTCTTAACACCAGAAGTGCTTCCCAAACGGGATTGATTAAGTTTCGTTCTTAGATCTGTTGGAGGTAAAACATTGGTCTTTGATACTTGAAGTTTTCCTTCCATTGATCTGGATATTTGCAGAGAAGGAAGAGTTGAACCATCCCCTTGATTAGGAGTTGGTAACAACCCATTTTGTAGAGACAAATTCTATGCCCAATTTGAAGAAGTCGTAGAAGAAGACATTAAGAAATGTTTCTTTTTAGACTTGTTCAAGTTTTGAGACATAGAATGTCCAGAAGGAAGAGTAGTCAAAAGACTATTTCCTTTTCTTTGACTAACAAAACTGTCAGCCAAAGCTGTTCTTGAAGTAAACACTACAGGAGCAGAAAAAACAACTAAAGAGTTGTTCCTATTCGAAGGGACTTTGTGAGCCATTTGTGGAGAAGCCATAGCAAGACTACCCCCAGTTCTAGCAGAACTTGGCAAGGAGGAAGAAATAGCTAAAGAGCTATTCTTCTTAGAATATGCTGCTGGTGACAATTTGGCTAAGGAGCCAGTGCTGTCAGCATATGAAGTCTTGGCTGAAAAGCCAGATTTTGGTACGCATGCTGAGTCAGGGAGAGCTGACTTGGTGGATGATGCGTGCGGAATACACGCTGAGACAGGCTTGATTAAAGAACCAGTGCTGTTAGCGTAATTTTTGGGTTTGGAAATGCACGCTAGAACAGGTTTGGCTAAAGAGCCAGTGCTGTCAGCGTGACTTTTGGACTGTGTGACTACGAAAACAGGTTTGGCTAAGGAGCCATCACTGTTAGCGTGTCTTTTGGATGCTGTCGTCTTCGAGCACACAGGAGTATGCGTGCCTGCAGTGGAGTTCTTGCCAGTATTAGTAATGGACACTGTGGCAGAAACTTCACTATCTTTGGTCGCCAACAGATTCTTAGGGACGTAGACAGATCGTCCCTTTGATTTGGCTGTGGTGATAGAGGCTGAAGTGTGCTTGCCACCCTTAGCCCGCTGCATTTCTTCATAGGCGAGTTGATTGAACTGAATCGATATCACCTTCTTCGTCGATCCGACCGACGAAGCGTCGCATTGAGTTGTGGCCATCTCAGAAGAGGAGATGGGTTTCCCCAGCTGAGTCGTCAATTTGTTTTCCATAAATAAATTCACTTTATTTATTTTGATTCTGGGAAAATACAACTCTAGGAATCCGATCTAGAAGACGATCGCTTTATCCCTTGGACGATGCGAAGAAGAAAAGCTCTCAAGAATTCGACAGCAATTTGGATATTCTGTATATCTGTACAATGAATGAGAAAAGAACTCTATTTATAGAGTCAAAAATAACTAAAAAGATAACTGTCTTCATAACCTATGCATAGTTGATAATCACGCAGGACTCAATCGTACGCAAGGTTGATGAGCAGTTACTGGACGTGGCCCATAACTGTTGGACACATGGCAATCATGCATGAGTCGTGTGCAAGTTACTGGGGCACGCATACGAGAGATCCGTGGTATGTCTGCCACATACTCCAATTTGATAATTTGAGATGATAATCTGCTAACTGGTTGAGGATGAAATCCCTATTGAGATGAAAAATCCACGCTGACTTACAGCAGAAATACTTAGGCTCAAAATATACGCAAACTTGAGGCAGAAGGCTCAGAATTCACGCAAACTTGAGCCAGAAGGCTCAGAATACACGCAAACTTGAGGCAGGAACACTGAAGTTCAAAATGCACGCAGACTTGAGTCAGAACGGCCAGCTGTCTTGATTCGACGTGCCTCGACTGACACAAAATCTCTGACATTGATTGCTTTGTCAGTCACATTAAATGATGATAAGCCCTTTTTTGTATGCCAACTTGATGAAGACCGAATCTTGTTGAAGAAGATTTCAAAAATTACGCAATAGTCGGCTGAGATTTCTCGAATCCCGTGCATACATGGCATACGAGGAGACGTTTATTGACTGTCATGCTGTCAGTCATAATTATAATCTGACAAATGGTGAGCTGTCTTTGAGTACTATTTTGAACTTTGCGTACTTTTGAGGAAATGATTTGATTGAAGTCAGCGTGTCTTTTAGACATTTTCTTGATAGGCTGTATTAACTCAGCGTGACTATATTTTTGAGGCCTACAAAGCCAAGAGGTAGATCTTGTGCCACTCCACCAGGTCGTATGAAACTGGCATGCATCCTGGCTCCCGGGACTCTTTCATGTCAGCTATACATCCTCCTCACATTTATGCCGGAGACATAGCCAGTGCTATGGGCTTTGGCTTATATAGATCAAAAATGATGAATGGGATTGTGGTACTCCACTCACCGCCAATGCGGAAGGATGCCGCCGAAAAGAATGCTGAGCCTTCCCTCCTCCTTTTGAGTCATCTTGGATGAGAAGACAGAGACCGACTTCATCGACTTTCAATGTCCATGTGGAATGCAACTTGCTCGCTGAAGTAGAGGCGCTTTCCGGTACGGTCAAGCTTTCTTGCCACTCAAGTGTACGACATATGTCGTGCTTAGGCCCCTTCTTCCATTCCCTAATCAAACAAAGAGTCCACCGCCTACCCACCATATACTATATGGGTATGACGTGTAGGCACTGTGAAGCCCTTGGATTTAAGGTGATTCAATTCCGAACACTAATAGGCACCATGCCCTAGAAGGATCATCGGGGAAAGTCAGACTGTGGATAAGAACCCACCGGATGACCAAGGTCAGCTTCGAGGGAAAGACTGGTCGGTGAAGACCCTCGCTGGGTTACCTTACCTAAAAGGGTCTTTAAATGTGGGGGCTGTTCTTATTTTACCCGAGGGATTCGAATTAGCTCCCCCCCAATCGTATTTCTCTTGAAGTAAAAGAAATTCTTTGAGTTAATAAAGTGGCCTTATTTCATTCAGAATGCATTGAGAATCATAGGCTCAGAACTTGATTTGTAACTGCCCTTTGATTATCCATCGATGTAGGATTGAATGAAGAAGTCTCGAGTTGGCCATCGATCGACCCCTCCTGTCTAGTCGAGTACAAAAGGAATGAAATTGGATGCTCGTGCATTATATATAAGAAGAGACTGAACCTGGGGAAGTGTGTACGTTGTCACACTCCCTACCTTCCAAAGGTGCCTAGAGGACGGGATAGACGCAGCAGAACGACCACCCTAGGGCGGATTCCCTATCAGCAAGGGGACAAAAGAACCTTTATGAGCCTCTAAAATGTCTTTAATGCCATGACCAATAGCCTAGTTGGTCTTATACATATGACCAGTGATCAGAAAAAGAATTGCAATAGCTAAAAAATGATCTGCAATATCGCTCAGCCATAGACCTCCTGTTATTGGATCTAATCCTCCATGAAAACTCAGAAAATCTGTGAATTTTTATGAGAGTTGGTCAGAAAAACGTTCTCATCGACTATATTGAGGAGTAAGGAAAGGGCTTCCACGACAATGAGGTCCTTCTTGCATGGGCTTGGGCTTGCTTTGATGATGGGTAGGCTTGTTGTGCTTTAGCCCTTCTGTGGGCTTCCATCGAGGTTCAAAATTGTTGATGAACACCGAAAGGCCGAAGACTGTGAAAGTCAATTGGAGACGGATGTTGGCCCATAAAGGCCCTTGTCCAAAGTCGTCCCTTTTTTTCAAAGCATCTTTCTATACTATACAAAAAAAGAGTGGATTCGACGCTGCACGAAGACGGAGTTCATGGTCCGCAATCGCCTTCCAGAGTCAGAGCACCAATATTGAGAAAAGAGAAAAGAGTTTTATCGTCGGGACCAATCTTGAGGAGTCAACGGCCACGATTATGAAGGCCCGGACGTATCTTCCGCCAGGTACTTAATTACCTGAAGGGGTATCGGCTACCCCGATGGTGAGACAGAGGAGTCGCTGGAGGAGCCTACAGATTCCTTATTGAAGAGGCATGCTTCCATGCGAGCGGGTTCTTCTGTATCGAAGAGACCAAGGAAACTTTTGGCATCTAAGTCCACAAGAGCCATAATAGCTCCTCCCTTGCTCGCGGAGAAAAAAAAAGAGATTTCTTCCATAAAGGTAAATAGATTAATATCAATTTAAAGGATAAAGTTGTCCTTCTTCGCTTATCGTGTTTTCCTTGTTTGTAGGTTGCGAAGAAGAAATCTAGGTCTTTGGAGTAAGACCTGGACGAATCTTTTGAGAAAGAGGTCGTCAGCTCTTCCGAAGAGCATATCCCTCTGGCTATTGATCCCCAAGACGCTGATACCCGGGTCGATACTCCCTCTTGTTTAGACTTCAAAGAGGATGACTTTGGCGACTTGATGAAGGCACTGAATACCGACCAGGCCTCGGCGAGCGTATTGGGTTATTTTTTTGTTCATACATAACTGTATCTTTTGATTTTGATTATGGTCATGTATTTTTTTGTAGATACGCACCAAGAGGTATCTTCGTAAAATCTGGAT
Source organism: Iris pallida (assembly GCA_029216955.1). Taxonomy (NCBI): domain Eukaryota; kingdom Viridiplantae; phylum Streptophyta; class Magnoliopsida; order Asparagales; family Iridaceae; genus Iris; species Iris pallida. Next base: position 3,761,019 of record JANAVB010034615.1, on the reverse strand, counting down.
GAGCCTGCAGCTGACGCGAATGTGGCGGCTGAAGAAACCGCCGACCAACCTCTCGAGGGGTAGGGACTGAAAGGTCCCCTTGAGACCGAAATGAAAGAGATTCGAGAGTATCCCCCTCCGACTGATGCTTCAGATGCTAGTATCAGGATTGTTGCAGAAGTGGACGAGGAGGAACCGACCACTGGGTTGGCAACCAGCCTGAGACGGATAACTGAACGACCTCTACTAGATTGTCCCATAAAAGTGAGATGGAGGAGCTAGCGTTGCTGCCGAGTCCTACCCGTGCTCCAGCAACATAAAGTGAAATAGAGGAGTCGGCTCCACCACTGAGTCCTACCTCTGTCCCAGTAACGGTGGTCCCTAATATTGGCGAGTCTTCTAAGACGGCTCTTGACCAGAGTGAGATTCTCGTGGTAGGAGACCCGGCTCCTGTTTACGTACCCTAGGGGACCGTGACTGGGGTAACCCCGTCAGAGACATTATCCTCTACTGTCATGACCCGCACCTAGTGTAAGGGTACAAGTGCGAATATCGCCCAGCCTACGTCGCAGAATCGGCGGTAGAATGTTGTTCTAGGTCACCATCTAAAATAACTCACACAACTATATAATGTACTTGTCTTAAATCTCAACTCTGAACGGAGGACATATATAAAAATAATATAACTCAATCACAGTCTAAGCACGATGGGATAACACATAATTCTATAACTGAAAGAAAACAAATAATAACTACTAAATGAAAATATCCCAAAACAACTCAAAACAAGTCAAGTCTCAAATTATTACAATTCAAATTCTAAACATGAATTACATAGCAAGTATACTAAACTAGTCTCCCGATCACACCTGAGAGTCGGGGCCAAAGGTTACTAATCCCTCTCCAGATCCATAGTAAGTAGGGTATGTATCCTCAGGGCTATCATCTATAATATTTTCAACAAGTCCAGTCGGGATATGAACGAATACATCTCATCAAAAAAATCCAAGTAAATGACAAAGACTATAAAACAATTATAGACAGTTATATTGATGAAGCATGGGAGTTTTAGACAGTTTAAGTTGTAAAGCAACAGTTAAAAATAAGGAAATTAAATGCTGTGAAACATAATGTCATGTCAATAAAGACTGTAAATAAAAGCTAGCTAAACTAGAATAATGTGATATGAGTCCAGGTGGTACACTGTAGGTCAAGTGTGATTCCAATCAATGATTCAAGTAGGGTGATTGTTGTAATGATCCTTGTGATGATTCTAGTGGTGATTCTAGTAATGATTCTAGACAGTACAGAAAGGTTTATTTTAAAATACTGAGATTGACATCTAAACGGCTAGGGGTAATCCGGCACATCACACGCTTGCCTTCACTTCTTGATATGTAGAAATATATAAATAGTAGTACATTTGTGTGTATGTATATATAGGTTTTAACTATAGGATATAGCTTATGGATTAGTGTGTTAGTTTAGAAATGACCCAATAGGCCTAACTTGGCATAGTTGACTAGCAAGTTGACCAAGTTGACAAAAGTCAACTTTGGGTCAAACTTGACCTAGACTTGACCCAAATAGACTTAAAATGAATAGATAACTCAAGTTTGACCTAAATTTGGGATAATAGACTAGTTGACTTAGGGTTGACCTAGTTTGACCAGAATGGTTGACCATAGTTGACCAGAGTTGACCAAGAGTTGGCTTTGACATAGAATGACCTAGAAGCATGTAGTTTGTATTGTGAACTTCATTTATTCTATCTTGAATACATTATAACCTGTAATACTCTAAATAGGATATTGTGACTCTAGGTTGGACATCTGTATTCATCAGTCACTCAGGGTATCAGACAAGTACATTCTCTGATAGTTCTTTTATTTACTTGTCAATTTTTATATTTCAGTTCTAGTCAGTTCTATTTGATCTCTGTTACAAACACGGATTAATATTTCTGGAATTCATGTATACGACACACACACCTAACTTGTCTAGCCTATATTACAAGAACCACTACAAGAATATAAACACAAGCTATACATATGTACACCCAGCAACATAAAGTGAAATAGAGGAATCGGCTCTGCCGTCGAGTCCTACCTCTGTCCCAGTAACGGTGGTCCCTAATATTAGCGAGTCTTTCAAGACAGGTCTTGACCAGGGTGACATTCTTGTAGTAGGAGACCCGGCTCCTGTTTACGTCCCCTTGGGGACCGTGACTGGGGTAACCCCATCAGCGATATTATCCTCTACGAAGCTCAGTTCCGGCAATGTTGGAGATCTGCTCAGGCCGGTAGAAATTTACGTTTCGTGGGTGCCTAGGTTAGAGTCTCCCCGGAGAGAGGTTGATTAAAATACCTCGATGGCTTGAGATTCCACCGGAGAGGTGGTAGTTGTTTTGCCGAGTGTTGTCTTTCAAGAGGCCAAATTGCTACTGAGTTCTGCTACCTCCGACTTTACTGTCCGTCCGGCTTGCGTAGGATTCTCGACAATGCCTCCCATGATGCCTCAAATATTGGCTGAGGTAGATGACTATATAGCGTTCATTATCGAGAGTTTTTATAAGATTTTCAATAGGGGTTATCCATAGTTCTGGAGCAAAGCTGGTCTTTTGCAGTGGCTAAGTCATCTGCACTTCCGCAGGTGGCCGCCATGAGATGCCATCTGGGTTATGAGGCTATGGTCGATTTTTTAGAGGTATCTGTTGGCAAGTTATACCACCGTTTAACTGAACTCCAGGCCCCCAGAAAAATGATTTCACCTTGCTAATAGAGGAGGAATGGCGTAGGTTTAGAGACCCGGGTCAGCCTGTAAGAGATCTTGGGTAAGCGCGTGGCTAAGATTAATGATAAGATCCTTCTGCTGCAGGAACAACGGACCCAAATCTTGGCTGAGTCTCGGCAAGCGGTAGTGTAAACCCCCTAAAAGTTTTAGTGTTTTTTAAATTCTACTTAAAATACTTTACAGTATTTTTAATATTTACTTGACTTTTTAATTTTAGATTTTTGTTAATATTATGGTACCAGCTAAATGCTACATTGTATGCATACATAATAGGACCATTTTATGTAACAAAGACTTCAAAGAAATATTTTACTATTTTTGAAGAATTTAAGAATTTTATTATTACATTTATTTTTATTTTAATCGTTCCTGTATTTCCTTAAGTACTAAAAATACTTGTATTTAAAATATGATAATTTTTGCTATTAATAATAATAGCAAGGATTGCTACATTTTATATAATAGCTGCATAAGTATGTACAATTATTTATTAGAATATTTTAGAAAATATTTAAGAATTTTAGATATTTTTATTATTTTCTAAGTTATTAAATAACAAATAAATATTTAGTAACTTCTATTTTATTATACTTAAATATAATAATTTTTGCTATTAATAATAATAGCAAGGATTGCTATATTTTATATAATAGCTGCATAAGTATGTACAATTATTTATTAGAATATTTTAGAAAATATTTAAGAATTTTAGATATTTTTATTATTTTCTAAGTTATTAAATAACAAATAAATATTTAGTAACTTCTATTTTATTATACTTGTGAATGAATATTTTACAATCCGAAGGTTATATATATATTTTATATATATAAAATATATATATATATATATTTTTTTATATATATAAAATATATATATATATATATATATATATATATATATATATAAAATATATTTTATTATTTTTTTTATTATATATATATATAATATATATTTTTTTATTATATATATATATATATATATATATATATATATATATATATATATATATATATATATATTTGGCAGCAGGCAGCTGGAGTGAGCACGTTCCGATCGGGCGCCCCCCTCCTCGCCACTCCGGCCACCGCCCCGGCCGGTATATGGTGGGTCGGCTGGCCTGTTGGCCTCCCTGGCCCTGCCACGCCCATCACCGTCTTCGCCCCCCTAGGAGGCTGCACCTGGCCCTCCTCCCCAGGCTGGTCGGACTGCGCCTGACCTACCTTCCCGTGGAGCCCCCCTCCTCTGCCCGCCGGCATCCCGCCGCGCGGCCCCCCTACCTTCGCTACCCCGTACCCCCTTTTTCCAGTCGGCGCCGCCGCCCGCCTCGTCGCCAGAGGCGTCACCGGTCTAGGGGTACCTCTGCGCCGGCTACTGCTCTGCCTGGTGCGCTCGTTCAGCCACCACCACCTCTTGTCGCCCCTCCTGCGGCTCTGCCGGGTGCGTCTTCCCGCCCATACCCCCCACTCTCCGGCACCTCCCCCCATCGTCGCTCCTTTCTCGTGGTCGGTGCCCCCCACCGCAGCGGCGGTCCCCACCGCAACGTCGCCTACTCTCTCATGGCCGGTGCTTCCCTCCACAACGGCGTCTCCTCCCTCCTGGAAGGAGCCTCCCACCTCTGCGGAGGCCGAGTTCATAGCCATCCGGTGGCCGACCCCCCCCGCCCCTTTTGGCTCTCAGCGGCCCTGGTCCGGTCAACGCATCCTCCTCTCCACCCTCCTCAGCGCACTCCCTGCGTCGGCGGCCCCCTTCTCGTGGGCCTTGGCGGCCGTACAGCGGCCCGCGACCACCGCTCCGGCCACCGCGACGCGCCCCCATCCTCGGCGAGCCTCCAGACGTCCTCCTCGGCGAGTTTCTTCCCCCCTCCGTCGACGGTCGGTGTTCACCAGCCGGCAGCGTCGCCGCCCTCGACGTCCGCCCCCAGCTACGAGCTCCAGAGCTTCCCGAAGTCGCATGCGGGCAGGACCGTCCGCTAGCCGCCGGCCATCCATGGCCTCCCGGAGGTCGAGCCCTCGGCTCCCTCCGCCCGGCGGGCTGCCTTACCCCCTCCTTTCCCCTTACCACCCCTCTACCCCTCCATCTCCCCCGAGCGCCGCCCTGTCCGCCCCACCGACGGCCGTTAGCGCCTCGTCCCCTGATCCCCGCCCCCTTGCCATCCCCTCCCCGTCTCGCCGGAAGTCGGCCCCCTCATCGCCGGCGTTCACCTGCCACACCTCCTCCATCGCCTCGCCTCCGCTCCGCATGACGCACCGGCGATGGGCCCGAGGCACCTCGTGCAGTTCGCCAGCCTCGTGTTGCGCGCGATCGCTTGGGGCAGTGCACCCGCTCCTAGGGCCCCGTGCCCACCTAACCATCTAGGGCGACGTGCCCACCCCCCAACAAGCTCTCTCGGGTTGCGTGCCTGGCATAACCCCGTGCATGCCGCGGTTTTGTATTTTCAAATTTTTTGAAACTTTGCTTTTCAAAAAATTTCGAAATGTAGATTTTTCAGAATTTTGGTCCCTCAAAAATCCTAAAAATCCAATATTTAGAATTTCTACATGTTGTTTTAATTTGCTTGCTTATCAGGGCTTTTTTGTGTTTTCCAGCCCTGCACCTGTATAGCTCTTCATGAGCTCGCCTTCGTTTTTTTTATTAAAATATATATATATATATATATATATATATATATATATATATATATATATATATATATATATATATATATATGTATATATATACACACACACACACACACACACACACACACACACACACACACACACACACAAGAAATATAAAAAAATATATATACATATATATACACACACACACACAAGAAATTTACATGGGCATTATTGAGTTACATGGATATATAGTTATATTATAGAGAGATATTTTTATATATGAACAAAAATATTTAGAGATTTATTTAAGAATATTTTTAGAGTTTTTAATATATGTAATAATATTCATTGAAAAAAGGGAAGAACAAAAGCAAAATAAAAAATAAAATTCAACCCAGCCAAACCTACCACCCGCATATACCTAGCCCAACTCATGTGCAACCCAATTCCCTTAATAAATCGAACAAAAGTTCTGTCACATATAGCGGAAGCTATATATGCATCAGAGAACAAAAGATCGAGAGAAAGGTTTCGAACCCTAAGTCTTCCCCCTCCTTCCCGTCCACCCCGCGGTGACCCCGACCTGCACGTGTGTCATCCCGGTGGCCGCCGGCCAGGCGCAAAAAACTTACCGCAGTAGTCAATAGAGGCTGTGCGATAGTGCCACTTCGACATTCGATTTTTTTGCGTTCGTTCGATCGATTTATGATCCGTTTTTACTGGTACGTTCACAACCTATCCGACTTCATCTCCTTTCAATTAGTTTGATTTAAGTTGCACTGTACGAATCATAGATCGAGCCCAAAGTTGGCAAAAATTTAGTTCATAAACAGAGTTTAAACAGTTCCCAAACCCCCAAGTTTTCATCCAATTATCTCCAAAAATATTAACTGTTTTTAGAATCTAAATGAACAAGTTTTTAGAAGGCATATAAAAGATTAAAAACCAGTTTGTAGTTCCTATTTTCATTCAGCGTGTGCAAAGAAATTCGATTCCAAAAATCAAGAAAAACATACTTTCTAAAACTAGATTTTTAGGAAAATTTCTCCGATACGGTGTGCGTCCCGGCAAACCGGGTGACATGGTCACAACCCATAAGAATCGAAAGGTGTGTATGGATGTTATCGACGTGTGGGAACTGATGAAACTCGATTTTGTTGTGCGTGCACGACGAAATCAGTGATTATCCGTCGGATTGAGATGAAACTTGCGACAACTAGGTCGTATCATTTTTTTGGTCCTGCGTGCCATGTTTGGTCCGATTCTGAGAAGGTCGACCGGAACGCTATTTTGGCTGGCCCGCGACCCGATTAAATGAGCAAATTTGTGCACGACCCACAGGAATACAACTTTGGACATACTATTGGGTTCTCTCATTAAATCGGACCCGTAGACATGTAGTTTAACGACTTTAGAGACCATAGGCATTGGCACGCTTTTCGGTGCAATATGGGTCCAATATCGTATTTGCTATAAAAAATCAAAGACAGGTATTACAGAACACTGAAATTGATTGCAAACTCGCTTGTACAAAGAAAAGCCTAGAAAGAAATCCTAGGAAACAATCTAAGTATAATTATTTAGTTTTGATTATGGAGGGTGACGGCGGAGGCTCGGGAAAGTGCTATTAACTCTGCCTTACTCCGTGGACTATCTGACGCAGTCTTTAGATCTTGAAGAAATTGCTTTCTTGAAGGTTGCCAGCCTTTTGAAGGGGTGTGGCACCCTGCTGTTTATAATAGAATGTATGTTGAGCCGCATAGACGGCCTGCGGCCACATGGCTGATTAGCACATAAAGACCCGCTCTTTGGCTGCCATCTATCGATTTATTGGGATTTTGTTGCAGCAAATCTGGGTAGTTAAGGACTTGGTCAGATTGTCACGTGTCCTGTCGTAGGGATCATTTTTTAGCTGCATAGATCACTCAATTTTTGACCATGTGGGGCCGCGTGAGCCTCATGCGGCTTAAGTCGTAAACTTCCTTAGTCCAGACATAGCTTAAGGATTTAAGCCGCATAGATTCTGTATTTTGGCCTCATAAAGCTCATGCGGCTTGGACCACAGTAACTCTTGGCTGCATGAAGTTTGAAGACTCTCGGGCAGCATATGTCTGAGCCACATAAGGTTCATGCGGCTTAGATGACACTTCTTCTGGCAGCATGAAGGTGTACAAACTCTGCTTTTGGGCGACGTCCCACGTCTTATCTTTTTTGTCAAAGTGTCAGAGTTGTCATTTTTGTCAGTTTTGACAGGACTTGTCAGCTTTATCAGACGAACTGCTCCTCTTGGCCGCATATCTTCCTTCTGCAGCTGGTTGTCGACGGGCCGCATATGTCATTGAACCAGTAATGCGGCTTTCCTTTATGAGAACCGGTTTGGCCCAAATTATCTATACGACAATTTGTAATCCGCATGAACCCCACATTTTCAGGCATATACAAGACCCCCTTCAAAGTTTTCAAATTACAAATTTGGAATACTTTGAATAAGAAGCATGAAAATATGTCAAGCCGCAGGGAGTCTTCAAGTTGTTGGAAGTTTTTCGAACTGCAGAGAGATCTTGAGTCATAGGGAAATCCTGAGCCGCAGAACAAATCTTGAGTCGCAGGGACACTTTGAGCCGTAGAGAGCCTGCCAGCTGTCACTGCTGTATTTAATTTTCTTAATTCGATTGTGGATCTCTTTTCAAGATAAAAGCCGACGGTTACTGGGGATAAAGTCCCCAAAAGTCGACATTATCTTTAATGATCTCGAGAACCGAAGAGACGCTCGACGATTATTAGGGATAAAGTCCCCAAACGTCGTCCTTATCCTTAATGATCTCGAGAATCAAAGAGTCTCTTCTCAGCAACTCTATAAATATGAGTCATTCAGATAGAGAGATTTTTCTTTTTTACCTTCTTCTTCTTCGACTTCATCATACTTTCTGCTATGGCTCCAAAAGCTTCTAGGTCGACTGGTGCGGCGGCCAAAGGAAAAAGACTTGCTTCTCCGTCGAGAGTGACGGACGCTCTTTCCATTCATTCTGACGTGCAACCTCCTCTTAAGAGTAAGGATAGTGAGCAGACGATGACTGAAATTTTGAATGGCCACAGCGCATATTTTCATGCGCGGGCCTGTCATATACTGCCTCTGCTTTAAGCCTGGTCGATGCATGCCCTATTTCATTTGGACCACATGTGTTCTGAATGATAGTGCCGCATGAACTGAGCCGCATGACCGTTGCTCATTCAAACTTGAACCACACAAGTGCCTCAAGATCGATCTATATAAACATTTCATGACTGAGCCGCATAGGTGCCGCATGAGCACTTTATGATCGGGCCGCATGAATATTGTAAGGTTGGGCCGTGTGATTGCCTCGTGACTGATCCGCACGAGTATTGGGCCGCATGAGTTTTTTATGACTGAGCCGCATAAGCACCTCATAATTGAGCTGCATGATAATGACTAAGCCGTATAAATGCTGCATGAGTACTTCATGAAGCCGACCTCATGACTTTGGGCTGTATGAGTTATGTTTTGGCTGGGCCGCATAACTGGCTAGACCGCATAACAGAGTTCTTTGTTTTCTTGGTGCTAAATCCCCTTTTTCCCATGTTTTTGTAGGGATCTGGCTAGCAAACTTCTTCAGGACCGGTGTCGACGATGGAGTAAAAATACAATATTCTGGCGCCTACATCAGACAGCTCAAAACTCCACATGCTTCGGAAGAGTTTTCCACGCCTTTTTCGCATACACATCAAACAACTCAGGACACTTTATGCTTCGGAAGAGTTTTTCCCAGGTGGTAGGAAGGGCCTTTATACCTCGGAGAGTTGGACGGTGGTCAGGCATCGTTATGAACGTCCTGCCTTCACGGCTCTCCAAGTAGGCGAAACCACCATCAGGGACCATGTTTCGAAGGTATGGTCCTTCGGGGGAGCGTGGCTAAAGCATCCGCAATACGGAGGGGAGGATAGCATGCTATATTTGTCCTCCTTCCGGCAGCTCCTTGGAGATTTAACAGCTTTGTTTGCTTCTCAGCAGTAAAACATAACTTCCTTCGAGGGCCACGAAACTGCTAGAAGACGAAGGGCTGTCAAACCAAACTATGTATTGCCAGATTTTCCTTTCTTTGTTTTCTGCTATTGATGTAGTCCTAGGAATGTAACTGATCTTGAATAAGCATAGTATGTTCACTCTATTCCTTATTTATGGCATTTTGTGGTACTTGTACTAGAGGGCCTAATATAGCATTTGTAAAGGACATCCCACTGGGGGATTTTTGTGGACCTATTGCCCTTTTGTGCATCTGGAAATGCGAGCAAATAGATTTGAATGATATTTTGTGGACCTACTACTCTTTGGTACACCGATGGTGCGAGTAATAGATTAGGATAACTTTTATGGACTTATTACCCTTTTTGTGTACTGGCGATGCGTACTGATAATAAGTGGGAAGAAAACCAACATATTTACTCAAGATTTGAATGATATTTTGGGACCTACTACTCTTTGGTACATCGGTGGTACGAGTAATAGATTGGGATAATTTTTATGGATTTATCACTAATTTTGTGTACTGGCGATGCGAGTACAGATAATAAGTGGAGAGGAAACCAACATATTTACTCAGAGGTAATGAGGACGTGGTAAATATGGGTCATAACAAAGCCTTCCTACTCAGAGGTAATGAGGACATGGTAGGAGTAGGCATAATAGGGGTACACAGAACAACTCAGAGGTGCTATCAACGTGAAAGTTCTATGCATCGGGTAATTTGTTTGTGATGGATGGGAAAACAACTCAGAGGTAATATGGACGTGATTGTTTTTTTCATTGGGGGATTTTGTGGACCCATTACCCTTTTTGTGCACTGATGGTACGAGTAATAGATTAGGACAAGTTCTATGGACCTACTACCCTTCTGCGCACTGGTGGTGCGGGTAATAGATTTTGAGGCAAATTCTTGGTGGAGAAAAGCTATGACCAGGAAGTTCATAGATATGACCAAGAGATGAGATATGAATTCATTCGGAGTAGTTAGAGAGTAAGTTCAGTGGTACCTGAGGGTACATAACTCAATAATTTAGGAGATTTGAAGTCAGAGTGTAAGTTCAGCGATACCAGAGGGTATATAACTCACAATCTGAGAGATGGAAGGTATCGTTTAGATATAGTATTTCTTGAGGAACTTTCCGTTGATGGGCATCATGAGCAAGTCTCCATTTTATTTTGCGAGATGGTACGCGCCGTTGGAGAACACGGTCTCGATGACGAACAACCCCTCCTATTTAGGCTGGAATTTGCCGGGGGGCTTGTGAGTCATGACCATTGGTCTGCGAATGGCCAAGACAAGACCGCCAACTTGGAATATTCTCTGTTTGACTTTCTTGTTGAAAGCCCGGGAAATGTGCACTTGGTAGAACTCTATGCTTTGTTGAGCTTATAAACGCTTCTCATCTAATGCTTCCAACTCTTGCAGCCGTCGGCGGTAGTTATAGTCCGCCGTTAACCGGTAGGTAAGGGCCACTCGAAGTGAGGGGATCTGAGTCTCCATTGGAAAGACTTTCTCGCTCCCGTAAACCAAAGAGAACGGTGTATTTCCTGTAGCCGTCCGAATTGTCGTGCGATACGCCCATAAGCACTCACTAAGCTTTTCATTCCAGTCGTGTTTGTTTGCAGACACGAACTTTTTGAGGAGCTTGATTATGGTTTTTTTGAAAGCTTCAGCCAGACCGTTGGCCAATGGGTTATATGCTGTCGAAGCCATGTTATGAATCCGATTTTTGTCACAAAATCGATAGAAAGCGTGGCTTGCGAACTGCGGACCATTGTCGTGAATAATCCTCCGGTGTAGTCCAAAACGGTAGATGACGTGATGCTTTATGAAGCTAATCACGTTCTATATCTTAACCTTTGCCAACGGAACAGCTTCCGCCCATTTGGAGAAGTAATCGGTGATTGCAAGTATGAACCGATGCCCTCTAGACAACGACGGGGTGATTGGCCCAATGATGTCTATTCCCCATGCTTCGAATGGCCAAGAGGCCACTTTCAGATGCAAGAATTCAGATGGCAGATGTATAAAATCTGCATGGATCTGGCAAGCCTTGCACTTCTTTGCATAATCAACTGCATCTGCAACCATTATGGGCCAGTAATAACCTATCCTCTTACAATTTTGGGCCAGGATGGTGAGCCCCAAAAGTACCGTCATGAGCTTCATGTAGGGCTTTTTTGGCTTCTGCATTTGACAGGCATCTTAGTAGTAGCCCATCGTAGGATCGTCGATATAACATTTTTGTCTCCATATCGTAGAAGAATCTGAGGGAGTGTGTTCTGATTGAGGTTGCTTCCTTTACATTCTCTGGCAGAATTCTATAGATTGCAAAGTCGATGAGCGGGCGTCTCCAGTCTTGTATGTCGTTGGTTATCTGGGCAGAGTAACTCATACCCAGTTGAAGATTGTTCCTGGGGCAGACCAGTTCATGGCCTATTATGTAGACTAGATGATGAGTGTCATTTAGAAGCGCCAAGGAAGCAGCGAGACCTACTAGGGCATCGACTTCGATATTTTGGAGCCTAGGAACGTGCTCTATAAAGAACCCCTCCAAGGTTGCAATGATGGCAATTGCTGTCTGAAAATAGGGAATCAGGTCCTCGTTGTGAACCTCGTATAAATTTTGGATCTGGTTAGCAAACCAATTATGAGTCACCATATGCTTCTAGGTACCTGATCTCCACTTCTTTTACGAGTTGGAGCCCGATGACTAGAGCGTTATATTCGGCTACGTTGTTCGAACAGGGTGCTGTAAGAGAATACGCCCGGTTGACTACTAGTCCCGAGGGAGAAATTAATACCACCCCGACTCCAGCAATGATATTACCTTGTGGCCCCGTTCTTGAAGCACCGTCGAAGAACATTCGCCAAATAGCGTCGTACGAAGTCATGTTCGAGGCGACAACTTCATCGGGAATTTCTTCATAAATTCTGGCTATTTTTAAGCCTGGATGGGATGCTAAGAAGTCAGCCAGGGCTTGACCTTTGATAGCCTTCTGCGGAACAAAAACAATATCGTATGGGGATAATTGTATCGCCCAGGTGGCCAGACGAGAATTGAGTGCGCCTGGCTTAGTCATGAGAACCCTGAGAGGATTAACTCATGAAACAACATGGATGGTCTGCCCTATCACATAGTGTCATGTTTTCTGAATGGCAAACACTAGGGCAAGGCACTCCTTCTCCACGGCGATGTACCTATGTTTCGGTCCTACCATCATTCGACTGAGGTATTAAATGGCTTGTTGATGTCCCGCATCATTATTCTGTGCTAGCAGAGCACGGAGGGAGTGTTCCATCGCCCGTACATAGAGCAGGAAGGGCTTTCCGGCAACCGGGGCTACCAAAACTAGCAGATTCATCAGGTACTCCTTAATATCATCGAAGGCACGCTGACATTTCTTGTTCCATACAAAAGAGACACCTTTTCTCATGAGTTGAGTAAAGGGTTGACATCGTCCAGAGAGGTTAGATATAAACCTCCTGATATAGGCTAGTCTTCCCTGAAGGCCGCGGAGTTCGTGGAGATTCCTTTGTGGATTCATCTCCAGGATTGCTTTTGTTTTGTCGGAATCTATGTGGATGCCCCGGGAAGTAATGACGAAGCCCGAGAACTTTCCGCTGGACACCCCCAGGAAAGACTAGGTAGGATTCATCTTCAGGTTGTGTGCCCGCATAAGGTAGAACACTGTTCTCAAATCATGTAAGTGATCGTTTTTGGAGTGACTCTTAACGACGATGTCGTCAACGTAACACTCCATCGTCTTGTGCAAATGATCTCTGAAGATGACACTCATAGCTCGTTGAAATGTAGCACCGGCGTTCTTCAGGCCAAAGGGCATGACCGTATAACAATATACGTCGATCGACGTTCGAAATGATGTATGCTTCTCATTATCAGGAGACATCTTGATTTGATTGTATCCTGAAAATCCACCCATAAAAGACATGTGCTGAAGCCACACATATTATCGATCATTATATCGGTGATCGAAAGAGGGAATTCATTCTTAGGGCATGCCGTATTCAGATTGCGAAAATCGATACAAATTCAGATTTTCCCGTTCTTTTTGATGACTGGCACTACGTTGGCTACCCAGTCTGGGTGCTGCTCTTTACGGATGAAACCGCTAGCTATAAGCTTGTTCACTTTCGCTTCGATGGAATTCATGATGTCTGGACGAAATCGTCGCTGCTGTTGCTTGACTAGTTTTACGTCCGGATAAATGTTGAGCTTATGGAGTGCAATCTCGGGGTTTAGCCATGGCATGTCTTCATAGCTCGAGGCAAAGACATTGATGTATTCTCTGACGAGTTGTAACAACGACTCCCGTTCGCCGTCTGTCAGGCTTTTACTGACGAAGATTGGCTTTGGAGAGGTTTCATCACCGAGGTTAACTTGTATAACCTCATCCTCAGTGGGAGGATCACGATGTTTGAAGCATTTCTCCTATTATGTATCTAGTTGCTGGACCCACGGCTCCAACTCAAGTGGTACAAGTAGGTCTTCGTCTTCCTTTTCGATATCAGTGGATGTCATGTTGACAGATAGTGTCTATTTGAATATATCTCCAATACTGCTATCGAAGTCATAAATGGGTGACTCGAATGAATGAGAGTGCCACTCACATTCTTCATCAGAACTTTCGAGCGTTATTGGTGGAGTAACATACTCGAGGTCGAGTCTGGATTTGTGATAATGATCCTGAGGTTCCCTGTAGGTACCGACGGCTGTAGAGGCAATCGTCAACCACTGCCATGATTTAAACCCGGGGTAGCCTCCATGTCATACCCCTGCTTTTGCATAAAGTATTTGGCTTGAGGACTATACAAGTAGAGCGGTAGTCTTCCAGCGTCGGGTCCGAGGTCGGACTCTTGTGGCATGAAAGATTGAGGACCTTCTTTTCGGCCAAAGATGATTGTGTCATCCCATCCTCTTCTGTCTTGGACCGGGAAATAAGCACCTTTTATGGAAGCAAGTCAATTTGGGGTATGGACGGTTGTCACCCGTGTGTGCAGGCTAACGTCTAGACAGTCCCGTACGGCATACGTTAGATTAGGCTTATCATAATCAGAATAGTCTAACGGCAGCCTCTTATTGATGAAATAAGGAATTTTATCCACATGGATTACATCATCAGGAGAGGGGCTATCCACCTGTATAACCAAGTATTTGGCGAGTTCTTCGTCCTCCTTGGCTACCCCCTGCGAGCTTGGAAGTCGGGATGCTGTCTTGGGCAACTTGACCATCAAGGGTTCAGCTTGAGGTATTGACTTGCCTGAGAGTGTTGGATCGACACTTGGCTGCTGACTCGTCTTGGGAAGACGGATGACAATTGGCCCAGCAAGGGACTTTGTGTCTCTCGGTCGCCTTTGATTTGATTTTGGCAATCAAATTACCATCGGCCTTGCATCTTCCTGTTGCCTTTGATTGGATTTTGGCAGTCGGATCACCATTGGCCCTATGACAGGTTTTGGCTCCTGGCTGGATCTCGGGAGACGGATGACTATTGGTTCCAACTGCGTAGGTGTGGAAGGAGAACCGAGCACCTCTTTATGCAAGATTGCGACAAGGGGTGCGGCCTTGCCCGATTTACGGGCTTGGAGACGAATTCTCAAGGGTTCTTCTGGCCCTGTGATGGCTTCCAGCTCGCCAGTTATATGTTTCCTGGAATCGTCATATAGACAAGCCTCCGATGAGTAATAAGATTCAACCCTTCTGAAGGGATCAATGTCGGCGAATTCAGTTTTCACGGAACCGTGCTTACTGACATACTTGAAACACTGATGAAGGATGGATGGCATGATCATATAGTCATGTATCCACGGACGTCCCAGGAGAATGTTGTAGGAGGTGTCTGCATCTATGACGTAGCAGGTAACTTCTGTCTTCAGGTCACCAATCTGGCACTTCAATTGGATTTTCCCTAGGGGTAGCTTCTTCCTGAGTTAAAATCGCTAATGGCAATGTTGGTTGCTGCTAGCCGATGCATAGGGATGATAAGAAGTTAGAGCAGGCTTTTCGGGATGATGCTTATTGACGAGCCAGGGTCGATTTACATCCGATCCACCTTGATGTCGCCTATGTATCCAGTGTAGTACAAGGGGCGATCATGCAAATTAGACTTGATCAACATGTCCTGAGGAGTAAATATGATGTTGGGCATTGCATTTGCGCTATCGCCGCCCTATAAATCTGCTGGCGGGTCTTCCCCTGGAGGCTTGACCTGAGCTAAGTATGCGTCAGCATTCTGGAGTGCTTCGCTTAATGCGACATGAAGATCCTTGGAGAGCCTTAGGAGCTTGTATAGTGACAACTTTGCTGGCGTATTAGCCAATTATGCTAATATGTCGAAGTTGTAAGGTCTCTCCAGTCCCTGAGGTGCATCATTGCGGAGTGGCCTATCGAAGCAAGTTTTCTTTATTTTGGACTTATCCGCCAGTGGAAGCTGAGATGGCCTTGGAACATCAGAAGGAGGCAACGTTGCTGGTTGAGGATCTTCGGTTGAACTATCCCGTACGGGCTGGACTTGTGCTCCAGACCGGGTAACAATGGCTGCAGCTTCCTCAGCCTCGGCTGAAATTGTATGGCAGGATCTAGACTTCTTACCCTTTTTCTTGCTAGTAGGAGATGACACCCCCTGGATAACTTCGGGCACCAAGTCTGGATGCACCCACATGATCTCTCCTCGCGATGTGGTGAGAGGTACCAATCCAGATGTTTGGCTCCGGACGAGTGGAAGATTAGTAACTTCCATCGTTGCCCGAGGGACAGGTATGACCCCGTCTGGAGTGCTTATTCGAGGGAAGTCGCCAAAATGAATAGACACCATATTTGCCACCACGGTAACCTCTTTAAACTCTATAGACAAAGCTTTGGAGTCGATAAGACCCTGAATGTACCGCTTCAATTGGAAGCAATCATGAGTGGCATGATGGACATAGCGGTGGAAGTGACAATACTTTGGGTCCTTTATTTTTGCTGCTCGGGGCTCGCACCTTGGTGGAGGAAGCTGGATCCTACCCCCTTGTAAGAGCATATCGAAGATAGATTTGACATGACTATCTTCAAATGAGTAATTAACCTTGGGCTACGGACCTTTCGCCTATTTTTGTTCGGGCTTCGGAGTCGCATCAGTGACCGTGGCCTGTTTGTCTTTATTGTCCCAATTAGTGGTGGTGCCACTGTTGTTGTTACTGGAGGTGGAACCAGGACGTCTGCCCTTATCTTCTCCATCTGGGATGTGTAATCCCAGCTGGTGTGACTTCTTTAATTTTGCCTTTGCGTTGGTAGCACTTATGATGAAGGTCGTCCAATCCCTGAACTGATCGTCACCCATCCAGAGGCTAATTGCAGGGAGCATCTTCTTTTGGCAGATTTCAATCAAGGAGCTCTCAAGATTGTCTTGGAGCAATCTCATCGCGGTTCGGCGGAACCGCTCGATATAGTTCCTTGTTAGCTCCCTTTCTTTCTGAACGACGTCCAAGAGAGACGACATCGTTACATCATGCCCCACTTCATAAAATCTTTCCAGGAACATGTTCGAAGCCGTCAAAAGAATGAATGCAGTTGTCGGGAAGGTTGCGATACCAGTCGAACGCGATTCCCTCTAATGCCACGATGAATAATCGTGTGAGGATGGCGTCACTATACGGCAAATGGTCGGTTGTGACCTCAAAGTAAGTCATGTACCGACTAACAGAGGTCTTTCCATCATAAGAATCGATATGGAACGACTTGTACCGTGGTAAAAAAGGTACGTCTCTCCATGCAACGAGATATGGCTACTGTATTCTGAGATCCTGAGAGGAGTCTCGGGCATTGAACATTGTTCGAAGTTCTTGGACTTCCCTCCTTGCCCCCTTGGCTTCATCTGCAGCTGAAGGAACGGATGCTACTAAGGGATCATCACCCAAAGGAGGGGCGGTCGTGTTGGAGTCCGCATTGACTGCGGGTCCCAGGCTTGTTTGTCCGGGCGTCCTCACTGGTTGAGTTGGCAAGGCGGCTTTGATCTCGTCCACGGACTTGACCAAGGACAGGAGTATGGCGTCCAGCACTTCTAGCCGATGTTGGTCAGAAGGTGCTTCATGATCATCGTCAGCCACAAAGACTGTCCTCACGTGGGTAGAGGTATAAGAGATTATGGCAGAGGTACTCTCTGTGCCATCCCCTTGTATAGAGAAATAGTCAGGGAATGTCGAAATATCAACTTTCTCTGACTCGGAAGGGGTATTACCACCTGTACAGGAAGTCGCATCGTCTTGGTGAGGGTGGTGGCCCTCAGGAAAATCCAAGTCTGTTTCACAGTTCTTGGGGACCTTTACCCCCTGTATGTGCTCTTGGTACACCGGGTTGTCGCATACATTGAGGGGACTGTTACCCCCAGCTTTATCTACTATCAAGGAGGCCGAAGGCGCACCCCCGGGTGCCGGATGCTTCTTTTTGGATCGAGTGCCTAAATAGACACCCCCTGTGGTTGTCGATGGGAACCCCCAGATGAGGGTCTCTTTGCAATATTGGCTGAGATGGCCAGGCTGGAAGAGCCTATCTTCTTTCCTCCCTTGCCAGGAGAAACCTTTTGAGTTGAATTACAGGAGGCGAAAGGAAACTCCTCGTCCCCTGGAATTTGCACATGTTTCTTGAGTTATTGTCGGACAGGTGCTGGCTGCTACAATCGCTGGAAAACTGACTGGCGATCTTCAGGTGCTGCTGATTTGCCGCAGCAGCAGTTGATGATTACTTGGGTGTAACGACGCCCCGAGAGGGACTCATTGCATGCTGACGGTGTCATCTTGCGTTTGTGAGTAATCACGTCACGTAAGTCGGTAGGAAGCTGTTCTATTTTTGCACCAAACTTGTGAACTCGGGTATCCCGAGCACACGGGTGCTTAGGTATCATATTTGTTCCCTGATCCGTGGCTAGTAAAAGTACTTGTTCTGGATCATTAGAGGGAGACTTTAAAGACCCACCCTGTCCGTTAGCCCTGGCGGACTGGACGCGGGTGGTTCTGTACAACTTTCCGTCAGGAGCCCGTTTAACAGTCAACGGGGCCCGCTGACAGTCAACAACTTGGACAGTTGACTGGGCTGGTTGAGCCCGTACTTCCCTAGGCTTCTGTGACTTAGCGCCCAAAGGTGCATAGTAAAAAGAGTCCAGATTGATACATCCTACATCCTCAGGGGGCCGCATGGCATCAGGCCTGCATGAGAGGCGGTCGAACACAGAGCTTCTGACAGGGCCGCATGAGACATCCTGTCTGAGGCTAGGATTGGCAGTCGCATGGACCATCTTCTTGCGGCAAGAGCTGGCTGTCGCATGGACCCTCTTCCTGCGGCCAGAGTTGGTTACCGTATGAGTTGTCTGCCTGCGGCCAGAGTTGGTTGCCGCATGGACAGACTGTCGATCTCCTCTATACAGCTTCTTCCTTGTCCGCATGGATTTCCCTTGTGCCCCTAAAAACTCAGCATCGTGGTATTTTCCTCTGCTGGATTTGGTGTCAATGGGGTCCTCTGTAGTCGAAAACAAAGCCGCAGGAGAGTTCTGGTCACCGTCTTAGGCTGCAGAAGGAGCTTCTTCAAGAAATTGGTCGGGGGCAACAGTTTTGTGCACCGAAACCTTGCGAGTCTTCTTTGGGTTAGCTTGCTTCTAAGACGGGCTGGTGCTCCCTTCAGAGAGCAATTCTTCAAATGCTTGTTGGTCAAAATGAACCACAAGCATCTGCTGTGTAGAACCGAGCTTGGACGCGCCAAATTGCGTCACCAACTTCTCATCGGAAGAGAAGGATGTCCCCAGCAGAGTAGCCATCGTGTTTGCTATAAAAAATCAAAGACAGGTATTACAGAACACTGAAATTGATTACAAACTCGCTTGTACAAAGAAAAGCCTAGAAAGAAATCCTAGAAAACAATCTAAGTACAATTGTTTAGTTTTGATTCTGGGGGGTGACGGTGGAGGCTCGGGAAAGTGCTATCAACTCTGCCTTACTCCGTGGACTATCTGACGCAGTCTTTAGATCTTGAAGAAATTGCTTTCTTGAATGTTGCCAGCCTTTTACAGGGGTGTGACACCCTGTTATTTATAATAGAATGTATGATGAGCTGCATAGACGACCTGAGGCCACGTGGCTGATTAGCATACGAAGACCCGCTCTTTGGCTGCCATCTGTCGATTTGTTGGGATTTTGTTGCAGCAAATCTGGGTAGTTAAGGACTTGGTCAGATTGCCACGTGTCCTGTCGCAGGGATCATTTTTTAGCTGCATAGATCTCTCAGTTTTCGACCATGTGGGGCCGCATGAGCCTCATGCGGCTTAAGTCGTAAACTTCCTTAGTCCAGACATAACTTAAGGATTTAAGCCGCATAGATTCTGTATTTTGGCCGTATAAAGCTCATGCGGCTTGGACCACAGTTACTCTTGGCTGCATGAAGTTTGGAGACTTTGGGGCCGCATATGTCTGAGCCACATAAGGTTCATGCGGCTTAGATGACACTCGTTCTGGCTGCATGAAGGCGTACGAACTCTGCTTTTGGGCGACGTCTCACGTCTTATCTTTTTTGTCGAAGTGTCAGAGCTGTCATTTTTGTCAATTTTGTCAGGACTAGTCAGCTTTATCAGACGAACTGCTCCTCTTGGCCGCATATCTTCCTTCTGTAGCTAGTTGTTGATAGGCCGCATATGTCATTGAACCAGTCATGCAGCTTTCCTTCATGCGGACCTGTTTGGCCCAAAGTACCTATGCGGCAGTTTGTAATCCGTATGAACCTCATATTTTTTATGCTTCTACACAGCGGACATCATTTTGATCTAAAATTACAATTTTGCCCCTATGTCCAGAATTGGACTTTTGGGCATGTGTTTCAAGATATATCTTTTACACCAAAAATATTCGTGGTGTTTATTTCAGCATCCGAGGACGTTTGGAAGATTTGGCTTTCTTGTTTTATCGATTTGCCACTTACTTCATCGATTTGCCGCTTTGAGCTATTTCATCCTGCCCTTTTGCACACAACCTCTGGCAAGAAACCTTGCCATATTTACTATTTATAATTAGTTCATGTTTTTATTTGATTACTGCATATTTATTTCAAGATTATTTTTAGTTGGATCCATAACTTGCTATTTTTAGATACTTTATTTTGCTTTCAATTATTTTTCTTGCTTGTATTTAATATGTATGTGGACCTAGTCTTAGCGGACTACCTTTTGCCAGTGACCCTTAGGAGGGTGAAGACAGTTAGATGTATGGGCTACCCAAATCCAAAAGCCGTAGTAACTGCGTATTACGGTAGTCGTGTCGCGATGGTCACTAGTCTCGAGCTATTTGGACTGATGGGTCACGTGGGCCGCTGGCCCCGAGTTATGTCGGCTAATAGTATTGGTACTTGACGTGTGTGTCGTGAGTTAGTCTTGGAGGAGTCAGCCTTCACCTGCCCATACATCGAGATGTCTTCTAAATTGCATACTAGATTGGTTAGGTGACCTTAGTTAATGTCATGTCACACTTTATTCTAGTCATGGCACGGTGCAATATCACATCGCAGAATAGTGTGCTACCCCTTGTCCTTGTTTGGTTGTAGGGGTAGTCTACTGTTTCGATGATGGGATATTGCGCCATGTTATGGTTGGGACACTTTACTTTTATTTTGTGGCATTATGACATAATTTATATTCAGTATTTATGGCATATTCTTCTTGTATTTTGTTACGTCCCTCTGAGGACATGGTGATCTCTCTAGGTGTGTGTGCTTTTATGATGTTTTGCAGGTGCTCTAGCCAAGATCAGGGTCTTTTCCTTTCTATCGAGGAGGATTGCTCTTGGATCATTCATAGCCATTTTTATCTATCCTTTCCTAGTACATTTTTTTCTTATTTAAAATGGTTGGTAGTGGATCTGTCTCCGTCGAACTTTTGTACAAATAACAATTCAGTGTTGATTTTCATTATATATTTATTCTCTTATTGTGGATGAGATTTAGTTGTCATGGTTTATTGCAGCTTATGTGTACATACGAGGTTTCTACAAATTTGAGTATACTTCGTATGTGTGCAGCTGGCATGTCTATGCACTTAGTCCTACGTATTTTGGGACTGGGGCATTACATGTTTTTATGGTGCCCCATGCAGGTCGAGTTTATCACTTCGGTTACATTATTGTACCGATGTGATCCTGCAGATAGGATTAGAGTTTAGGATCTCATCCACATACTTGATCCCTCCATTGAATTTTATTCTCGAACTCTCGTTGACAGCTTGGATTTGCCTCTTGTTTGATCCTTTTCTACCATAATTCGTATCTTCCTTCCGTGCTTGATAAAGGTTAGGAGGATGACTCATACTAGGTATACCTGAATAATGCTCAATCACCCTACTAGTTGAACTCTTATAAGTTGGGTAGAATGCCCCCACGACCTATCATTCACCTTGTCCTGGCAACCCTTTCGAGAGGGTACTCAGAAGATTACTTAGACTATAGAGCTTAGGGGTCCATACCCCATTGGATCAACGAAGGCCGTAGATAGGAAAATAATTGGACAACTATAGAGGAACGAACACCGGACGAGTCTTAGAGTTTGATGAACTTGAACTACTGGTGTTTTTCTTTTAATAATAAATATTGCGTACTTATATTTTTACTATCTTGACTAACGCCGCAATTATAGCCTAATTTTTGCAAGCACATTCTTTATCAAGCTTATTCAAGATGTGTGTTTACTGGGGACGCCCACTAACATATTGTCTAATTAGAATCGGTATATTATGGTCTGATCAACATTACTGCACCCGGTTCGCTCTTCTGATTATCCCACATGGATTGAGATATAGATGTCTTTAGGATCTCATCCGACACTGCTTTGACAACTCTCCTTGAAATATTCTATCGTCTTTTGAGCCCCGTGTTTGCATTCGATTCTCTCCCCCTTGAACTCTTTATTGTTTTTTACTTTTACTTACTGCAGAAAAATAAATGCTCACATTTGAGGAAAGATATACCCAGAATGTCCCTCTTATTTTGCCATACCACCTATGGCCATGAAGGCTATATTTACACAATCATTCCATCTATTCAAAATCGGAGAATACCTTTAAATTGATTCATATATACCATATCACGTTGTGGAGTATTCCTTTATACTCAAGGCCCAAGTACGATATCACAACATTGAAATTTTCTAACCTCATTAATCCTAAAATTGTACCTTAGTTTTAATTCAGAGAAAGAAATTTTGGAGTGAATATATACTAAGCCTTCAAAAAATTTATGAGTTACTAGTATTACCGATTGATTATAATAATTTGGTTTCCATTAGGGAAATAATTAGTGGCCCATGAACTCCCACTTTTAATTTAGATCATTTGGTGTCCCTGACCGTGACATTAATATCCGGAGAATGAGATCAGGTGTTACCTTCCAACAAATTTCACATGCAAAATTTAGACGAGCCCACCTTCATCTAGGCATATCATATCCCACTAAAATACGTCCCCTTGTGCTCTATTTTTATGATACGACTTTCAGGACAAAAAGACTAACTATAATACTTACCATAATACCATTGTTCTTTCTGACTTCAGCTAGGGAATCAACCTCGACTCAAATCTTTTGACCCAATATATGGTTGTGATCTACTCGAAGCCCACTACGCACGTGCCACTAGTGTGCCACTCAATTGAGTCTTCTTGTGCTACTTAAACAGAAAAGTCACAAAAGGCATATTTTTGGGCTTTAGGAACCTCGTTAACCAACCCGGCTGAAAAATTAGCCCGACCACTTGACTTAGAACCTATATAAGATTACCCTAACCGAATACAGATGCTCTAGATTAATTTTGTGGATCTTGTTCAGCCAATCTAGATTTAAAACCAAAGATTCATTCAATAAAAGAGTAAATGTCCAATTAGAGAACCTATTAAGACCTAGTTAAACCCATCTATGCCTATCACCATATTTGGGCCATAAAACCAAACTTGATGAATAAGTCCTTACACTTATTATGTAGGCCCCACCTCTTGGCTCACTAATTCTCCTTTCATAGATTTCGTAACTATATCTCTTTGTATCCTACGTTATAAAATGAACGGGATCCCGTTGTACCAACTTGTTTTCGGTTATCTTTGACCAAGACCCCTCTTACTGCCTTGATAAGCCATGATCGATACATGAGAAATGATAAGTAAGTAATACCTAGGCTTTCTAGAGAGTCCATGGCTACGACCAGAAGTACCTCATAACATCAAACATCTCCTTGAAATTTACCATCGTAGAAGTCCTATTACTGTGCTTTCTACGTTTAACTAATGCATGTGGGTTGGATAAAATCATGAACATAGTATACTCTATCTTTTATAATGCCATTCGTAACTGTTTCTACATCTGCTTGGGAGTTGCGTACGATCTTCGTATCGTATTTCATATCCCTTTGTTCGTTCGTTATATTACCGCGGTAAAGATCGTAACCATGATTCTTTAAATTTTGTACCATCATAGAATCATGCCTTAGTATCAGTATCGAGAATAGAATTCCTGAAGTGTATAGGTGAGCCCTTCTAAGAGTTTGCAAATGATTGTGGTCGATTGATTCCAATTTGAACTAATAAAACAATTGTTCATAGCGTCCACTCCTATCCGTATCATCTGATGACCGCTACCGTGACTTGACATTTCAAGCACAACATTAGCCTTTTCCTTCCAACAGAGTTCACACTCATGAACTGGACCAGTTACGCTATACACATAACATACACGTTTCACATAAACACACCTTACTACGCTCCATTTTATAACACCAAATGTATGATCCATTTACCCTGGAACAAACCAAGGAGGCCTATTTTCGTTCCATTCCGTATTTAACCATACAATATTGACCCATTCCCTTAACTAAACTAAATACCCATGATATGCAAGATGCATCACACCGTAACTTATGTATACCACCCGAGCAAGCACATGTCTTATATACAACACCAAACACCAACACATACGCAATAGTCAATATAACTTAAGGATTTCAAACACTTACCAAATGGTATCTATAGCAAGGTTCTGCACAATTATGGACTCTCACCTCTTCGTTACCATGTTAGGCGAAGACTAAAATTTCCTTTGAACCGATACGCTCAAGTTATCTTCTAACAAGAAATGCCTACCACCTCATAGGAGCTTGACCACTATATGAATAATGTTAAATTGTAACAATCCTCCTATAGAAATTCTTAACCAAGAACGTCATGTCAATATCTAGACCCACTTAGAATCTGTGATTGCAACCAGTAGTGTCCAATATTCTCATGCCACTCCTTAGAAATTGTCCTTCTCAGAAGTTTTATAATGACGATTTTTACGGTTAGTCAACTTCTATAAGTTGGATAGAGCCTTGAACCAAGAATATCCTATCTTATAGAATATGGCATCAATGTGGATTTTGTAATAACCCCCTTCAGAAACTGAGTCACGGTTTTGCATACCTGCCCTCCCTTTGTATAAACTATCGTTATTCGTTGATATTAAGATTATTTTTAATTTCAATGACGAAATTTTTATAAGTTGGGTAGGATATAAACCCCCTAAATTTTTTAGTGTTTTCTAAATTCTATTTTAAATACTTTACAGTATTTTTAATATTTACTTGACTTTTTAATTTTAGATTTTTGTTAATATTATGGTAGCAGCTAAATGCTACATTGTATGCATACATAATAGGACCAGTTTATGTACCAAAGACTTCAAAGAAATATTTTACTATTTTTGGAAATATTAAGAATTTTTTTATTAAATTTATTTTAATTTTAATCGTTCCCGTATTTCCTTAAGTACTAGAAACACTTGTATTTAAAATATAATAATTTGTGCTATTAATAATAATAGCAAGGATTGCTACATTTTATATAATAGCTGCATAACAATGTACAAATATTTATTAGAACATTTTAGAAAATATTTAAGAATTTTAGATATTTTTATTATTTTCTAAGTCATTAAATAACAAATAAATATTTAGTAACTTCTATTTTATTATACTTGTAAATGAGTAATTTTCAATCCTAAGGTTATATATATATATATATATATATATATATATATATATATATATATATATATATATATATATATATATATATATATATATATATACAAGAAATATACATGGGTATTATTGAGTTACATGGATATATAGTTATATTATAGAGAAGATTTTTATATATTAACAAAAATATTTAGAGATTTATTAGAGTTTTTCATATTTGTAATAATATTCATTGAAAAAAAAGAAAAAAATTCAGCCTATCCAAACCTACCACCCACGTATACCTAGCCCGACCCATGCGCAAACCAATTCCCTTAAGAAACCGAACAAAAGTTCTGTCACATATAGCCGAAGCTATATATGCATCACAGAACAAAAGATCGAGGGTTTTAAAACCCTAAGTCTTCTCCCTCCTTCCCATCCACCCTGCGGTGACCCTGACCTGCAAGCGCGCCGTCCCGGAGGCCGTTGGTCGTAGCAGCGCCGGCCAAGCGCGAAAAACTCACTGCAGCAGTCAATAGAGGTTGTGCGATAGTGCCACTTTGACATTCAATTTCTCCGCGTTCATTTTATCAATTTACGATCCGTTTTCACCGGTACGTTCATAACCTATTCGTCTTCACCTCCATTTAATTAGTTCAATTTAAGTTGCACTATACGCTCATAGATCGAGCCCCAAGTTGGCAAAAAATCTGTTTATAAATAGAGTTTAAACAGTTTCCAAACCCCCAAGTTTTCATCCAATTATCTCCAAAATGATTAACTGTTTTTAGAATCTAAATGAACAAGCTTTTAGAAGACATAAACAAGATTAAAAACCAGTTTGTAGTTCATGTTTTCATTCAGCGTGTGCAAAGAAATTTGATTCCAAAAATCAAGAAAAACATGCTTTCTAAAACTAGATTTTTAGGAAAATTTCTCCGATACGACATGCGTTCCGACAAATCGGGCGACATAGTCGTAACCCATAAGCATCGAAGGCGTGTATGGATGTTGTTGACGTGTAGAAACTGACGAAACTCGATTTCATTGTGCGTGTGCGACGAAATCAGTACGTATCCGTCAAGATATACCCGTATCGACCCTTTGCAAATTAAGTCATAACTTCATACATCATCGGATCGAGATGAAACTTGTGCCAACTAGACCGTTTTATTTTTTGGTCCTGTGTGCCATGTTTGGTTCGATTCTGAGAAGGTCGACCGGAACGCTATTTTGGCAGGCCCGCGACCTGACTTAATGGGCGAATTTGTGCACGGCCCACCGGAATACAACTTTGGACATACGATTGTGTTCGTCTCATCAAACCGGACTCGTAGACATATAGTTTGATGATTTTAGAGATCATAGGCACTGGCACACTTTTTGGTATAAAATGGGTCCAATGACGGACATCGTTTTAATCCAAAATTACCATTTTGTCCTTATATCCTGGACTTTTGGACAGACGTTTCAAGACATATCTTTTATACCAAAAATATTTGTGGTGTTTATTTCAGCATCCGAGGACATTTGGAAGATTTGGCTTTCTTGTTTCATCGATTTGCTGCTTTGAGCTATTGGATCCTGCCATTTTGCACATAACCTCAGGCAATATAACTTGCCTTATTTACTGTTTATAATTAATTGCATGTTTCTTATTTGATTATTGTATATTTATTTCCTCTTTATTTTCAGTTGGATCCATGACTCACTGTTTATAGTTACTTTATTTTGCTTTTAATTATTTTTCTTGCTTGTAGTTTAATATGCATGTGGACCTAGTCTTAGCAGACTACCTTTTAACAGTGACCCTTGGGAGGGTGAAGACAATTAGATGTATGGGCTACCCAAATCTAAAAGCCGTAGTAACTGCGTATTACGTTAGTCATGTTACGACGGTCACTAGCCTCGAGCTATGTGGACTGATGGGTCACGTGGGCTGCTAGCCTCGAGTTATGCTGGCTGATAGTATTGGTACTTGACGTGTGTGTGTCATGAGTTAGTTTTAGGAGAGTCAGCCTTCACCTGCCCATACATCGAGATGTCTTCTAAATTGTATACTAGATTGGTTAGGTGACCTTAGTTAATGTCATGTCACACTTCGTTCTAGTCATGGCACGGGGCAATGTCATATAGTGAAATAGTATGCTACCCCTTGCCCTTGTTTGGTTATAGGGGTAGTCTACTATTTCGATGATGGGATATTGGGTCGTGTTATGGTTGGTACACTTTACTTTTACTTTGTAGCGTTATGACATAATTTATATTCAGTATTTATGGCATGTTCTTATTGTATCTTGTTACGTCCCTCTGAGGACCTGGTGATCTCTCCAGTTGTGTGTGCTTTTATGATGTTTCGCAGGTGCTCTAGCCAAGATTGTGGTATTTCCCTTTCAATTGAGCAGGATTGCTCTTGGATCATTCGTAGCCATTTTTATCTATCCTTTCATTGTATATTTTTTTCTCTTATTTAAAATGGTTGGTAGTGGATCTGTCTCCGCCCAACTTTTGTACAAATAATAATTCAGTATTTATTTTTATTATATATTTATTCTCTTATTGTGGATGAGTTTTAGTTGTCATGGTTTACTTAATTTCACAGCTTATGTGTACATACGAGGTTTCCACATATTGGAGTATAATTCGTATGCGTGTAGCTGGCATGTCTATGCACTTAGTCCTAAGTATTTTGGGACTAGGACATTACAGGTAGCCAAGCAGGCCACCCTTAGCAATGAGACGCCGGAGTATACTCGGCACATGGCTAGCCTGACCGAGAAAAAGGTGGAGCTGGACGTCAAACATGCAGACTTTGTCGCCTTTGAAGACAAGGCAGTGGTGTGCCGCGAGGCTGAATGTCAGGCTTTGGCGAGTGTTCAGTCCCGGGCAGAAGCTATAAAGCGTTGTATCGACGAGCTATGTGCCGATCCTTAGCTTTTTTGTACTTTTTTTCTTATTGTCTTTTGCTTTTTTCCTTTTTGAGATGTAGTCCTTTCTTCCTCTTTATGTAAAAGAAATAAAGACTTTTATTTGCTCATTCTTGTCATAAACTTTTGTGAAGTTTTGTGGACTTTAACCTTCCTTAGTTTTAGGTGCAGAAGTTAATTGAGATGATAAATGGAAATTTGACTGGCAAGCATGTTCACTCAGAGGTAATGTTGACGTGCTAAACATGAGATTTGTAGGAGAGCTTTCTTACTCAAAGGTTATGCGAATATGGCAAGATTGAATTCTGTGGGGACACAGGAAACAACTCAGAGGTAGTATGGACTTAGATATCCTATGTCTGGAGTATGGTGAAACAGAGGTTGCTAAGTGATAGTATTTTTTGAGAGATAATGTAGACGTGGTAAACTTATATTTAGGGTCATCTTACTCAGCGGTTATGAGAACGTGGTAGGATATGACTCAATATGTTAGTAGAAGTCAATGCTGTAACTCCTCTTCCCAAGAATTTTCAAAATTTTATTTGATCATTTATTCTATTTTTCTTACTTTGAAATATGTCATTTTTGAAAACATATGGACGTTATTTTACTTTATTTCAAAACTAGTTTAAAATTATGGTTTGAAAATAATGTTTGGTTTTATATATATATATATATATATATATATATATATATATATATATATATATATATATATATATATATATATAAAGTTATTATGCTGATCGCTTATTTGATCTGAATTAGAATTCACATAATTGAATTATTCGATAATATAACATAATATTTTAAATTATTATTGTGAGTAGAATAATTTATATTTAGATGCTATTTTAAGTTAAATTACGTGAAGGTTTATCCACTAGAATTATTTGATGATATTGGCTATGGTTTTTAATTTACTATTATGGTCAATTATTGATTTAGATTTAGTCAAATCCAATTTATAATTTGTTTAGTTATCTGTGACTCGGTGACTAATAAGGGATTATATATATTTCTAATAATAATAGGAAACGACTACATAAAGAAAAGATTTCTTTAATACAGAATAATAGAATTCTTCAAACTACCCCTATCCCAAACAAATGACCGATCCATGCTTTCCTTTCCAGATTATAGAGAATCTGACCTTATGATTCTATCTCATCCATCTATAATAGAAACCTTCCTCAGCCATATATAATTTATATATACCTCTATTATGGGGATACCACCTCCCTGGAGCCAACGCCACCACACCTGTCACCACCATAAGACTTCCAAACGTCCCCGCTTTCCCGTCGTCATCCTCTACACCCTGCTTCCCCCGACCTCCTCTTCCCGTCAAACTTCCACCATAGCCCCCTGTCACCACACCTAAACACCCGTTGATCCGCTTGTAACAGCCCTACGTCAACCGTCTACCGCACGCTATGCTTCCGTCATCGTGCACAAACCCGCACCTATACACAACCAGCGGCTAGCCGGTGCTGCTAGACGAAGCCCCGCCACGTGCACCTCGCCAAGGTTGTACTCGACTTCGACAACATCCACCAATTGCCACAAACATCATCATCAACGGCCAATACACAACCCATGTGCCATGTGTCCGTGTCACATTCATCATCACCAGATTCAGTGTCCAGGTGTCCGTGTCCACCACCATATTGTGCAGTTGTGTCCGTGCCGATAAACCAAATACCAAGCAACCATCAATCCTACAGAGCTACAATCCGACCGCAAAATTCCCAAAGTAAACCACCACCAACGACAACAATAGGACCACCACCGCCACCTACCTTCACCCACCGCGCGTCAAATCCGTGCCTCCATCCAGCAACCACCCCGCGCCGAGACAACCTCTCCACCGTGCGGGTGCTTCCCCGGCCGTCGCTCGAGCTCGAGAGCAGCTGGCGAGCACGGCGTCGCAACGGGCGCGTCTCGAGTGGAGACCTCCGCCAGTTGCAAGCGAGCATCGTGCCGCCGCTCCGGGCGTTCCCTCTACCGGACGGCTCGAGCCCTAGATCTGCCCTCCATCACCCTGACACCGATGACAGCGGCGCATCACTTGACGGACCGAGAAAAGCGGGTGCTCTCCGTCGCCGCCGCCGCTGCAAGTCGCCGCGCCCTAGCCGATGAGCAAAGCACGCGAGCGCCTCTCCGCAGTTGTCGGCTGAAATAGAGCACCGTGCCCCACCTCAAACTCTGCAGCACGTCCCTCGGCGAGCATCCCGAGCCATGCTTGAGGTCGCCTCGCGCCTTCGCTCGCCACCGCCTGTGGCCAGAGCCGAGCTTGATCCTCTCCGCCAGCGTCGTCTGCGCGCCGATGACCCACTCGAGACCCTCTCCGCCTGGGCGGACGACCGTCGCACGGCGGCGACTTTCCGTTTCGCCCAGCGCCGCCCGGCCGACGATCTCCGATAAGGAACCCTCCCGTTGCTCTCGAATAATTTCCTCCCCTTTACTTTCTCTCTCTTCCATTATGTTATTTCCTCCTATAATAAGTCTTTTATTTACCATTAGTTTAGTCAATGGGAGAGTGGGAGTTTGTGT
Organism: Iris pallida; assembly: GCA_029216955.1. Taxonomy (NCBI): domain Eukaryota; kingdom Viridiplantae; phylum Streptophyta; class Magnoliopsida; order Asparagales; family Iridaceae; genus Iris; species Iris pallida. The sequence continues at coordinate 3,730,103 of JANAVB010034615.1, read as the reverse complement.
ACCTATTAATATCATATTGCTATACTTATTACTATATTTTAATTATTATCATTAATAACCATTGGTTTGATAAGTATTAAAGTTGTTATTGTTGTAAATCATCTCATCACGGTGAATCATGGTGACTCTTCATGTTGAAACTGCTCGAGAACTTGGCTTCGAGTATCTTTTCATTACCTCCACTCAGTACGGCCAAAAGCGTATCTTGGAGAAGTTGAAATGTCTTTCAAGTGGTTTGTATCTCACTACGATACAACACATCGAGAGTAATCTCATCATTCGCCGAGCGCCAGTTGATGAGAGGACTTTTATGCTATGGCATGACCGGCTGGGTCATCCGGGTCAAAATACGATGCTTCGCACTATGAATGCATCACATGGGCATCCTCTTGGAGGAAAGAATTTCGTTATAAATCCGAAAAGCCTATGCCAAGCTTGCTCGATTGGGAAGACGAATCTCAAGCCACTCCATGTGAAACCTACGAGATTGGTTTCTCAATTCCTTGAGAGAATTCATGGAGATATTTGTGGACCAATCCAACCAACATACGGACCATTTAAATACTTCATGGTTTTGGATGATGCATCGACTAGATGGTCACACGTAGTTTTGTTGTCCACCCGAAACGCAGCATTTCCTAAACTTCTCGCCCAGATCATTAAGTTAAGGGCTCACCATCCGGATTGTCCAATAAAGTCTATTAGACTTGATAATGCCGCGGAGTTTACATCGAAGACTTTCGATGACTATTGCATGACTTTGGGAATAAATCTTGAACATCCTGTTGCGTATGTTCATACCCAAAATGGCCTAGCAGAAGCTTTTATAAAGCGACTGCAAGTGATAGCGCGGACCTTGGTTATGCGCACCAAACTCCCACTATCTGTATGGGGCTATGCAATTTTGCACGCTGCAAATTTGGTCCGTCTGAGGCCCATGGCCACCCAACCACTTTCCGTGTACCAGCTGGTTACTGGATGTGAGCCTGACATCTCACATTTACGCGTGTTTGGGTGCCTAGTCAATGTTCCAATTGAGCCGATAAGGCGTTCAAAATTTGGACCTCAGAAGCGACGGAGAATATATGTCGGTTATAACTCCCCGTCCATCATTCGCTATTTAAAGCCCTTGACAGACGATCTCTTTACCGCGAGACACGCGGATTGTGACTTTGATGAGGCAATCTTCCCGTCATTAGGGGGAGAAATGCACGCTAACGTTGATGAGGAACGACGTGAATTAGCGTGGCATGTGCCCACTTTTGCTCATCATGATCCCCCTCTGCACATAGTGATAAGGAAGTGCAGAGGATTCTAGGTCTGCAAGATATTGCAAATCAAATGCCTGACGCATTTAGCGACCTAGCAAAAGTCACGAGATCAATTATACCTGCTGCAAATGTGCCTGCAAGGATAGACGTCCCTGAGAGACGCCATGTTCCTGTGAAACATGTTGCTCCGGTCGAACCCGCCGAGGAAAGGACGCTGCCATCGGCCGTCCAGTCCGTCGCTATTCCCAAGAAGAAGGGAAGACCGGTTGGTTCCAAAGATGTTCTGCCCCAGAAGCGGAGAAATCTTGTTAAAAATATTTTGCCACATGAGATCATTAAGGATCACGGCGATGTATTAGAAGAGCGCGTTCCAGATGAAATGCCTATTCCTAATCATGCCGATAACCTCGAAATATCCGTCGAGTATGCTAGCTTAGACGATATTTTGAAGCAAAACGAAACTGTCATCGATGATGTGTTCATATACTCAGTGGCCACTGACATTATGAACAATGATGACATGGAACCTCGTAGTGTTGCCGAGTGTCAACGACGAACGGACTGGTCATAATGGAAACAAGCAATCCAGGCTGAACTAGACTCCTTAGCGAAAAGAAGCGTGTTTGGACCTGTTGCTCCAACACCACCCAATGTTAAACCAGTTGGTCATAAATGGGTTTTTCTAAGGAAGCGTAATGAGAGAAATGAGATTGTGCGATACAAGGCTCGCCTTGTGGCGCAAGGCTTCTCACAACGCCCTGGAATTGATTACGAGGAGACGTATTCTCCCGTAATGGACGTCATAACGTTCCGCTACTTAATCAGTTTAGTAGTTTCCGAAAAACTGAATATACAGCTCATGGATGTGGTCACAGCCTATCTCTACGGGGATCTAGACACAGAGATATATATGAAAGTCCCTGAAGGACTAAAGATGCCTGAATCAAGTAGTTCCCGACCACGGAACGCGTTCTCGATTAGACTGAGACACTCGCTATATGGATTGAAACAATCCGGGCGAATGTGGTATAACCGCCTAAGCGAATACTTGATCGGTTTGGGATACGTTAATAACGAACTTTGCCCATGCGTGTTCATAAAGAAATCTACTTCAGGATACGCAATCATTGCAGTCTATGTAGATGACATGAATCTCATAGGAACCGAAAAAGACTTGTCAGAAACTGTTGATATCCTGAAGAGGGAATTCGAGATGAAGGATCTTGGGAAGACACGGTTTTGCCTCGGTCTGCAGATCGAGCACCGTAAAGATGGAATTCTTGTCCATCAAGCGAACTACACCCAAAAGGTGTTGAGACGCTTTAGTCATTTTGACGTTAAGCCGTCCGCTACTCCCATGGTCGTCCGCTCTCTAGACATTACTAAGGACCCATTTCGTCCAAAGGAGGACGACGAAGAGATATTGAGTCCTGAGTGCTCTTATCTGGGTACAATAGGCGCTTTATTGTACTTGGCCCAATGTACTAGACCGGATATCTCGTTTGTTGTGAATTGTCTAGCTCGACACAGCACCGCGCCAACACGCTGCCATTGGAATGGCATAAAAGACATTTTCCGCTACCTTAAGGGTACTACGGACTTGGGCTTGTTCTATCCCTACGCGGTTTTGAGTGAGTCCAACGCTCTTGGCACTCGAAGCAACGCGACCCTTGTTGGCTACGCCGATGCGGGATACTTATCTGATCCGCACAAGGGGCGTTTCCAATCTGGTTATGTCTTTACCATTGGGAACACGGCAATTTCTTGGAGGTCTCGCAAACAGACCTTAGTGGCTACTTCAACGAACCACTCTGAGCTACTCGCGCTTTATGAGACGACTAGAGAGTGTGTATGGCTTCGAGCTGTTATTGGCCATATTCGAAGTACATGTGATCTTCCATATGACCTAGATGAACCTGTTGTCGTCTATGAGGACAATACCGCTGTTATTGATCAAGCAAAACATGGTTACATCAAAGGGGATGCTACCAAGCATATATCGCCCAAGTTGTTCTTTACACATGAACAACAAGCGCTTCAAAAGATTGAAGTGCAACACATTGGATCGGAGAATAACCGTGCAGACTTGTTCACCAAGTCACTGCCAAAACACTCGTTCCAGAAACATGTCAGAGCGATTGGACTTAGGAAGCTTTCAGAGCTAGCCTAAGTGAAACATGTTTCCTGCACCCTGTTGTGTGCATGTGAGGGGGAGCGCCCCAACGAGCGCCTCCAAACGCCCTGTTGTGCGTATATCCCGCGCCCTGTCGAGTGCGAGTGAAAAGGGGAGCATCCTGATGTATGCTTGTGTACTCTTTTTTCCTTAGACCAAGTTTTTTTCCATTGGGTTTTACTTGGCAAGGTTTTTAACGAGACACATTTCAAATCTCTTATTCACTAAGGACTATTATGATCAGGGGGATTATCCAGTGTATACTTCTAAACCATCGTGTACTCTTTTGTCCTTCGATCAACGGTTTTTCCTACTGGGTTTTCCCTGACAAGGTTTTGACGAGGCACCTTTGCAATGGTTAAGTTTGCCCCCATCACACTGACCTGTGTGTACTCTTTTGTCCTTCGACCAAAGTTTTTTTCCCACTGGGTTTTCTTTGGCAAGGTTTTTAACGAGGCACAAGTAGGTGGTCATTTTTGAATCTGTAAGCTACAGACAGACAAAGAAGCTCAGAGGTGTTTACAAGCAGAGTTTGTGAAGAGCCAAGGGGGAGTGTTGTAAATCATCTCATCATGGTGAATCATGGTGACTCTTCATTTTGTAACTCATGACTCTTCACTTTGTAACTCCTAAGTGACCTTTCATTATGTAACTCCCAACCTCTCTCTTCCTATATAAAGAGAGGTTGGGATAGCTTGTAGAGATGATTGAGACACATATATTGATATACATGTGAGGTTGAGCTAATTGTCCACAACAGTTATAAATATATGTATTATACTAGTTAGTACAATATAGGAATTAGTACTATTATACTAATTAAAATGTTTTACTGAATATACAGGTATACTGGTGAAATTAGTTATTATTAATATTGTTTTATTATCTTATATTATAGTAAGTGTATTTGTGTGTATTTATTCTTTTGTCTTATTTTATTATCCATCATATCACTATTAGTATTATTATGGTCATTTAATTATTGATTCTAGAATAATATAAATAATATGTATAAAATACATTCAAAATATATATTTATGAAAAATGTTATATTGGGAGTTTTGGTTTATATGTTAATAATACTGAACTTAGACTTTAAGCTTTAAAATATTTTATTTGTTATTCTTAATTTGATTTTGGACATTGATATTAATAAATAGGATTTCATATATTTTGGGTTAATTTTTAATAGTTTTGGGTTTTGAATAAATTATGTATTATTATTTTCTTAAATTCTAATAAATACGATTTCTAAATAGCTATAAATATTTTATAAATGACTATATCCTTGACCTGGTGACTAAACCCTTAATCAAATTCTTTTGTCGTGACTAAACGATTATTTCATATTTCTTCTGCAAACCCGAACCCCTTCACTCCTAGCCAACTGGACTGTACTGGACTCAACAGAATTATTGGTTTCACCAGCTAAGGACCTCAGGCAAGTGCACTTTCTGATTGCTTTTCGATTCATAGTAGTTTATACATTTCATGTTTATACATATATCTTGCTGCTTGTTGACACGCTCGTCACACAGAAACTAGTATCATGGATCTCTACTTACTTTATTTCGTGATTGTCGTATTTTCGTATTTCGTGACTTGTTTGAGTCCATGAGTACTAGTCGGGAGGGAAAATATCTTAGTAGACATGTGGACTACCCAGAACTATCCTCCTATCTTTCGTGGAGAATAACAGCTGCACACGACACGTGCAGGGTGCCGGATTTACCCCCTAGCCGTTCACATGTCGAAACTGATATTTCAAAACACATAGATAGTTGTCTTTTATTTGTTTCCTCGTTTTCTTCACCACTTGCCATGTCACCAGTTACTTTCTAGCTTTCATCTCACCTATGTTATTTTCATGTCTTGTTAATTCTATTGTATTTTCGCATTGCCGTCGGTTTGTGTGCTTGTTCCATTCCTGACTGGAAACCAACATTTTTCAGGTTTAGATGTGGCTTCTCTTAGCATGGGAGTTACGGGTGTACTTGCAGACAGAAACCTAGAAATTAGATAGAAGTGATATCATTTTCATTAATTGTAAGAACCTTGTATTTTCTTTAAATATAAATCTTGTAACTGTTGTAATAAATTTTAGAGATGTGAATGAGCAATAAATGTATATTTTGTGATTTTGAGCATAATGTCATGACAGCGTTCTACTGCCGACTCTGCGGCGTAGGCTGGCTTGGACACGTCTCGTATCCAAAAAAGTGGGTGCGGGTCGTGACAAATGCAGAGGTAATATGGACATGCGTTTCTTCTAATGGGAAATAAAAAGGGAATGTCGTAAAGCAGCTGGGCTCCGGAGACATGATGATCGAGAGGCCTGAGCCCGATTGACGGTTCATAGATACTTGCTGGAGATATGGTAATGTAGAAATACATGGTGATTGGTTTCAAACATAGTATTTCTTTTAGAAACTTGCCTTTGACCGGCATCATAAACAAGTCTCTGTTTGGTTTCGTGAGTCGGTAGGCACAGTTAGAGTATATCGTCTCTATGATGAATGGACCCTCCCATTTAGGTTTGAACTTCCTGACTGATTTGTGAGTCATCGCCATTAGACTTCTAACTGACAAGACAAGGTCGCCTACTTGGAACGTTATTTCTTTAACCATTTTGTTGAAGGCTCTAGAAATGTGAGCCTGATAGAGCTTAATGCGCTGTTGAGCCAGAAGACATTTTTCATCAAGCGCCTCTAGCTCCTGTAATCAGCGACATTGATTGTCCTCATCCGTCAGCTAATTCGTGATGGACACTCGCAGAGAGGGGATCTAGATTTTGAGGGGAAGGACTGCTTCGCTCCCATCTACCAAAAAAAATAGGGTATTATCCATTGGAGTCTAGACCGTTGTACGGTAAGCCCAAAGACATTTGCCTAACTTCTTGTCCCAGTCGTATTTATTGGATGACACGACTTTTTTGAGAAGTTGACGATCGTCTTGTTAAAGGCTTCAGCCAATCCGTTCGTCGCCGAAATGTAGGCAATTGATGCCACATTTTGGATACGATTCTTATCGAAGAATCTGCTGAACGCATGACTTATGAATTTGAGACCGTTGTCATGGATGATCCTCCGGGGTACCCTAAAATGGTAGATAACGTGATGCTTGATAAAGCTAATCACGTTTGAGCCCTTTACCTCTGACAAAGGTACTAATTCTGCCTATTTAGGGAAGTAATCGATGATCCCCAGAATGAAAAGGTGCTCTCTAGATGACGGAGGGGTAATTGCTCCGACTATGTCCATACCCCAGGCTTCAAATGGAGAAAGGGCGACCGTAGGGTATAGAAACTCCGAAGGTCGATGAATGAAGTCAGAATGAAACTGGCACGTTCGACATTTCTTGGCATATTCGATAGCGTTTTCCATCATGGTGGGCCAGTAATAGCCCATTCATCGAAGTCGATCATGTAGTTTAGGACCGGGTTGATGGGCCCTACAGGTACCATCATGGGCCTCCTAGAGATCTTTCATTCCTTCTTCGTTCGATAGACATCGGAGGAGAAGTCCATCATATGAATGGTAATACAGCATATTGGTGGTTGTATCATAGTAAAATCGGAGAGAATGTCTTTTAACTATTACTGCCTCATTCGGGTTGTTTGGAAGGATTCCATAGACTGTGTAGTCTATGAACAAAAATTGCCAATCCCTAACACCGATATTGGTATTAGTCTGCAGAGCATGGTTTAGGCACGTGCATAAGTTGTTCTTGGGTCGCACCAATTCTCGACCAATCACTATGACGAAGTGTTGGGTCTGACAAGAGTCGCCAAGGAGGCAGCAAGGCCCGCCAGAGCATCAGCCTCCAAGTTTTGTAGCCGAGGTACATGTTCAATGAAGAACTTTGTAAAAGTAGAGATGATGTCCATGGCTGCCTTATGGTAGGGAAGTAGGTCTTCATGACGAACCTCGTACTGTCCTCGAACCTGGTTGGCTATGAGTTTTGAATCACCATAGGACTCGAGACTGTCAATCCCCATTTGTTTTGCCAACTTGAGTTCGATAATAAGAGCATTGTACTTTGCCACATTGTTGGAGCACGATTCTATGAGGGAATAAGCATGCTGGATGACCATGTTGTCCGGAGAGACCAAGACTACCCCTACTCCCGTGATGATCTGACCTGTAGGCCTGTTCTTGAAGTGCCATCGAAGAACACCCGCCAGACAGAGTCCTCTTTAGCGACATTGGACTCTAATACCTCGTTCAGAATTTCATCGTAGAGTTTCAATATTTCCGATATCGGATGTGCGGCTAGGAAATCGGCCGGTACTTGACCCTTGACAGGTTTTTGTGTAACAATACCATATCGTGCGGTGATAGCAGTATTGCCCATATTGCTAGTCTGGAGTTTAGTGCTCGTGGCTTCGTCATAAGGACCCTGAGTGGATTAACCCAGGAGATGACGGATTATTTGTCCCATCACATAGTGACAAGTCTTCTATATAACAAAGACCAAAGCTGGCACTCTTTTTCGACGAGGTTGTACCAATGTTCGGCCCCAATCATTGTTCTGCTTAGTTATAGATGGCTTATTCATTGCCTGCATCCCTTTTCTGAGCTAGCAGGGCGTCGAGAGAGTGGTCATTGCACGGACGCAGAGCAGGAAGGGTTTGCCCACCACTAGCGCTATTAGGACCGGAGGGTTCATGAGGTAAGCCTTGATATCATTAAATTCCTTCTGACACACTTAAGTCCAGACATAGAAAACTCCCTTCTTCATAAGTTTGGTGAAGGGTTGGCATTGTCCAGAGAGATTTGCTATAAACCTTTTGATGGATGCGAGACGTCCTTGTAGGCCTCGAAGTTCTCTTAGATTCTTTGGAAGACGCATATCAAGGATAGCCTTGGTCTTTTCCAGGTAAATGTGGATACCCTTTGCAGTGATGATGAAGCCCAAGAACTTGCTGCTAGAGACTCAAGGAAGGATTTAGCTGGGTTCATCTTAAGTTGATGTTCCTACATAAGATTGAAGACTGTCCTTAGATCCTACAAGTGATCACCTCGAGAGCATCTTTTAACAACGATGTCATCAACATAACATTCGATTACGTACAAAGATTTTTATGAAAGATAGTGCTCATAGCTAGCTGGTATGTTGCACCTGAATTCTTCAATCCGAAGGGCATCTCTGTATAGTAGTAAACTCCTTTTGACGTTTGGAACGATGTGTGCTTCTTATCGTCTGGGAACATGTTGATTTGGTTATAGCTCGAATACCCATCCATGAAGGACATGCGTTCGAAGTTGCATGTATTGTCAATCATCATGTCGATAATCGGGAGGTGGAACTCGTCCTTCGGATAAGCAGAGTTGAGATCTCGGAAGTATATACAGACCCAAATTTTTCTAATCTTTTTGGTAACATGAACGATGTTGGCTACCCAGTCTATGTATTGTTCTTCCGAATAAACCAACTTGTAATAAGTTTGTCTACTTCCTTCTCAATGGTGTCCATGACATTAGGACGAAAGCATCGCTATTGCTGCTTAACAGGCTTAGCATTAGGTAGGATGTTAAGCCTGTGCATTGCAACTTACGGATTCAATCCCGTCATATCTTCATAGCTCCAAGCAAAGACGTCAATGTATTCTTTGATGAGTTGTACCAAGGATTCTTGATCTTCTCCTGATAGGCTTTTGCTAATGAAGATGGGTTTGGGCTACGATTCATCCCCTAAGTCGATTTGTTCGCCTTCATCTTCGATAGGAGGTTCCCGTTGCTCGAAATACGATTCTTATTGAGATCCTAGGCGTTGAGTCTAAGGTTCTTCTTTACAGAATTCTAACGTCAGATCGTTATCTTCTTTTGAAGAATATACAGACGTCATATTGGACGACAACACTTTCCTGAAGATTGAACCGATGCTGGTATCGGAGTACCAAGTGGAAGCTTCAGAAGAATGAGAATACACATCAGCCTCAGTCTCCAAACTTTCAAGGGTTGTTGGAGGACTTATGTAGACCACCCCCCGACGAGTGCGTTGGTAGTAGTCATAAGGCTTCTCCTTTGGAACGAAAAGTCGTAGTGGAAGGCGTCGACCTTTGTCGTAGTTCAAGCCTTTACCGTTAGTCAAGTTGTAACCCATCTTTTGGATGCGAGATTTCGCTTGAAAGGTATAATGGTATATTTGAATTTTGTCATTATCGGGCTCTGGTTCAGCTAAAGGGAGGTCCTAATGACGTTCCAAATTGCAGAAGATAATAGGTTTTTCGTCCTTTTTTCTGGGCGGAACTACATAACAGACTCCTCAGTATGTGTCGACCCGATTTACAGTATTGACAGTCATTACTTGCGTTTGTAACGCTCCTAAGGTATTATCTAGAGCATACATAGAATTCCAATGTGGAAGATTAGAGTAGTTCAAAGATAGCCTTTTATTGACAAAATAAGGGATATTATCTCGGAGGATTACATCATCAAGTTAAGGTGCCTCTGTAACACCCATATTCGGAATACGTATTTTATCAGACGTATACGTATTTCGGACCTGTATTTTATTTTCTCTTTTCTCAAATTTTGGCCTGTAATTGTATTTCTGGCTCGACTTGCAGATTTTGGTTTCCTCGTAAAATGGGTTTTGACTTGGTTTGGTTTTATGTTGTGGAGAAGGTTGGTTTGGTTTGGTTTGGTTTATTTTGCATTAGAGCACCTTAGCTAACCTCCACCCTACACTCAACTTATCCTCCACCATTAAAATCCCCACCTAACACTCTCTCTCTTCATTACTTTCCTCCATTAATTCTTCTTCTTCTTCCTCTACACAACACTCCACCCATAGGCAAGTGCACCTTGCCACCACATGAGAACCACATTTATTTGTCCATTAGCTAGATTAGGCCATGGAGATTAACATTAGAACTTGACATTTTGTGATTTGGAGTCTCCCTTGTTCTAGATCTAGGTTTTAACTATTTTCGGATTTACATGGTTTTGATCTATTTTGGTTGGATTTTTGTGGGTTTTGATGCTTCCTTGTGGAAGAGAATTTAATTTTACTCAAGTTAGAACTTTGAAAATCTAGATTTGGCTTTGATTTGATTAAGACATGAAAGATTGAATTTTGGGTGTTCTTGATGTTCCTCTCGGCCTGGAGAAGAAGATCTACAGTCTGCGCTCTTTAGCGCAGCACTGACCGCGCAGCCTCCACGCGCCACGCTCTTTAGCGTTGGTCGCTGACTGCGCAGCCTGGCCGCTGCCCGATTGCGCAACCAACCCTGCGCCATCGGCTCCTGCGCGCTTGACCCCTGCGCAGTCTGCATCCTGCGCCATCCATTGCCTGTGCAGTCTAAGCCTACGCAGTCTGCATCCTGCACCATCCATTGCCTGCGCAGTCTAAGTCTGCGCACTTCGCAGCCTGCGCCAACCATTCCTGCGAAATCCAACCCCCTGACCCCTTGCGCAATCTATTGGCTCTTGGAGTTTTGGTTTTATTTCTTTAAGCTTGGCTCTTCTATAGCCCTGTATATTTATATTTTATTAGATATTTTACGTCCATTTTATATCCTTACGCCTTTTGTCATGTGCTTGATTTTACTTAATATATTTGGAATGACTATTGTACATGGCATGGTATGACAAGGAACTAGCATAACACGACAGTGACCCGTAGTGGTGCACTCCTGACATGACCAACCTGACATGATAGTGGCCCGTCGTGGCGCACTTCTGACAAGTACCCTGACATGATTTATCTTGATAACTTGATAGTGGCCCGTGGCGGCGCACTCCTAACTTGACTTGACTTGACTTGTAACTTGTAACTTGACTCGTATAATCAACTTGACACCGTGGGTGTTCCTGCTTGCTTGCTTGTGCAATCTACTTGTCTTATTTTGCATCATGTCTAGGACGTGACTCCCTGGTTCCCACGGTCAGGGATTCATACTGAATATGGATTAGGCTAATGACTAGATCAAACTATAGTTCATAGAGAATTTCCAGTCACAGGCAATCTCGTTATATGGGCACTCTTAATTGGACTTGTAGCTTGCCGACGAGTAGAGCACATTTCCAGTGCACTGTTATGTGTTGCACCCTCTAAGTCACCTAAGGGTATATCGTCTCCAGGGCGATGTACCCCACCATACTCTCAACCCGCGGAAGGATAACTGGATGGTCTGTAGGGCTTGGGACTGGAAATTTCTTACTTGCATCTTGTTAGTAATTAAGGCTTGTGATAACCCTAGTTAGTTAAGTAGTAAGCCGTAGTAATTGCTTGGCTGCTTGTGAATGGATGGAGTCCAGCCTTGTCTAAGTCTTGTCTAGTACCAGTACCTGACTACTCTTGAACTTGACTGTTTTACTTATTATTAAACAATAAATGGGTGGAGACAGAGTGCTATTCAGGCGAAGGGTTACAACCCCGGTCCTTGTTTGGTTTACGGGTTGTAACCTGGCTCCCAGAATGGTTCCACGTCCCTAGTCGTTTATTGTCCTGACGTGCTCTTTATTACTTGTACTTTTCTTTCATTTTCTTATGTTCTGATATGCTGGCTTTTGTTCTTATTTCGTGGCCTCCCTTGTGGCACTTGCTCTTTCTGGGGTTTGACCCAGCTGGTTTTGTGTGGCCAGATTTTGGAGCAGCTCCCGAGGATCTACCGAACCTCCAGCCCGATGGTGGCGACTAGAAGGAACCCGGGCTACGAGTGGATTTTCTATTTTGTTTCGCTCACTCTATTGTAAAATTATTCTTTTGAGGCGTTTAGCCGACGAGCACCTGTTAGCTCGATGCACTTTTACTTACTGTCTGCCTACGGGCTGTAAACATGATTAACAAATCCTAGGGTTGATCATGTATGACTTAACTCTTGCTAGTCCTAGCATTTTGTACGACTAGCTTCATGATCAGCTGATATATAATATTTGGGACGCCTTTTATTGTATATTTGGTGGTCAAACATCTTGTGATTATATTATTTGCTTGAGATTGAGACAGTAGGCTTGACCTTAAGAGACTGTTGGCTTGTAGTAAACCCTCATATCTAGACAGCCGTGACCATATAACGAGATGGACTTTATTTCAATATACGTAGCTGGCTATGTTCGCCCCCGCTCTCCAGTATTCTGGTTCTGGGGCGTGACAGTCTCAGTATGGGCAGATATATAGTCCCCTAGTTCTTTATCCGTCAGAACCGAGATAGTCGCTGGTGGAGGTTCAGAGGCCTTTCGCTGTATCTTGGCCACCAGTAGAGCTGACGTCCTAGTAGAAGGAGTTTTTGGGGACCTTCTTGGCAATCTGACCCTGATAGGCTCCTGCCCTGCCTGGGTGTTTGACGACCAGGAAAGCAGGAGCCTTCCCATACAGCTTGGCCACGAGAGGAGCTAACACCTAGGGAGGTTTTCCCTTGAGTCGTACTCTCAATGGTTCTTCATTCACTACTTTGGCTTTTGCTTCGGCTTCTGATTCGTCATCAGCATCATTAGCATCATCGTCCAAGTGGAATGTTTTATACAGATCAGCATCGGTGTAGTATGCATCGATTCCTCTTAAGGGATCAATGTCAGCAAACTCTGTTCTGACGATGTCGTTGCCAGCTACATACTTCATACACTAGTTGAGGGTAGATGGCACGATCGTGTACTCGTAAATCCACAGGCATCCCAATAGGACATTGTAGGATATGTCAGCATCCATGACATAGTAGGTCACCTTTGTCTGGAGATCACATATCTGATATTTCAAGTGGATCTTGCCCAAGGGCTTGCTTTTACTAGCGTTAAAGCTGCTGATTGCAGGATTGGATGCCGTTAATCGACGCATCAGTATCCCCAGAGTCTAGAGTAAACTCCGAAGGATGATACTGAAAGAAGAACCCAGATCAATATGTATCCAGTCCACCTTGATGGCACAACATACCCTGTGTAATACAGCGGTCTGTTGTGCCTGTTATTCTTGAGCAATATGTCCTGCTGAGAGAATATAATGTTGGGGATGATGTCTCCCACAATATGGTAGTATGGATATGAGGCTGGGTCCTCTTCAGGCTGCTGGACCTATCTTATAAAAGACTCATCATCTCTCAATGCTTCACATAGAGCATCCCGATTATCTTTAGAGAGTCAGAGAAGCTCAAACAGAGACAGCCGAGCTGAAGTATTGGCTAGCTGTTCTAATATATCAAAGTTATGGGGTTTGATCAACCCCGAGGTGCCATCTTTTCCGAGAGGCTTGTCAAAATGAGCCTCATTTTATTTTTATTTATCTGTCGTCAAAGGTTGGGAGGACCCTCCCCTGGAGCAGCAATAGAGGTGACAGGAGGTGCCGCCTCAGCCGAAACCTCCTCATGTTGAGTATTTTTCTTTGACCTTGTTATAATTGGCAAGGCTTCTTCTGAGGAGGTGATGACCGTAAGGCAGGATTTGGAATGTCTGTCTTTGCTTTTTGTGGTAGAGCGTACCACCGATTGAGTCAGCTACGGAGCTAGATCTGCGTGAACCCATATGATTTTGCCCCAGGATGTGGTGAATGGCACTAGCCCACCCACGTTGTCACATGTTGGAAGAATATTGGTTACTTCCATTATCGCTTTCGGGATGGGGATGACGCTATCTTGTGCTTCAGTTGATGGAAGGGTGCCAGGGACACCATATTTGCTGAGACTGTCTTATCCTCATAGTCGAGGGTAAGAACATTTGTATTGATCATGTGGTGGATGTAGTTCTTCAGTATGTAGCAGTCTCGTATTGGGTGTTCGACGAACCAGTGATAGTGACAAAACTTGGGTCGCCGACTCTGTCTACCTCATCGGGGCGCTTAGGATCATGCAATTTGATCTTATCGGCTTGCATAAGTACCTCGAAGATTTGCAAAGTGTCCTCATCATTAAAGGAGTAGACCTTATTTTGTCATGGTATGGTTGGTGGTTTCTGATTGGGAGCTGACACACCCTTGGAGGCATTAATAATCAATACATGTTTCCCCTTGGATTCACACCCACTGTTATTGTTGTTAGAAGGGCATTTTTCTTTATCGTGCAACGCAAAAAGCTGACTCCTAGGAGACGAGCATCTCAGACCTTTATTTTAGCGCTATCAGTACCGACAATGAACGAAGTCCAGTCTGTGTATTGGGTGGAATCAATCCAAAGTTTGACTGCCGATGTCATGTTCTTGCGGCAGGAATCCATTAGCGTAGGCTTAGGGATACCGAGATATAATCTCATGCTGCTTGACAAAAACGCTCAATATGGACTCGGACTGGCTCTTTTTCCTTTTGGGTGAGGTCTATCCCACCCTCATAGAACCGAAAGAGGAACAGGTGCTTCAGATCCTCAAAGGAGGATATGCAATTGTCAGGGAGGCTATAGAACCACTCGTAAGATACCCCTTTAAGGCCTCGATGAATAGACTCGTGCGCAAGGCATCATCTTTTGCCAAGTGCCCCATCATGGAGGCGAAGTATGTCAGATATCGACGGAGAGACTCCTTTCTGTCAAATGGCATCAGCATTTGTGGCTTATATTTGGGAGGATAAACCACGTTGTTCCATTCAAGAGGACATGGCTACCGAATCCTAAGCTTCTGACGCTCCTCTTGTTTGTCTTTAGCTTGTTAGAGGATGAGCAGCTAAGCTAGTCCTGTTGCCGAGCATGACCTGTGTCAAGGCCTGCATGGAGGTGGTGAGAGTTTGAAGCCCTGCCTCTAAGGAATCGATGCGATTCAGCAGATTTGGGGCCGAGGCTTCTTCCTCCTCTCCGTTTCCATCCACTGTAATATAGACATGCATGTCGTCGGATGAAGTAGACAGAATGGTGGACCTCTCACTTTCAGCCTCACTATCTTACGAGAAAGTCGACATCAAGGCTTCCTCCTCTGAATCTAGAGTTGGCTACCCACGGCTGCATCAGTATATGTTCCTTGATAGATGTCATCTTCTTGGAACGAGGGATTATGATGGATAATCGGGGCCTGGCTACCCCAGCCCGCACTGTAGATGCGGTCTTAACTTTTGATCAGGTATTCTAAAATACCCCGCCAGTAGGAATTATTGGTTTATTCCCATGAGGACGGCTATTTGATGTGTTAGTCGAGGTCGGAGGGTTATTAGTTTTGACATTCCTCCAAGGAGCAAGAGAATTAGAAATGATATGGCACAAGGCGACCATGAGTTCTTCCTCGTCTTCAATTGGCACCCTCTATTCGAGACGATTTTGGATGGGTGCAGCATTGGTGGTGGGGCTACTGCCTTGGTGGTGGGGCTACTGTTTTGCAACAGTATCAATTGATGGTAATGGTAACACAAGTATGCCCCGGGAGGGGTTCGTTGGGCTTAGTAGTTGTCTCTCCCGCCTTATGTTTGTGAGTAATCACGTCACATAAATTGTGCAAGGAGAGATTCACATTTACACCCACATCAGGCGCATGGCTAGGCCAAGCACTTGGGATTGTATGTGACTGATGCGCCCCCTGATCTGGTTCCAGCGCATAGGATGTGCCCTGATCGTTGACGGAAGAACAACCTGTGTCTTAAGTCGAATCCAGTTCATGCGCATAACCCATGTGGGCGCATGGGTTCGAGAACACAAGATTTGCACCCTGACTTGGTTCCAGTGTATTGGATGCGCCCAAATGGGAGGGGGACTTTGAGAACTGACCCATTTGGGATGCAAGAACGTCTGAGTCAATTCTGTAAAACTTGCCATCAGTCACATGTATGACTTTCAATACACGATTCTAGCTTGTTGTTAGCATAGCATATTGAAAGCGCATGGCCTGTGCTGTCTTGAATTTCTTCGTACTAGCCCGCGAAGGCGTATGTACTCAGAATCCACTTTTTCTTGCCTTGGTAGCAAGTGATTATGTCAAAGACACAAAGTTTTCCCTGTGCAGCAGATCCCATGCGCAGGAGTGTGGTTGCGGCTTTGTTCTTTCGATGCATCTTCTTCGATTGGGACGAAGTAGATTGGGAGGTGCATACGACACTGCGCTTCCCCCACAGATACGCCACTCCAGAAGCAGTATCCTGCTTGCTGATGGAGTCAGCAGCAAGGAGTGGCTGCGCTGGCGTAATCTTTTCAGTATTTGTGCACGGTGCATCGCCTTTGAGCACCCAGTCTTGGAGAGTCTTCTTCGACTTTGGTAGCCGCTTCGAAAGACTCGCGCTACCATCAAAGAGGAACTCCTCATAAGCTTGTTGGTCGAAGCGCACAACCAGCATATTTTGAGAAGACCCGAGTTTGTTGTCGTCAGATTGCGATACTACTTTCTCATTAGAGGAGACAGTCATCCCCAACAGAGTCATCAGTTTGTTTGCCGTTGAAAAGTATTAAGGAACTTTTATATAAACAAACGAAAGAAAAGTAAAATTTTGATCCTCGACATGTTCTTTTGAGTATAATTCATTTTCTGGGGATGTATGGCGATAGAGGTTGAATGCTGCTTTTGATATCTTTACTCCGTTGACGATCTGACGAAGATTAAGGAGAAATTGCAAGTCTTCGATTAGACGACAATTCGGCTCTCTTGATGTATGCCACTACCAGAATAAGTCGTTTTAGCGACGCCTAAAGACGTCGCTAAAACGACAATTTTTGTCGCTAAAAATATTTAGCGACGAAATTATCGACATTTTGGGCTGGTCGCGGAAATATAAGTCGCTGATCTTCAAAACGTCGCCAAACGTCGCAAGTACCAACGTTTACCGACGTATATATACGTCGGTATATTACCAACGTCTACCGTCGTGTCGTCGGTGTATTAGCGACGTGTTTGACGTCGCTACGCGTCGGTAACTTTACCGACGATTACCGTTGTGTCGTCGGTGGTTTAGTGACGTGTTCAAAGTCGCTACACGTCGGTAATATCCTGGGAATTCCTGGGATGATTACCGACGTGCACCGAGGTTTACCGACGTTCTCCGACGTATAATGACGTCGGTAAACGTCGATACCCTGGAAAATATTGCAGATTTACCGACGTTTACCGACGCAAACGTACGTCGGTGGACGTCGGTAAACGTCGCTAAATCTGCAAAAAAAATAAAAAAAATAAAATACAGAATGTCCATTTCTCCCTGCAGTTTAAAAAGATAACCATTTCTCACTGTAGAATAGGATCCAAACAATCACAGAATGTACATTTCTCGCTGTACACAGGTTTCAGTCCCTATAACCAAGTCTACAACAATCACACAATGTCCAGTTCTCAGAATGTCCATTTCTCACTGTACACAGATTTCAGTCCCTATAACCAAGTCTACAACAATCACTACCAAAATTTGTCGATTTAGCGACGGCCAGATCCGTCGCCCGTCCGACGGGAATTTCTATTAGCGACCGATCACTGACGGGTCTTAGCCAAAAAAAATCCGTCGGCAATCAGCTTGTCGCTAATAATGGTCCGTCGCTACGTAGTCGTCAAGCGACGGAATAGCGACGGCATTTCGACTTCACAATACGAAGCATTGTCGACTACTTTCTGACGATACTAATCCGAAATGGTATATAATAATCTAACACGGCCGATACCTATCGGATATGACCGATACCAAATCGATAAGGCCAATATGAATCCTAGCTATACAACCGATACATATCGGATAGGACGATACCAATTCGCTAAGACCAAAACCAACCGATACGGCCCATACCAAAATGATAGATCGATACTAATCCGATACGGCCAATACTTATAAGTACCTACGGTCCAGGAGGTTGATCCGCTAGTACATCCATGTACGATCAACGAAGTAACGATCCATTTCAATTTGGATGTGAAAATCTGTATCGTAAGACAAACTAAACATAATCAGTTCTATTTCACATGCTTAATTGCCAAGTATGGGAACGAATGGCTCAGAACACAACCCAAAATTAATTCTAGCATACATTAGTGTGAATCATCTATGTTCTATACATATGGTGTAGTATATGTTCTTATCGTATCTAGTATCTGAAGGATATAACAGAATCAAGATGAACTCACATAATGTAATACTAAGACATCATCTACTACTATATAAGATATAGTGATAGGTTGTCATATCATCATTGCCGAGGGATGATGGTCGGAGGACAGTCAACTTTATCTACGGCTACATAGTTTCTGCCTCGCCAGTCGAATGGCTTAATTGTCAAGTATGGGAACGAATGGCTCAGAACACAACCCAAAATTCATTCTAGCATATATTAGTATGAATCATCTATGTTCTGTACATATGGTGTAGTATATGTTCTTATCGTATCTAGTATCTGAAGAATGTAACAGAATCAAGATGAACTCACATAATGTAATACTAAGACATCATCTACTACTATATAAGATATAGTGATAGGTTGTCGTATCATCATTGCCGAGGGATGAGGGTCGAAGGACAAATACCGCTCGAGTGAGCCAAAGGCATGCAGCCACTTCCCTCCCTCCATTCACCCTCTCCCTCTCTCACGCTATCAACGTCACAACTTTTCCACCTCAAGTTCTGATCAAGCATCTTCCTTCTCCTCTCCTCCACCATGGCTCTGGACCCATCTGCTCCTTCCAACTTCCCTTTTTCTTATTTGACTCTCTTAGTCACATATGATATCCACCTCAAGTGTAGAGTCGGGGGAGAAGAAGTGGGCAGGAAGAGGAGGAAGAAGCAGCACAGCCGATGGCATGACCCGGAGGAAGTACAGAGGTTTTCTTCAACATCCGTAGGAGAACTATAAGGATATATCTTTTCACAACATATTACCTTGTCAAAGACCCTTAATGTGACAACCATGTTACCGCGGTGTCGGAAGACTAACATGTCACAATTTTCTAAGCCGTGTGTTTTGACATAATCCTCCAAACTCTTTCCTGCTATGTAGTAATGCAAGATTACTACATAGGAGGAAAGAGTTGGGAGGATTATGTCAAAACACACGACTTAAAAAATTATGACATGTTAGTCTTCCGACACCGCGGTAACATGATATTCACATTAAGGGTCTTTGACAAGGTGACATGTTGTGAAAAGATATATCCTTATAGTTCTCCTACGGATTTGAAGAAAACATCTGTACTTCCTCCGGGTCATGCCGCCGGCTGTGCTGCTTCCCCCTCCTCTTCCTGTCCACTTCTTCTCCCCTGACTCTACACTTGAGGTGGGTCCAGAGCCATGGTGGAGGAGAGGAGAAGGAAGATGCTTGATCAACATTGTCTTTCGGATCGTCCTCATCAAGGCATAACGGGCTGTTCAGCGTGCCCAGCTTCTTCAACTTCTTCCTAGCTGCAGAGTCGAAATGGGAACGGGTCCTCTTAGCCGGCCCGGAGCTCTGACTCGCACTCGTCGCCTCGCTACCGGTTTTCTCTCCTCCTCTGACGCGGGTCATAAGAAAATAAATTTCGTACCTCTTCTTCACATAAACATCATTGCCGCCTTGTACTCGAGCCTCCTCGTCTGTGACGCTATCCAACTTCTCGGTGCCTACATTGTCACTCGAATCTCCCCTTCGACTCGTATCGTCCTCTTCTTCGCCTGTCTTTTCGCTCCCTGTCTTACAATCATCTGCTATCACCGCCGACTCATTCGACTCCTTCTTCGAGTCTTCCTCCTCCTCCTCCTCTTCCTCCTCCTCGGAGTCATCGGAGAAGGAGTCGAATGAGTCAGCGGTGATAGCAGATGATTGCAAGACAGGGAGCAAAAAGACAGGCGAAGAAGAGGATGAAACAAGTCGAATGGGAGATTCGAATGACAATATAGGCACCGAAAAGTTGGATAGCGTCACAGACGAGGAGGCTCGAGTACAAGTCGGCAATGATGTTTATGTGAAGAAGAGGTACAAAATTTTTTTTCTTATGACCCGCGTCAGAAGAGGAGAGCAAACCGGTAGCGCGACGACGAGTGCGAGTCAGAGCTCCGGGCCGGCAAAGAGGACCCTTTCCTATTTCGACTCTGCAGCCAGCGAGAAGTTGAAGAAGCTGGGCACGCTGAGCAGCCCGTTATGCCTTGATGAGGACGATCCGGAAGACAATGCTGATTCAGTTTTGCCTTCCTTGGATGGTATTGATTCTGTAGATCCGTGTATGAAAGAGGAAGAGATTGGGAGTAGAGTGGACCCGAAGGGAAATGAGAGATTAGAAGCTGGGTCAATATCCAAGAAGCGAAAGAGAGTCGAGGATTCTGATAGGTTGTCGTATCATCATTACCGAAGGATGAGGGTCGGAGGACAGTCAACTTTATCTACGGCTACATAGTTTCTGCCTTGCCCGTCGAATGGCTGCAGGGACTATGTCCTGATCACCATGTCGTACCGTAGATTAATGCAAATGGAGTAGGAGCCAAAATACAGAAACCAAAATACAAAATACAGAATCCAATCCCTGGGTTCGCCGAAAATACAAAACACAGTTTTAATTCATATGTATTTTAAGTGTGAGAACGGATGGCTCAGAACACAACCCAAGATTCATTCTAGCATACATTAGTGTGAATCATCTATGTTCTGTACATATGGTGGAGTATATGTTCTTATCGTATCTAGTATCTGAAGAATGTAACAGAATCAAGATGAACTCACATAATATAATACTAAGACATCATCTACTACTATATAAGATATAGTGATAGGTTGTCGTATCATCATTGTCGAGGGATGAGGGTCGGATGACAGTCAACTTTATCTATGACTACATAGTTTCTGCCTCGCCAGTCGAATGGCTGCAGGGACTATGTCCTGATCACCATGTCGTACGGTAGATTAATACAAATAGAGCTGGAGCCAAAATACAGAAACCAAAATACAAAATACAGAATCCAATCCCTGGGTTCGCCGAAAATACAAAACACAGTTCTAATTCATATGTATTTTAAGTGTGAGAACGGATGGCTCAGAACACAACCCAACCGGAGAGGATACTCTGAGAGATCCATCTGAGTAGGACGTATACTCTGAGAGATCACCTTTACAAGAATGATATCAGTAGTGGGATTGAGTGTCGGAGGAGATATTATCAGAGTATACGTCCTACTCAGATGGGTCTCTCACCGTTACTATTTTTTCAGACAGCATGGTGGATGTGCTCCGTCAACAGATTCTTGCTCCGAGCCAAAACTTTGCCCCGGAGCTCAAGTGGACATCCTTCGTGTAGAGCTCGAGTGAGAGGTTCCTGACAGCATGGGGGTCTCCTTTGTCAAAGTATCCGTGCTTGTCCCACAACCAATGTGGGATGAGCAGGAATACTTTGACAAAGGAGACCACCATGCTGTCAGGAACCTCTCACTCGAGCTCTACACGAAGGATGTCCACTTGAGCTCCGGGGCAAAGTTTTGGCTCGGAGCAAGAATCTGTTGAGGGAGCACATCCACCATGCCGTCAGAAAAAAATATTAACAGTGAGAGACCCATCTGAGTAGGATATATACTCTGATAATATCTCCTCCAACACTCAATCCCACTACTGATATCATTCTTGTAAAGGTGATCTCTCAGAGTATACGTCCTACTCAGATGGATCTCTCAGAGTATCCTCTCTGGTTGGTTGTCGTATCATCATTGCCGAGGGATGAGGGTCGGAGGACAGTCAACTTTATCTATGGATACATAGTTTCTGCCTCGCCAGTCGAATGGCTGCAGGGACTATGTCCTGATCACCATGTCGTAGTCCAATACAATCCAGAGATTGACACAGTACTAATTCATATATGTAGTCCAATACAAATAGTCTAATACAAAAACAACCCAATACAAATAGTCCAATACAAATAAGTACTAATAGCTAATGAGAACCACGCAGCTCACGCAAACGCTCAGTGATACGATCACGCAACCACCTCAAAAAAGTGAGATCTTTGGCGTGAGGAGAGATGTCGTCCCTTGCAAGTATTGCATGAATAGATCTCCCGGTCTCACTAGCTACCGGTGCTGGATGAATAGAACTCCCGGTCTCACTAGCAACCGGTGCCACTTCCTCCTTAACTGTAGGAGGAGCCACCTCAGCATTCACTGTTTCCCTCAAACGACGTGTCGCTCCTCGGGTTATGGGTACCATCTGGTAAGATCGATAGTCACAATTAATATAATTGTAACATAAGCAAGCTAACTACTAAAGCAAGTTAGGACTGAACAACATCTAACCACCGATACCAAGTGTCACCATAACATCTGATACTAGCAATGGCCAAACTCAGAAAGGAATTGTTCATTAGCCTATCCATTAGTTACATAACTAAACTGAAACATAGGTAAAGAATTGACTAATGTCTAAGCTAAGGGTAGGATATGCATCTCTGATACACGAAGGTATCAGTAATGTAAGCAAAACAGAGGGGGTACAGGTTATGACTCAAGTGAGGATGCAGGACATGCATCTACTAGGCTCGACTGAAACCTATAGCAGGATTGAGCCACTGTGCACTTAGGGGGTTGTAGGCTGTGATATCTAGTCAAAATTACATATGAAATCCAACTGACTGCACAAGCTAAACAAGCAAAACAGTAAGCAACAAAGGGCATCACTATGAACCCATAAGCCCACACTCTCTACCAATATCCAACACTCACTCACACAGACACATACACACAATAACTTCCTGCTGTCACTAGGACAGATTTCCCTCTCCCTATCTCATATACCCTTATATATATATATATATATATATATATATATATATATATATATATATATATATATATATATATATATATTTTTTTTTTTTTTATCTCATATACCCTTATATATATATATATATATATATATATATATATATATATATATATATATATATATATATATATATATATATATATATAGTGAGACACATATACTCACTATTTACCCTCACATCCCTCTCACTATAACCTGCCACTTAGGACACACACAGACATGATAAAGACACTGACACTAACATAGGATATCTCAGACGATCACTTCTCACTGATACATATCTCACTCATGCCCTTCACTCTTGAGTCACACACACAAGCCTCTATTGACAGGAACTCACTCTCCTATGACACCACCCTAACATCTATGTAGCTCACTGATACATCCCTAAATCGACTATGTATGCACACACTCATTGCCCTTAACCCACATCTCCTGTGCACACATTAACACTACTCAGATACATTCACGAATGGCCTATAGGCACACCAAAATACTCTCAACACATGACACTCAAGACACTTAACACATATGCACTGTCAAATGACAGTTCACTTTCACTAGAATAACTCACAAATTCACTCATTTGACACATGTACACTATAAATGACAGCTCATTCACTGAGCACCACACTAATAACATGGCACCCTCTACTTACTCAAGAAACTCAAAATAGTGGTATACACAGGAAGATAGACCACATTAATTTAAAACAGTAACAATTTTTAGAAGAAGAAAAGGAATAATCAGAGCCAAACAGCCCCCTTCCCCTCTTCATTCACTGTCACTTAATTCAAATGGAACCAAACTTCTCATTCATTGTCACTTAATACAACTATACTACAAGAGTGGGGGTTAGGGTTTATCGAGATCGAAAGGGTTGATCGGGAGGGGGGTCACCGGAGGGGAGGAGAACCAGAGGCGAAGGCGGAGGGGAAGGGAAGGAGCGCCTGCGGAGGGGAAGGGGGGTCACGGCACCGGGCTGTAGGCGGAGGGGAGGGGAAGGATCACCTGCGGAGGGGAGGGGAAGGAGCGTCTGCGGAGGGGAAGGGGGGTCACGGCGTCGGGCTGTAGGCGGAGGGGAGGGGAAGGAGTGCCTGCGGAGGGGAAGGGGGGTCACGGCGCCGGGCTGTAGGCGGAGGGGGGCTGGAGATCGGGGAGGGAGTTCGAAAATTTGGGGCTCGAAAATTTGGGGCTCGATTGAGTGGAGGGAAAAGAAAACCCGATGCCCTATATGAAAAATTTAGCGACGACAAATAGAAACATCGATAAACGTCGCCATCAGCGACATATTTATGTTGGAGTCACTAAACGTCGCTAATGTAAAAACTATAGCGATGTTTACCGAATATTCTGTGACGTTATCTTTTATAAAATTAAAGCTGGTCGGTAGACGTCGCTGGACGTCGCAAATAGTGTCGTTTTGCGACGTCTTTTGAGGACGTCGCTAATGTGAAAAATGTTGGCAACGTCTTCCTTAAACGTCGCTAATTTCATCGCTGATTTGACTTATTTTGGTAGTGTGCTTTCACTATCTAAATATCTGGGCAACTATCTCTGTGTGTCGAATGAAGGAACGATCCTTCTATTTATAGAGGCTGGAATGATCCATTCATGCGTGCATATGTGATGCGTGCATAGAATTTTGGCATGCATGACTGCTATGCGCATGACTTGTTGGGTGCAGGGCACTGTGCCCGAAAAGCTTGAACTGAATCTAGCATAACTGCACTGTTGGGCTACGGATGAGCAGATACATGGTATTAGTTTAGATTTATCTGTTGCTAAGATCTTGGGTGGGTGACACCCGTTAATGAGTGTGACTGAGTCAATGACACGTGGCGTATGCACATTGCTCAAAGATCTCGATCTATTGAAATATGATAGGTTTGATGCGCCATCTAGAATCATTGTATGGAAGAACTGAGCGAATGGCTATTGGGGCACATGGCGAGTTCCAGGCACATGGCTTTAGGGCACATGCGAAGGATGGTCAGGTTAGCCACGTGTTTGAGCACTACTACAACCAACAAAAGCAGATAATGATGACCGTCATGTGCTGACATAGGTGACTCTTCTTTTTTTTGTGAAATCCTAGGTCTATACTGTCTTCGAGGCATATTCTGCTGACATCTTACACTTAGCATTAAATGTTTGATGGGCGAAGAGCCTTTGTTGGCGCATCGATTGTGAAGCATATCAACCATGGGGCACATCAACCGTGGGGCGCATCACTATACCCAGTCTGGTCAAGGAGGCACATTATTTTTAGTCAAACTCGTAGAGCATTTTTTAGCCTCCTCTTTGGCGAGTCGGTCGGTTGTGGGTTGTAGATCTCCTTGTTCAAAGTAGCTATAATTTTGATGAAGAACTCCATCAGAGAACTGAAATATGCCGAGGTAGCTATTGGCAAAGCAGTTCGTGCTTATGCACTTCACTGGCCGTATTCTTCTCCGAGACAACATCGAGTGCCAAGATGTTAATTACCGGATTTGAGTTTATTTCCAACCCAAATTCTGCTCAACCAGTGCCTCGTTCAGAAGAGATGCGCCGGCCACCAACGACTAATCCACATGGCCGAAGATAAGGTAAAGGATGAAGTGATGAGCACAGCGATGGAAGACAAGGTTACGTGATGCACCCGTCTGAGACATAGAAGTGGCCTATGATGAGACATAGAAGTGATGCGCCTGGCTTTAGTGTTTAGAGTAGGCTAATTGTAGGAGATTTTCCATGTAATCACAAATATCAATGAAAAATCCATGTAATATAATTTTGTGATCATTAAAAATCTCATTTTTATGCATTCTGTCTTTGCTATTTTTATAATGCGCCGACTATGTATGTGATATCTGGCGCATGCCTTTTACAGCGCATAGGGATGCACCTTCCTGAACTTGGTTTCTGGGCCGCATGAAGTCCATGCTTCTACAATTATCATTATTATTTTTAGTATTATTGTTATTGAAATTATTATTTATTTTGAAAATTATATATTATTATTTTTCTAAAATGATATGTGTAACAAAAATATACAATATGACTTGGCCCTACATGTAATTTCAAATTGGGTTTTAGCCTAAAATGATTTCCTAGATTTCAAGTATTTATCTAAAATATTTTTGAATACAAAATATAGTTTTCAAATATAATAAATATTTTCCCAAATGTAAGCACCCTAATGTTTGGGATTATTTTATTTTATTTTTTATTTATTAAAGTATATTTTATATTTTAATTTTGATCATAAATACACATTTCTTAGGTTTGATTTTTGAAATACAACACTTGCCAGTTTTTTGAAACAAGTTTCATAATATGTTCTAGATGAGTCCAGCTTCATTTAGGCATATCATGTCCCACTCAAACGTGTTCCCTTGCATTATATTTTCTTGTACAACTTTAGGGTCAAATTAGTTATTTTAGCCTTTACCGTAAAATTTTATGTATTTTCTAATTCCAATTTGAGGCCCAAATTCGATCCAAACATTTCGACCCAATTTATGATTTTGACATATTTTGAGCCTATTACACACATGCCAATAGTGTACCACACAATTGAGTTTCCATGTGCTATTTATTTTCAAATGGCACAGAAGACCCAATTATTAGACTTTCGGAGTCTATTTCGGTTCAATAAATCATATCGGCCCAAGACTAGTCCAACTCGCCTTGGTATAACACATACTAGATTGCCATAACCTATTATAATTAATTTAGATAAATGTTGTTTAGATTTTGTACAGCCAAATAGGCTTAACCCAATCAAATCTTTCGTTTCTATATTAGGAAACAACTCAAATCTTTTGATGCATAATCTTGCATATTTTTGAAATCTCTATCAAATCCTAACCAAATTCTACCAAAACAATTCCTATCAAATTCCAACCAATTAAACATTAAATATTTACATTTTAAAGCAGATTTTTGCCGGACCACATCCCTATAATCTCCCAAAATAGACAACTCCCCTTTTATTTTTCATTTTCGCACATATTTTTCTACCCAACAGAAATCCATCTTTCCGACCACGTCCAACCCTTCTACCAACTTCATTTTGACCCTAAGACACCCCCTAACACTCTAGCACCTTCCTGAGGAGCCATGAAGCTCCATTTGGTCATTACAAGGCGTGGAAGGCACCCGAAGTTGATCGAAGTTGTGCAGAATTCATCACACCAGGTAGGCTGACTTGTATACGAGGTTTCATATACTTTTCAATGTCCGTTTCTTGCGAAACACAAATTAATGAGAAGCCCTACATGTCTATTATCATCTCCAATTGGCGACCCACGTAGTTCCCTACGATTTTTCCATGCGTCCATTTTTCTACAGGGTGTCCAAACTGAACCAATTCTTTTGCGGGCGAGTTTTCGACAATTTACTAAGCACTTTGACCTCGCAAATATTTTTGGTAATACTGTAGACATCCTAATCTTTCTATTCCATATACATTTGGGCCACGTTGTTGAGGTTTCATATTTTAATAAAATTTATGTTCTTCGTATTATTGTCGGATCACCGAAAAACCTAGGATCTACATGTCTTTTTGGACTCGAATCTTAATAGAACTTTTATAAATGAAATATTTTGTATATTTTATTATAAAATCCATATTCTACTATATTTTATAGAATTTTTCCATATTTTTTTAAAATTATTTGTTTTGGGTACGAAACTATTACACAAGTTGGTGACTATTAACGTCGGATCAATATGAGACTCGTATACCTATTTTTCTATTAATAAAATAGAATAAATATTATTATAAATTATATTTCATTATTTTTCTAGAAATAAATAACATATTTTTATGATATAAAAATATTACTTTATTGGGTAGATTTAATGCTATATATGTTAGATTGAGTCAGGTAGCTAATGTGACTAGTATAGTAGAATATATTAATTTGGTCTATATATGGTAAGTCTACATATAGTATGACATAGACGTGTCACTGATAGTCAGATTTATTCTATTCTAGGTGTATGTGGCAGTGTGATCGAGGATCCTGGAGTCAGACCGTTGTATACGCACTTGGAGGCTACAGGCAAGTGTACCTTGCCAAGTTTTCAGTACATATTCCTCTCATTGCTTTGTTATCTTGTTCCCATCTTCGTATATACCATAATGTAGGAATAGTTGGTACCTAGCATCCGATTAGTATTCAGGTGCCAATGTCTATATATAGATATCGAGTATCGACACTAGGTATGATGATTTATTAAATTCATGTGCATTGAAATGATGGACCACAGGATACGGACATGATGAGTGATGATGATATGACACAGAGTCTGACATGAGAGATTCGTGGCTATGGACTCCATGATAGCTTGTAGTACCAGCTTTCATGACTTATTACCGGTACATGATTCATACTTGACGTGACTAGATAGTTCTAGATCATTGGATAAGGAGGACTTTACCAAAATATTCGGCTGTCTAGACTCGTGATCATGCTTCCATATTTGGGGAACCATTTTCATATGCCTCGATCTATGTAGCAGAGCCTTGAAGTTGTTTACTTGTTTGCCCATCAGTATCACTACCAAAATATGTCGCTTTAGCGACGGCCAGATCTGTCGCCCATCCGTCGCTAATACGTATTAGCGACGGATCACTGACGGATATTGGTCAAAAAAATCTGTCGGCAATCAGCTCGTCGCTAATAAAGATCCGTCGCTAAGTAGTCGTCAAGTGACGGAATAGCAACGGCTTTCCGTCGTCACTATTCGTTGCATTAGCGACGACTTGCCGACGGTCTTTCGTCGAATTCAAGTATTAAATATTGAATCGTAAAGACACTTAGCGACGGATAGTCCATCGGTAAACCGTCGGCAAAGTGTATCAGAGGGTATCGTTCCGTCCCTATTCCGTCGAACACCGTCGCTAACTAAGGACGAATTCGTGACGAATTAGTGGTGGATAATCCGTCGACCAGGTTCTGGAAATGCTTGACATTTCCAGAACCCGGTCGACGGATTCTCCGTCGCGAATCCGTCGACCATAGCGACGGATTAGTGGCGGATAATCCGTCGACCAGTTTTTGGAAATGCTGGACATTTCCAGAACCAAGGCGACAGATTCTCCGTCGCAAATCCGTCGACCATGGCGACGGGTCCCTGACGGAATATCCGTCGCTAACCTTATGTACACCTTCATACCACCAGCACCTTGCCGACGGATGGTCCGTCGGAAAGTCGTCGCTATGCAAGATATTTCGTCGGCTGGCCGTCAACCATCCGTCGCTAACTAGAAATATTTCCAATTCTCCAGTTAGCGACGGATATTCCGTCGACATTTAGTCGAAAACTGATGTTATTCGTCGCTAACCCGTCGCTAACTGAGATATTTTAAAAAAAATTGCAGTACTTTTCCTGTTCACACAACATCCGAACATCGGACCAATATATAATCACAATATACAATCACTGATACCAATATATAATCCATTATAAATCACATACGAATATAATGCACACCAATCATCCAAGAATCATATAGATCAATATATAATCACAAATATCCATAACCCAAACCAATATAAAATAGACACCAATTATCCTGAAATCATAAACTAATATCCGTCGTTATAATCTAAAATTTCCACAAATATTCTAAATTTAAAAACTATTCTTATACAATACTTCAAGGAGCAGGAGGAGTTCGATTGTCCGGTGGTGGTAATCCCTCCTGCGACCGATGATAATACTGCTCCACTATGTACGGCGGCAATCCGTCGAAGATACTACCCGGAAGTCGGCGTAGCTGCTCTGGCGACATGAGATCAAAGAGTGTCGTCACAGTCGGAGGCAGTACCAGAGGGGCAGCAGGGTTGAAAGAAATATGACCGACGGAAGAAGGACCGGCACCAGCAGTCGACGGACCGGTACCATCAGCCGACGAACCGGTACCAGTATCAGACCGACTAGCACCAGCAGCAGACGAACCGGCAGCAGCAGACGGAGACGGAAAGTACACGGTAATTTGCTCCCGTAAGGACGATACCGCCTCGTGCACCTGCGTAAGCTGCGACCTTACATCATAGTCTGTCGGGGCCACAGAAGGAGGCTGTGTCGATAGAAATCTCTGAGTCGCCATATGCAACGGCCCTAGGGAGCCGACTCCGTACAGGCGCCCTTTCTTAAAGCCGCCGACGGTATCTACGAACAAGTCGTTACGAGCGGCCATAGAAGAAGGCATCCGGACGGGCGTCGTTTCACCGACATCCTCGGTAGCAGTTAACTGAGCCCGACTAAGGGCCTCACAATACGCAGCCTATCAAATGAATGTGTTTATACTATAAGATTTACCTAAGTTGTAATCTAAATTCTATGTTTCACTAAGTTAAGTGTGAATCCTAAGTTTACCTAAGTTATAGTCCGAATACTTCTAATTCTAACGTAAATCTCATAAATATAAGTACTTATAGCAGTCTCCTTCGCCCTCTCGTCGACGAAGCTCTCATCCTTCTGCCTCTTGTGCGTATGCTGGAACACATCGTGCATGGTGACCGATTCTGGCGCCCTTCCCTCCTTCACCCCCCGTTGGGTCTGCATACGAAGTTTTAATAGAATTTAATTAACTCCGTATATTAGAAATACATAATTCGATAGTGAAATGAATTTGCGGTATCTCACCAGATCTGCAAGCGCCGTTGCGTAGGGCCTTGATCCCCCCGTATGAAGCCCCGCGGCCCGTCGGTTCGCCTTCGCCTTCTCCGATTTCTCCTTGTACGCAGGAGTATCCATCATATCTAAGAGCTCTTCATAATAGTCCTACCGGATCCAATTCGGCCTCGTCAGCCCCATTTTCCGGTCATGAATCATATCCCGTACTTCTTCGAGGTAGCACTTCTGTAGGTCCTGCGGATCGCGTCCTCGCGATAGGAGGGCTACCAGAATGTCGTCTAACATACAAAATCAATTATCACGTAATTTAAAAAATGGTTGATTAAAGAGTAACTAATAATTAACCAGAAGATATAGATATATACCCTCAACTCGTCGAGTCAGACGTACTTCAAGTTTGGGGGCACCGACGAAAAGTTGAGGTAGGGACCATGGAAGTTAGCCCTGATAATTTCTCCAAGAGCCCTGGCAATATTAAACGGAAAAAACCTACAAAGAAGCAATGACTGGATTATTAACTTGAATAAATGAAAGAAATTTAATAAATTATCTTAAATTTACTTACGAGGTCCCCGTAGGCCATAGCTCTCGTCGAAACTCGCCTCTCGGCCTCTCTAGTGCCGTCGGAGGATCCGCGGGTCCACTGTGCAGTAACTGGTGGATCTACTGGTGGATCCGCTAGTGGGTCCGATAGCAGAACGGATCCGTTAGCAGATCCGGACTCATGCCTCGATGAAGTTGTCGATCGACGGCGGGTTGCGTCTGCGCCCGGGGTACTCTCCGGGTCGGGTTCGCTGGATAGGGTCACATCCCGGAAAGATTGAATGCAACCACGACCACCAGCACCACCACGACCACGACCACCACCACCACCACCACCACCAGCACGACCACGGCCAGCCATCATGACCTGTAAATAGAACACATAAACATAATTAACAATATAGAAGTGTTAATGAATATAAAATTTTAAACTAAAATATACATACCACCGGTAGGGAGACGAGTGCCGTCGCGACGAAAAAGACTAGGAGTGCCATCTGCAAAAAGAAAATCATATAATAAGTAAATGATCGAACGAAAAAACCGTGAATTCACGTAATTGCTTTTATGAGGTCAAACTTAATTCACGTAATTGGAAGTATTTTTAATATACAACAATATTTAACCTAATCATCGTCTTCGTTCTCATCCTCGGCCTCGTCTTCATCATCATCCACATCCTCATCCTCATCCTCATCCTTATCCTCATCGTCGATTTCATCTGTATCCTCATCCCCATCAAATTCTTCTTCTTCTTCTTCTTCTTCTTCTTCTTCTTCTTCTTCTTTTGCCTCAATATTTGGGACAAGACGCCTCTTTTTCCCCTGGTTGACAGCTAAGTCTTGTGTATAAACCTCTTCTTTTCCTCTATTTTCCTAAATAATATCTTCAACATCCATTGTATCCGACTGTTGTCCCAAGTATTGGGACTTTTCGATCTGGTCCTCTTGGTATGCTGGGTCTCCAATGTTGAATGTATTTCTAGATTTAATTTTGCATATTACCCACTAGTCAAATCGATCTCTACGACGTCTTGGGTAGCTTGTATAGTAGACTTGAACAGCCTGACTTGCTATCGCAAATGTATCGGACCCTCTATACCTCCTGCGATAATTTATATCGACAAATCCAAATTGTTTATCGATTCTCCAACCGATATTTGGTGTCGTATCGAACCACTCATATTTGAACATCACAATATGCATATCATATGGGGCAGCATATTGTAAATCTACAATATCTTGAATCACTCCATAGTAGTCAAAGTCTGGCTCGTCGTCATAGATGGTGCCTCTTATGCAAGCACCGAAATCCTTGGTACTGATGCCGTCATTGATAAATTCGACATTTATAGCATTCTGAGTTGCCTTAAACCTGAAGCCATTAACGATATATCCTGGCCAAGTCTTTGTTTGCTTCTTCGGTCCCAATGCCAGATAACGAACACTCTCATTAGTGAGTGTTGTTTCAGGCAATAAAACCTGTAAACAAATATTTATAATTTAAATGTTTTAGATTATATATTTATAATCTCAATTACTTACGTATTTTATAAGAATATATAAAATCAACCTCAGTTATAATCTCAGTTACTTACGTATTTGCGAAACCATGATGGAAATGTACAATCAACCTCTCTTTGAAGTCCCTCATCGGTAATATCGGGTTTCCTCATTTTGACTTCATATCTAAATACACTGTTAGAGAGAATAAGAATATATAAGTGTAGTCACTTACTTCATTAAATTAGAGATTATAACGAGTGTAAGTGTATTGACTTACTTCTCCAAATCTCTCACTTCTTGTATGTCACAGTTTAACAAGACATATCGGTGAGCGGCATCATACTCATGATCAGTCAACCACCGTTTTGTACTAGCCCCAACAGGCTTGCCCCTTATATTGAATATACCTCCATCCTCAACGTCCTCGTCATTCCTTTGAGGTCTATTTCGATTTGTCTTAACATGAGTACCGAAATAAATGGAGCAGAAGTTTGACACCTCTTCGCTAAGATATGCTTCGCATATCGAAGCCTCTATATGAGCCTTGTTGTCAACTTTCTTCTTTAGATGCTGTAGGTATCTAGAGAGACAAATTATCTTGAGAATTAAGAATGAATTTTAAAACCCACTGAAATTCAACTTAAATTATATCAATTTTTATGTACCTTTCAAATGGGTACATCCATCGATAATGAACAGATGCACCGACACGGGTTTCGTATGCTAGATGAATCAGTAGATGCTCCATGCTGTCAAAGAAGCTAGGAGGAAATATTTTCTCCAACTTGTAAATTGTTAAGATAATCTTCTCCTCAAGTTCAACCATGTGTTGCACAGTCAACTTAGTTGAACAAATATCCCTGAAGAATATAGATAGTTCGGCCAACGGAACCCATACAGCAGAAGGCAATAACTCTTTCAAAGCAATAGGCAGTAATCTTTTCATAAACACGTGGCAGTCGTGACTCTTCATTCCCGTTAGCTTGCGTTCATTGAGATCAACGCATCTAGACAAATTCGACACATAGCCGTCGAAAAATCTTAAAGTAGATACCCACTTGCAGATTATTAATCTATCTTCCTTGCTCAATGTGTATTGTGCTATCGGCTTAGTTAATTGTCCACCAGCTCCCCTTTGTATCAAGTTCAGATAAGGACGCTTGCATATCTCGGCAATTTCTTGTCTTGCTTTTGGATTGTCCTTCGTCTTTCCTTTAATATCCATGACGGTATTGAAGACATTATCAAACACATTCTTTTCGATATGCATAACATCAAGATTATGCCTTATAAGATTATCTTTCCAATAAGGCCAGTCCCAGAAGATACTCCGTTTGGTCCAGTTATGGCTTTGTCCGAACCCATCGACATGATTATTTGATGGATCTTCCATTACAGTGGGCAACTCCTTCACATCTTCCCAAATATCGTATCCCGATAATCTGGCAGACGGATGAGAAAATTCTTGTTTTCCAGCTCTGAACGCATCCTTGTTCTTTCTCCAAGGATGACTCGCGGGTAGAAATTGACGATAACAATCAAAGAAAGAAGTTTTTCCTCCATGCTTAAGGCGGAACGCCTTACTATTTTCCATGCATATCGGACAAGACATGGTGCCGTGAGTACTCCATCCCGACAGCATACCGTATGCGGAAAAATCATTGATTGTCCACATCAGTGAAGCTCTCATCTGAAAGTTCTATTTCCTGAAAATATCATAGGTCATGACGTCGATCTCCCACAGCTGTTTCAGCTCATCCACCAACGGCTGTAAATATATATCGATATTTTTCGTCGGATTTTTGGGACCCGGTATGATAGCTGTAACATATAAGGAGTCTTCATACACATCCTTGGTGGCAGATTGTAAGGGGTCAGAATGACCGGCCAGCAGGAGTATTGAGATCCCGACTGCCCGAAAGGGGCGAAGCCATCAGAACATAGCGCTAGACGTACATTTCTAGGCTCTGCAGCAAAATCTGGATGACGTAAATCGAAATATTTTCAAGCCTCTTCATCCGAAAGATATGACAATTCTCCATCATCCTTTGTGCGTTCTTCGTTATGCCACGTCATGTGTTCTGCTGTATTCTGAGACATATACATCCTCTGCAAGTGCTTCGTGATCGACAAGTAATGCATATACTTGTAAGGATGTTATTTTCTAGTTGACTTTTCTTTTCCCCTGACTGGCTTGTAACGATCCGCATTACAGAAGCTGTAACTTTCTATATCCTCGTTCTCCTTGTAGTACAACATGCATCCGTTGTGACAACAATCTATCTTCTCATACCCCAGTCCCAGTTGTCGGACCATCATCTTCGACTTGCAGAAGTTTTTTGGAAGCTCTTTCGATTCCTTCGGTAACACCTCCTTGATTAATTGTATAATCCTATCTTAGCAAGTTTGTGGCAAGTTAAAATCGGACTTTATGTTCAATAACCGCATCGTCACTGACAGTAAGGAATAAAGCTCACAACCAGGATATAAAGAAGTTTCTGCATCCTGAAACATATTATAGAACTCCTTCGCCTCGAGATTAGGATCCTCCGGATCAAAATTAGGCCCTGCCGGCTCGTACACCATATCTCGTGCAAGGTTCTACAGGTCTCCATAATCAACAGAGCATTCGTTGTCTTCGACAAAAAAATCTATTGCAGCATTATCATCAAAAGTATAAGTAGCAGCATTCGTAACCTATCTTTCCGCATATAGTTTACCTTGCGATGACCACAGGCAGTAATCACGTACGAAACCCTTACGGGTCAAATGATCTTTTACACTCACCACTTCTTCGTAACATCTATTGCGACAATTATGACATGGACACTTGCTTTTGTTACCGTCCATATACTGAGCTTTGCTCATGGCATACTTAAGAAACACTTCTACGCCTGCCTGAAAATCATCACTCACACCTATTCTGCTCTCGTGTTGTTGTTTGTACATCCATGTACGATCAATAAAATAATGATCCATCACAGATTGGATGTAAAAATCTGTATCGTAAGACAAACTAAACAGAATTAGTATATAATCATATAACTGGTGGATTCGCTTGTATTTAGTGTAACACCCCAGTCCCAAAATACGTAGGACTAAGAACGTAGATATGCCAGCTGTATTCATACGAAGTATACTCTAATATATGGAAACCTCGTATGCATACATAAGCTGTAATATGCAGTAGAAACCATAACGACTAATCTCATCCACAAAATAAAAGAAAATAAAGAATTTATATAATCCTCTATGGAAAGGTATTTGTACAATATGTTGGGCGAAGACAAATCCACTACAAACAAGCAAGGAACGAAATGCATGGAAAATGAAATAAGTTTAGCGAGCGAAGCGAAGACGATCCAAGTGCAATCATCCTCGAAGAAATAGCGATGATCACGACTAGAGCTAGAACACCTGCGAAAGACAAGAGCACATACCTGGCGAGATAACCAGGTCCTCAGAGGGACGTAACAAGACACATAATATTATGCCAATAACTGAATAAATAAAGCTCAACAGAAAAGTATATATGACTACACAAATAAAGGTCCTTAACCATTCTATGTGAAAATGCATTTTGAAGACAACGTTCCACACAAGGCTCCCGAGACTAGAAACACGGCGCGTTAGCGTTTCAACCAAGGCACTAGTGGCATCTAGAGGAAAGTAAATAAATGTACGGCCACTAGCTCTTGGGTGAGTCACTAACGACAGCTAGAGGAAAGTAAATGCACGGCACATTTGTGTTTCAACCGAGACACTAGTGGCATCTAGATAAAAGTAAATAAGTGCACGGCGCACTAGCTCTCGGCTGAGTCACAAATGGCAGCTAGAGAAAAGTAAATGTGTGAAAGCCCCTGCGTCTAATAACTGTCTTCCCCACCCCATGCACTACTCATGCTGAATCCACACCACGATATTTCTAATAACTGCTAAGTCTTCTAGACAAATCTATTAACAGTTATATCCTAACGCTCGTACTGTACGCACCGATGTACGGTCGGTACGCAAGTTCGTATCTATATGTGACTCGTGGCTTCGTGGCACACAAGTGTCAAGCCAATGAATGCGGCACAAACAAAGGGCGGTCCCTTAACTCTAGGCCAAATGCATCTAAAATATAGTAATTTGCAAGTACAATTTATATTTTCTAGAATAAGTAAAAACATGCATGATATTGAGCAAGAAATTAAATAGTAAAGACAAGGTGTCTTGTCTGATGTCCGAGTGAGGTAAGATGATGTCCTGGCGACGAATCAACAACAGCGCACAAAGAGGAAGGTGCAGGAACAACTTCGGATGCTGAAAATAGTCTATTATCTAATTATAAATAATACTGCACCTATTACATTTATTTAATAAATTCTAAAGTTAGGATATGGCATAGGTCTTTGTATTAGCTCTCCGAAAAACTAAACGGATCGTATTTTCGTTTCCGGAATCTCCCAAAATCGCAAAAATACTGATACCCGTTTATTTTTGGGACACTAGATACTCAAACAATTTTGTAGAAATCTACAGAATGAATTTTGTCTATTAGAATATGTTTTTGGAAAGCTTACCTCAATACGCTTCTTTTAAAAACTGGTGGCAAAATGGAGTTCGGAGCTAGGAGATATCGTCGTTGCAAGTTGCTCTTGCTACTAAAAAGTGGGGCTGAATTCTAATGACGAATTTTAGAGTTTCTATTGGACTAAAACTAATTTCGAATTATGGCTGATAGAAGGGGGATGTATTGGGTTTATATAGGTATTTATTTCAGATTTATCTTCTAAATTAGATAGGATTTGATTTAAATAAGAAACGATCTAATTAATGCTAGATATGATTCCAATAGGATAAGAATTTCTAATGGATAAATCTTCCCATAAATTTAAATCAAATAAATTATTAAAAAAAATCAATTTGATTGCAATCCTTTAAATGATCACCATAATAACTTTAAGTATTATTCTATATTATCAAATAGTTCAAATCATATGAATCCAAATCCAAATCAAACTCAACATAATAACTATAAAATAATATCTAATATTTATAAAAATAATTTAAATCAAATAATAAATAAATCATTTATCAAATAATATTTTAAATCTAGATTAGACAAATCGTAATGCTCCAATTAGTCATCATAAGTATTTTAAACAATATTTAAATTATCAACATAATTTAAAGTATAGTTGATAACCATCAAGATAATTTAAATAAATTCAAATATAATCAAATAACTGATTAACATATCAAAATAATACTCGATGTCATCAAAAATTATAAAACTTACTTTTATAAATCCAAATCGTTATTTAAAAATAAATAGACAAAAAACCTTTTATCGCTCAATTTTTTTTTTAAAACCAATTTTTAGAAGACCAAAAATAATAAAAACATATTTTATATTTCAAATAATAAATTTGAGAACATTTTTTTAGAAACATTATTTCAAACCATTAATTTAAAACTAGTTTTTGGTAACAAAAGTAATCACAAAATATCTTTTACAAAATTTCTACAAAAATTACTTTTAAACACAAAATTAAAATATATAGATATAATTTAAAAAAATAATTATTTCGGGAAGATGAGTTACAAATCTACACACCTTTGAAAATTTTCGTACTCGAAGTTTAAGGACTATTAGGATAGACGGACTTGGTTGATCGGTAAAAGGATAGTAAAAATTTGTGATAAGATAAAATAGATGGAAGGAAAAAGAGAATTTCTTTAATGAGAACATTAATCAATTTGGATGAAAAATAGAAGAAGTGAATGGATATGGCTTGATGTGCACGGACACGATGCATAAACATATTTGTAGGTGGAGAAAATTAATGAAACAGAGAATAATGAGTCTCTCCTTATATAGGAGGTAGAAACTACTATTTAGATAAAGATTATGATAGTTGCAAATCCCTTTAGATAATTCCTCTATTTATTTTAAATCAAATTCAATAAATTTCAACCCAAATCTAAATCAATTTAAATCTAATTAAATTCCATCCTTTAGTTTAAAATCAAATAAGATAATTCAAATTCCAAATATGGATATTAATTTAATCTATTTTTAAATAAATCCAAAAATCAAATCAAGATTTAAATGGCCACAATAACTTCCAAATATATTTTTCCAAATACCAATAATAATAATTTCGAAAATAATAAATATTTTTAAATATCTTTTTGAATAATAAAATATTAATATTAATAAATCTCGAAAATTAAATTTTTATTTAAAATAAACTAGCAAAATATTTATGAAATATATGTATGCACTAAGAATATTATTTATTATTAATAACTGTCTAAATAAAAGGCTTTTCATAAATAAAATCATAAATTTAGGAAATTTTGATAGCTAAAAATAATTATTATATATATTATCTTGAAACTATAAAAAAATATAAAAATATTTTTCTAAAATATGTACGCTCGCACATATTCGCACTCGTCGAGCAATTACGAAAAATAAAATTTCGTGCGCGACGTACAATACGACTACGCGACGTACAATACAAAATTTTAAATCAGTACCAAATTTAATAATAAAAAATAGTAGAAATTTAGGGGTTTTACATCCTACCCAACTTTAAAGAATTTCGTCCTCGAAATTAAGAATAAGTAGAAGGGTGAGAAGACACAAGGGGCATCGATGGAGAACAATCGATAACAAAATCATGCCGTAAGAATTCGTGATCTAGATCATAGAAAAATAATACGGTATGGTCATAATCGATAGGAAGGCTAGAGGAAGTTCTAGTATAATGTCTTCGTCCTTCTAAAATAGGTGAAGGCGAAAGCAATAAGGAGTTCAAAAAGACGATATTATCGAGTACGAATATATGGTTCAAGGACGACCGAAAAATTTCAAAATGAGTTGCCAAGGCAGTCTCGGATGGGACTCTAAAGGGCAAGTTTAGCTATGTCCCCATCCACGTAGAACGATAGATAAAAGCGAACCAAAGTGCACTAGGTTGATCAGACCATCATGCACCGGTTCTGATTAGACAATATGTTAGTGAGCGGCCGCTCAATAGCATATGCCTCGATCAAGCTTGATAAGGATTAGCTTGCAAATACTAGGCTATATTAGCATCATTAGTTTAGATAGTAAAACATAGGCACGAGGGTAGACTAAATAAGAACCAATATGAATAGTCTAAGAGTCATGAGAATCTAAGTCTTGTTTATTCATATACAATCATTCTACGGTTTTATTTTCTAAGGTTCGGTTGACCAAATGGGTTAAATTCCTCTAGTCTCTATGGTCTAGATAATACTATTTGTATTCCCTTAATGGTCAAGGGTGTGTCAGGTCGTGGGATATTCTACCCAACTTAAAGAATTAAGCTAAGGGTGTTTGGGACATCTAACTAGTAGGGCCAGTCTCTAGCAAGCACGAAGGGAAAATAAGAATAATGATAGGAGGAATCAAGCAAGATGCAATTAATGAGTCGAACGGTAATTCGAATATAGGATCGAGGAAAAAGGTCAAGTATGTTGATGAGATCCTAGACTTCTAATCCTATACGCAGGCTTGCTTGGTACGGTAAAGTAACCAAATAATTTATCTCGACCTGCATGGGCCACCACAAAAACATGTAACGCCCCGGTCCCAAAATACGTAGGACTAAGAACGTAGACATGCCAGCTGTATTCATATGAAGTATACTCCAATATATGGAAATCTTGCATGCATACATAAGCTGTAATATGCAGTAGAAACCATAACGACTAATCTCATCCACAAAATAAAAGAAAATAAAGAATTCATATAATCCTCTATGGAAAGGTATTTGTACAATATGTTGGGCGAAGACAAATCTACTACCAACAATCAAGGAACGAAATGCATGGAAAATGAAATAAGTTTAGCGAGCGAAGCGAAGACGATCCAAGTGCAATCATCCTCGAAGAAATAGCGATGATCACGACTAGAGCTAGAACACCTGCGAAAGACAAGAGCACATACCTGGCGAGATAACCAGGTCCTCAGAGGGACGTAACAAGACACATAATATCATGCCAATAACTGAATAAATAAAGCTTAACAGAAAAGTATATGTGACTACACAAATAAAGGTCCTTAACCATTCTATGTGAAAATGCATTTTGAAGACAATGTTCTACACAAGGGCTCCCGAGACTAGAAACACGGCGCGTTAGCGTTTCAACCAAGGCACTGGTGGCATCTAGAGGAAAGTAAATAAATACACGACCACTAGCTCTTGGGTGATTCACTAACGGCAGCTAGAGGAAAGTAAATGCACGGCACATTTGTGTTTCAACCGAGGCACTAGTGGCATCTAGAGAAAAGTAAATAAGTGCACGGCGCACTAGCTCTCGGCTGAGTCACAAATGGCAGCTAGAGAAAAGTAAATGTGTGAAAGCCCCTGCACCTAATAACTGTCTTCCCCACCCCATGCACTACTCATGCTGATTCCACACCACGATATTTCTAATAACTGCTAAGTCTTCTAGACAAATCTATTAACAGTTACATCTTAACGCTCGTCCTGTACGCACCGATGTACGGTCGGTACACAAGTCCGTATCTATATGTGACTCGTGACTTCATTGCACACAAGTGTCAAGCTAATGAATGCGGCACAAACAAAGGGCGGTCCCTTAACTCTAGGCCAAATACAACTAAAATATAATAATTTCCAAGTACAATTTATATTTTCTAGAATAAGTAAAAACATGCATGATATTGAGCAAGAAATTAAACAGTAAAGGCAATGTGTCTTGTCTGATGTCCGAGTGAGGTAAGATGATGTCCTGGCGACGAATCAACAGCAGCGCACAAAACGGAAGGTACAGGAACAACTTCGGATGATGAAAATAGTCTATTATCTAATTATAAATAATACTGTACCTATTATATTTATTTAATAAATTCTAAAGTTATGATATGGCATAGGTTTTTGTATTAGCTCTCCGAAAAACTAAACGGATCGCATTTTCGTTTCCGAAATCTCCCGAAATCGCAAAAATACTGATACCCGTTTATTTTTGGGACACTATATACTCAAACAATTTTGTAGAAATCTACAGAA
Source organism: Iris pallida (assembly GCA_029216955.1). Classification (NCBI taxonomy): domain Eukaryota; kingdom Viridiplantae; phylum Streptophyta; class Magnoliopsida; order Asparagales; family Iridaceae; genus Iris; species Iris pallida. Next base: position 3,688,334 of record JANAVB010034615.1, on the reverse strand, counting down.
TGAATTTTGTCTATTAGAATATGTTTCTGGAAAGCTTACCTCGATACGCTTCTTTTAAAAAAAACTGGAGGCAAAACGGAGTTCGGAGCTAGGAGATATCGTCGTTGCAAGTTGCTCTTGCTACTAAAAAGCGGGGCTGAATTCTAATGACGAATTTTAGAGTTTCTATTGGACTAAAAATAATTTCGAATTATGGCTGATAGAAGGAGGATGTATTGGGTTTATATAGGTATTTATTTCAGATTTATCTTCTAAATTAGATAGGATTTGATTTAAATAAGAAACGATCTAATTAATGCTAGATATGATTCCAATAGGATAAGAATTTCTAATGGATAAATCTTCCCATAAATTTAAATCAAATAAATTATTTAAAAAAAATCAATTTGATTGCAATCCTTTAAATGATCACCATAATAACTTTAAGTATTATTATATATTATCAAATAATTCAAATCATATGAATCCAAATCCAAATCAAACTCAACATAATAACTATAAAATAATATCTAATATTTATCAAAATAATTTAAATCAAATAATAAATAAATCATTTAATCAAATAATATTTTAAATCTAGATTAGACAAATCGTAATGCTCCAATTAGTCATCGTAAGTATTTTAAACAATATTTAAATTATCAACATAATTTAAAGTATAGTTGATAACCATCAAGATAATTTAAATAAATTCAAATATAATCAAATAACTGATTAACATATCAAAATAATACTCGATGTCATCAAATATTATAAAACTTACTTTTATAAATCCAAATCATTATTTAAAAATAAATAGACAAAAAACCTTTTATCGCTCAATTTTTTTTTAAAAACCAATTTTTAGAAGACCAAAAATAATAAAAACATATTTTATATTTCAAATAAAAAATTTGAGAACATTTTTTTAGAAATATTATTTCAAACCATTAATTTAAAACTAGTTTTTGGTAACAAAAGTAATCACAAAATATCTTTTACAAAATTTCTACGAAAATTACTTTTAAACACAAAATTAAAACATATAGATATAATTTTAAAAAATAATAATTTCGGGAAGATGAGTTACAAATCTACCCACCTTTGAAAATTTTCGTACTCGAAGTTTAAGGACTACTAGGATAGACTGACTTGGTTGATCGGTAAAAGGATAGTAAGAATTTGTGATAAGAGAAAATAGATGGAAGAAAAAAGAGAATTTCTTTAATGAGAACATTAATCAATTTGGATGAAAAATAGAAGAAGTGAATGGATATGGCTTGATGTGCACGGACACGATGCACAAACACATTTGTAGGGGGAAAAAATTAATGAAACAGAGAATAATGAGTCTCTCCTTATACAGGAGGTGGAAACTACTATTTAGATAAGGATTATGATAGTTGCAAATCTCTTTAGATAATTCCTCTATTTATTTTAAATCAAATTCAATAAATTTCAATCCAAATCTAAATCAATTTAAATCTAATTAAATTCCATCCTTTAGTTTAAAATCAAATAAGATAATTCAAATTCCAAATATGGATATTAATTTACTCTATTTTTAAATAAATCCAAAAATCAAATGAAGATTTAAATGGCCACAATAACTTTCAAATATATTTTTCAAAATACCAATAATAATAATTTCAAAAATAATAAATATTTTTAAATATCTTTTTGAATAATAAAATATTAATATTAATAAATTCCAAAAATTACATTTTTATTTAAAATAAACTAGCAAAATATTTATGAAATATATGTATGCACTAAGAATATTATTTATTATTAATAACTGTCTAAATAAAAGGCTTTTCATAAATAAAATCATAAATTTAGAAAATTTTGATAGCTAAAAATAATTATTATATATATTATCTTGAAACTATAAAAAAATATAAAAATATTTTTCTAAAATATGTACGCTCGCACATATTCGCACTCGTCGAGCAATTACGAAAAATAAAATTTCGTGCGCGACGTACAATACGACTACGCGACGTACAATACAAAATTTTAAATCAGTACCAAATTTAATAATAAAAAAATAGTAGAAATTTAGGAGTTTTTCATTTAGGCCGATAGTTCGATATCGATACCAATAGTACGATACCGATACCGATAGTGCAATACCGATACCTATAGTGCAATACCGATACCGATAGTACGATACTGATAGTTCGATACCGATACCGATAGTCCGATAGTCCGCTAGCGATACCGATAGTTCGATACCGATACCGATACAGATAGTTTGATACCGATAGTTCGATACCGGAACCGATAGTGCGATCATATACTGTTAGAGTACATATCTAACTTGAACACATGGTGGTTGTGTGTTAACAAGGGCATGTAGAGATATGCATTACATTACAATTTCAGCATCATTAAAGAGGGTTCAGATTTAGGATTTAAAAGGTAGGGTTGCTAGGTTCAAATTATCAAGTATTCAACCATGCTAGTGTATGTGTATAACAGTCAATGCCATGCATACCACTGAAGGTACATGGCATGTAACTAGTATAACATTTGCATTTAACAGCCCCAATCAAACCTGGCTCATCCCAACATTGTATCAACTCAGCCACATACAATAAGGTTCTGAAATTGACTATATGCAACTGCACCTATGAAATTAATATATGAAATGATCATGCATTGCAATAACATACAAATTAGAACCACATGAATATATATAGGTTAAAGCCTCAACTATGATGAGGCTATAATAATTTGAATTACAACCCCAATCAAACCCAGCAGCATCAATTAGTGCAAACATCAAACTGGGTTGAACACATAGAACCAGAAAAATATGACATAAACTCAGAATTTGTGAATGGTATTCTAAAATTAGAAACTAAAACAAACCCTAACATGATAGCTATATGTACAGCAACTAATACATCATATATACATTGAAATTTAACAACTAAATCGAATTTAACCATTCAAAACAGTTTGAAAACTCTGATACATACAGTGGTATCAGAACAATAGGAAGGAATGTGAATTGATTAGAAAATGCATGTTAAAATCACAATGTAATGGTTGGTAAACTTAGATACACATGTGCACGTGTCCTTCGACTCATTTCATGTCCAACAAACACGACACAGACGTGTCCAGGAAAAAAAGAATACGACGTTCGTGTCCCTCGAGTCATGCACGCGTTCGTGTCCCCTCGACACGACACCATCTCTTCTCAAACATTAGGGATACGACGTCAGTCGTTGCCCCTACCTCCACGCCAAAAATCGCGTATCGAGGTATCGTGTCCAGGGAGAAAAGAACACGGGGTAGCAGCGCTAAACAGCCGGGTCTGTGCGCAGCATGTCCGACCCTCCGCCCCACCAGCCCCACAACCCCCGCCTCCCCCGCCCCCGCCGCCAACGCCTCCACCGCCCCACCATCCCCCCAGCCCCCGCCCCTCCAGCCCCCGCCTCCCCCGCCCCTGCAGCCAAATGCCTCCCCAACCAGCCCCCAGCCCCCGCCTCCCCCACCCCCGCAGCCAACGCCTCCCCTCCCCCGTAGCCAACGCCCCCGCTGCCCCCGCTGCCCCTCTGACCACCGCAAGAGAGAGAGAGAGAGAGAGAGATCGAGAGAGAGAGAGAGAGGAGAGAGAGTAAAATTTGGGAGGAATGAAAAGTTCTTCCCATCATTTCAATTTAAGTCTGGGTCGTATATTTAGCAACGGACTAGCGACGGATATTATCCGTCGCTACACCGTCGCTATATTGGAAAACTACCAACGAACTATTCGTCGCTACGTAGTCGACAATTTGTCCTGCCACTTCTCCCAACATTTTCTGCCAAATAGTCGACTGCATAGCGATGGTTAAAAATTTGTCGCTATATCTCCGACGCCCTAGCAACGGACTCGCAACCTTTCTCACCCTTAAAATAAAATTAAAAAAATATCGGCTTATCGTCGGTACTCTGTCGGTGATATATCGCAAATCCATCGCTAATTACGACAGAACGAATCCGTCGCTAAACAGCCGTCGCTAATTGACTTTATTTTGGTAGTGTATCACATCACGGTCCATGGGTGATTGCCTGTATTGTTGGGCCTGGTTATTTGATTGTCCTCAACTGCATGTTGCAATTAGATGATCGTGGTAGTTAACCTTCATTATATAGATATTCTTTTTACTATTACTTTGCTTGTAAATATGTACCTTGTTATCTCCCCTGAGGACCTGATGATCTCTCTAGGTTGTTGTTGAGCTGGCTTTATAGAATAATTGGTAATTGCCGGTTACATCTTCAGGATTTTATGTATATTAGTAGTTACATTTATCTTATTCCTTCATTAACATATTTTATTATCATTGATTATTCTACTGATAGCCTAGTTTCACAAGCTTTAATTCTTTGTTATGAGTTTATTTAGACAGTTGTATTAAGGTCTGGCCAACTTCACTACATATTGTCTTTCTTGGAATTTTATTCTTGTGGAATCGGTGTGTTACTATTTGATCAGCGTTGGTACACTTGGTTCTCACTTTAGATGATATCATGTGGATTGAGGTATAGTTGGACTTGCTAGATATAGTTAGATTTGACCCCTAGACAGCTTATTCATATTAGGTGGAGTCCACTTGATACGTAGCTAGTATGTATATGTATTCCTAGTCCTATGTATTTTGGGAGTGGGCGTTAGACCAAAATCGTTATAAATATTGTTTATAGAATTTCTTCCAATCATTTCTTGACCATGGCTAATTATAGTCTTCATATTTCTTTTGCAAAATTTGGACTTTTTTTATAAACCCTAGCTAATTGGACTACTCTCGACTCAATGGAACTGTCTGTCCCACCGTTAGAGATCAACTTGTGATGTTTTAGCACATGAACCTATTCTATGTGAACATGATCGTGTCAGACATGTCAACTCTACTCTAATCAAGGCAAGTTTTACTATGACACTGTTACATTTATTTTGTACTTCATGTATCTTTATATATGCTTTTTATTGTTATTTCTTTATATTTCATGTTGTTCTTGTTTCATCATGATTATTGCTTGTGCACGAGAGTTAGAATCATTATAGTATATGTACATGTTCATGCCTTACTTCTAGATCATAGAGATTACTGTTTATCATATTATTAATGTTTACCATGTTGGATGTGTACTTGTGAGTTAGTCGGGTGGAAGAATACGACTAGTAGACATGTGGTACCCCAGTGTAGCCTAGAGTCCATTCGGTCAGGGGACAATATTTGTTAATCAATACATCTAACGTGTTGACTGTGTGATCCCTAATCCAACCACATGTTCAATATTGGTATTCTAAAACACATTGTACACGTCTTCGATTCTTGTTGCTATATTGTATAGATCTACATCTTTTTATTATACTTTCATAGTGTTATTATGTCATTGTTGTACTCTTCTTATCATATCGTATCATACCTATAGTTTGTCTTTTCTTATTATTGTTCATGTATGCATGTATATTATATTTTGTAGTATAGCGTTATGGTAAACTTGTTCCAATCCTGATTGGAGTTGTTGACAATTTTAGGTGACTTGCTATTTTGCACCATGGACCCTTGTTGGAGGAGATATTGATCTTGGAGGCCAATCTTAGATTCTTGATAGATTAGATAGTTATTTGATTTAAATATTTTGCGGGTTTGATCCTGAATATTATTTTGATGTATTATTGGATTTGTAAATCAAATAGTTTGTATGAGAAAATAGATGATTTTGTCATCAAATATCATCGTATATTTGAATTTGAGATTGACATTGAGGTCGAGATAGCGTACTACTATCGATGCTAAAGCATAGACTGGATTTAGCCACGTACACGTGTTCCAAAAAGGGGATCGGATCGTGATAGTTGGTGATTTCCAGAGAAAGTAAGAGGTCTGATCACTACTATTTGGAAGGAAGCACACAGGGGGCACAAACATATTCAGTGATGCATTGTAATACCCAATTTTCCAAATGAGGGTAATTTTGAAATTTTGTAATTATAATTATTATTTATTGATAATTAATACACATTTTGATTTTTGGTGATTTTTAGTAAATTTTAAACTATTTAAAATCTGCTTTAAGTCATGGCTTGTGAATTTGATGTGCTGCCAGTGAAACCCTAGAGACTGCATGACCTAGAGCCTAATCATGTCATTAGGATGATTTAATTATCATTTTTAGCCTAGGGGTAAATTGGTCATTTTGACTTATTTGAATTAATTGATGATTTATTGAATTGGTAAATTCTAGTTGACTTTGACTAGTTGAGACCTAGTGGACTAGCCTAGAAGCTAACCCTAGCCGTGGTGACCCTAGTCTAACCTAGGTTAACCTATTTTAGTCATTAGAAATTAGTTCTGGAATAGGAAGTAAGTTGAAGTGGAATGGGTTCATGACTTATGACTTAACTCAATGACTTGTGAATTTTCCAATTCATGACTTATGAAATTGAGCCATAGGCCCATGACTTAAGCCCACCCATGGCAGCCAACCTAGGGTTTTTCACTCCTACACCCCACTGATTCAGTCCAATTCACTGATTTCAATTTTTCCATACACACTTACACGTTACATTGATCCACCACATCATGTTACACCACTGATCTCATTTTTCTGTTATACACAGGTTACATATTCCCTGGTTTCTAATTCCTATTGACACTTTATTTAACTATGGCTATGTGACACATTATACACATCACTGATTTTGTCACATACACACCACCATATGTTCACACTCTAGTCTAGGTTGCCCACCCTAAAATCCGATTCCTGTCAACCTATTGTCACTCACTCACTCACTCATCCTAGATACAACACTAAGTACAAGAACACTAACACACACATACACATTCCTATTCACACATGTGTCACCCACGTATACCTCCATACACATACACATGTACCTCCCCCTTATATCACTCTATGTATATATATATTTCTATATGCTAGATACTATAATATGGTATGTATACATATATTTGTGTACGATAAATTATATTAACTTAGTGTATAAGTATGCAATATGTGTGAAATGTGTGTAGTAAACCACATGACCTATAGCCTATGGCTCATAGCCTATGTTTATGGCATAGATGCCCAGTTAAGGTATGTGGTTGGCTTGATAGCCTAGTTTGGCTTGTACTTGTGCTAGATTACAAGTATAGGTTTGGGTTAGGCCTAGTGAGACTTGACTGGACTAGGATTGACCTAGTTTGACCAAGACAGTTGACCAGGTTTGACTTAGAGTTGACTTTGACCTAGTTTGACCTAGAAATTATGTAGTTTGTATTGTAGCTTTCAATTCTCTTGTATTTTACATATCATGACCCATATTGCTCTGTTTAGGACACTGTGACTCTGGTGCGGACATCTGATATTTTACTACTCTTTTCAGAGTATCAGGCGAGTACAATCTCTAATAGTTCTCTCATTTATTTGTCAGTTACTGTACTTCAGTTCTAGTTAGTTTTATGTGATTCTCTGATACCACATGTATGGATATTTCTGGATTCATGTATGCGACACACTCACCATATTGTCTGGCCTCTATTACTGGAATCATTCTGGAATCATTACTAGTATCATGTTTGGCTGGACTCTCTCGATTCTCGTGTCTTGTACTGGATTCACTTGTATTACGGGACGGGGAAATATTGAGTAAGGCATGTAGACATACCCCAAATCTGGAATCTCTAAACTAGAATCTACTGGAAGCATAGCCATCTCTCGCCTGATCAGTGAGAGATGTGCCTGATTACCTACAGCCGTTTACATGTCAATCTCGGTATTTTAAAACACACTATTAGAATATCTGGACTCACTTGGATTCTTGATCATTACCTAGAATCATCTTGTACTGGATTCATCTTGTATTAGATTCATCTCGTACTGGATTTATAGTAGTTTTACACTTGTTTTACATTTACTGTCTGGACTTATTATGTTACTCTAGTTCAGCTAGATTTATTTTACAGTCTTTATTGCCATAATTCTTCTCTTGTTTAGTTACCTTACTTTCCTTGTACTTACCCGTCTTTCCATACCATCACCTGAATATAATCCACCATATTCATCAATAAAACTGTCTTTAACTGCTTTATAGTTCCCTGTCATTACTTGGGTTTTCTTGATGAGTTGTACTCGTTCCTGTCCTGACTGGACCTGTTGTAAATTTTACAGATGATTGCCCTGAGGACACGTGCCCTACATATTATGGACCAGGAGATGGCTTAGCTACCTATGGCCCCGACACTCAGGAGTGATCGAGAGTTTAGCTAGTTGTCCTGTTTTAGCTTTCATGTTTTTGAACTGGAGTTGTATATAAGTAGAGATATGATGTTTTGAGATTGTTGGAGATTATATTATTTTAGTAGTTAGTTTTATTGTTGTATTTAGTCTTAGTTTTTATCTTCTGTGTTATCATATCGTGCTTAGACTGTGATTGAGACTATATTATATCTATACTTGTCCTCCGTTCGGAGTTGAAATTTTGACAAGTACATTATATAACTGCGTGATCTGTTGGTTAGATAGTGACCTAGAACAGCGTTCTATCGCCGACACTGGGGCGTAGGCTGGGCGTTGTTACGTGCTCGTACCCTCACAGTGGGTGCGGGTCGTGACACGCATCTACCGAGTTGTGGCATAGACAGCTTAGCCATATCAGCGAAAAAAAATGATCTACTTGTTGAACATGAAAGTGATTTCATGGTTGAATCCTACAAAATTGAAGATGTACACTCATTACATGGCAGAAAAAAAAGAATATGGTGTCTTTTCAAAGTCATCGATCTTCAAGGAAGTCACCGTTGATCGAGTTAATTCAATCGGATGTTTGAGGTCCAATAAAAGTAAAAAAAACTACTACTGATGCTTTTTACTTTTTTATCATTCATAATGATTATTCCAAAAAAATTTGGGTCTATGCTATGAAGGCCAAGGATCAGGTGCTACCAACTATTTAGGAGTTTAAGGCCGCTGTTGAAAAGAAGACGAACAAAAAGTTGAAGTGTGTTCAGTCTGACAATGACGACAAATATATCGGTTCCTTTGATGCTTATTACAAATAGCAATAGATACAACACCAGAAGTCTCCTCTAAAGATATCTCAAATCAATGGCATAGCATAATGTATGAATATGACACTGATGGAGAGGGTACGATGTTTGCTCTCATAGACAAACTTACCAGGCAGTTATTGGGATGAGGCTTTCAACGCTGCTGCTTATGTTATTAATTTGTCCTATAGTGATCCTTTACATGATGATGTACCTCATAAAATATGGTACGACAAAGAGCCATCATATAATCACCTTCGACTATATGGGTGTAAGGCCTTCATGCGTGTACTTAAGGACAAGAGGTCCAAATTTGAGCTGAAGATGAGGCAGTACGCCTTTATCGGCTATGGTCGGGATGAGTTCAGGTATAAACTCTATGACCTACTGGAAGAAAAGGTCTATAAAAGTATACTATTTCGTTGAGGATCAGACCATGGTCAACACTTAGAATTCTAAGATGCCTTCTAAGGCTGAGGATTTGCTTGAGTTAGAGTCATCGCGCTTCGAACTATTTACAAAAGATACTATAGATAATCCAATTATGGGAGAGCCAATACACAAAATCATCCAACATTGATCATCAGCCTGACGATGATGATCAAGATGACTCTAATGGGGATGAACATAACCATGAGACAGTTCTTGAAGGGAATGAGGCTGTCAGTATATAATAAACACTAGAGGTTCTATTTAGGAGGAGTACGAGAGAGCATCTACCATCCACGAGGTACTCTCCAAATGAGTGTGTGCTATTGACCGACGGAGGAGAATCTGAAAGGTTCACAGAGGCGTTGGAAGATGAATACATGCATGTGTCGATGCATACCATGCATGAGAATATGAGTTTCTTATAGGCAAACTCCACTTATATGCTAGTGCTATTGCCAAATGGTAAAAAGGCTTCGAAGAATCGATGGGTTTCTAGAGTGAAGAAGACAAAAGATGCTACTAGCCCTTGATACAAAGTGAGAATGGTAGTAAAAGGCTACAATCAGCGGAATGGTAGATTTTGATGAGATATTCTTGTCGGTCGTCAAGTTCTCATCTATTTAGGTAGTTCTAGGATTAGCAGCCTATTTTGATTTGGATATTGAGTATATGGATATCAAGATGACATTTTTCTATGGTGATTTAGAAGAAAAATTATACATTGAACATCCTGAGGGATTCTATAAAAAGAGCAAGTCGTATTTGGTCTGACGGTTGAAAAAAGGTCTATATGGTCCGAAGTAGGCTCCGCAGTAGTGGTACATAAAGTTTGAGTTGCATTTATAGGGAAGCATGTTTATGCATGTACGACATTGGACCATTACGCATTTCTAAAGCATTTTGTCGAGAATGATCTCATTTTATTGCTCTAAGTTGACGATATGCTATTGGTGGATCAAAATGCCACCATGGTAGCAGAGTTGAAGGGACAACTAGATGCGACCTTATTTATGAAAGATTTAAACACAACAAAGACTATTCTTGGGATGTAAATTAGTCAAGAAAGAGAGAGGGAGAGTCCAAGTTGTTGTGGTTGTCCCAAAAAGTATATTTATTGGGTACTTCAATATTTCGGGATGGACGTGTTGAAGAAAGTGAGCACTCGGCCCTCTTACAGCTCATTTTAAGCTCACTACGGAGTAGTGTCCATCAATCGAGGATAAAAAGAAAGTTATGAAGAAAGTTCTATATGTCTCAGCTGTGGGGATTCATGTATGCCATGGTGTGTACAAGGCCATATATTGTTCCTATAGTAGGTATGATTAGCGAATATCTCTCAAATCCGGAAATGATATATTGGAATGCGGTCAAGTATATCCTTTATTATCTTTAGGGCGCTGTTGATTTGAAGCTTTTACCGGGGGTGATAGCCAAAGCTGGTTGGATATACCAACGCTGATATAGTTGATCCGAAATTATAGTTTTGATCCAAAATTATAGTTTTGCCCATGTGTCCAGAATTGGACTTATGGATAGTCTATCTTAGCTATTTTTCTATATCAAAAACGTTGGTGATGTTTGTTTAATTATCCAGAGACGATTGCGAAGATTCTACCATTGCTGTTTTATTTGGCTTGACGAGTTTGCCTGCTGGACGCCATCAAATCATTGCACAACCTTCAGACAAGATACCTTGCCATATTTAATGTTTATTTACTTTTATTTTAGCATATTGCATTCACGTTATTTATTTAATATATATTTTCTCTTATTAAAACTGTGCGTCCAAGTCATATTTGGATACGAACGACTGTGTTAGTCATTTTATGTTGCTTTTTTTGAATATTTGATCTAGTTTTAAAAAACCACCTTATGTTTGTGAAGAATCATCATGTCTTCATTAGCGTTGACACGTGTCCCACGAGTTGTGAGTCGTATATAGAATTCAGACTTGCATATTTGTTGATCCTAGTACGTATAGGCCGTGTAATAACTGCTAATAGAAATGCACATTATATAACTTAGCAGTTATTAGAGGTATTGTGTGTTAGCCTAATGATTGTATCATATTTTTTAGTATGGCTAATTGATTAAGTTTAACATAAAGATGTCACTAATATTCATGTAATCACTATCATATTGCTACTGTTTAATGATATTGCTACTCATAAACTTAGCATTATCCTATTGTTCATTAAATTATTATACTGCTATCATACTGCTATACTGCTTTGTTCGCCTAGCATGTACTTGCAGACATACAATAAGCATGTTCAAATCAGGACATATGCAATGAAGAATTAATAATGGGCCAAAGACTGTGTTATAATAATGATTGGCCAAAGATGACGTTATACAAGAAGATTTCTCTTAACCGCCCAGATCTGTTTATCTTTGGACAATTGCCGTCAAGAAAAAAGACGTCTTCAAGTCTGCCCAAATGTTAGGAGAAAGTCATCATCAAAGTATTCATGTCCTTATATTTTATTCTGTATTTTACCTTTCTTTTATAGGACAATATTGGCATTGAGTCGTGTTGGCACTTGGTTGGCTTCCGATACCCCACTACCAAAAAGCCAACCAATTTGTTCAGTCCACAAATCCAAAAGCCAACCCATTCAAAAGGAGCCCAAAAATAAACTTCAAACCGAAAACATTCTGTACCATGCAACCGAACTCGGTACGAGTTTACCCCGAACTCGGTCCTCGTGAATTCCCTTATGGTCAGAATGACGACCTATTCTTTTGTCTCCCAAATGTTCAAAAATTTGAACGTTACCTTAATCGAGTTCTGTCCGAACTCTGGTTTTAAAACTCCTATAAATAGAGAAGAAAATCTCATTCATTTTAACTCACTCATTCTTTCTTATTCTATCTACTCAAGAGTTCTACCTGAGTGTTGACCTTCCTATCTACCAAGTTTACAACCCACAACCAACTATGTCAATGGTGTCTTAATTTAGAAGTTGGATTGAGTTGTAGAAATCTTGGATTTTAAAGTACTGTCTCTACACTTGTTATTCTGAAGTCGTAAGTCCTTCGGATAAAAGCTTGTGGTTGAAGTCGTCGTGCCCTTCGGATAAAAGTACGTGGTTGTAAGAAGTCGATGTGCCCTTCGGATTAAAGCACGTAGTGTAACTACTATTTAAAATAGTGGATTAAACATCGAGCTAGAGTTCTCGAGATTGGACTAGTCCTCTCAGAGGGAAACCAGTATAAACCTCGATGTTTGCGTTTTCTTTTATCTACTCATTTACTTTATGCATTTACTTATATACTGTCTGCTTCAGATCAGTTTGATTACTGCCATAAATATTTTTAAGTGGTGATTTTTATTCCGCTGCACACACACGCACTTTATTCACCTCCTCTAGAGGTGCTTACCTACAATTGGTATTAGAGCAGGTTATATTCTTATATAACACTCTAGAGAGTTAGCATATGGTAGCAGTAAATTCAATATTCATAGGTGAAGGTCAATCCATAAATAGACCTCCACTATTTGATGGAACAAACTACACATACTGGAAAACATGGAAGAGCTTGTACCTGAAGTCTCTAAACTATGACTTATGGTCATGTGTTGTCAATAGCTACGAAAAGCCTACTATCACCTCTATTCTTACTTCTTCTATTATTAACAAGCCTTATTATAGTTACATGGAGGAATAGAAGAAGTTAGCTAGCCTTGATGCAAAAGCAATGTATGTTTTTTATTGTGCTGTAGACATAAATATATTCAATCTTATTACTACTTGCACAACATCTCACAAAATTTGGAAACTTCTTGAAGCTACTTTTGAGTGCATGTATAAAAGCAAAGCAACCGACTCCAGAGAGGAGGATAGTCTTCATAATAATACAAATATGTGCATGATGGCATTGGAATTTAAGTACAACACAATCCCTTATATGAAGAAGAGATTGTATGCCACAAGTACAGAAGAGCAGGCCACATCATGGAATACTACCCTACTACTACTAAAGAGGAGAGTAGCTACGAACGATCAAACAAAGAAAGATCGTCATCTCACAAGTACGCTACCACGAGTACATGGTGTGAAAGTGAAGCAAGCGATTTCGAAGAAGAAGAGAGACCTCGTCTAGCTGCAAATATATGCACAATGGCATTATCTAACAAGGTATAAAATAATCCCATTTACGAAGGGAGAATTTACTTATGCTGAGTTATCTAATGCTTTTAGTGGTCTATTAGAAGAACACAAGAAAGTATTAGTGTAACGCCCAGTCCCAAAATACTTAGGACTAAGTATGTAGGCATGCCAGCTGTATATATACGAAGTATACTCCAATGTATGGAACCCCCGTATGTATACATAAGCTGTAAAATGCAGTAAAACCATGATAACTAAATCTCATCCACAAAATCAGAAGAATAATGTTATAAATCAACTCAAGAATTTGTCACTTATACATGTAGTTGGACGGAGAGAAATCCACTACCAACTATTTTAAAAGAGAGAAATATACAAGGAAAGGATAGATGAAAATGACAAGACGAACCAAGGGCAACCATCTTCGAAGGACTGGAGAAGATTACGGCCTTGGTTAGAACAATTGCAAAAAGTCACAAAGCACACACCTGTAGAGATAACCAGGTCCTCAGAGGGACGTAACAAGATACATAAAGAACATGCCATATAATCTATGATATATAATATAGAGTAAAAGGGGATGCATGTAATAGGGTGCCTACCAATTCTACAGTGAAAATGCAGTTAGGAACAAACCTTCAACTCATGGACACTCTGGCTACAGGTACATGAAACTCAGGTATGGTCCCACCAGGATACCAGGGACCTGAAAGCATAACTTCATCGAATGTCAAAGGCCAGCAGGAAATCAAGTATCAGGATCTAGGACCGTATCTCCAACGGAGATAACCAGCAATAATAGGAAAGTGCATGCGTGGCCCATATATTAAGGAACTGTTATGCCTACCTAATTCCTAGTAGGGTTACCTCCATGACTTATAGAAACCTCTAATAACTGCCAAGTCTACTAGCATGCAATTCTATTGACAGTTACTCCTAACCGTCGCACGCCTCATACGTATAGGTGGCCGGCCGACTACGCGAGTACGTGTCCTATATGTGACTCACATCACGTAATAAAGTATGTGTCAAGGCCGCATGAGATATACCAATACCTCATCAACAATGGGTGGTCACTAGACTAAGTCAATACAAGCAAGAAATACGACTGATAGAGTCGCTTACAGCCAAGTGTGACTTGGATGCATAGTTTATAATAACAACAAATAAGAAATGTTGAAAATAAGAATATGTAAATCACAGAGTAAGGTGGCAAGGTATCTTGCCTGAGTTGTATGCAAAAGGGCGAAATCCAATAGCTCGACCATCACAATAGTGAAGCGATGAAAGCCAAATCCTGCATACATCCTCGGATACTGAAATAAACACCACAGACGAGTTCGAAATGAAAGATATGTCTAGGAAACGCCTGTCCAAAAGTCCAATTCTGGAACAGGGGCAAAAATATAATTTTGGGTCAAAACGATGTCTACCGTTGAACTTGTTTGCACCGAAATGCGTGCCAGAATCTACAGTCTCTAAAGTCGTCAAACTATATATCTACGGGTCCGATTTGAGAAGACAAACCCAACCGTTTGTCCAAAGTTGGATTCCGGTGGGCCGTGCACAAATTCGCCCATTGGATCGGGTCGCGGGCCGCTATATAAGCGTTCCAGTCGACCTTCTCAAAATTGGACCAAACTTGGCATACAGGACCAGAAAAATAATACGGTCCTGTTTGCGCAAGTTTTGTTTCAATTTGACGAACGTGAACAAAGTAATTAGGGATTTTACAAAGAGGCCGATACGGTAAATTTTGACGGATACGCATCAAATTCGTCACGCACGCGCAACCAATTTTAATTCTGTTAAAGCCCACACATCCGCAAAGTCGATACGCCCCTTTCTATGCTTTTGGTTCGCGACCACGTCGCCTGGTTTGTCGGAGTGCACGCTGTATCGGAGAATTTTTTAATTTTTTACAGTTTTGAAAATATTTTTTTGCCAATTTAGGAAACCGATTTCTCAGTGCATAGTCATTGAAATCGACTTCTGAGAATTGCATTACAAAGCCCTATAGGTTGGCTGCTACCCGCCTTTGATTAGTTTCTGATGTTGTGAAATGATATGATCTACATCTGGCTTCTAAAACAGGGGTTTAATTCTTGATACTGTACTGTTTTCTAGTGGTTTCTCGGGATTTTTGTAAGGGTTTCCTGGTCGATATGATCTAATAGAATTAATTCCACTTGAATAGGGTTGAAGACGGTCAATTAGGCTCTTCGTAGCAATTTATGGATTGAAAATTGGAAGAACGTAGAGTGAGAAATCATACCACGAAAGGGGTCCAATCATTGTTTACTGCTGCTGTGATCCCTACTGGTATTTTGTGAAATCCGCGGGTGTGTCCAGCCGACCGGCGATCCTCTGGCCGTGTGCTACGGCGCGAGGCTTCTGGAAGGTCGCCTGGGAGTAGAGGTGGCACGTCCAGGCTTTAGGGCTAGGGTTTAAGAGAGCTCTCTCTCTTGATTTATATACGACCTTTGTATTGTCGCACAGAGGTTGGGTTTGAGGCCTCGGCCTGGCATTGCTAACTGTTCATGGGGACAATAGTGACTTAGTTTATTTCTTTTTCTTTTTCTTTTTCTTTTTCCCTTTTTTTATCTATTATACAAATATATATATATATATATATATTTTTAATATATATATATATATATATATATATATATATATATATATATAATATATTTATATATATATATATATATATATATATATATATATATATATATATATATATATATATATATATATATATTAGTCTTAATCTTTTATAGAAATTATATAATCAATATATGCTTAAAATTAATTTATCAACCTAATATAAACAATATTATCATATACATATATTGCACAAGGGAAATATATATTGAGTGTATATACATAGATTCATATGTAATAATTTTATGGATAAGTTGTCCTTATATAGATATTTAAAGAACACTATACATTTATGTATTAAACTATAAATTCTTAAATATAATACTAAATATGTATATAACTTATATTTTAAATTTTAAAAGATAATTCTAATAAACCTAAAATATTTTATAAATTTATATATATACATCCAAAATGTTTGTAACCATTACCTAATAATATATTTATTTTACATAAAATATCCACTAAATAAAAATCATAATAGTTATTATGATATAATTATTTTTTTGTAAAATCATTTTATAAAAATATATAATTAATACTATGACCAAATATTGTAAAAATAAAACCATCAAAATGCTTATATAATACTTCCTATATTATTATTATTATTTGATTTTTAGGGGGTTTACATCCTACCCAACTTATAAAAATTTTGTCCTCAAAATTAAAATAAGTCTTAATATATAATAAAATATAAAATGACGAGATTTCATTTATGGGAGGGCAGGCAAGTCAGGTCAACTTGGTTTCCGAAACAACGGAGGAGGTGGTTATCATAGGAATACGAATTGTCGTCCTAAACTATAAGATAGGGTATTCTTGGTTCAAGGCCCTACCCAACTTATAGAAGTTGGCTAACCGTATAATCGTCATTACAAATTTTTTTTGGAAGGGACAGTTTCTAAGAAGAGGCACATAAGTATTGGACACTTCTGCCCGCACTCACGAATTCTAAGTGAGCCTAGATATGGTCATGATGTTCTTGGTCATTATCTACTATAAGAAAGTTGCTACAATCAAACATTGCCACTCTAGGGGTCATGCTTCTGACAAGCTGGTAGCGACCTCTTGTTTGAATATACTAAGGTATGTCAGTTCAGAGGGATTCGTTCTACGTCTAACATAGGAACTAAGAAAAAAGCTTGAAGAAGACAGGGCAAGAAGTGGTTATGGCCAAGTGATGAGAATCTATAACAAGTGTATGCTATAAAGTATGATTAGGTAGGTGTTTAAATTCTTTATGCCATAGTGACCAGTGTGTGCGAATTCGGTATTTGGTGTCGCGTTGGAGACATGTGCTTGCTTGAATGAAAGACATCTGTCATAGGTGTGATGCATCTTGCATGGATCATGTGTATTTAGTCTATTTAAGGGGATGGATCGATATTGTTTGGTTAAAATCAAAAGGGACCCAAAATAGGCATTTATGGCTTATTCTATGGAAAATATGTCATATATGTAGGGTAATTGAAATAGAGCACATGAAGGTGCATTTGTGGGGAACATGTATGTTATATGTGTAGTTCGGCTGGTCTAGTTCACGAGTATGGAATTTGTGGAAAGGAACAAGCTAGTGTTGTGCTGTAAATATCAAAGTCACGGTAGAGGTCATCAGGTGATACAGATAGGAGTTGGTGCTATGAACTACCAAATTTGTAGCCTAAGTAGAAACGATCTACCTCAATCATCTGCTATTTCAAGAACTCTGCGTTCTAGAGAGGCTTGTCTATACCTAAGGAAATTTCTTTCTCAAAATTGAAACTAAGATACGATTTTATAATAGAACAAAATTTGAAAAAAAATCAAGGTTTATATCTTTCTAGGTTTATATCTTTCGTTGTGGTTATCTAAATGTACGAGCAAGGAATATAAAATATAGTACGAAGATCACCTCGTAACCTCCAAACAGATGGTACAACAGTTACAAATGTCATCCTATATCTACAAGAGAGAGAGAGAGTATGCTAAGTTCAAGGTACTACCTAACTTATAGAAATTTGTTAAACATAGAAAGCATGGTAATAGGACTACCAAGAAGATCAAATTTCAAGAAGATGTTGAGGATATAGTTACTTTTGATCGTAGTCATGGACTCTATGGGAAGCCCTAGTATTACTTACTTAACATTGCCCATGTACTAACCACATTTCATCAAGACAGTAGGAAGGTCTTAGTTAAGCATAACCACAAACAAGTTGGTACAGCATGGTTCCATTCATCTCATAACATAGGCTACAAGAGATATGGTTACAAAATTTATGGAAGGAGAATTAGTGGACCAAGAGATGGGGACTACATAATAGGTATAAGGATCTGTGTCATCAAGCTTGGTTTTTTTTTGTAGTCCAACTATGGCGATATGCAAGGATGGGTTTAACTGGTCTTAATAGATTTCCGACGGGACATCAATCTTTTTTGAATAAATCTTGGGTTTTATCTATATTGGCCGGACAAGATCTCATAAAATCAATCCGAGCCATCCTTAGTAGGTTGGGGTAATCTTATAGGTTCCAAGTCAAGTGGTCGGGCAAATTTTTTAGCCGAGTTGGTTAACTAGTTCCTAAAGCCCGAGAATACGCCTTCCATGACTTTTGTGTTTAAGTAGCATAAGAAGACTCAATTGAGTGGCACACTAGAGGCACATGCGTAGAGGGTTTCGAGTAGATCACAACCATATATTGGGTAAAAAGATTCGAGATGAGGTTAGATCTCTAATGAAGTTAGAAAGAACAAGGTATTATGGTAGGGGTTATACCTAGCCTTTTTGACTTAGAAAGTCACATCATAAAAATAGAGTACGTTGGGACATGTTTTAGTGGGACATGATATGTCTACATGAAGGTGGAGTCGTCTAGGTCTTATATGTGAAATTTGTTGGAAGGTAACAGCTGGTCTCGTGCTTCGAATATTAATGTCATGGTCGGGGACACTAAATAACCTAATAGAAAGTGGGAGTTCATGGGGCACTAATTATCATCCTAGTGAGAACCAATTTACCTCAATCAATCGCTGACTCCTAAAAGTAAGAATGGCTTACAGTCTATTCACTCTAGAGACTAGGACATAGTTTTAGGAATAACGAGGTTAGGAATTTTTGAGTCGCGATATCGTACCTTGACCTTTGGTAATAATAAGTTACGATGCGATCGATAATGAGATATGGTAGTTACGAATCAGTTTTGAGGATCGTACCCAAATTTTTAATAAATGTAAATGATTGTGTACAATGATACCTGAGTCGATAGAATAGAAGGAACCACCCTTCTATAGTATACGAGAGCTTATCGATGGGGTAACGAACCTTAAAGCACGTCTTATAAAAGATCTCTGATGGCTAAGTCATGAATTTCTATTTATGTAAGGCCTGCCAGACTACGGTCATAAGTTTTCTAATGGTATCGAATGTAGTGCTCCTGCATAATAACTAGTAAATCATCATATGACAGGGTATTATGCTATGGTATTGGCTAAGGTAGTGATTGTGATGTTTAAATGCTAAGTCAGGTCTTAATAACAAATCTGTATAACTAGAATAATATCTATTGGACTCAAATCTCGGCATGGATGTCTACCATAGTCATAGTAATTACTTGTCCTTACTTCTTCTTTTTTCCTATATTCCTCTTATGTCTAACTGTGGGGCTGGGTCGAGTAAGGGTTGGTTTAAGGTATATGGGTTGATAGTTAAAGCAAGAATCGAGAAGAATAATTAGGGACTCACAATAATTGGTTCTTTGAGAATATATAGTCTCCTTGGTTGAAGTTTTGACCAAGGGTATGATTCTAATAATCATCAAATTCAAGTGATTAGAAGATCGTGATAGTAGTTTTAGGGTCGAGGAGAGAACGAGTACCCCAAGGCAAGGTTGTAGTCACATGGCTTGGCCGATAGTAGCTACGCTTGTGCACACAACGATCCTGGCCATGGGGGATACTCTGTTTCTATCTACTAAATACGAGCATTCGTCTTTCCAAATCAGTGAAAGACAAAAGCAATAAAGGTTTCAAGAAAGATGTCATCAAATACAATTACGTGATTCAAAGGGGAATGTATAATTCAAGAGAAATTGTCAATGCAGTCGCGAATGAGATCTTAGATACCCCGATATCTTAATCCACGTAGGGCAATCATATGAAGAGCGAACCAAATACATTATGGTTTATCAGACCATAATATATTGATTCTAATTAGACAATATGTTAGTGGGCGTCCCCAGTATACATATGTCCTGAACAAGCTTGATAAAGAATAAGCTTGCAAAACTAGGCTATAAATAGCGACATCAATTATGGTAGTACAAAGTATAAGTACGGGAGATAATGATGAAAGCAGTTATAAATAGTTCAAGTTTCACAAGAATCTAAGTCTTGTCCGGTGTTCCTGCTTATATAGTCGTCCTACTGCCTCTTGCATCAGGTCTTGGTTGACCAATGGACTACTAAAACTCTACGTTCTAGGTAAACATATCTTCCTACACTAGCTTATATTCAGTGCCACCCAGTTATACTTCATTTAGGGCTTATAAGAACACGGGGTGATAGGCCGTGAGGCATACTACCCAACCTGTAAAAATTAACTAGTAGAGTAACTGAGAGATATATACTCGTTATGAGTTATCTTCCTAACCTCTCTATCAGGCACGGAGGGAAAAGTTAAGATTTACAGTGGAAAGGATTCAAGCAGAGATAATCAAGGTAGTCAGACGATGGTTCGAAAATAGAATTCAATGGAGGTGATCAAGCTTGTACATGAGATTCCTAGATTCTAATCCTATATACAGGCTTACATCGGTACCGTAACGTAATCGAAGTGATAAACTAGACCTGCATAGGCCACCACAAAAATATGTAATGCCCCAGTCCCAAAATACTTAGGACTAAGTGCGTAGACATGCCAGCTGTATACATACGAACTATACTCCAATGTATGGAACCCTCGTACGTATACATAAGTTGTAAAATGCAGTAAAACCATGATAACTAAATCTCATCCACAAAATCAGAAGAATAATGAAATAAATCAACTCAAGAATTTGTCACTTATACATGTAGTTTGACGGAGACAAATCCACTACCAACTATTTTAAAAGAGAGAAATATACAAGGAAATGATAGATGAAAATGACAAGACGAACCAAGGGCAACCATCTTCGAAGGACTGGATAAGATTACGGCCTTGGCTAGAACACTTGCAAAAAGTCACAAAGCACACACCTGGAGAGATAACCAGGTCCTCAGAGGGACGTAACAAGATACATAAAGAACATGCCATATAATTTGTGATATATAATAGAGAGTAAAAGGGGATGCATGCAATAGGGTTCCTACCAATTCTACAGTAAAAATGCAGTTAAGAACAAACCTTCAATGCATGGGCACTCTGGCTACAGGTACAGGAAACTCAGGTATGGTCCTACTAGGATACCAGGGACCTCAAAGCATAACATTAACCGAATGTCAGAGGCCAGCAGGAAATCAAGTATCAGAATCCAGGACCGTATCTCCAGCGTAGATAACCGGCAATAATAGGGAAGTGCATACGTGGCCCATATGTTAAAGAACTGTTCTCCCCACCTAATTCCTAGTAGGGTCACCTCCATGACTCATAGAAACCTCTAGTAACTGCCAAGTCTACTAGCATGCAATTCTATTGGCAATTACTTCTAACCGTTACACGCCTCATACGTATCGGTGGCCGGCCGACTACGCGAGTACGTGTCCAACATGTGACTCACATCACGTGATAAAGTATGTGTCAAGGTCTCATAAGATATACCAATACCTCATTAATAATGGATGGTCACCAAAATAAGTCAATGCAAGAGAAATAAATAAAAGCAAGAAATACGACCGATAGAGTCGCTTGCACCCAAGTGTGACTTGGATGCACAGTTTTATAATAACAACAAATAAGAAATGCTAAAAATAACAACTAAAAATAAGAATATATAAATCACAGAGTAAGGTGGCAAGGTATCTTGCCTGAGGTTGTGTGCAAAAGGGCGACATCCAATAGCTCGAACCGTCAGAATAGTGAAGCGATGAAAGCCAAATCTCGCATACGTCCTCGGACGATGAAATAAACACCACGAACGTGTTCAAAATAAAAGATACGTCTAGTAAATGCCTGTCCAAAAGTCCAATTCTGGAACAGGAGCAAAACATAATTTTGGGTCAAAATGATTTCTGCCGTTGGACCCGTTTGTACCAAAATGTGTGCCAGAATCGACGGTTTCTAATGTCGTCAAACTATATGTCTACAAATCCAGTTTGAGGAGACAAACCCAATCGTAAGTCCAAAGTTGGATTTTGGTGGGCCGTGCACAAATTCGTCCGTTGGATCGGGTCGTGGGCCCGCTAAATAAGTGTTCCAGTCGACCTTCTCAGAATCGGACCAAATTTGGCATACAGGACCAGAAAAATGATACGGTCCTGTTGGCACAAGTTTCCTTTTAATTTGACGAACGTGCACAAAGTAATTAGGAAATTTGTAAAAAGACCGATACGATGAATTTCGACGAATATGCATCAAAGTCATCGTGCAGACACAACCAATTTGAATTCCGTCAAAGCCCACACGTCCGCAAAGTCGATACGCACCGTTCGATGCTTTCGGTTTACGACCACGTCGCCCAGTTTGTCAGAGCGCACGTCGTTCGGAGAATTTTTTTAATTTTTTTACAGCTTTGAAAATAATTTTTCGTCAATTTGGGAAACCGATTTCTCATTGCATAGTCGATGAAATCGAATTCTGAAAATTGCATTACAAAGCCTTATAGGTTGGTTGCAACTGCCTTCGATTAGTTTCTGAAGTTGTGAAATGATATGATCTACATCTGGCTTCTAAAACATGGGTTTAATTCTTGATATTGTTCAATTTTCTAGTGGTTTCTCGGGATTTTTGCAAGGGTTTCCTGGTCTATATGATCTAATAGAATTAATTCCAGTTGAATAGGTTGAAGAGGGTCAATTAGGCACTTCGTAGCAATTTATGGATTGAAAATCGGAGGAACGTAGAGTGAGAAATAATACCACGAAAGGGGTCCAATCGTTGTCTACTGCTGCTGTGATCCCTACTGGTATTTTGCGAAATCCGTGCGTGTGTCCAGCCGGTCGGCGATCCTCCGGCCGTGTGCGGCGGCGCGAGGCTTCGGGAAGGTCGCCTTGGAGTAGAGGTGGCACGTCCATGCTTTTGGGCTAGGGTTTGGAAGAGCTCTCTTGATTTATATACGACCTTTGTATTGCCGCACAGAGGTTGGGTTTGAGGCCTCGGCCTGGCATTGCTACTATTCATGGGAACATTAGTGACTTAGTTTGGTTTTTTTTTCTTTTTTTTCCCGTTTTTTATCTATTATATATATATATATATATATATATATATATATATATATATTTGTATAATAGATAAAATATATATTTGTATAATAGATAAAAAGGGAATATATATATATATATATATATATATATATATATATATATATATATATAAATATATATATATATATATATATATATATATATATATATATATATATATATATATATATATATATATATATATATTAGTCTTAATCTTTTATAGAAATTATATAATCAATATATGCACAAAATTAATTTATCAAACTAATTTAAACAATATTATCATATACACATTGCACAAGGGAAATATATATTGAGTGTATACACATAAAAATGTTTCATAGGTAATAATTTTATTGATAAGTTGTCTTTATATAGATATTTAAAGAACACTATACATTTATGTATTAAACTATAAATTCTTAAATATAATACTAAATATGTATATAATTTATAGTTTAAATTTTAAAAGATAATTCTAATAAACCTAAAAATAAACCTAAAATATTTTATAAATGTATATATATACATCCAAAATGTTTGTAACCATTACCTAATAATATATTTATTTTACATAAAATATCACTAAATAAAATCATAATAGTTATTATTATTTAATTATTTGTTTTGTAAAATAATTTCATAAAAATATATAATTAATACTATGACTAAATGTGGTAAAAATAAAACCATCAAAATGCTTATATAATACTTCCTAGATTATTATTATTATTTGATTTTTTTGGGGGGTTTACAATTAGATAAGTATAACCAGTATCGAAAAGAAATTAAGATATATTAGCTGGAGAATAAAAGATTGTCCTCTCTGTTTAATGAGATTAGAGACACTACTATTGCTACTAACACAGATGAGCTATCCATGATTATGTTGAGTTTGTTTGATGCTCAAGAATGCATTAATAAGATGACACAGGATCATGCAAAACACAATAAAACTTATGAAGCAGAGAAGAAGAAGTATAGCATTGCTACACAGATAACAGACTTATTAACTGCTAAGTATAATGAGGCTTGCCCAATCTCTAAAAAGTTGGAGATAAAATTGGGTAAACAAGTTGTTCAACCCAAGGCACAGTCATACACAAGGCATGTGACAAGATTCAAAAAGGATCTCGCATAACTAAGGTTAAACATAACCAAACTTTTTATTATAGTCAATCACGCAAGACACATCACACAAAATCACATTCTCATATTGCTGCACATAGAACTAATGTTAATACTTTCTGTCATTATTGCGGTATGAATGGACACATTTCTAATCATTCTAAGATTAGAAAACTTGTTGATATGAACTTGTGCAAATGGGTTCCTAAACTAACCAACGTGGATCCAACTTTACATGGATACCAAAGTCTTTGCCTCTTGGTGCCGGTGAAGCTTCTGATATCAAGTAGAACCAAGGAGCATATTGGTGATTGTAAAGTTACAAAGGTCATCTTTCAAGTAATTGCACTAACACAAGTGTGGCCATTAGAGCCACTTTGGTAACATGCTAAATAATTTTTCTTAAATGGTTCTATTTTTAGAATCTAGCATGTTCTTATTGATGTCTTGCTATTAGCTCTAAATGATATCTTTTGATTATTTATTCTTTAAATCAATGTGAGATATAATCCTAGCATGACTAGTTGTTTAGCTTAAATGATTAGTCAACACTATATAGTCCTTTACTCATTTTCTATTAGTATGACACATTTATCTATGTACGCTTTTTACTCTTAGTCTTTATCTATGAAACATGCATACCACTCTATCCCATCGGAGCTTAATTTTTTTTTTGTTAATGTGTTTTTGACTTTCCGTCTTTAATATTTTTGAAATAGTTACTTCTTACCGATTTGTCTTTAGCATGTTATATTCTAATCGGTATTTTGTGAATATGTATGTTCAGTACAAGTCTTCTTTTACTTGAAAAGTATATAAATATACTTCCATGTTAACCTTGTGCTTGCATAATATATTTTCTATTGATTCTCATATTTTATTTTCATTAACTTATTTTGAATCAGTTACGTCTTTACCTAATAAAGCATATTTATACGCGTTTTTGATCTTGTGATAATTTTTCAAGGCTTATTAAGGATACATGAATATATTGCTCATATATTTCCTATATATATATATATATATATATATATATATATATATATATATATATATATATATATATGTATAAAATATATATATATATATATGTATGTATGTATGTATAAATATCTTTATGAGGGTATATGAGTTCAGGTCAAGTTCTATATTATTTTTGAAAAGTATTTAAATATACTTGTTATCTTCAAACTTTTGCTTACCTCATTGATTACTTTGAACAAATTTGTGATCTTCTTTTTGAATCAATTAACTTCTTCCTCAAAGTCTCTCTTAATGATATTTTTCTTGGCTTTTTGGTTGACATTTTGGATACATGAGTCTTATTTAATTTATATTTAAATTACTTCATGCATGCCATTATATATATATTAGTAGTCTCCTAACTTTCGATATTTATTAGTTTTATATCTTTAAGTTGGAACTTTGAGAAGAAATATTTATTAATGTCTTGCTCATAATTATTTGTGAGTGTTCTTTTAAGAAGCACATGATCATTTTGCTTTATCTTATTTCTTAAAAATTTAGTGCACACATATATTATATATATTTATCTCTATAGTGTATCATGAAAACTTTTGAAAAATAGATTTTAGTATTTAGATCTTGATGAATACTTCTTTGGGTATTTGCTTTCTTATATTGTTACCCAATGATTGTAGCATCTATAGATACTTGTGATCGATATATCTTATGCTATATTGTTTCGTGATTTTTCGAGTCTATAGAATATAATTGATTTCATATTGCATAAATTCTTTTTAAATCTTTGATTATTAAAGAAGATATTTGTTTTGGGTACACGAAGAAATTGTCCTTCTGTCAACAAGGCATAAAAGCCTAAGCATAACGGTGCCAAGTGTCTTCAGACTGCGCTAGCTGGGAACCGGTCCCTACATCTAACCCAAAATTGATCAATGTTTTATAAACTAAAGATTTATTGGGTCTAATTTGCAATTGTTATCTAATAGACTTTGGATTTTAGTTTTGATGGATAATATTTTTTAAATGATAATATTTTCATAAAAGGTAACATACATTGATCCTACATAGGTTAATGTTTACCATATTTTGATATATTCATATTTCTGTCATACTATTCTATATTCAGACTTGATTTGATTTGTGACTACTCATTGAATATTATGTTCTCTAGCATTTGTGTAATATTCATGATACTCGTTTAATCAAGCTTTTATTATTCTCTTCTTATTCAAGTTAATAACTTCCTATAGCAGTAATTCTTTGCGGGATAAAAGTCAGGCATATTGAATTTCTCTCTCAAAGCATTTTTTTTATTTAACCCTACGGTTATCAGATGGACGCCGTGCTAAAGTTTTAAAAGGGAAGAAATGAACTTTGATAAGAAGGTCTAATATTTTGATGAATTAGTTTCTTACTTCTGGAAATATTTCTCTATAATTTTGGATATACGATGTAAAGATGGAGCAGTTAGTTGTTTCAAATCAATTATTCTCCTGACATATCATATATCTAGAGTAGTATTTATTTGGGTATTTATTCAGTCATGTTTTATTTGTTCAAAATAAGCTATTTATGATTTATGGATTCTTTTAAAGCTATTTTCATGATAAAAAAAAATTTTAAATGTCAGATGTCAATCTGAGGACTGAACGGACGCATTCGAAAATTTATTAAGACAACTTTTCATATTTTAAAAGTCTTTTGATTTCTATCTGTTATTTTGAATCTGTCCGTTAGTCGAATGCTGTTATTAAGACAGTTTTCAAAAATCTTTTACTGTCTTGAAATCATTTTTATTATTTGACTACTTCTTATATTTTTTTAATAGGAAATATATTTTGATTGTTCATCTTTAAGCATTTATTTATTGGATATTTCTTTTACTTGCCTGAAGATGATATTTTGTTTTAAGCTTGGAACTTCATATGCATCGATCAAAGGAAAAAAAGATGCCTATCTCAGATTTCCTTTAGATCCTGTGATTATTTTATCTATTTTATGCATGTAAATGCTTTTGAACTAGATACACATATTTTAAGGGGGAGCAAGTTCATTGTTTTAATTCAATTATTCAATTAATATGTGGTATACTTGATTCAATCATGGACCTATAGTCTTTTACTTTATTCTTGTTGATTTGTTCATGATATTTTGATTTATAGTGGATTTATGAGAGAATATATGATTTTTTTTTCTTGGTTCTCTCATTTTCATGGGTTTATAAAGTTAAAATTTTATTATATTATCTTGATTTCCTTATTTTGATAATTATTGAGCTATTATTATTTTATTTTTCTTATTGAGGTTTTATCTCAAAGTTCATGATTATCAATATTTAGACTAGTTATACTTTGCGAGGGAGCATTCAAGTCGACTAAATTTCTCCATCTTAAGTATTTTGTCTCCATTACATTCATATTTATCTAATGGATATTCATATATCATGCTAAGGTAATTGTGTTCAAATGCATGAACTTGAGTAAGTAAATAGATTTAGTATATCTATTTTGATTTTTTTTTCAATGATTATGCTCTTTATGGAACTGATTCACTAATTTGTATCGGCAAATTATGATTCATATTTTTGTGATCATTGTTAAGAGTCTTATTATATTTTTTGATATTTTATATTGGTATATACTAGATCTGCAAATTCCTAAAATCCTCATGGATTATGTATGACCAATGATTGATTTTGACTATATTAGTATGTACTTTTATTAAAATCCTTTATTTGGTGTCTTTCAAAACTATAGCTATACTTTTTCATCAAAATTTTTGTTTAAATCCTGATCGTTGTTCATGATTATTTTTGTATTCCTTCTGTTATGATTGATTTTATTTTACATCTTATTACGGGGGAGCTCATTTTTTATCATGTCAACAGAAGAGAAATAAGTTTAAGTTATGACACAGTATTCCAGTATTATGTATTTATTAGTGATCCATGCATCTATCGTATCGATCTTCAACTTAACCGATTTGCCATAATCAAAAAGGGGGAGATTGTTAGCCCAATAATTGTATCATATTTTTTAGTATGGCTAATTGATTAAGTTTAACATAAATATGTCACTAATATTCATGTAATCACTATCATATTGCTACTATTTAATCATATTGCCACTCTTAAACTTAGTATTGTCCTACTGTTAATTAAATTATCATGGTGCTACCATACTGTTATACTGCTTTGTTCACCTAACATGTACTTACAAACAAATAGTAAGCATGATCAAACCAGGACATATGCAATGAAGATTAATGATGGGCCAAAGACGGCGTTATACTAATGATGGGTGTAGAAGCATGGAATTTCAGGACCAGAAAACCTATGCGCCAGACACTACATGTACCAGAGAGCTTGGACAAAGTATTTCACACAGCAAAACAACAAATATAGACATTGAAAGAGGACTTTTTATTACATATAAAAGTCTATTACATGTCTAGAAAAGGTTGTACAAAGGAGAATTTCTACAAAGAAAAAATCCTAAGTCTACAGCCAAGCGCAGCAAACACCATGCGCCCTCAAATAGGCGCAGCAATCACCATGCGCTCTCAACCAGGCGCATCTCGCCATGCGCTCTCAGCAGGGCGCATCCCTTCAGCAGCTCAGTTATGTGCCACCCTTCCAGCTAGGCTCACCTGATGCTTCGACTAATGAAGCATTTATTGAGCAGAACGAGGGTGGCAATCAACCCTCTAGCTGGAGGAAGAGCTCCCCAAACCGAGGAAGAGAAGAGCACCGCAAATAAAACTGCGGCTAAAGGAGCAGCTTCCAACACAACCAGAATGGGCAACGCCTACTCTGACAGAAGAAAGAGCCTCCAAAGCCGCAGTACCGCAATTCTGATCTGCGGTTCTTCCAGCATAACGGAGATGAGGCTCGAGCATCCCAATCTTTGGATGTAACATGCACCTTCTGCCTGCCTCAGAAGCCCTCGACTCCGACTTTTGGATGTAACAGTCACCTTCAAGTGCATCAATGAAGACATTGCGTCGCATCTTCACCTTCGGGAGCATCTCATCGACAGAATGCACTCGAGTAAACAAGTTCATTTCGGGAGGACGTGAGAGAACGAAAAGCAAACTCTCTCCATGCCACTATTTATAGGCCGGACAAATCAAATCCATGTGCCAAGTGGATGGCTCTCCGAATCCCGTACAATGAATTTGCATTAAATGGATGAACCAGACGCTTCGAATTCAGCCAAGTCAAAAACGGCTATTTAAAGCACTTGAAGAATGTAACAGTCGCACCATTAAGGACGTGTCATACGAAGCGGATGCGCTGGCCAGACCGCGCATCACACAGACGCGCCCCTCAACACCAAGCGCCTCCCAAGGATGCGCCCTTCAACACCAAGCGCCTCCCAAGAATGCGCCCTTCAACACCAAGCGCCTCACAGGGATGCGCCCCCATGCGTCCCTATATGCCTAGTGGAACGCCGATCGATGCGCCCACTCGACTGTCCATCAAATGTTGAAAACATTAAATGCTGAAGTCTGACAGAGTTGGCAGCACGCCTCCCGAAGACTGAACAGTTGACAGCTTTTTCAGAAAACGAAGCGTCGCAACGTCAGCATCATCATTACTTTCCTCCGATGGTTACTGCCACGTGGACGCCCAACCACTCGCATGCGCCGCCGTAGCCATGCACCCAAAGCTCCGTATGCGCCTCGAGCCATGCGCATCAGACTTTCTTTCTGATCCCTAAAGACAGATGTAAAGTCACCACTGAAGCTCTGCATGTGCCTCAAAAGCCATGCGCCCCAGACTTCTCTCTGATCCCAAAAGACAGGAGTAAAATCACTACTGAAGCTTCGCATGCGCCTCAAAAGCCATGTGCCCTGAATGGTTCGTGACTCCCAAAAGTTATGAGCCAAAGTCTGCTCATACGCCTAATCCCAGGTGCGTCCTACCAGATCATTCCCCACCAAATCCGAGATCTCCGAGCCATGGGCCGATGACACGTGTCCTTTCACTCGATTCACCCAAGATCTCAGCAACAAAAAGATCCTCTTCTCTGCTACGTACCAGCTCACAACAGCAGCATAAAGAATTCAACCCCTCAATCAGGGTGCATCGTCCATGCGCCTCCATCAGCAATCACCACGTGGCATCCCCGCGTCCAGGCGCATCCTACATATGCGCGCATAAACAGCCAGCCTGCAAGACTATAAATAGAGGGGCCATTTCCTTCTTCTACACACATACAGAGCAACATACATAGACAGACAGAGACTTTGCACCACCAGAGAGGCAGATACAGACACTCAACGTCTTCCTCCTCTCAGCAAGCTCCATCACCCAGAGCAATCCAAACCTTCAGAGAACCGATAACCGTCGTCAGATCGTCAACGGAGTCAACGTATTACCACTCGCTCCATCGGCACAAAGGACCCAGATAAACAAAAGTGTACTCCTAGGACTACGTCTAAGTCCTATATTGTAACACTGTTCTATTTGTATTAAAATTTGCAATAACACAATTTTAATGGCAAACAAGCTGGCGACTCTGCTGGGGACCTCTTTCTCCTCCATTGAGAAAGCTGTGTCGCAATCCGACGATGTGAAGGTGGGCTCCTCCCACAAGACGCTGGTCGTGCGCCTCAATCAACAGGCGTATGAGGAGTTCATTTCTGAAGGTAGTGCGAGTCCTTCGAAGCAGCTGCCGAAGCCGAAGAAGACTCGCCGAGTCTGGGTGCGCAAGGTCGACGCCTCTGGCACCACCACTGAAGGGGATGCGCCGATCCAGCCTTCCCTTCCTGCTGACATCCTCAGCAACCAAGATGCGCCCACCAGTGCAGCACATCTCTCGGGAAAACGTGCGGCTGACCGCATTCCCCAGCCATCTTCCTCTCAGGCGAGGAAGATGCGTCGACGGAGCAGGGACGCAGCTAATGCCCCGTGCATCACCTCTGATGCGCCACAGAAGGTCTCTGTCTTTGACAGACTCACTCGCTGTAGTGGCGAGGAGAATTTGGATTCTGAGTACTACACGCCCCAGCGGGCTAGTACGAAGAAGTCCAAGGCAGCACGGGCCATGTGCCCCAAACGTGCTATGCCAGCAGTAAGCCAGAAGCATGCGCTCACAATCATGCGCGCTGTTGATGGTAAGCTGTATAAGGTCGACTCAGGTGCTTCTTCGCCAGAAACGAGCCGACCTTCAAAGTCCTTGTCTCACTTGGGCGCCTCTATTGCGTTCACAACCAAGTCGAGCAAGGCAAACCCAGTGGTCTTGAACTACCGCACCTCCTCTGGTTGTGCGTCTGAGATCCGTTCAAGTCACTTTAAATGTTGTTCCCCCTACTGATCGGGACGTCTGTTTGGTGTTAGATCAGGGGGCGCAGTATTCACCTGACCACCCCGACGCTTGGCCTTGCCATGCGCCTGAAGGGGTTGCGAAGGTGGCACTCTCTTCCAATGATCTGCGTAACGTGATCACTCACAAGCGCCGATCAGGAGAGTCGACTAACAAGCATGATGCGCCTCTCACGGGGCACACTTGTGCTGTAGTCATCATTAACTGCTGTTGCAAGGCAGTAGTCCCACCAAGACAGTCGGTCTTCCAGCGGCTGCAATCATCGACACCCCTCCAACGTCGCCTCGGAAAGAATGTGTCAACAAAAAAAGAGCCAAGGGTTGCTTCATGCAACGTGATCTCTAACTCCTCGTCAGTCTGAAAGGCGACTGGCAATTCCTCTTCCTCGTCCAAGAGCCAGCCGAGGAAAACCAAGACAGCTGTCTCGTCCTACGGAGTGTTCGAAGGCACTCGGGGGAGGAAGCTGGGGGTAGTCAGACCCTTGTCGAGCCTCCTTCCGAAGATGAAGCTGTCTTCCAAAGCACAGCTGGAGCGGATCTTCTCGAAGTCAGCCTCCCGGACATGGCTGGCAGTCGTCTAGCCCCTGTAGATATACATCTCGAAGAAGTCCTTCAAGACGAGGGTATCCCCCAAAACATAGCTGGGGTAGTCTAGCCCCTGCGGATCTGAGTCTCGAAGACGAAGAAGTCCTTCAAGACAGAACTGAGGGTAATCCGGCCCTTGCAGATGCTCCCGACGAGAATGTTCTCCAGAACATAGCTGGGGGTGGCCAAGACGAAGCTCCAGGAGAGGCAACTCCCCTACAAGAGAGTAAAGCCGAGAGTGAAGCCTCAACCGATCCATCCACTTCTAGCCGCGTCATGGCAGTATACATGGCTAGGGGTGATACCGAGTCTGATGTGCCGCCACCAGACCTCGTCCAGCGTATGGATACCCTGGAGGGAGGACTCAAAACCCTCTCTGCCTCCATACAAACACTGACTCAAGCAGTGTTTTTGATACGGTCAGCTTTGGCCAGGGCGCCCTCTACCGGTCCTGATCCCAGGGCCAAAGGAGAATCGAGTGTACCCCTTCAACGGGTATCCTAAGACACAGATCGCCGTGAAGCACCTCGGACGTCGGAGCCATCAAATGCTCAACTCCAGGTGGTACCACCTTCTCTGACTCCCAGCTCCACGGAAGACGTGGTCGAGATGATCAGGGACTTGCGCGAGCGCTTTGAGTCCAAGACGAGACAAGAGGAGCGCTAAAAGATGGGGATTCTCCAACCTTATCCCCTCGAGTGGAACAAAGTGGTTTATCCTCCTAAATATAAACCACAAACACTGACGCCATACGACGGGAAGGACTCTCCGCCTCGCTATCTGACGTATTTCTAGTCTCAGACGGGACATCTCCCGAAGGAGGATGCACTACTCACCAGCATATTTGTCGGGGCACTGAAAGGAGTGGTGTACGACTGGTACTGCAGCCTCCCCGACAATTCCATATCCTCCTTCGACGGCTTGACGCACCTTTTCCTCGACCATTTCTACGACGACGGAATGGACATGACAATGGCGTCCCTCATAGAGATACGCCAGAAGGAGAAGGAAACAGTTCGAGTGTTCATCGAATGCTTCCGACAGGCCTGCTTCAGACTGCCTTCGGGCATGCCAGAACACGCGCTCCTCTTCTCCTCCAGCATGAACATGCTGCCTGCAGTCAAACTATGGCTCAACTCTACTCCTCCTCCCGACTGGAGTTCCTTGATCATCGAAGTCGAAGCCACAGAAAAGAAGGCCGCCAATGCTCGTCTTCTGGGACTCAGTTTTCCTGCCTTTGAGGACAAGGGGAAACGTCCTGCAGCCAACAACCCCGGATGAGAGACGAAGGGGAAATAGGCATTGACTGTCAATACCTCAAAAGGTGCACCAGCGCCTACTCAGAAGCCTCCACTTGCACCAAGACCAAAGGAGGTTTATTCTTTCAATGATGAAGGCACCCTGCAACTCTTTGAGATACTGAAGCAGGGTGACAAGATCAAGCTTCCGGACCCAAAGCGTCCCGACGAGGTTGGGAAAGTGGAAAATCTGAGGTACTGTCACTACCATCGGTTCGTCGGACACCCAACCAAGGACTGCTACATCCTCAAAAACTACATCCAATGCATGATCAACGCGGATGTTATCTCCGTCGACTACGAGGAGAAGACGGTGTCGGCCAACGTGGTGTCACTCCAGTTCGGCACCTTGCCGCCAACTACAACACAAGATGGCGTCGTCTCCATCCCGAAGACGACAATGGAGGTGGTTAACTTACCACCTACCCGTGACAACATGAGTGGACTCATCCCGCTCACCACACCTCGAGGAGAGATCTTATGGGTCCACCCTGATCTTATCTCTGAGGTCACTCAACCGGAGGTGCGCTCTGCCTCCAAATCCAAAGGCAGGAAGATCAAGTCTTACCGCATGGTCTCTTCCTCTGCGGAAGAGGCACTTCCTGTACAGACACATTCACATCAGAACGTCCAACCCGACGAAGCTGCCGTCGAGGTGGTGCCTCCTTGCACCATCCCCGCTGCCCCGGAAGAGGGCCCATCTAAGCCCTCAGCAGCCAATAAGCAGAAGCATGTAGAGGCTCGTTTCGACAGACCTCTACGAAAAGAGAATGCTTCGGGGCTAGCCAAGCCTCACAACTTCGACATACTGGCACAACTGGCCAGTACTCCTGCCCGCCTATCTCTGTTCGAGCTCCTTCGTCTTTCTAAGGACACTCGTGAAGCTCTCTGCGAAGCCCTGAAGGATGCTGAGTACTTCATCAGTCAGGTCAAGCAGCTTGAGGATACTCCGACGATTTGTGCGCACTGTCATTGTACGGATGAGGTTATCCCCAACATAACCTTCACCCAACAAGATATGCTGCTTAAGCACAACCGACACAACAGACCGCTGTATTATACAGGGTATATCGGTTCTGTCAAAGTGAAGCGGATTCAGATCGATCCGGGGTCTTCCCTCAGCATCATCCCGAAGACGCTGCTCTCAACACTGGGGATCCCAATGTACCGATTGGCGTCTTCCAATACAACAATCAGTGGCTTCAACGCTAGCAAAAGCGAGCCGTTGGGCAAAATACGACTCAAGTGCCATATCGGTAACCTCAGAACCGAGGTCACTTATTATGTCGTAGACGCCGAAGTCAACTACAACCTTCTGTTGGGTCGTCCATGGCTGCATGAGTACATGGTGGTGCCATCACGCTCCACCAATGTATGAAGTACGTGTCCACCAATGACGTCATCCGGACGGAGTTCGCAGACATTGACCCTTTCAAAGGGGTTGAAGCCTACTTCACCGATTTTGACTTGTACAAGTCACCTGACGAGGAGGAAGCCAATGATGCTGATGATGAGGCAGAAACGGCAGCGGAGCCGGACGTGGAGCCTGAGATGACTCCCGACGCTCCTTTGAAGATCCAACTCAAAGGCAAACCGCCTTAGAAGTTGCCTCCCATGAACATCAAGCTACCAGGAAAAGCACCAACTCCTGAAGCTCCCCTGAAGATACGGCTCAAGGGAAAGCCGCCTCAAACATCGGCTCCCCTTATGGCAAAACTACAGGATAAGGCACCAATCACCGGAGGCACAGTGGAGCCACCTCTGAAGGTGCGTCTTAAAGGCAAGCCGCCACAACTCAAGTTGCCAAAGAAGGCCCACATAGTCCTCTCGGACCCCAAGACCAATACTGTGGTAGATTCTCCCGATCCTACCCCAGTACTCACAGATGAAGAGCTAGGGGAATATATCTCTGCTGATGTAGATGCACCCTCTCTGGACAATATAATCCTGCGGAATAAAATCTCGTATTTCATCAATAATAGAGTGTCTTTTAATTATTCTAGTCTTCCACATTGGAATGCCATGTATACATTAGATAACGCTCTACGGTCGTTACAAACACAAATAACGACCGTCCATCATCTAAATCGAGTAGTCCCGTCCCAAGGGGTCTATTTCATAGTCCTGCCACGGAGTCGAGACGAAGAATCCATCATCTTCGGCAAAGTTGAGCGTCATCAAGACCTCCCGCCACTCGAGCCAGAACCAGATACCGGCAGAATACAAGTCTATCGGTACACGGATAAGGCAAAGTACCTCATCCAAAAGATAGGTTACGACCTAAAAAGCAACAAAGGCCTGAACTACGGCAAGGGTCGACGTCTCCATCTTCGGCTTCCAACACCTAAAGGAAAGCCGCAGGATTACTACAATCGAACTCGACGGGGGGTAGGCTATGTCACGCCACCATCAACTCCAGAGAGTTCAGACGCAGAAGAAGTAGAACATTCTCACTCGTCCGAAGCATCGACTTGGGATTCCGATACCAGCATCGGATCAGTCTTCAAGAAAGTGCTGTCAGCCAATATGACATCAGCACAACCTCAAGAAGATGAAGGCAAAGACCAAGTGCCGGAATTCTTCGAAGAAGAACCCTGGGCTCAACGCCTAGGAGAACAATGGGAGTCTCATTTTGAATTACGTGAACCTCCTACCGAAGACGAAGTCGAGCAGATCGACCTTGGGGACGGATCTTCTTCCAAACCCACCTTCATCAGCAAAAGCCTAAAAGGAAAAGACCGAGAATCTTTAATCCAGTTGGCTAAAGAGTATATCGACGTCTTCGCCTGAAGCTACGAAGATATATCGGGACTTGATCCCCAGATCGCGATGCATAGGTTGAACATCTTACCTGATGCGAAGCCTATCAAACAACAACAGCGACACTTTCGTCCGGACATCATGAACGCCATCGATCAGGAGGTAGACAAACTCTTGACCAGCGGCTTCATCCGTGAAGAACAACACCCAGATTGGGTGGCCAATGTCGTCCCTGTCACCAAGAAGAATGGAAAGATACGAGTCTGTATCGACTTCAGGGATCTCAACTCTGCTTGCCCGAAGGACGAATTCCCACTTCCAATCACCGACGTAATGATCGACAACACATGTGGCTTCGAACGCATGTCTTTCATGGACGGGTATTCGGGCTACAACCAGATCAAGATGTTCCCCGATGACGCAAAACACATGTCATTCAGGATTCTGAAGGGGGTTTTCTGCTACACAGTGATGCCCTTCGGCTTGAAGAACGCTGGTGCGACATACCAACGAGCTATGAGCACTATTTTCCGTCAGCATCTTCGCAAGACAGTCGAATGCTATGTTGACAACATCGCAGTCAAGAGCCGTCTCAAAGGAGATCACCTACAAGACCTCAAGACAGTCTTCGATCTCATGCGAGCACATCAACTCAAGATGAACCCCGCTAAATCCTTCCTGGGCGTTTCTAGCGGAAAATTCTTGGGCTTCATTATCACGGCGAAAGGCATTCATGTCGATCCCGAGAAGACCAAAGCCATCCTTGACATGGACCCTCCGAAGAACCTCCGGGAACTTCGAGGCCTGCAGGGCCGTCTGGCATACATCCGGAGGTTTATAGCAAACCTTTCGGAAAATACCAACCCTTCACCCAACTCATGAAGAAGGGAGTCTCTTACGTCTGGACAGAGGAATGCCAAAAAGCTTTCGACAACATCAAGGCTTACCTGACGGGTCCGCCAGTCTTAGTGGCACCCGTCGCCGGCAAACCATTCCTCCTCTACGTCCATGCCATGGATCATTCCCTCGGTGCTTTGCTGGCTCAGAACAGCGATACAGGCTATGAGCAAGCAATCTACTACCTCAGTCGAACACTCATCGGGGCCGAACACCGGTACAACCCCATTGAAAAGGAGTGCTTGGCTTTAGTATTTGCCATCCAGAAGACCCGCCATTATGTCTCGGGCCAGACAATTCATGTCATCTCCCGAGTCAATCCACTCAGGTTCTCATGACAAAGCCAGGGTCATTAAACTCTCGGCTAGCTACATGGGCGATCCTGCTAACGCCATATAACATGGTGTTCGTTCCACAAAAAGCTGTTAAGGGTCAGGCTCTGGCCGACTTCTTAGCAGCACACCCAATCCCAGAGTCCTCAAAACTCTACGAAGACATCCCGGATGAGGTCCAAGAATCAAACGTCACCGAAGAAAGCTCCGTCTGGCGGATGTTTTTCGATGGCTCTTCAAGAACAGGCCCCAAAGGCCAAATCATCGCAGGAGTGGGGGTAGTCTTAGTCTCCTCCGATCAGCTGGTCATCCAGCGTGCTTACTCCCTTTTGAAGCCGTGCTCCAACAATATTGCCGAGTACAACGCGCTCATTATGGGACTCCAGCTGGCACAACAGCTGGGGGTGAATCATCTGGAAGCCTACGGCGACTCAAAACTCGTCGTTAACCAGGTCAGAGGGCAATACGAAGTTCGCCATGAAGATCTGATCCCTTACCATAAAGTTGCATTGAACATCATTTTAACCTTCACCGGATTCTTCATCGAACATGTACCCCGTCTACAAAATTTGGAGGCCGACGCTCTGGCTGGCCTCGCGGCCTCATTGGCAGTACCCCTCGGGACTCAACACTATGTCACGGTAGTTAGTAGAGACTTGGTCTGTCCTAAAAACAACCTATGCTCACACATGGCCTACGCCATGCCGACAAGTACTGGTGTTAATGTCCAAGACTGGAGGTTCCCGTTCATCGACTTCGCCGTCTACGGAATTCTCCCAGAGGACCCGAAGGAAGCCGTCTCAGTCAGGAGACATTCCCTTCGATTCTATTATGATACAGCCACTAAAATGCTGTACCGACGCTCCTACGATGGACTTCTCCTTCGATGCCTGTCCAACGAAGAAGCAGCCGAAGCCCTTCGAGAAGCTCATGACGGAACTTGCGGGGCTCATCAACCTGGGCCTAAGTTGCAGGATCGACTGCGACGCATGGGCTACTACTGGCCCAACATGGCTGCTGACGCTGTCGGCTATGCTAAGAAGTGCTATGCGTGCCAGCTTCACGCGAACTTCATCCATACACCATCAAAACCACTACATCCTACAGTCGCCTTTTGGCCCTTTGAAGCTTGGGGCATGGACATTGTAGGACCGATCGCCCCTTATTCATCAAGGGGACACCGCTTCATCCTAGCCATCACCGACTACTTTTCCAAATGGGCAGAAGCTGTCCCGCTGGAGGAAGTAAAGAGCTCCAGGGTGATCAGCTTCATCAAACACCATGTCATCTACCGTTTCGGGGTACGCCGAAGGATCGTCCACGATAATGGTCCTTAATTCATCAGCCATGTTTTCGGCAGATTCTGTGACAAGAATCGCATCCAAAATGTAGTCTCAACCGCCTACAATCCGACAGCAAACGGATTGGCCGAAGCGTTCAACAAGACTATCGTCAGGCTACTCAAAAAGGTCGTATCATCCAACAAATGCGATTGGGATGAAAAGCTCGGCGAATGCCTTTGGGCCTACCGCACAACGGTACGGACCCCGACGGGCAACACACCATTCTCTCTGGTCTACGGGAGTGAAGCGGTACTGCCTCTCGAGATCCAGATACCCTCACTCCGTGTAGCAATCACAAATCAACTCACAGAAGAGGATAATCAACGTCGTCATCTGCGGGAACTGGAGGCACTTGACAAAAAACGTCTCCTAGCTCAACAACGCATCGAACTCTACCAAGCTCGTATATCACAGGCTTTCAACAAGAAAGTCAAACAGAGGACTTTCCAAGTTGGCGACCTGGTTCTGGCAGTCAGGAGGCCGATGGTGTTAACTCACAAGACAACAGGAAAGTTCGAGCCCAAGTGGGAAGGACCTTTCATCATAGAGACGGTATACTCAAACGGTGCTTACCGCCTCGCCAAATCCAATGGGGACTTGTTCATGATGCCCATCAATGGCAAGTTCCTGAAGAAGTACTACTCTTGACATCTTTCAGACATGTACTTCCACAAGGGGATCTGTGGACCCAATCATCAGGGCTCGCATACAATTCTCTTCCACAAAATCGTACGCTTCCAGAACCCAGCTGTTCCGTGGCATCATCCAGTAGAAGAACAACCACGTCCACATTACCTCTGAGTTGTTTCCCTACGCCCGATAAAGCGGAATCTTACACTCCATAAGACTACGCTACCCTTCATGTTTACCACGTCCACATTACCTCTGAGTAAACATCCTGTACAGACAACCTCTGCGTTGCCGTACATTGATCGTAGAACTTCCACGTCCACATTACCTCTGAGTAGTTCCGCGTATCCCCCAGGATCATTCCTACCATGTCCATAACACATCTGAGTAGGAAGATTCCATCATTTGAATCCCATATTTGCCATGTCCATATCACCTCTGAGCAAACATGTGGGTTCTCTCAAACTTATTATCTGTACCTAAAACCAAGGTGCACAAAAGATAATAGGTCCACGCAAATCATCAAGTTCATGACAGCAAAAATGAACGCACCACAAAAACTTTGTATTCTTTACTTTCAAATAGAGAGTAAAAGATTACACCCCCAGCAAGAGTTGCAAAATACACAAAAAAAGAGACTACAATCCCTAAACATCCCCGGGGTTGGCCGAAAGCTCTTCAATCCGACGCCTCAAGTCTGTCGCCCGAGTCTCCACAGTCGCCGAGACCCGGCGTTCAGCTTCTTGACGTATCACCTCTATGGCCTCAGGAGAAGTGTCATTCTCATGCTTTTCGTCCAACTGCTGCCGCTGCTGAGCCAGGGTAAGAGCCAGGTGGGTAAAAGCTGCTTCCTCCTTTTTGAATGCTACATGTTAATCCTGGGCACGCTCGGTATCTAACAGGAGTCGGGCCCGCTGGTCCCAAGGCGGCTGATCTGGGCATCAACATCTACGATACTAGCATCCAACGTAGCTCGTAACTCCACTTTCTCCTGCGTAGACTGAGACAACCGCGCCACCGAAGCTTCAGTCTCAGCCACTTCGCGTTCCCAGACACTCACCGTAGCCTGGTAAGAGGACTCAGTCTCAGCGATCAGCTTCTCCTTCTCTGCGTCTATCAAGGCGGAGAGATCATTCCGCTGGATACACTAAAATTCGAAAAGCCGCTGGTCCAGCTCAGCCACCGAAGCCTCCAGGATCTCGGCCATATGATCATGGCCCTAGTGAAGACGGATCAGGTTGATATGAGGTAGTGCCAGAGTTTTTGCCAATGCAAAGCTCCTATTGGCGTCCATCACCGCTGACACACCCCTCTGCAACATTTTATACACCGCCTCGATGATGAATTTCATATATTCATCTGCATCCGCCAGCACCTGCGCCGTCATAGCAGGAGTCGGAGGAGCTGCTCTAGATAGCGGACCGGAAGAAGTCCCGCCTGCCTCAACCTGCGAGGCTAGAACCTCGGCATCAACATGCCCTTCATCAACAGGGGCTTGACTACTAGCCCGAGGAGCCAAAAGAACGGAGGAAGCTGAAAGAGGCGTCGATATAGTACCCCAAGTAGAAGGAGCAACAGAGGGTTCCACCAAACCCTTACCTTTGTCAAGCTCGGATAAACCACCGACGTCAGTGGCTACCTCATCAGCCCCCAACGCACTATTAGCAGGCAGTACAGGGCATTCCCCCTTCGGCAGAATGGTGGGATCAACACTTGTCTCCTGATTCGCCCCTGGAATCAGGACCGGCAGATGAGTCTCATTTTCCTCATCAAATCCCTCTACAGGGATGGGATCTGTCGCTACCTCCCGGTCAGCAGCCACCTCAGCCTCCGCTGCTGAGTTCGAGGTAGGACTCGGCCACGCTTCAGCCGACCTTCCCTCATCATGACAAGGAGGGGAATCAACCCTCTCCTCTGTTCCAATCACATCTGTTGCCCCCGCAACAGATTCATGCAACTCTGGAGAAACGTCATCTGAAGACGACGAACTCCACCCCACTTCCTCATTTGGAAGCCCCGTGTCCGCTGGACCCTCGGTGTCCAAGGTCCCCACAGCGGCCTGTATCATCTCAGAAGCTGCTGCATCCTCAGCTTCCCTTCTAACATAATTTGGGGACGCTGGAATCTCCACAACAACAACATCATCCGGGTTCTCCCCCATGGGAGACATCACAATTGGTGGGATACGCACTTCAGACGAGCCCGTCACCTCCTTTGGCCTGCTCCCACCATACTTCGGAGTACGTGGTCTCCTTTTTAGCGGCTCCTACAAAAAAAAAGCAGTGGTCACATGAAATATTGAACCTAAACCAGACTATGTGGGACATCCTTACCTCCGCAGGTGCCGAG
Organism: Iris pallida; assembly: GCA_029216955.1. NCBI lineage: Eukaryota > Viridiplantae > Streptophyta > Magnoliopsida > Asparagales > Iridaceae > Iris > Iris pallida. The sequence goes on along the minus strand of JANAVB010034615.1, from coordinate 3,646,089 downwards.
TCCGATGACACTGTCGGTGACGATGCCTTCTTCTGCCTCTTTGATACGGGAGAGCCAACCTCTGTATCCGCACGTCTCTTCGATTGATCGACCGAGGGTTCTGCCTGACCCCCTGTGGATACGGCAGGGGCACCTCGATAACCCGCCTCTGGCGGACGGTAGGATCGAGCCTTCGCCAACATGTTTCCGGCCACCGCTAACTGGGTGCCTGCGATAAGACTGGTCTCCCTATCATATTAGGGAGGCGCGACAGCCATAACAAAATTTGGCGGCCGAGTAAAGAATAGGCGGCCGCGGATTCTGGACGGGCAGCGTAAAGCGAGCTCCGGTACATCCGGCATTGTAGTAATGCTAAGCTCGCACACCATCTAGCAAACTTTCGGTATACCCCAAGTTAATACTGGGATTATCCAACATCAATTGAGCATAGCCGAATTGTCGTGCAAAATGGCTTGGCAAATACGGTTCCAGGTAACACTGGTTCCTGTTCCGGTACACCAGATGGGATGGCCGGATACTTTACAACCAGCGGAATCCCCATGTAGGCAGAGCGGTGGCATCTTCACCCGAATCTATTAAGTCTTCGTTGGCCTCAAAACCCAAGAAGATTGGACCAACTTTGGTGTTCTACCACCCCTGAAGGTGGGATAAGATTTTCCTGCAAACTGGGACGCCAGTATGCGACTAACTCCTTTGGTGGAAACGGCGGAGGAATGCATCTCCGGCCCTGTTATCTTCTTCCGAACCCGGACTCATCACATTGGGATGGTGTAAAATTAACCACCCCATCAAATAATGAAATGGCAGTTCGGCACGCGGGAAGTTGTCATTCCTACCTCGGTCATGAACCACATTTCCTGCAAATTCTCGTAAACCTCGCAGCAGGTTACACACCATTGCGGGGAGTAGAGCCAGGCGCCGGCGAAGGACCAACTTCACGGCTGGCAGGATTAAGTTCCGGGTCACCCTCTCTACAGAGCTAGACCCGCCCGAGAAGACATAATCCCGAAGCCAAACCATAAGATATGCGACTAATACTGCTTTTGACGACATCCGATGAGTGAGGTGCCAGAAACAGCTATAGGAGCATTCATCCGACTGTCGGTCCTCGTTTTCCCGGGGATTCTTCTCACCTAACCTGCTCATTTCGGAAAGCACCTCGCTACGGGAAAGCGCTGGCGGAGTGGAAAATTGGGAGGGATCCTCTTTGTCTTGCTTAAAGACGTAATCTCTCCAAGCGGTCACATGAGGCTGTGACCCGCTCTTATCCCTCTTCTGCATATAGTAGTGATGACTCGCCACTTCCTTGAAGACGGCCATCATCCCCTCAGCTTTGTCCTCCAGGACTTGGAACTCCTCGTTGGTTGGGAAGTACTCCTCATAAGGTTCTGATCCCCAAGGGAGCTTTGATACCTCGTACATCTCATGAAGTACGAGCCCTAGCTCCTCCACCGGAGTAAAAAAGGTCCTGGTATGGGTATCAAACATCTCCTGGAGCGCAAGGAACATATGCCTGTTAATGTCAACGCCTGCCTGAGTAGCACGGATTGCGATAATCAACCCAATCTCTCGAAGCTCAGTCTGAAACCGCGACAGGATCCAGAGTGTCAGTTTGTCCTATTTGGAAACATAATGATACCAACCCTCCACCCGAAATTCTCCTTTCGGGTATGATCGCTCCATCAACAGCATGCGATTTGCAAAAGTCGAGGCACGAAAGGCAAATGTATCGATGGGAACATCACTATAAATGCTCCCAGGACGTAGAGTCCGCCAGGTGAAAGAAGGCCCAGACCGTACGGCGGCCAAAGTGTCCCTTTGATCGGAGGTAGAATCGATTTTGAGGACGCCTGCCACCGCTCCCCCCTGAGAAGGGGTTAGATCCCAAGACATCCTCCTCTTGGAAGCAAGACGACAGAAAGCCGTTAAAGGCCATTGACGTTCGAGTTGCTTAACAGTCATATGCACTTCCCTTGCTGTAAAGAACCAGTCTTCCTTGACCTTCAACACCTTTGCTTCAATAGAAGTAAGGCGGTCCCCAAACAGGAACTCGGGCTTCAAGAAGGTCACTTTATCAGATGTGGCAGATTTCAAAACACCACGTTCCATCATCCGTTTGAGGAACCCATACGGTTGTTCCCGAATTTGAGTCATTCTTTCGGGATGCTGATCCAGCATAATAGCAGCTTGAGCAGGGTTTATCACTTCTTCATCGTAATCTACTCCCATCTGGCAGAAGGCAGCGTCCAGAAGCACTTCATTCAAGAGTGGGACAGTCATCGACACTGGCAAAGATTCAAGGATGTTAGAAACAACAAAAGAATCTGAGCCTCGTCATCATCAAAAGTGCATAGCACATCTGAAAAAGAAGCTTCGGCACATCATCGGGGTGTAAACCCATACGCGTCAGCAGTGGAGCTTCGGCGCATCATCGGGGTGTAAACCCATACGCGTCAGCAGTGGAGCTTCGGCGCATCATCCGGGTTTAAACCCATGCGCGTCAGCAGTAAAGCTTCGGCGCATCATCAGGGTTTAAACCCATGCGCGTCAGCAGTGGAGCTTCGGCGCATCATCAGGGCCTAAACCCATGCGCGTCAGCAGTAGAGCCTCGGCGCATCTTCAGGGTTTAAACCCATGCGCGTCGGCGGAAAAACCTCAGCACATCATCAGGACTCAAAGTCCATGCGTGTTGGCGTATGTGAAGATGATGAAACTCACCAACCACCACCGGCCGAACGTCGACAGGCGGACGGGGAACATCAGCCGCAGCAGCCTCTACAGGCTCTTCCCTTTGCCTCGTCCCTTGCCAGCACCGCTACGAGGAGTCTTGGGAGCCATTCCTTGAGAGAAGAAAGTTAGGGTTTTTGTGAAGAAGAACTCTAAAAGGCAAAAGCTAAGAGAGGAAGAACTCTCTCTCTCCTTCTCACGCCTATTTATAGGCCCAGTCGCATGCGTGAACCGATGAAGTGTGACCTCAGCCGTCGCCTCGGGTTCTGTGAGGAGATAATTACAAATAAATCCAAAAAGATCATCATTAACCTTTTTGGTTATCGAGGCGTTATCATTTGCATTAACTGAGAGGAGTATGCGCCCCATCACTGATGCGCGGAAGCACCCGAACAGTCATGTGCCCCGACAGTCATGCATCTCAACCACCATGCTTCTTATTCAAAGTATTCCAAAACTTATCCAAAAGTTTTGAAAACTTTGAAGGGGGTCTTGTAGAAGCATAGAATTTTAGGACCATAAAACCTATGCGCCAGACACTACATGCGCCAGAGAGCTTGGACAAAGTACTTCACATAGCAAAACAACAAATATAGACATTGAAAGAGGACTTTTTATTACATATAAAAGTCTATTACATGTCTAAAAAATGTTGTACAAAGGAGAATTTCCACAAAAAAAAATCCTAAGTCTACAGCCAAGCGCAGCAGACACCATGCGCCCTCAAATAGGCGCAGCAATCACCATGCGCTCTCAACCAGACGCATCTCGCCATACGCTCCTAGCAGGGCGCATCCTTTCAGCAGCTCAGTTACGTGCTTCCTAAGTTATGTGCATCCCTTCAGCAGCTCAGTTATGTGCCACCTCTAGCTGGAGGAAGAGCTCTTCAAACCGAGGAAGAGAAGAGCACCGCAAATAAAACTGCGGCTAAAGGAGCAGCTTCCAACACAACTAGAATGGGCAACGCCCACTCTGACAGAAGAAAGAGCCTCCAAAGCCACAGTACCGCAATTTCGTTCTGTGGCTCTTTCAGCATACCGGAGACGAGGCTCGAGCATCTCGATCTTTGGATGCAACAGGCACCTTCTGCCTGCCTCAGAAGCCCTCGACTCCGACTTTTGGATGTAACAGTCACCTTCAAGTGCATCAATGAAGACATTGTGTTGCATCTTCACCTTCGGGAGCATCTCATCGACAGAATGCACTCGAGTAAACAAGTTCATTTCGGGAGGACGTGAGAGAACGAGAAGCAAACTCTCTCCATGCCACTATTTATAGGCTGGGCAAATCAAACCCATGCGCCAAGTGGATGGCTCTCCGAATTCCGTGCAATGAATTTGCATTAAATGGATGAACCAGTCGCTTCGAATTCAGCCAAGTCAAAAACGACTATTTAAAGCACTTGAAGTACGTAACAGTCGCACCATTAAGGACGTGTCATACGAAGCGGATGCGCCGGCCAGACCGCGCATCACACAGACGCGCCCCTCAACACCAAGTGCCTCCCAAGGATGCGCCCTTCAACACCAAGCGCCTCCAAAGGATGCGCCCTTCAACACCAAGCGCCTCACAGGGATGCGCCCCCATGCGTCCCAATACGCCAAGTGGAACGTCGATCGATGTGCTCACTCGACTGTCCATCAAATGTCAAAAACATTAAATGCTGAAGTCTGACAGAGTTGCAGCACGCCTCCCGAAGACTGAACAGTTGACAGCTTTTTCAGAAAATGAAGCATCGCCAACGTCGGCATCATCATTACTTTCCTCCGACGGTTACTGCCACGTGGCCGCCCAACCACTCGCATGCGCCTTCATAGCCATGCGCCTAAAGCTTTGCATGCGCCTCGAGCCATGCACATCAGACTTTCTTTCTGATCCCTAAAGACAGAAGTAAAGTCACCACTGAAGCTCTGCATGCACCTCAAAAGCCATGCGCCCCAGACTTTTTTCTGATCCCAAAAGAAAGGACTAAAGTCACTACTGAAGCTTCGCATGCGCCTCAAAAGCCATGCGTCCTGAATGGTTCGTGACTCCCAAAAGTTATGAGCCAAAGTCTCTTCATGCACCTAATCCTAGACACGTCCTACCAGATCATTCTCCACCAAATTCGAGATCTTCGAGCCATAGGCCGATGACACGTATCCGTTGACTCGATTCACCCAAGATCTCAGCAACAGAAAGATCCTCTTTTCTGCTACGTGCTGGCTCACAACAGCAGCATGAAGAATTCAACCCCTCAATCAGGGCGCATCGTCCATGCGCCTCCATCAGCAATCACCACGTAGCATCCCCGCTTCCAGGCGCATCCTACATATGCGCGCATGAGCAGCCAGCCTGCAAGACTATAAATAGAGGGGCCATTTCCTTCTTCCACACACACACACAGAGCAACATACATAGACAGACAAAGACTTCGCACCACCAGAGAGGCAGATACAGACACTCAACGTCTTCCTCCTTTCAGCAAGCTCCAGCACCCAGAGCAATCCAAACCTTCAGAGAACCGATAACCGTCGTCAGATCGTCAACGGAGTCAACGTATTACCACTCGCTCCATCGGCACAAGGGACCCAGATAAACAAAAGTGTACTCCTAGGACTACGTCTAAGTCGTACATTGTAACACTGTTCTGTTTGTATTGAAATTTACAATAACACAATTTTAATGGCAAACAATGGGCCAAAGACGACATTATACGAGAAGATTTCTTTGAACCGTCCAGATCTGTTTATCTTTGGACAACTGTCGTCAAGGAAAAAGACGTCTTCAAATCTACTCACATGTCAGGAGAAAGGCATCATCAAAGCGTTCATTTCCTTATATTTTATTTTATATTTTATCTTTCTTTTATAGGACAATATGTGCATTGAGTCCTGCTGGCACTTGGTTGGCATCATATACCCCACTGCAGAAAAGCCTACATATTAGTTCAGTCGACAAATCAAAAAGACACTCCGTTCAATAAGAGCCCAAAATTAACTTCAAATCCAAAACATTCTAAATACCATGCAACCGAACTCGGTGCGAATTCGCCCCGAACTCAGACCGAACTCGGTCATCCTGAATTACCTCCTGGTCAAATGACTACCTATTCATGTGTCTTTCAAACGTTCAAAAATTTGACGTTACCTTGACCGAGTTCTCCTCGAACTATGGTTCTAAAAATCCTATAAATAGAGAAGAAAATCACATTCATTTTAACTCACTTATTCTTTCTTCTTCTTCTATCTATTCAAGAGTTCTATCCGAGCGTTTACCTTCATATCTACCAAGTTTACAACCCACAACCAACTATATGCTAGTGCGATCTTGCTTTAGAATTTGGATCGAGTTGTAAAAAGCTTGTATTTCAAAGTGTTGTCTCTACACTTGTTGTTGGGAAGTCGTGAGTCCTTCGTATAAAAGCTCGTGATTGAAGTCATCGTGCCCTTCTGGTAAAAGCACGAGGTTGTAAGAAGTCAACGTGTCCTTCGGATTAAAGCACATGGTGTAACTGCTATTTTGAAATAGTGGATTAAACATCAAGCTAGAGTTCTCGAGACAGGACTAGTCCTCTCAGAGGAAAACGAGTATAAACCTCAGTATTTGCGTTTACTTTTCTCTACTCATTTACTTTATGTATTTACTTATATACTGCCATCTTCATATCAGTTTGATTACTTACAAAAATAATTTTAAGTGATGATTTTTATTCCACTGCACATATTCACACTCTATTGACCCCACTCTAGAGGTGCTCAACGGTCCAACATTGAGTCCTAAATGCGACATAGATAGGTTCATGGGGTAGGGAGGATTGTTCTTTAACGTATGGGCAACTTTGCAAATTCCCTTTTCTAACCTGTAATCTCAACCGAAGACGTAGTTGAGATGACCACATCGTTACTGATGGCCTTTGACGTTCGAGGAGCGTTATGCACGTAGGCCCCTGGTGCCCAAGAGGAGACAATGCCAATCCCCTTTGTAGCCAGACAACCCATGCATAGAAGGTTTGTTCTTAAAAGTGCATATCCGCATAGAATGGTTAGGTATCCCTCATTTTATATATTGTTGTTTATATAAAGTATTCCATAGCATGCTCTATGCATCTTGTTACATTCATTTGAGGACCTGGTGATTTCTCCAGTTGTTTGTTGTACTTCAGGCAAAGAATTGTTGTGATGTGTTTTGCAGGATTCAGGTATTGTTGATAGTATCATTTTATTCTCTTTCATGCCTTTTATACCTGCTATGATTTTTATTGCTATTATAACCTAGTTTTATAGACCTATATATTCTTCGGGTCTATTAAAACGTATATATTAATGAGCTGCAGACCATGCATGACACATATTGTTTATTCTTGACATTTATTCACTGTCTGGATTGAGATATATGATAGGTGTTTTGATAGATAGATTTAGAAACCAAGATAGGTTATACATATTCAAGCTGGATTGGAGTCTACTTGATACGTAGCTCGCACATTTACGTAATCTTTGTTCTATGTATTTTGGGACTGGACGTGACATGTTTTTGTGGTAGCCCATGTATGTCGAGAGCATATCGTTTCGGTTACGTTACTGTACCGAACGAGCCTGCAATATGATAGCGTATTAGAATCTCAATACACAATTGCTTTGAAAATTCTTTTGATTTTATCTACCACATTTGGAAGTCATAATTGAATTCGATCATCTTTCTTGACCTCCTTATTTTGGACTCTCATCTTTCCCTATCTCGAAAAGATGAACATTCATGCTTAGTGAACCATTTGGAATATAATCTGACGTAGGATAAATTTAGTTGATATGGTATTTTAAAAGGAATTAGTTATTTAAGGTAAGTAGGGTTGGATAGACGCCTCTACTAGATAGACCGAGTAGATCGAATTGGCATTATAGAATTCTTATATACAATTTAACCCTAACAAAAGACACTAGGAATCATTAGGTTAAATCATTCCGCTATTACCTATGTTATATAGAGACGGATTAGAGGTATAACAAGTTTAATTTGGTTCGGTAAGGAAGTTATGATACATTTCTCAATCATAATAATTGAAGTGATTTGAGAGAACATATATTGAAATTCTAGAGTTAGTTACAGTTCCTTAATTATAATGGGATCATCCACATGAAAGACTATAGTTGGAAGAACTCGAGGGTCTCGTTAGGAATAGAATGATTCGATAAGCACTGTACCTAAGATAGATATAAAATCCTTATAGAAATTTTATGATTACATTGAGTTTGAGGAAACTTTTACTTTGACGATATAGAGATCATGATATTACTCTAGGTTAGGAAATAAAATTAACTTAGATAGTAGCCTGAAGGATCTTCCCTAGGGAGATTGGGTATAGAGTGGATAGGGCTGTGTTAGACTTGACAAACATATATATATGGTGAGAATAGCCTTGTAATGACCCATTAACAACCAAGGACTAGGAGAATGACCAATAATAATTTTTTGCTAAGGTATTTTATATAAGCACCGCCTAGCATTAATTTTTACCTTTATCTAGCAAATAGGGGTAGAGTGGTTGGGTGTACTTGTATGTATTGCATAGTTTTCTATAGGCTAGAAAGAGTAGATTGTTAATTGTGTTATTTGATATAATTTATAGGAGTAAGGTATAGAGCTTAAAGGATTGACTATGATATTCCTATCTTCTGTGGTTAGACCTAAGTACTTGAGTGTAGGATTGGAAATCTTAGCTTAAGTAGATTAGTAAGCTATAGATATATTAAACCGTTCAATCGATACATGTTAGTTAGGAATCCCAAAGGACTTGTACTAAGATTAGTTAGTCGTATTTGTAAGAATCAAACGTTGTCTTAAGAACCCTTGAGAGATAAGCCTATAGTCTAGCATGAGTAGGAGTCCGTCAACTTCAGTCTCATTGATCATCAAAAGTTCGAGATCATTCTAGTAACCCGAAGTATAATTCGTCAACGATCGTACCACTATCCCTTCAATTACGATTACTTGTCTTAAATTGCAACCATAATCTCATGATTTTGCAATAAGCATTCGTTCTACTTATGCAATTGAGTATAATCTGTATTTCTTTTCTAAGCCATGTCATAATGAAAACTAAATCTTTTGGTTGTTACACCTCAATATGGTTACTAACCATATCACCATAGGTACTAGTTCTTCCCTACTCGAATTCCCTCGATTTAGTTACTATGACTTGACTCTTCGTACGCTTAATTCCCTTTTTTTTTATAACTTGATGAGATGGATAAACTGTAAACCCCTCTCAAATTTTACGGTTCCTTTGGATTAACGAGTAGTGATTGGAATAAATTGGTTTCAAATAGGGTAATAAATCAGTGATTTATAAACATCCATTTCTATTCGTATTATTTGATACCCTCTACTGTGGCTTTGATATTTGGAGCACAACACTAGCTCTTTCCTTCTAACAAATTTTACACTCATGATCTAGATGAGACACTATATACGCATAACATATATGTCCCACACAAACACACCTTCATGTACTTCATTTTAATTACACAATATGTATGCCCCATTTTCGCTTAGAATAGACGCTCGATGCCCATTTTCATTCCATTTCATTCCAACCATGCAATATAACCACATTCTCTTAAAAAAATTGAATACCCATGATCCTTACGAGGCACACCACATTCTTGACATTTGTATCCCACCCAGACAACCCCCCATACGTCTCTTACACAACATCCAACACCAAAAGCCAATCTCCATACACACGAATCATTATGACTTAAAATTTTCCATATCGTCTACCTGAGCATGCCTTAAACTCGAATCTAAGTCTATGAAATGGATCCCTGCACCTATTATAAATTCACATCTTTTGGTCCATAAATTCTTTAATCTTATCTCTTCGTCGCCTATGTTATGTGATGAACAAAATCTCTATGTACGATTTCTTCCCAGTTATATTTTGACCAAAACATTTCCTACTGTCTTGCTGAAGCATGACCTATATAGGAGCAATGTTAAATTGGAAATAATTTTCTTTATGAAGTTATTGACCCAGAACACCATGGTAATACCAAGAAACCCTTAAAGTCTGTGACAATAGCCAGAAGTGCCTAATGTTCTGGTAGCTCTCTTTAGAATTTGATCTTTCCAAGCATTGTAACTACGATTTTCACGGTTGACCAATTTCTGTAAGTTGGGTAGGGTACTCAACTAAGTGTACCCTATCTCCTAGAATGTGACGTCAAATTAGGATTCCATTCATAATCACTTTTCCATCTTTTCAGAATCGAGGTATGGCTTAACATACTTAACTATTCTGTTGTATTTAATCTCTTTGTTCTTCTATATCAAGATTTAGTTTAATTTTGATGACTGATGGAAAACAACTTTAACCACTAGTAGAGTTCTTGTAAGTGGGGTAGCATTATAAAGTGTTAGTGATTACTAGGAGTAGCCATGAAGATTCTAGTTCACAGGGTGTAGATATAGAGTGAACCAATCTAATTCCTCAGTTGTGTGTTGTCATAGCATTCCTCACCATATTTGGGAATGCAAGAATGTAGGAGTGAGCATTATTCGATTTTGAACCAAAAACAGAACCTAACCGAATCGAATAAGAGATTCGGTTCTGTTTGAAAAAAATCGATTTGGTTTCAGTTTTGAAAATACTAAAATTCCTTATTCAATTTCGGTTTTCGGTTTTGATTTCGGTCCAAAACAAAAAACCAAATAAGACTTATATAATTATGTAAATATCCTCAATTTTAGGCATATTATATGATTAAAAATGTGTATATTTTAAAAACAATTTTATGTTTTCAAATCCAACTTTGATAATTTAACAAGTAGTCCAATTTTTTGCGCAACTTTGAAATATAACAAATGTGCCTATAAAAATTATATTTTTAATATAATTTAACCACGATTCCAATTTTGGACCCAACCTATTAACCAATATAATTATTCCAATAAAAAAATCTAACTGTTATTCGGTTCGATTCGGTTTCAGTTTTGGCTAATTTTGGTTCAGCTTCGGTTTTAGATTTTTAGAATTTTGATTTATTCGGTTTTGACTCTTTCGGTTCGTTTGAAACCGAATAAACCGAATGCTCACTCCTGCAAGGATGACATAAATAACCGTTTATCTCATCTATCTGAATGTCGTGGTACGGTCTTCGTACTTGACTCTTTTCCTCCGTATTGCATATCATTTCCTATTGATCATGCATTTCATTAACTATAGTAAAATATTACGACTTTGATTCTTCCAACTTCGATTAGTCGTAGCTCGTGCTTTAGTTTTAATTTCAAAAACGAATTTTTTGTAAGTTAGGTAGAATGTAAATCCCCTAAAAGTTAGCTAAATATTTTTACTTTATTTTCACCATCCTTGTTTCTCATTTATATTTTAAGAGGATTTTATTTTTTATATTATTAAACTCTAGTGTTTCTGTACATATTTTTCTCCAATAATAAATTAGATTATTTCTGGTATATAGATATATGCATAAAGTATTTTCATACATATAATTGTTGGATTTGCATATTTATGTAATGTATAAAGAATATGCATATTTTACAGAAATAAATTAAATATTTTCTTTTAAATTATTATTAGATTTATTTTAGATTTATTTTAGGATTTTTAGATTTTTTTTGCTATTTTATTGGTAATACATTTGTCAAGAAAAATAGTAATAATTATAATGAGAATACTTCAGCCACAAATACTTTAATAGAGTATATATATTAATATTTACTTCAAATTATTTCCTTGAGATTAAGATATTTATAATGATGTAAATAGGTATGTATACAAAAAGATATTTCTTGTATAAATGTACATATTTGCATAAGTTGGTATATATTGTTATAATAATAATTTAAATAATTTAGGATATATATATATATATATATATATATATATATATATATATAATGAAATATTATTAAAAAAATATTAGATTTTAGTGTTCCCTTGCTAGAACAGTAAAATTCGAGAACCCAGTTCCCATAACACCTTATAAAAGGAAGAAGAAGGAAAAACATACCTCAACGCCGACCCCAGGTAATCCATGCCCGCTGTGCCGTCGTGCGTGCATGCCGGAGCTGCCGTCGGCCGGCCGATCGACTACACAATAGTGCAGAATAGCCGCAACATCAGCAACTACAGGAACCAACTACAGCGATTTTACGTCACGTTTCCTCCTCGTCCGTTCAATTGTTTCACGAACCATCTTCACAGATGCATAGAAAACCTTATCGTCGTCAAATCCCTTAAAGTAGATTTAATTAATACCGATGTACGTGACGAAATTATTCCAAAATTGAGAAAAAATCGATTTTTGGACGTTGGAAACTTTTCCTAAACCCTATGTTGGAAGACAAATTCTGAATAAAATACTTAGAATTTTCAAAATCTAAAAGAACAAAGTCATAGCCAACATGAACATCTTCACAACGACTATTTATTCAAAGTTTTCTCTTTATTTATTTCAAATAAAATCGGTTCCGAAAAACTCAAAAAATTAGTTTTTAAAATATTAAAAAACTCTGATACGGGATATGTTCCGACAAATCGGATGACTTGGCCATAAAATAGTTGCATCAAAGATTTTACATAACTCGAATTGGTTGCAGGTGCACAATGAATTCGATACGTATCCGTTAGAAAGCACTGTATCGATGATTTTGTAAATCAATAAATTAGTTCATTTACGCTCGTCACATCGCAACGAAACATGCGTTGTTGGACTCATGGCATTGTTCTGGTCCTGTGAGCCAAGTTTGTTATCATTCTGAAATAGTTGACCAGATCGTGATATCGTAGGCTCTATGATTCGATTTAACGGACGATTTTGTGCACGACTCATTAGAATCCAAATTATCGTTGAGTTTGTATCAAAAAATGGAAATGTAGACATATAGTTTGTTGACTTTAGAGACAATTAGCAGTTACAATAGTGGCCATCGTTTTGATCTGAAATTACAGTTTTGCCCTTGTGTCCATAATTGGACTTATGGGTAGTCTATCTAGCTTTTTCTCTTATACCAAGAATGTACGTGATGTTTGTTTATGCATCAAGAGACGTTTGCGGAAGTTCCACCTTTGTTGCTTCATTTGGCTTGACAAGTTTGCCTGCTGGACGTCGTCAAATCATCGCACAACCTCCAGACGAGGTACCTTGTCATATTTTACTTTTAGTTCAGCATGTTGCATTCATGTTATTCATTTATTATACCTCGATACTTACGGTGGTCGACATGTTTGCCACTTTCAACAATGTCAAGCTTGGTTGAGGTGGCAATTGGACTCCCGATAGGCTTTGCATTGTCGAAATCGAACTTCTTTAGCAATTGCTTCGTATATTTTGCTTGATTGATGAAGGTTCCTTATGAAGTTTATCTAATTTGCAGTCCAAGTAAGTTGTTGAGCTCTTCCATCATGCTCATCTCAAACTCAGTATGTATACACTTAGCAAACTCTTGACAGAGTACTTCATTAGTTGAACCAAAAAAATGTCATCTACATATATTTGCACTAATTCACCATTAAAGAATTTGATAAATAAAGTAGTGTCTACTTTCCCTTTTGAAAAACCATTTTCCACTAGAAAGGTACTTAGACGATCATACCAAGCTCTAGGTGCTTGTTTGAGTCTATGTAGTGCTTTCTTAACTTGAAAACGTGATCAGAAATTTGAAATCTTCAAAACTAGGAGCTATTTTACAAAAACTTCTTCTTTTATAAATTCACTCAAAAATACAGTTTTAACAACCATTGGAAAAAGTTTAAAATTATGAAAATATGCATATGAATAAAGCATGCGAATGTACTCAAGTCGGGTTATATGAGCATATGTCTCGTCATAATCAATTCCTTCTTCTTGATTATAATCCTGAGCAACTAGACATACTTTGTTGTGAATGACTTGTCCATCCTCACTTAGTTTATTTCAGAATAACCATTTGGTCCAAATATAGAGTGACCAACCACTACAAGAAAAAGGGGCTTTCATGACGGTTAATCCCCATCAAGAAAGGTATCGTGACGGTTGTTGTCACTCATGTTTCCCGTTATACGTATTTTCTGTATACGTGTACGGATATCTAGCAATTGTCAGGTGGACCGTAGTTAGACTTGTCTTGCTTAGCTTGATCTTGGTTTAAACTTGCCTTGGTTTATTTGGTTTGGTTCAACATGACTTGGCTTGGCTTGGTTTGGTTCATCTTGGTTTAAAATGAGAAGGGTTGATATATAAGTCAACTCTCTCTCTCTCTCTCTCTCTCTCTCTCTCTCTCTCTTTTTATTACTTTCATTTATTTCCTCTTCTTCTCTATTGCTCCTCTCCATCTACACCCAAGAAATCCTAGGCAAGTGCAACTTGCTTCATGATGGATCTCAAGTTTCTTTGTACCATTCTCTTCCTTACTTGATTCTAAGCCTCTTTAGAACTTGGCATTTTTGGTTTTGTTGGATACATTTTTGTAGATCTAAGTTTTATCTTCTTCTTTTTTTCTTTTCTTGGTTTTTATCTATTAAAACTTGTTATTTCATGAAACCAGTTGTCCCAGGCTGTAGGAAACAGTCCCGATTTTGACTTGTTTTGAGGAAGTTATGTGCATTTTAGTTCACGGGTTCCTTAATGTCATTCTCGGTCTATTGGGGAAGATGAGCAGTGTGCGTGCGCTCTTTAGCGTCGTACCATCTCGTTGAGTGCGCGCTCCTTAGCGCCATGCTATCCTGGTTGTGCGCTCTTTAGCACATTGCCCCTCTAGCCTGGTGCCACCTGGCCCAGCACCACTTAGCCTAGAGCCCCTTTGGTCGGGCGCCAACTGGCCCAGCGCCACTTGGCCCAATGCCCCTCTGGCCTGGTGCCAACTGACCCAGCGCCACCTGGCCCAGCGCCCTTCTGGCCTGGCGCTACCGAGCCCCGTGCCACTTGTCCCAGTGCCACCCCGCACTTCTGGCCGAGCGCCACCTACCGCCACGCATCATTCTCGTCGTGTGCTCCAATTGATGTGTGCCTTATGACCAGTGTATCACCATGTTTTGTTATATGTATGTACCTTAAGCTTTGACCCGACTTGAGCATGACCTGACTTGGCTGTAACACAAACTTGACTTGGACATGAGCCATGACTTGGACTTGAACTTGATAATTCTTAGCTATGATCAGAACTTGACATGAACACGACATGATAATATAATCCCGTCTTGATAATTCTTGATAGTGACCGGTCGAGGCGCACTCCTGACAAGTACTCTTGACATGACTAACCTGACATGACATGTATAATCTTGAAGCGTTGGTGCAATAGCTACCCTAACTTGCTAAGTAACTCTTGTCTTGACACTGTAGTTGATTTTCTTGATTGTGCCTGTACAAGCTACATGTCTCGTCTTGCATCATGTCTAGGACATGAATTCCTGGTTACCACGATCAGCGATTCGTACTGAATCCGACTAGGTTAAATGACTAGATTGATCAAGTAGTCCATATAGATACATTTTCCCAGTTATAGGCGATCCCGTTATCCCGGCCATGCCTGAGGGATTTGTTGCCTGTCGGCGAGTAGGGCACATTTTCAGCTTACTGTCATGTGCGGTACTTCTTGAAAACATAAGTACCTAAAGTACACCAGTAATCTTGATAACTCTTGTAAATTACCTCGCTTGGATAACCTAGATAGCTGTAGGGCTTGTTACTTTGGGAACATCTCAACTGTATTTTGCTAGTAACTAGGCCTGTGATAACCCTAGTTAGATAATGATAGCAAGCCATAGGACTTGATTGCCGTACATGAATGCTTGTCTCGTGATTAGCATAGAAATTATATTCCACCTCTTATTTTTCCTAATGCAAGCTATCATTTTATTCTAATCCTGTCTTCATGTTACTTAATCATGTTTATTGATGTATTCTTCTATTTAATTATCTGCTGGTTTTAGTTCCTTAAGGAAGCCTCCCTTGTGGCACTTGCTCTTCTGGGTTCTGACCCAGCTGGTTTTGTATGGCCAAATTTCGGAGTAGCACCCGAGGATCTACCTGCCTTCCAGCCAGATGGTGAACACCAGACGTAATCCTGGCAACGAGTGGGTTTCTTATTTTGCCCTCCCACTCTATTTGTAAATTATTCTTTTGAGGCGTTTAGCTGCTGAGCAAGTGTTAGCTCATGTTGAAACTAAATTTCTGTTTGCCTAAGGGCTGTAACATGATTGACAAATCCTAGGGTTGACATGTATGACTTAACTCTTGCTAGTCTCGCATTTTGTATGACTAGCTTCATGATTATCTGAATATGTAATGTTTGGATGTCTTACTTTGTATGTCTGATGATCTAACATCTTGTAGATTTATTTGCTTGCTTGAGATTGAGACACTAGGCTTGTTCTTGACCATAGAGACTGATTGATTGTTGTTTAACCCTTATGCATCTAGATAGTCATGATCGTATTACGATGTGGGTTGCACTTTAATATACGTAGCTGGCTGTGTCTGTTCCTCGCTCTCCATTATTTTGGTTCTGGAGCATGACACGGTTTAAGTGGTAGCTAATGCAGGTCTTGTAAATCAAGATATACGAGGGTTTTATTGAATAGATGTCTCAATCAGCATTCGTGCTTGATCTCTACTCATGCTTTCTAACCTTCCTGAATCTTGGCCTGATAAGATACTTATTCTTTGATCTATCTTGGTCCTTCCTTATTGTTCCCCATGTTATTTTTTTCAGTGGCATTGTTCCTGGTCCTACAGATTAGCCGAGTGGAGCACCCCCAGAGAACTAGCAACAAGTGAACCAACAGCAACCTGGGGACCAAGCCCAGCACTCTGGAGCAGTATCCCGAGTCATGCATTCCAAGGATCCAGAGCCACCAGTTCAACCAGCCCCGTCTGTAGAGCCTGACAATAGAACCCTGATGGGACTCATCCGGGACTTGCTTGCATCACAAGATCGTCGGGACGATGATCTACAGCAGACAATACAAGATGCTATGGGCAGGGTTGGCTATCAAAGGAACAATGCGACTAAAAGCTTCAAACGCCTGAACCCTCCTTTCTTTGACGACAGTGAAGATGCTATTGCCGATGATACTTGGCTACAGGATATAGAGGTTATTCTGGAGGCAGCTCAAATTCTAGAGGAAAAGAAGGTGGCCATTATGCGCCTTCAATTATTGGACTTAGCCCACAGCTGGTGGACGATGCTAGCAGTTAGATTGGTGACGCCTGTCTTGTGGGCGGTATTCGGTAACAAGTTCTAGACGAAGTACTTTGATGCAGTAGCTCGATATGATCTGCAGACAAGGTTCAACAATCTTAAGCAGATGGAAAAGACGATCGATGGATATGCGGCCGTGTTTTCAATGCTTAGTCGGTTTGCTCCCACCTTGGTAGCGACCGAATTGGAACGAGCGTAGCAATTCCAGCAGGGAATCCACCTAGAGATCATTCTAGCAGTGGAGCAGTTTGAGAACCAGAACTTTGATGCTATTTTGAGAGCAGCTAGGAGGCATAAATATACCTCACAGAGAATAGTAGATTGAACTGGAGGACGGAAGAGGCCTCATGGTCAGTTGTCTCAGTCATCAACACCAGTCCCGTCAGCTAGGGCTATGACTATTAGAGCTCGGCAGCTAGGGCAACCACAATTTCGTCGGTTCAGCACTCGACTCCGACATATCCTCAGCAACAGAAACAGAAGCAGTCTTCCGTAATAGGCTGCACTCATTATGGGAACCCTGGGCACGTGGTTTCAGAGTGTCGTAGGGCACAGGGATTGTGCTTGGCTTGTAGGGCACGAGATCATAAAATTGGGTCATGTCCGCATAGGGCCAGTTCATCTTCATCACCCTAATCAGTCCATCGGTTAGGGCACAAGCACCAGTGCAACAGCAGCAGCATCAGCATTACCAGCCTCCGAGGTCATTATCGCCTCAGGCTCAATAATATGCTCAGGCCCAAGCTCAGATTTAGAATGGACAGAGAGGTCACCAGCAGATGGGACCAGCACCAAGAGGACAGGGTCAACCTATGGCCCTGTCAGTTGTAGAAGAATTGGCATCAGGTAAAGTGGTGGCAGTACCATTCTCGTCAACTCTTTTCCAGCATCACTATTATTTGATTTGGGTGCATCGTATTCATTTATGTCTGCACGATTCATGACACAGATAGGACTGGAGCCGAGCCATTATCAGTAAGGCTAAATATACTTACTGATAAGGGTCTTGTGGGAGTAGATAGAGTCTTTTCTTCGTATCGTATTGTAGTTGGCGGTAGAGAGTTTCCCGCTAGATTGATAGAATTTTCAATGACCGACTATGATGTGGTCCTAGGAATAGATTGGTTGAAGAATCAATACGCAAGAATAGACTGCCATGTTGGCAGGATTATTTTTGGTACTCCTGGCGAAGAAGAGTTTTCATTTTCTAGAGGCGAAGTAGAACCTTCTCCACTAATCTTGCGGATGGCGGCAGCAACAGCAGTTCAGTTTTCTAGAGTAGTAGAAGAATTTCTTGTCGTATTTCACGAAGAGCTTCCAGGCATGCTGCTAGAAAGAGAGATAGAGTTCACCATTGATTTGATCCGAGGGACAACATCAGTATCAGAGAGAGTCTATAGAATTGCACCATCAGAATTGGAGATCCTGTACAAGATGATTAAATAACCAAGGGATTTATTTGTGCTAGCGGATCACCTTTGGGAGCCCTGATGCTTCTTCTGAAAAAGAAGGATGGTACGTCAAGATTATGTGTTGATTATCGTACCTTGAATTCTGTAACAATCAAGAACAGATATCCGCTACCCAGGATAGATAATTTATTCGATCAACTCAGTAGGGCAGCAGTATTCTCGAAGATTGGCTTACGGTCGGGGTACCATTAGATCAGAGTGAGAGAGCAAGACATCCCGAAGATAGCATACAGATCTAGATATGGACATTGGAAGTTTCTCGTTGTGCCATTCGGAGCGACCAATGTGCCAACAGTATTCATGGATCTCATCAATCGTATCTTTATGCCCTATTTGGATCAGTTCATGATAGTATTTATAGATAACATCTTAGTCTATAGCAAAAATAAAGCGGAGCATGAACAACATCTCCGTATAGTCCTTCAGATTCTCAGAGAGCACCAGTTGTACACGAAGTTCAGTAAGTATAAATTTTGGCTTGATCGAATATCGTACTTAGGTTACATCATCACCAAAGATGGAGTGAAAGTGGACCCCCAGAAGATAGTAGCTATAGAGACATGGCCAGTACCCAGCACCATTGCAGACGTTCACAGTTTTCTAGGATTGGCCGGTTATTATACGCGATTTGTATCAGACTTTGCTCGAATTTCAATACCATTCACGCAGTTGACCCACAAGGATGTGTAGTTTGCTTGGACGACAGAGTGTCAGAGTTCATTCGAGAAGTTGAAGAAAGGATTGATGACGGTACCCATTCTCACACTTTCAGATAGGAGTGGAGGATTTTTAGTTTATTCTGATGCTTCAGGCAGAGGATTGTGATGCGTCTTAAAGCAACATGGCAAGGTAGTAGCTTATGCGTCACGTCAGCTTCGTGATCATGAGAAAAATTACCCAACCAATAACTTGGAGTTAGCAGCGATAGTTTTTACACTTAAGATGTGGAGGCATTACCTGTATGGAGGTCGAGTATAGATTTTCACCGACCACAAAAGTCTTAAGTATGTGTTTACCCAGAAGGATATTAACATGCATCAGAGAAGATGGCTAGAGTTTCTAGTGGATTATGATATCAACCTGCAGTATCATACTGGGATGGCCAACGTAGTTGCAGATGCGTTGAGTAGAAGAGCAGGAGCTCATTTTCTATCAGCACATCCAGAGTTATTAGCGGATCTTCAAAAGATGGAAATAGAAGTAGTTCTTCCTACCAATATGGCATTAATGGCCAGTATACAAGTTCAGTCCAGTATAGTGGAGAGAATCAAGATAGCTCAATCAATGGATTCTAAGATTCAACGGCTTAGGACAGAATGTGAAGCAAGACAAAGAGCAGAGTTATATATTCACGAAGATGGCACATTCGGACATGGAAGGCAT
Organism: Iris pallida; assembly: GCA_029216955.1. NCBI lineage: Eukaryota > Viridiplantae > Streptophyta > Magnoliopsida > Asparagales > Iridaceae > Iris > Iris pallida. The sequence goes on along the minus strand of JANAVB010034615.1, from coordinate 3,626,320 downwards.
CTTTGTGTACCCAGTGGTAACATCAACAAGAGATCATGGCAGAGGCTCACAGTTCACAGTATTCAATTCATCCCGATGGTACGAAGATGTATCATGATATCCGTCAGTATTTCTGGTAGAATGGTATAAAGAAGGAGATAGCTCGGTTTGTCTTTCGTTGTTTAGTTTGCCAAAAAGTTAAAGCTTAACATCAGAGACCAGCTGGACTTCTTCAACCTTTTCCGATTCTAGAATGGAAATAGGAGTACATTTTTATGGATTTTGTAACTGGGTTACCTAAATTCCCAGCTGGAAGAGATGCTATATGGGGTTATAGTTGACCGACTCACCAAGGTAGCTCATTTTCTTCCTTTCAGAATTGGTCAGTCGACGGATCAGCTAGCAGGGATGTATCTCGGACAGATAGTCAGATTGCATGGAGTGCCAGGTAGTATCGTATCAGACAGAGATTCAAGATTTATATCGCACTTTTGGCAGAGTCTTCAGAAGAGTTTGGGAACTCATCTCAAGTTTAGTTCAGCTTATCATCCGCAAACAGATGGTCAGTCAGAGTGTACGATTCAAACTTTTAAAGATATGTTGCGATCATGTATATTAGACTTCGGTGGTTCGTGGGAAGATCACCTGCACTTGGTGGAGTTCTCCTACAATAACAGTTTCTAGGCTAGTATCCAGGTGGCACTATTTGAGGCACTGTATGGTAGAAAGTGCAGATCCCCTTTAGCCTAGGATGATGTAGGCGAGAGGCAGATGCCTGGTCCAGAGATGGTTACGCAAACTATTGAGGTGGTCAGACAAGTTAGAGATCATCTTCGAGTTGCACAAGATCGTCAACGCCATCGGGCCGACTCTCATCGACGTCCTCTTATGTTTTCTATCGGCGACCACGTATTCCTTAGGATCTCTCCTATCCATGATAGATCTCAAGTTTCTTTGTTCCATTCTCTTCCTTACTTGATTCTAAGCCTCTTTAGAACTTGGTATTTTTTGTTTTGTTGGATACATTTTTGTAGATCTAAGTTTTAATCTTTTCTTTTTCTTTTCTTGGTTTTGATCTATTAAAACTTGTTATTTCATAAAACCACTTGTCCCAGGCTGTAGGAAATCTCATTCTACCCAGTTTAGACCCTTGGAAGTCTCGATTTCGACTTATTTTGAGGAAGTTATGGCCATTTTAGTTCAAGGGTTCCTTGATGTCATTCTTGGTCTGTTGGGGAAGATGAGTAGTGCACGTGCGCTCTTTAGTATCGTGCCATCTCGTTGCGTGCACGCTCTTTAGCGCCGCACTAACCCGGTCATGCGCTCTTTAGCACAGCGCCCTTCTGGCCCAGCGCCCCTCTGGCCTGGCTCTACCTGGCCCAGTGCCACTTGGCCCAGCGCCACACCGCGCTTCTAGCCGAACGCCACCTAGCACCGTGTGCCATTCTCATCATGAACTCCACTTGATGTGCGCCTTACGACCAGTATAAAACCATGAATTGTTTTATTAATGTACCCTGAGCTTTGACCCGACCTGAGCATGACCTGACTTGGTTGTAGCAAAAACTTGACATGAACATAAGCCCTGACATGGACTTGAACTTGATAATTCTTTGCTATGATCAGAACTTGACATGAACACGACATGATAATATGAACCGGTCTTAATAATTCTTGATAGTGGCCCGTCGAGGCATACTCCTGACAAGTACTCTTGACATGACAAGTAACCTGACATGACATATATAATCTTGAAGTGCTGTTGGGACAGCTACTCTGACTTGCTAAGTAACTCTTGTCTTGACACCGTAGTTGATTTTTTTGATTGTGCTTGTACAAGCTACATGTCTCGTCTTGCATCATGTCTAGGACATGGATTCCTGGTTTCCACGGTCAGGGATTCGTACTGAATCTGACTAGGTTAAATGACTAGATTGATCAAGTAGTCCATATAGAGAGATTTTTCTAGTTACAAGCGATCCCGTTATCCCGGCCACACCTGAAGGACTTGTAGGCTGCCGACGAGTATGGCACATTTCCAGCTCACTGTCATGTAGGGTACTTCTTGAGAACATAAGTACTGAAAGTACACCAGTAATCTTGATAACTCTTGTAAATCACCTCGCCTGGATAACCTGGATAGCTGTAGGGCTTGCGACTGTGGGAACATCTCAACTGTATCTTGCTAGTAACTAGGCCTGTGATAACCCTAGTTAGATAATGATAGCAAGCCGTAGGACTTGATTGGTCGTGCATGAAAGCTTGTCTCGTGATTAGCATGGGAAATATATTCCGCCTCTTGTTTTCCTAATGCAAACTATCATTTTATTCTAATCCTGTCTTCATGTTACTTAATCATAATCATTTATGTATTCTTCTATTTAATTATCTGCTGGTTTTAGTTCCTTAATGAAGCCTCCCTTGTGGCACTTGCTCTTTTGGGTTCTGACCCAGCTGGTTTTGTATGGACAGATTTTGGAGTAGCACTCGAGGATCTACCTGCCTTCCAGCCAGATGATGAACACCAGACGTAATCCTGGCAACGAATGGGTTTTTTATTTTGCCCTCCCACTCTATTTTTGAATTATTCTTTTAAGGCGTTTTGCCACCGAGCAAGTGTTAGCTCGTGTTGAAACTAAATTTCTGTTTGCCTAAGGGCTGTAACATAATTGACAAATCCTAGGGTTGATCATGTATGACTTAACTCTTGCAAGTCTCATATTTTGTATGACTAGATTCATGATCATCTGAATATATAATGTTTGGGATGCCTTACTTTGTATGTCTAATGATCTAACATCTTGTACATTTATTTGCTTGCTTGAGATTGAGACACTAGGCTTGTTCTTGACCATAGAGACTGATGGATTGTAGTTTAACCCTCATGCATCTAGACAGTCGTGATCGTATTGTGATATAGGTTGCACTTCAATGTACGTAGCTGGCAGTGTCTGTCCTCCGCTCTCTAGTATTCTGGTTCTGCGGTGTGACAGTTGTGGATCCGTCAAGTAGGCCAGAGTCAAGAAAAGTCTCCCACTTTTCTTGACGGTCTCCGACATGGCTTCTCTTGACAGTTTTTAACCGTCATCTAAAATATTTAACTTGACCACTTTTAGCCGTCAAGAAATCACTTTTGAGAAACCGTTAATGTAATTAAAAACTTTTCTTGACTCCGGCCTAGATGACGGTTAAAAATTATCAATGAAAAGTCCTTCTGTAGCAGGATTGAGTTAATTTGACATTTTATAACCGTCAAGAGAAGCTGAAGACAAAATTCTATTTATAATTTTATATTATGAATCAAGCACACACATAATATCAATAATCTAGAAGATTTAATACATCAAATAATAATAAAATTCAATTTTTATACTAACAAAATGTATATTGTTCATACACCACAAACTTTCAATACATCTAACACACGTCCAACCACAATCATCCAACACTTGTCCATCCACAAACATATCCACTTGTCTAGATATCGATACACCAACATCCTTTTATATATCGTCATCTTCATTAAAATCATTCTCATCGGCCTCTTACGCATTAAAAATCACAAGTGCTGTGAGTAAACTAAAACGTAAAAAATTACTCAATGCACATTAGAATCTTAAAATTTACATGATACAAGAAATCGAACATGAAGCTCCATCATTAACATGGTAAGCCCATGCATGATGGCACTAAACCAAACTTCATAATGAGATTGATCACTGGTATTGTTATCAAACTGTTTAAAATGATACTTTATGAACAAATCAACAAAATAGTTGGAAGAGACAGTACAAAGAGTAACATAAGGATAGTTCAAACAGAACGAAATTGCTAAAGAATACTGAGCTAACTAATATGATGTGGTTAGACACATCCAACCGCTATACTACGACTCTTAAATCATGCGTGCAAGGAATTAGATTAAAGCCCTCGACAATTTTACTGTGATAGCTCTGGATCCTGGACAACGTTACCATTACAGCAAAACATCTTTTTGAGATCCTTCAAGATCTTGCTGTTGCTGAATTCCTTTTTCAATTATTGAACAGTAGTTGGACTCTTCATGTCGTTTTCGCTGTTGTATGCGCACATGAACATACTCCTTTGAGCCAGCAGTTAAGACTCTTCTTGTCTTAGCTAAAGGTGGTTCACAAACACAAACAAAGTATAGAACAATAAATTCCACTAAACCGTTTGCATATGTCATAAAAATGACATTATAATTGAGGTTCATTATCATACAAAAGGTAGTATTGAGGTTCCATATTATCATACAGAAGGCAGTCGGGATCTGGACGTCGAGATCAGACATGATCGAACGCTTGACTATCAAGAATCAAAGCAACCGAACAACAAACTTTATTTTCTTATAGAAAAACTCTATTTTGACCGCCAGCGAGGCTGGCCCGTGCCCGCGTGGCGACCGGCCATTGGCCTCCTGCTAACATGGGCCCACCGCGGTCTGAGGGGCCAATGCCGACGCGCCGTATAGCCACGGGCTGTCGCGGGCCAGCCGGCGCGGCGGTCAAAGTAGCAGTCTTGTTGCTTATATCACATGCATGTTACAAAATACATGTGAATAAAAAATAGAAATGTAAATAGAAGTAGCTTGTTTTCTATAGTGCAGACTGAACCTAGAATAATTGATAATAATCCAATAGAGAATCATGATACAGCAACTCCAATTGTGTCACATTTTAACAGTACCAACTTCACATAAATAAACTTTTAACTATATACTATTTGGAAACCATAATGATGCACTCTTAGATGAATATTTGTGAAGTTCTAGTTGCAGTATGAAATAAGTTTCCTTTGATTTTTTTAATACTCAAGTAGTGTATCTTTCACTTGCCATTTTGTTCTTCAGATTCTACAGGGTGCTTAAGAACCAAAGAAACTAGTAAGTATACCTTTTCCTTGCAAATCATTTTCTCCAGATTTTACATGATTTCCAAGTGATTGCTTCCTTGCAAATTCCTTGAAAAAACTCAACCATTATGCTCATTTCATGTATATTCAATCTGAATATTTTAACTGCATATAATATTAGACCATACTACACCATACCATTTTTCTAAAACCTTGAGAAGCATTTAAAAGAAAATCTCAAATGAGTTAAAATATAGTAGGGCAACAAAAGAAGAGATATTCTTCTTTTACAGAGGTGTCAATGTTTGTGAACTCGTAGTCATATGTCAAAGTTAATAACATATGATAACCAAAAAAAAAAAACCAACAGATTTTCATGGATGGAACTAACAGCTAGTAGTCTTTATGCATTTTACAAAAAGCATTCAATAAGCCCGATATTGTGTATCTTATGTAGGCTAGTAATCGTAATATTTAACATAAAGGAATACTTCTTAACAAAATAACTTGTAAATAAATTAATACTAGTTAAGAAATGAAGAATGACGTAAAGTTCAGGCGAAGGCAATGTTGTAATACCTGATCAATGTCGATATTATATATACTTACAAGTGGTAACATCTTTCCCAACTCTTCAAGTACAGGGGAGAATTGAAAATTTGTAACTGTAATAAGAAAAGAACTTCTTCACCAATGGTTGACTTCAAATCCCACACACACTCTTCAAGTACGCCAAAATTTGACACTTTTTTATTGTTGGCTGAAGCTTGCAAAAAAGGCATAAATGGCCGAGACTTTTATTCATTTTGCCAAATTGAGCAAAAATGTGCAATAATTTGGTTTCCTTTCCATTATAATTTTTAATTAATTTCTTGAAGCATATATGTATATATTAAGTATCCGACAACATTACCACAAAAATAGCATCACAAAAGCACAATTGTTTGTGAACGTCTATGAGGAAATCAACTCACTGAACAATAAACTAGGTAAATAATTCAAGAAGATGCAAAGAAACAACAATATTGGACCATGACAAGAATGAGTTTTGGCATGCCCATATTTAGGAAAGATGCAACAACAGTACCAAAAATAGCCTTTACCCAAAATATTTGGGGCTGGCTCCATGCTTAGGAAAAATATTGGACTTAAAAATTTCTATCTAGCAATGCATTTGGATGCTTGGCTGCCCTCGTGATCCCATTTTCGAACCTCGAAAGATTGAACTCCTTCTCGTCTTCACCACGAAGATCTTTGTTGTGGTGAACTACAGAAATTAGCAGAGTCACCATCGTGCCCTTTGGTATCATCAAGCCACCCAAACTCACATCCTTAGCAAACCATTCTCGCCAATGATATTACTATATATGTAGCCTCAAAGCTTCTAAGAGAATCATTTGCACCTGTCATTGGAAGTGGTAGGTGTTGGAAATCTTTTATTACATTTATTCTATGATCGATTATGGTTTTGAGTAGCTACTAACCTATTTGAACTTGTTGAGGTCATCTGGACTGGGAATTTTTGTCCCACATTCCTTCACAACCTCATCTCTGACCCCGTCCTATCATTCTCGATTTGTAGCAAGAACATAGTCCATGTTAGCAAATGGGAGGTGGTCTCGTGCAATATATACTTCAAGAAAAATTAGAGGAACAAAATCAACAAAATATTTTGTCACACCCCTTTGCGTCGGATGCATACTCGGACACAACACAGGACACTAGACAAAATTTTCAAAAATAAATGGGACCTTGAGGTCGAGCTTTCAGGACTCCCGTGAGTAGAGGAAATGATAGATAATGAGCGACCGTAGGGCCTCCAGGGCCCTTCCACCACCAGCAATCTTCTTCTCCGCCCTTCATTCTCCGTCGGCGTCCTCAGTTTCCATCAAATCCCTCATAAAATTAGGGTTTCCTAGGGTTAGGGGCAGTCGTCTCTGTCTTTCGGAGGATGGGGGTTTCTAGGGTTAGGGTTTAGGGCAGATTAGGGTTTGGAATTTGGGGTTCTCTTTGGCATGGGAGATGAAAAATGAGGAGAAAAAGATTTAGAAAGAGGAGGGATTTGTGGGTTGAAGAAGGAGAGATGAGGATGAGGAGAGAGAGTGAAAGAGAGAGGTTTTTGAATGCGATCGAAAAATTTATAGCGGAACCAAAAAAAAAGAGCGTGCCAATAGAGAAGGGAGAGGAAAAAATAGGAGCAGAGTTTATATGGCTTCTCGATCGAGGAACCGTCAATATACATTTAACATTTAAAAAACTTCCACAAAATTACTAGAATGGCAGCTAAAATATGTACGAAAATTTTCTCTCACATGAATTACTTGACAATTATAACCAAACCGTCAATAAATGCAATGGATTTTCTTGACGATTTTTCTAAAACTGTCAAGTATTATGGTGAAATTTTGTAACATAACACAAAAAGGGGTGTTTTCTTGACGTAAGGCTAAAACCGTCAAGATAACCCATTTTCTTGACAGTTTTTCATAACTGTCGAGAAATAAACCGTCAAGAAACGTCATATTTCTTGTAGTGAACAGACTTACGAACAAGTTCCCAAACTTGATTTCTCTCAAATTGGTTTAATTTCTATTGCATGGCATAAATCCAAAATTCATCAACAAATGCATCTGCTACTGACTTAGGTTTTATTTGTGAAATAAATGCAACACTTGCCGCTACATCCCTAGCAGATGAACGAGTACTTACACCTTTTGATAAACCACCTATGATCAAAGTTTCTGGATGGTCTGTCATGAGCTTCATCTTCTTTGCCGGACTCTCCAGATAACTTGTTCTCGTCTCATTATCTTTAGGTGCTTTGCTGGATATTTTTCTTAGGTTTTCATCATCACTGTCACTTGGCAGTTGATTGTTAAATTCATCAAAGGTAACATTAGTCTATTCTTCAATAATCAACGACCTTTTATTGAAAATCCTATAGCCTTTACTCTTGGCATCATAACCAAGGAATATTCCTTCATCTATCTTAGGGTCGAACTTTCCCAAGTTATCCTTGGTGTTCATAATAAAACAACGACATCCAAAAACTTTAAAATATAAAATATTGAGGTACGATTAAACCATAGTTCATGGGGAGTCTTTTTCGATATAGGTCGAATCAAAATCCTATTCAAAACATGACAAGCTGTACTTACAGCTTCAGCCCAAAAATATTTTGGAAAATTGTACTAGTTAAGCATAATCCTAGCTATTTTGCTGAGAGTTCTATTATTCAGCTCCACAATACCATGTTGTTGGGGAGTTCTAGGACAAGAAAACTCATGACACTAACCATTCAAATCACAGAAGTTTTTGAAATCAGAATTTTTTGAATTCGCCTCTATGATCACTTCAGATACGTGTAATCATAAAACCCTTTTCGTTTTGAACCTTTCTGAAAAAATATCTCAAATTCAAAAAGCATATAACTTTTATTTGATAAAAAGAAAACCTTTGAGTACCGAAAAAAATCATCAACAATGACAAATACATAGAGTTTTCCACTAAGACTGGCAACTCTAGTTAGTCCAAATCCATGTTTAAGAGTTGCAAGGATCTTAAAGTGCTTACAACATTTATGGATTTAAAGGATGTCCTAGTAGCTTTGTTTTTCTCGCAATTAGAACATACCATGTCTTTTTTGAACGAAATTTCAGGTAATCCCTTTACCAATTTCTTCATTGATAGCCTTCATATGGTATTCCTATTTGCATGTGCTTATCTTAAGTGTTATAGCCAGCCTTCATCTTTGTTAGTTATTAGGTACTTATCTACATTGTTAATACTGTCTAACAAATATAAAACATATATATATTATCCTTCCTTATTCCTTCACAAACTAAATCCCCAGTAGTCATATCATATATAGAACATTTGTCTTATACGAAGTTAATGCCTTAACCTCTCAAATTATTTCCGAAGGAGATATATCATTCTTTCTTCATCGATAGCTTAGCGAACAAAGATTTATCACCAGTCATGTGACGCGAGCATCCGCTATCGAGGAACTATTTATTTCTAGCAAGAGAGGGTTGGCCCACCTACAAAAAAAGTAGATGTGACCTTTGGTACCCATTTCTTTGAGGGTCCGAAACTGTTAGTCTTAGTCATCCAAGCATATATATTCATGTCAACTACCATTCTAACTCTTAGATATGTGTCCATATACAGGAAAGTTTAGAACTAGTGCTTTGTGTCATGTTATATACATGATGCTTGTGTGTCTTTCTTGGATATTTGTAAACAATGACATGATTATGTGAAACATTATGCTTACGTTCTTTCTTTGATCATGTCGTATTATGTGTATGTTGTGTCATATGACAGATCTTTGGCTGAGTAGCAGGTACGACCTGTTTTCACAACTTTACCTCTAACTTTTTAGAGAAAACACATGCCTCATCATACTTAATAGATATAGCATCAATCTTCTATGCAGCGATGCTAAACTTCTTCTTCTCTAACTCATATAACTTGTTCAACTTGGCATAGTCATGATCTCTTTTCTCAATAGTTTTGTAAGCATCATGCAAGCTAAGCTTCAGAGTTGATTTTTTTTTATTCGTGTTACTGGTAGAATGTATTTTCCGTTTATCTTTCAATAGGGATGACAACCTTTCAACTTCAGTAGTGTAAGCTTTGATCTCTTTTTAGACTATTTATATTTGTCCAAGACTTTCTTGTGTACATCTAACAAGTCGCTAAAAGCATCAGAATGTTCATAAAATGTAAAGTCATCATACAGAAGATTGGTTGTTACCTGATCAAATGCCATTAAACATACATTTGCAGAGCTGTTGGGTCTGTCTTCTTCCTCTAATTCACTAGTGTCACTTTCAAGCTAGATGCTGGTATTAGCATACTTCAGTGATGAAGGCTTTCTGTTTGATCGTTCATATCGACTCGTCTTCTTTGTCATTGGATAGTCTTTCTTGATGTGTCTAGTCTTTCTACAACCATAGCAGACAGTCTCTTCTTCACAGCTTTCTTGATAATATTTCTTCTTTCGGTTTGATTTTTTAAACCTTAAGAATATCTTGAAGTTCTTTACAAGAAGAACTTGTTCCTTACCATCTGAATCTTCATCATCCGTGTCTTCGCCTGAGACTCTCTTATCATAAACTTTGAAGGCGATAGACTTTTCCTTTGGTGTAGATTCATCTAAGTCTTGTAAGTCTAGCTCAGGAGTCATCAGTTTACCCATGAGTATCTCCAACGACATTATGGTGAGATTGTTTTCTTTTATGATAGCCGTAGCCTTTGGGTTTCAGTTCTTAGTTAATACCTTGAGCACTTTGCAAACCTTTTCGTGATTGAGTAATCCTTGCCAACAGATGATAAAGGATTATTAATATCAAGGAAATGTGTAAACATTTGAGTGATTGATTTATTTGACTTTATCTTAAAGGCCTCATATTCTTGTGTCAATCTACTAATTTTGGATTTTTTTTACTGGTGTAGTACAATCAAGAGATAACTCAAGAAGTTTTCTAATATCTTATGATGTGACACATGTAGATACTCTGTTGAACTCAGTCTTGTCAATGGCACCGAATAATGTATTGATCGCTCTTGTCTTTTCTTGATCCGTGTATCTATCATGGGGCTTGTCTACAAGATCATCATCAATCACTATTCTAGGTGGCTTTTTGTAGCCATCTATAAAGATAGAACAAATATCAAAGTCAAGAGATTTAAATAAGAAACTCATTCGTGCTTTCCAGTATATGTAGTTTGTTCAATCAAATAGTGGGAATCTATTGTGGATAGCCCTTCATTGGTGAATATAGATTTTACGACTGCCATATGTACTCTCTAGAGTGTTATATTGAAATATAACTAGCTCTGATACCAATTGTAGGGTCGTTGACCACCTTTAGGGGGAGGTGAATAGAGTGTGTGTGTGTGTGTGTACAGTGGAATAAAAACTACCTATAAAAATTTATTGGGCAATAACAATCTGGTATGAAGTAAGCATTATTTAATTAAATGCGTAATGTAAGGAGATCAGAGAGAGTAAACTCAAACACCAAGGTTTATATTAGTTTTCCTCTGAGAGCACTAGTCCAGTCTCGAGTACTCAGCTCGATATTGAATCCACTATCTCATGAAACACAAGCTTTGAATCTAAAGTGCTTGCAGCTCCTTGCAAGACTTGTTTTTTATCCGAAGAGTACTATTTCAACTCGTAAGCCTTTAAACCGAAGGATTTGTCGACTTCAGGAACAGTATGAAAACTGAGATATTTTTAAGTCTTTTGTACAACTCGACCAAACTTCTAGATTAAACTGAAACTGGCACCGGCTTGGCTAGGAGTTCTAAAGCTCTGATTTGAAAGTGAGAAGATCTTCAAAACACTTGAATGAATAGAAAAGAGAAGAGATGATTGAGCAAATAGAATGAAATATTATCCTCTACTTATAATATTTTTTAGACAGAACTCGGGCAGAGTTCGGCAGTCCAATGTTCAAAAATCCGAACGTTTGGAGCTTTTTCTTCATGATGACCATACCCCTCAGGAACTGGGTCAAGGGGGACCAAGTTCGGTCTGACTTTGGGCAGACTTGATCCGATTTTGGTTACATATTTCCAGAATGAGTCATGAAGAATCGGCTTTGGTTTTGGTTTTTTGGGCTATTTGTTTAGATGATTGGATTTGTATATGTGGATTGATCAAGGAATAGATTGGGTAGGCTATTCTGTAAGTGGACTTTGTAGCTTAGCCAGGTGCCGATCTTGTTCAACCGTACATAGCAAAAATATATAATAACATAGAAAAATATCTTAATTGGCGACACGATTTTGATTGCAAAGACTGTGGTTGAATGTAGCAGCGTGGTAGTAGTCGTTCAGCATTATTACCGTACTGTATATTTTCGTATATATCAAATTGTAGTTTTTATCGGTTATCAAAATCAGGTGTGACCATACCAATGAGTCGACAGGGAGGACAGTTCTTTAACATATGGGCTACTTTGCATATCCTCTTTTGTAACCCATAAGCTCCGTCGGAGATGCGGATGAGATGAACCTACTTTTACTTATGGCCCCTGACATTTGAGAAGCGTTATGCATATAGGCCCCTGGTGCCCAAGATGGGACTATGCCAATCCATTGATAGCCAGACAACCCATGCATTGAAGGTTTGTTCTTAAAACTGCATATTTACATAGAATGGTTAGGTATCTCTTATTCTATATAGTTGTTGTTTATGTTCACTATTCCATGGCATTCTATATATATCTTGTTACATCCCTCCGAGGACCTGGTGATCTCTTCAGGTGTTTGTTAGACTTCAGGAATAGATTTGTTGTGATGTGTTTTGCAGGATTTAGGTATTGATGATAGTATCATTTTATTCTCTCTTTTCGTGCCTTTTATATTCCTTTATACTTTATAATCCTGCCATGATTTTTATTATAGTCTAGTTTTATATACCTATATTATTCTTCGGGTATATTAAAACATATATGTTGATAGGCTAATAGCCGTGGCCCATATTGTTTATTCTTGATATTTATGCAATATGTGGATTGATATATATGATAGGTGATTTGATAGACATATTTAGAAACCAAGACAGCTTATACGTATTCAAGCTAGGTTGGAGTCTATTTGATACGTAGCTGGCATGTTTACGTAATCCTAGTCTTATGTATTTTGGGATTGGGGCGTGACATTGTGGTTATAAGTGTAGAAGCAAGGAATTTCAGGCGCATCTATAGGCCAAAATCCTATGCGCTCAACCCAACCATGCGACTAACTCAAATGTGCCAGGAAGCTCAAACATATACTTGGCACAGCAAAAGAAAAGTACAAATTTAAAGAAATTCAAAAGAAGACTTTTATTTCATATAAAAGTTTATCACATGTCTAAAGAAAGGCTTCACAAAGGAGAACTTCTACAAAAAGGAAGATCCTAAAGCTATAGCCAGGTGCAGCAACTGCCATGCGCCCCCTGCCTGTCATATCATCTGTCAGGCGCAACATTCTGATGTCTTGTCCAGGCGCATCATTCTAGCATCTTAACGTATGCACATCTCTGTGCATAGTCAGAGCGAATCACTCTCCCTCATTAGCACCAATCAGCCCTTGTGTAGCAGGAGGAGGAGCTCTCCTAGCACGACAAGGATCGCGGCATGATGCTTCGATCTTCGGAAGCAACAGGCACACTCGACAACCTGTGGCTCTGCCAGCATAACGAAAGACGGAGCGCGACTGCCCTGATCTTTGGATGCAACAGGCACCATCGGCCTATGTCGGGACTCGACGATCCCAATATTTAGATGCAAAAGACACTATCACAGAAGCGCAGAGTGACTGGAAGACTGGGGCAGCGCATCTTCACCCTTAAAAAAAGCTCGAGTTCGGCAGTTCGCCAAGGCAGAGCTCCGGCCAAGTTCATCCTTACATCGAAATAAAGAATGAAAGAAAAACTTTACCTTATGCAACTATTTATAAGCACGGGCAGCCTACACCCGAGTGGCAAATTGCCAACATTCCTAATTCCATGCAATAAATTTGCATTAACAGCAAATGCATCCGTCGCTTCGTATTCGGCTAAGTCAAGGAAACCAATAAATGCCTCGAAGAACCCAACAGGCGGGCCAAAGAGGATGCGACACATTGGCAGATGCGCAATCAATACCATGCGCTCCCCATGGATGTGCCCAGCGGGTCATAGCCATGCGCCCAGATTGGCACTAACCAATGCAACCCTCTCCAATATTTAATGTTGAATGACAAAAGACGGCAACGCATTCCAAGTGTCGTCCAATCAGCTGTGAAGAAAATAAAGCGTCACTGATATCAGCACCATCATTACACCTTGGGTCGACAACAACTCCCACGCGGCAGATCGATCATCCGTATACGCCTCGTGGCCATACGCCTAGAAGACTGTATGCACCCCAGTGGTCATACACCCCCCGGCTTACTTCTGATCCCAAGCAACAGAAGACTAGGCCATGCATGCGCCTCAAAAGCCATGCTCCTGGACTTGCTCTTGGCTCCTAAAGATCATGAGAGCAAGTCGCCTCCCCTACGCCTAATCCTAGGCGCACCATGATGCGAAGCTCTGTATGCGCCTCAAAAGCCATGTGCCCAGACTCGTCTATGATGCATAAAATTCATAGACTAAGTCGCCTCCATGTGCCCGATCCTAGGCGCACCCCGATAAATCACTCTCCTCCAAAACTGAGATCTCTGAGCCACAGGCATACGCCATGCATCCCTTGACTCAGTTCTATTCAAAGAATGGGTGCTAACCACCCAAGATCTCAACAACAACCAAATCTCTGCTACTGCCATATGTCAGCTCTATCGCAGCCCAGTACAGCAGTCCAGCAGATTTAGCTTCAATTTAGGGTGCATCAACCATGCGCCCCTGCCAGCATCAGCCATGTAGCGTTCCCACGTCCAGGCGCATCCGACATATGTGCGCATGAGCAGCCAGCCTGCTATCTATAAATAGAAGGATCATTTCTTCACCCAAGATACGGAAAAAAAGGACAAACACAGACAAGGATGGATATATACACATACAAAGGCTAGAAAAGACACTTAACTTATCCTCGCAACGCTCCGGCATCCAGAGCAACCATGACCTTCACAGAGTTCAAGATCGTTGTCAGATCGTCAACGGAGTCAACGCATTACCACTCGCTCCACCGATTTGGTTCCCAGATAAAAACTAAAGTGTACTCCTAGGACTACGTCTAAGTTCTACATTGTATACTGCTTTGTTTGTTATTAAAATACCAAAGTTTTAATCAACAAAACCTTGTCGCATTTTCGATCGCAAACAAGCTGGCGACTCTGTTGTGGACTTCTTTCTCCTTCTACGAGAAAGTTGTATCGCAATTTGACGACATCAAACTCGGCTCCTCCCACAAACCACTGGTGGTGTGCCTCAATTAACAGGCATATGAGAAGTTTATCTCTGAAGGCAGCGCGAGTCCTTCGAAGCGGCAGCCAAAGTCGAAGAAGACTTGCCAAGTCTGGGTGTGCAAGGCTGATGCTCCTAGCACCATCACTGAAAGGGATGTGCCACCACAGCTGGCCCTTCCTTCTGACGTTCTTAGCAATAAGGATGCGTCTACTGGTACCGTATATCTGTCTGGGAAGCGCAGTATTGACTGCATTCCCCAACCGTCTTCTTTCCAGATGAAGAAGATGTACCAACGGAGCAGAGGTGCAACCAATCTCCAACGCATGAGCTATGGTGCACAGGAGAGAACGTCTGTCTTCAACAGACTCACTTGCTATCATGGCGAGATATAATTAGAATCTGAGTACTATGTGTCTTCGCGGGCTAGTACAATGAAATCTAAGGCAGCGCTGCCATGCGCCACGAACGTGCTACGCCAACAGTAAACCAGAAGCATGCGCTCAAAATTATGTGCGCTGCTGATGGTAAGCTATATAGAGTCGACTCGGGCATATCTGTGCCAGAAACAAGTCGATTCTCAAAGTTCCTGTCCCGCTTGGGCGTATCTACTACGTTTCGAACCGAGCCTGGCTGGGCAACTGCGATGTTGAGTCCATGCGCCCACCTGGGTGACGCGCATGAAGTGGACTCAAGTTGCCATAAATGTTGTTTCTCTACCAATGATCTGGGCGTATCTCATGCGCGTGAACCAGATCAGGGGTACAGCATCCACATGACCACCCCGGTGCTTGGCCTTGCCATGCACCTGATGGGGGTGTTAAAGTAAAACTCTCCTAACATGCTTTGCATAATGTGATCAGTCACAAACCAAGATCAGGAGAGCCGACCAATAAGCACAATGTGTGCCTTGCAGGGCACACATGTGCCATGGTCACCATCAATTGTTGTTGTTACAAAATAGCAGCTCCACCACAAAGGCAGTCCGTGTTTCAGCGGCTACAAACTATGGCACCTATCCGACGTCTCCTCGAAAAGAAAGTACCAATTGAAGACGAAGCGGAGCCCAAGATCTCTTCCTGCCATGTTGTTTCCTCATCCGTGAGAAAGAGAAACACCAATTCCTTGGCCTCTGCATCCAAGACTCAGCTGAGGAAGGGCAAAACAGTGGTCCCATCCCCAGGGGTGTACGAACGCACCCAAGCAAGGATCAAGGCCCTGGCAGAAGCAACAGTCGGGGGTAGTCAAGCCTCTGACAACCCTCCCCTCGAAGACGAAGAAGCGCTTCGACAAAGGGACCCTGACGTAGCTGGGGGTGGTCAACACGAGGCCTCAGAAGAAGAGGCCCTTCCGCAGAAAAGCGAGGTCGAAAGCGAAGCCTCGATCGATCTATCAACTTCCACCCATATCATGACAGCTTACATGGCAGGGGGTGGTAATGAAGGAGAATGAGGCGCTCCAGCGCTGGACATCGTGCAGCGCATAGACACCCTTGAGGGAAGTCTCAAAACTCTCTCTGCCTCCATGCAGATCCTGACCCAGGCGGTGTTCGACATTCGAACCACTCTGGCACGGGCACCTGTCTCCACCAGCCCCGATCCAGGGGCCAACGAAGATTCATCTATACCCCCTCAACGGGTATCTTCAGGGTCGGATCACCATACTGTACCGCGAGCGTAAGCTCCTTCCAATATCCAACTTCAGGCCGTATCGCCTTCACCTGCTCCCAGCTCCACAGAAGACTTGGCCGAGATGATCAGGGACCTGTGTGAACGCTTCGAGGCCCGAAACAGGCAGAAAGAGCGTCGGAAGTTGGGGCTTCCTCAACCCTACCCTCTTGAGTGGAACAAGGCGGTTTATCCTCCCAAGTATAAACTACATACACTGACGCCATACGACGGGAAGGACTCTCCTCGTCGGTACTTGACCTACTTTCTGTCTCAGATAGGACATCTCCCAAAGGAAGATGCCCTACTCACGAGCCTGTTTGTCGGGGCTCTGAAGGGAGTCGTCTACGATTGGTACTGCAATCTCCCTGATAACTCTATATCGTCCTTCGACGACTTGACATGCCTCTTCCTCGATAGTTTCTACGACGGAGGGAGAGACAAGACCATGTTGTCTCTAATAGAAGTACGACAGACTGAGAAGGAGACAGTTCGAGAATTCATCAAGCATTTCTGACAAGCATGCCTAAGGTTGCCTCCTGGCATACCGGAACATGCACTCATCGACTCCTCCAGCATGAACATGATCCCGCGATCAAGCACTGGCTCAACTCTACTCCCCCGCCTGATTGGAGTTCATTAATCATTGAAGCTGAAGCTGCTGAAAAGAAGGCACGTAAAGCTCGCCTTCTGGGGGTTAACTTCCCCACCTTCGACAAAAAAAGGAAATGGCCTGCGACAAGCAGTAGCGGCCGCAAAGCGAAAGGGAAGCAGGCGTTGACTGTCAATGCGTCTAACAACACGCAAGGTCCTGCCCAGAGGCCGCCTACTGTACCATGACCAAAGATGGTCTACTCCTTCCACGATGATGATACCTTACAGCTCTTTGAGATGCTGAAGCAGGACGATAAAATCAAATTGCCTATTCCCAAGCGTCCTAACGAAGTATGCAGAGTCGACGACCCGAGGTATTATCACTACCATCGGTTCATTGGACATCCAAATAAAGACTGCTACATCCTCAAAGACTACATACAGCGCATGATCAATACGAACGTCATCTCAGTCGATTACAATGAGAAAACAGTCTCAGCTAACATGGTGTCGCTCCAGTTCGGCACTTTAACGCCGACCACAACTCAAGATGGCATCGTCACCATCCCAAGGGCGACAATGGAAGTAGTCAACCTTCCACCAACTCGCGACAACATGGGTGGGCTCACACCACTCACAACATCCAAAGGAGAGATCATGTGGGTTCACCCGGATCTCGTTCCAGAGCTGACTCAACCGGGGGTACCCTCTACCTCCAAAAACAAATACAAAAAGACCAAGTCTTGTCGAAACAGAATGCTCAACCAGAGGAGGTTCCGTCCGAGGTGACGCCTCCTATCATCACCACAGTTGTCCAAGGAGATGGTTCATCCCAACCTCCTGCAGCCGATAAACAAAAGCAGAAGGAGGCCCGCTTCGACAGGTCTCTTCGTAAAGACAACACTCCGGGGTTAGCTAAGCCCCACAACTTCGACATACCGGCACAACTGGCCAGTACTATAGTACGGCTTTCCCTATTCGAGCTCCTCCGCCTATCCAAAGATACTCGGGAGGCTCTCTGCGAAGCCCTGAAGGACGCCGAGTCTTTCATCAGTCAGGTCAAGCAGCCTGACGACGATCCTACAGCATGTCTATATTGCCATAATATAGGGGAGATCATCCCCAATATCACATTCACTCAACAGGATATGCTGCTCAAGAACAACAGGTACAACAGACCCCTGTATTACACAGGGTATGTCAGTACCATTAAGGTGGATCGAATGCAAATTGACCATATGTCTTCTCTCAGCATCATCCTCCGAACTCTACATCAGACGTTGGGGATCCCGATGCATCGCCTGACAGCGTCTTACACTACCATCAGAGGCTTGAACGCCAGTAAGAGCGAGCCGCTAGGGAAGATCCGCTTGAAGTGTCACATCGACGATCTCCAGACCGAGGTAACTTGCTATGTTGTGGATGCAGACATCAACTACAACATCATGTTGGAACGGCCATGGATACATGAATACAAGGTGGTGCCATCTACCCTCCATCAATGTATGAAATACGTATCCACCAGCTGCACCATCCGAACAGAGTTTGCTGATGTCGATCCCTTCAGAGGGGTTGAAGCCTTCTTCACCGACGCTGATCTGTAAAAATCAATTCATCTCGAAGATGAAGCCAATGATGCTGATGACGAGGCAGAAGCTGAGGTCGAAGTCGACTCAGAGGCGGACATGATAATCAATGCTCCCTTGAAAGTGTGACTCAAAGGGAGGCCGCCTCAAATACCAGCTCCTATGGTAGTCAAACTCCATGGGAATGTGCCAGCTTCTCCGGGCACTACACCCAATAAAGCTCCGTTGAAGATACGCCTCAAAGGCAATCCCCTCAAGTGGCGGCTCCCCTCATAGCCAAGCTACGGGGAAAGGCTCCAGCTCCCGGTATACCAACTAAGGCTCCGCTCAAGGTGCGACTCAAAGACAAGCCTCCTCAGTTGTCGGCACCCGTCAGGCCACAAGAGATGACCTTGGCGTCTTTCTCTATACAGTCCCAGGAGCCAGCACGGGCCAAGCTCCCGAAAAACTCTCCAGAACCTTCCAAGGCTGCTCCAGTTCTTACTGATGAGGAGCTTGGAGAGTACATATCGGCTAATGTTGATGTCCATCCCTCGATGATGTAATCTCTCGGGACAAGATCCCATATTTTATCAATAATAGAGTGTCTTTCAATTATTCTTGTCTTCTACATTGGAATACCATGTACACTCTAAATAATGCTCTATAGTCGTTACAAACACAAATAACGACTGTGAGTCATACAAATCGAGTCGTCCTGTACCAAGGAGTCTGTTATATAGTCCTATCTCGGAACAAGGACGAGAAGCCCATTATCTTCGGCAAAGTTGAGCGTCACCAAGACCTTCCACCGACAAAGCCAGAACCAGACACCGACAGAATGCAAATCTACCGGTACAACGATCGAGCTAAGTATCTCATCCAAAAGATGGGTTACAACTTGAAGAGCGGCCAAGGTCTGAACTACGGCAAAGGTCGACGCCTTCCCCTACGACTTCCGGCGCCAAAAGGGAAGCCGCAAGACTACTATGACCATACCCGACGGGGGGTAGGCTACATCACGCCTCCAACAACTCCAAAAGAATTAGAAGCAGAGGATGTCATACATTCTCACTCATCTAAAACTTCGACTTGGGACTCTGACACCAGCATCGGCTCAGTCTTCAGGAAGGTGGTGTCAACCAACATGACATTCGTACATCCTTCAGAAGATAAAGACGATGATAAAACGAAGAGTTCTTCAAAAAAGAACCCTGGGCTCAACGCCTAGGCGCGCAATAGTAATCTCGCTTTGAATTGCGAGAACCCCCTACCGAAGACGAAGTCGAGCAGATCGACCTTGGGGATGGATCTTCATCCAAACCCATCTTCATCAGCAAGAGTTTGGTGGGGGAAGGACCGAGAATCCTTGATCCACCTGGTCAAAGAATATATCGACGTCTTCGCCTGGAGCTACGAAGATATGCCGGGACTCGACCCACAAGTCGTAATGCACAAGCTGAACATCTTGCCTGATGCTAAGCCCATTAAGCAGCAACATCGGCACTTTCGTCCTAATATCATGGACGCCATTGACAAAGAGATCGACAAGCTCTTGGACAGCGGGTTCATTCGTGAAGAGCAACACCCCGATTGGGTAGCCAATATCGTCCCCGTCACCAAGAAAAACGAGAAGATCTGAGTCTGCATCAATTTCTGGGATATCAACTCTGCATGCCCAAAGGATGAATTCCCACCCCGGATCACCGACGTAATGATCAACAACACGTGGCTTAGAGCGTATATCCTTCATGGACGGCTACTCAGGCTACAATCAGATCAAGATGTTCCCAGACGACGAGAAACACACATCGTTCAGAACTCCAAAGGGGGTTTTCTGCTAAACAGTAATGCCCTTTGGCTTGAAGAATGCTGGTGCCACATACCAACAAGCTATGAGCACCATCTTCCGTCAACACCTTCGCAAGACAGTCCAGTGCTATTTTGACGATATCGCCGTCAAGAGCCGTCTTAGGGGTGATCACCTACGAGACCTGAAGACAGTCTTCGACCTTATGCAGGCGTATCAGCTTAAAATGAACCCCGCTAAATCCTTCATTGTGGTCTCTAGTAGAAAGTTCTTGGGCTTCATCATCACTGCGAAAGGCATTCATGTCGACCCCGCAAAGACTAAAGCCATCCTTGACATGGACCCTCCGAAGAACCTCAGAGAACTTCGAGGCCTACAAGGACGACTCGCCTACATCCGGAGGTTTATCGCGAACCTTTCCGAAAAATGTCAACCCTTCACCGAGCTTATGAAGAATGTAGTTTCTTATGTCTGGACGAAAGAATGTCATAAAGCTTTCGACGACATCAAAGCTTATCTGACAAGTCCCCCAGTCCTGGTGGCACCCGTCGTAGGCAAACCATTCTTGATTTATGTTCGGGCAATGGACCGTTCCTTTGGCGCTTTGTTGGCCCAGAACAACGAAGTAGGCCATGAGCATGCCATTACTACCTTAGCAGGACGATGGTTGGGGTCGAACACCAGTACAATTCCGTAGAAAAAGAGTGTCTAGCCTTGGTGTTCACCATCCAGAAGACTCGCCACTATGTCTCGGGACAAATAATCCAAGTCATCTCCCGAGTCAATCCACTCAGAATTCTCATGACAAAACCAGGAGCGCTAAACTCTCGGTTGGCTACATGGGCGATATTATTGACACTATATGACATGGTATTCCTACCACAAAAGGCTGTCATGGGCCAAGCATTGGCCGACTTCCTAGCCGCGCACCCGATCCCAGAATCATCCAAGCTCTACGAAGGTATCCCAGAAGAAGTGTAGGAAGCAAACATTACCAAACAAAGCCCAGTCTGGCGGATGTTCTTCGACGGTGCTTCCAGAATAGGCCCCAAAGGCCAAATTATCCTAGGAGTAGGGGTGGTCTTAATCTCTCCCGACAAACTGGTCATCCAACGCACCTATTCTCTTTCAGACCCGTGCTCCAACAATGTTGCAGAGTACAATGCCCTCGTCATAAGGCTTCAGTTAGCAAGACAGCTGGGGGTGAACTACATTGAATCTTACGGCGACTCGAAAGTCATCATCAATCAAGTCCGGGGACAATATGAGGTCCGTCATGAAGACCTCATCCCCTAAAAATACAAAGCAGCGTTGGACATCATCTCAACCTTTACAGAAATCTTCATAGAGCACGTGCCTCGGCTGCAAAACTTGGAAGCCGATGCTCTGGCCGGCCTCGCAGCCTAATAAGCTGCACCCGTCCGGACTCAACACTTCGTTACGGTGATGGGTCGGGACTTGGCTTACCCCAGAAATAATCTGTGCATGTGGACAACTCATGCCATGGCCGCAGACCCTGGCATCAATGTCAGAGACTGGATGTTTCCATTCATCGACTTTGCTGTCTACGAAATCCTTCCGAAAGACCTGAAGGAGGTAGTCTCAGTTAGAAGGCGCTCCCTCCGCTTCTATTACGATACAGCCTCCAAAATGTTGTACCGGCGCTCCTACGATGGATTTCTCCTCTGATGTCTATCTAACGAAGAAGCCGTCGAAGCTCTTCGAGAAGCTCATGACGGAAACTACGGAGCTCATCAACCAGGTCCAAAGTTACAGGACTAATTTCGACGCATGGGCTATTACTGGCCCACCATGATGACCGACGTTGTCGAGTATGCAAAAAAGTGTCGTGCTTGTCAGCTGTACGCCGACTTCATCTACAGACCGTCAGAGCCTCTACATCCGACAGTTGCCTCTTGGCCATTTGAAGCCTGGGGCATGGATATAGTGGGGTCTATCACTCCTCCTTCGTCAAGGGGACACTGCTTTATCCTGGTAATCACCGACTATTTCTCTAAATGGGCGGAAGCAGTACCTCTCACAGAGGTGAAAAGCTCAAAAGTGATCAGCTTCATCAAGCATCACGTCATCTACCCTTTCGGGTCACTTTGAAGGTTTATCCACGACAATGGCCCGCAATTCATCAACCATACATTCAGTAGGTTCTGCGACAAGAACCGTATTCAGAACGTGGCATCAACTGCTTACAATCCGGCAGCAAACAGATTGGCTGAAGCTTTTAATAAGACCATCGTCAAGATACTCAAAAAGGTTGTATCATCCAATAAGCATGACTGGGACGAGAAGCTTGGCGAATGCCTTTGGGCCTATCATACAATGGTACGGACCCCGACGGGTAACACAACATTCTCTATGGTTTACGGGAGTGAAGTAGTGCTACCGCTGCAGATCCAAATTCTCTCACTCCGAGTGGCGATCACAAATCAGTTGAAGGAAGAGGAAAATCAACGTCGCCGTCTGCAAGAGTTGGAAGCGCTGGACGAAAAATGCCTCTTGGCTTAACAACGCATCGAACTTTATCAAGCCCGCATATCACAGACTTTCAACAAAAGAGTCCGATAGAGGACTTTCCAAATGGACGACCTGGTTCGGGCAGTTAGGAGACCGATGGTGACGACTCATAAAACACAAGGAAAGTTCAAACCCAAATGGGAAGGACCCTTCATCATAGAGACGGTATACTCAAACGGTGCTTACGTCTCGTTCAAGCTAATAAGGACTTGTTCATGATGCCCATCAACGGCAAGTTCCTAAAAAAGTACTATTCTTGACCTCCATCAAGAACGTACTGCCTCTCCCCAGAGAGAAGGCTGGTGAACTTGACCAAACCAGGTTCACACCCCTTCTTTTGACAAATCATATGCTTCTGGAGCCAAGTTGTTTCGTTGCATTCTATCTCCAGTAGAAGAACAACCATTTCCACATCACCTCTGAGTTGTCTCTCTACACCTCAAGCAGGATCCCGCACCATGTAAGATCATGCTTAAGGCAATGTTTACCATGTCTACATTACCTCTAAGTAAACATTCTGTACAACAATCCCTGTTGTTGCACCATAGAACATCCATGTCCATATCACCTCTGAGTTGTTCTATAAACAACCACAGAGTTCACTCCTATCATGTCCATATTACTTCTAAGTAGGAAAATTCTACCATTTTAGCCCATATTTACTATGTCCATATTACCTCTGAGAAAATATGTTGGTCCTCTCTCTCAACTTATCAACCCATACCTAAAACCAAGGTACGCCAAGGGTAGTAAGTCAACACAAAAATTACCCCATATTCACCATGTCTATACTACCTCTGAGTGAATGTGTCAGTTTCCTCCGTGAGTAACTTATTATCTGCACCCAAAAACCAAGGTGCGTAATAGATAATTGGTCCACAAAAAGCACAGAAAATGAACAAAGAAGAAAACTCTTTTATTTTCTTCAGCTAAACAAAAAACAAAATATTACATCGATATTGAAAAGAAATAAACTACATCTTCAGGTTTCTTCAGATCTCAGAAACACAAAGACAAAATAGGGACATTGACTTTATTCATATTCCCGAAAACGGCGATTGCAAAGCAACCTACGAATCCTTACAACCAAGGATCATAGTTGCGTTGAGGCATGTACCATTCCCTCAGCCACTTTGCATACGAAGGCTCAATCTGGTTGACGTCTTCTGTAGAGACAAGTGGGTCAGTCCGTATGCTGCTACTCTCTGACGGTGGCTCCTCCTTAACTTCAACCTTGGGAGCAATCTCTTCCTTGATGATCATCGGTTCTGCCTCGACCTCGACCTTTGGTAATGCCTCCTCTTTAACCGTCACCGGCTCTCGTTTGACGAGAGGAGGCGGTATCTTTTCCTTCACGAGAGCCTCCGCCTTCAGCATGGATACTACAACAGAGTCAAAGAAAAGTTAGCAAAAAGACTTAGAAGCTCAAAACAAGTATCTGAGGCGCATCAACAAATCTGGCGCATCAAACTGGGTCAAAACCCATACACACAGATAGAACCTCATCAACGACGCATCATCAGGACCTAAGTCCACGCACGTCAGCAAGAGAAGCTTCGGCGCATCATCAGGACTTAAGTCCATGCGCGTCAGCAGAGAGGAATTCGACGCATCATCAGGACAAAAGTCCATGCGCGTCAGCCTAAGCACTTCCACATAAGGCAGCTTATCTACAGTTGGGATGCCCCAAGATCACAGCAACAAAGACCAAGGCAAGAGAATACCCACTGAGCACTTTCGGGCGAACATCGGCGTGGGTCTTCCTGACGACAGGGAATTCCTTCGTGTCGACCTATATGGGTTCCTTGCCTCGGCCCCTTCCTCGGCTAGCAGCACCGCCTCGGGGAGTCTTGGGAGCCATCTCTCTAACAAAGAAAAGAAGAGAGAAAAGAGTTCCGAGGAAGAAAAAAACTTTTACAGAAAAGTAGAAGACTTTCTCTCCTCACAAGCCACCTATTTATAGGCTTGGCCTCGTACGTAAACCAATGAGGCGTGACATCAGAAATCAGTCGCTTCTGGTCTCATGAAACCAACGGCTGCTTACCTTCAAAAGATCATCATTAATCTTTTCTAAGATCGAGGCTTTATCTCTTCAGAAGAAGCATGCGCCCTAGCAGTATGTGCCTAAACAACAAGCGTGCCCTACAGCGACGCACAGAGCGACTATACGCCAAAAAGAGCCATACGCCTAGGCGAAGGGCATGTGTCCAGAGTCGTTAATCCCCATACTTCTTATTCAAAGTATTCCAAAACTTGCCCAGAAAGTTTTGAAAACTTTGAAGGGGGTCTTGTAGAAGCATAGAATTTCAGGCGCATCTATAGGCCGGAATCCTATGCGCTCAACCCAACCATGCGGCTAACTCAAATGCGCCAGGAAGCTCAAACAGATACTTGGCACAGCAAAAAAAAGTACAAATTTAAAGACATTCAAAAGAAGACTTTCATTTCATATGTAAGTGAAGAACAGGTAGGCAACTCTAGAGGGGGGTGAATAGAGTTTATAACAATAATAGCCAAATAAAATTAAACTCTTTTCACCAACAGTAAATAATCAGAGTAGTAAATGCGGAAATAGAAAGATCAAGAGAGCATACGCAAACACAGTCATTTTTAACCTGGTTTCCCTCGTGGAGGACTAGTCCAGGCCTGAGAACTCTAGCTCAGGATTAAATCTACTATTTGTGAAATAGTAATTACATCCCGTGCCTTTTCCTCAGAAGAGCACGTCAACTTCTTACAAGGATCGCTGTGGCGATGCTTGTAATTTTCCAAGCGACTTTCTTAACTCTTGCACAAACTCCTAACTGAATAGCACTGAGCACTTTGAGGCTTAGGAAGCTTGTGGCTAGTAGATGTGAAGGTTAAGGCTTGTATGAGGCTTATAGAGAAGAGAAGAGAAGATAAATGGATGATTGAAAATGAGAGAATTCAAGGCCTATTTATACTAGTTGGAATAGGCAGAATTCGGCCAGAATTCTGT
Organism: Iris pallida; assembly: GCA_029216955.1. Classification (NCBI taxonomy): domain Eukaryota; kingdom Viridiplantae; phylum Streptophyta; class Magnoliopsida; order Asparagales; family Iridaceae; genus Iris; species Iris pallida. The sequence goes on along the minus strand of JANAVB010034615.1, from coordinate 3,600,432 downwards.
GTCAAGAATTCAAATTTTTGGCCGTTGGACAACTAGCATACAGCAAACCCTAAAAATTAGGGTCCTATAATTTAGGGGACAAAGTTCTGCCCGAACTCTGTGTGGAGGCAGAGTTCGGCCCGAACTCTGTCTCCATAGGACAGAATTGCTCAAATGGGCTTTTGCAGGCTAGTTTGGTTTGGTGGAGCTTTTGGTTTTATTTGGTGATAAGGTATAAACCCAGAATACTCAATGCTACTCAGTTTACATTTAGCTAGACTCAATAAATGTAAAAATACAGACTCAAAAATTGAGTACGCTGTAGGAGAGAGCCGACGTCCGTCTTTCACTGAGTTCTGTCTTGATGTGTCATATTGAATTATGACAAGTATTATATTGTCAATTTTATCAATATTTGGTTGACTGTAATTTGGGTCAACAGTAAGTTTATCACATGTCTAAAAAAAGGCTTTACAAAGGAAAACTTCTACAAAAAGAAAGAGCCTAAAGCTACAGCTAGACGCAGCAACTGCCATGTGCCCCCGCCTGGTACATCATCTGTCAGGTGCATCATTCTGATGTCTCGTCCAGGCGCATCATTCTAGCATCTTAACGTATGCGCATCTTCGTGCATAGTCAGAGCGAATCACTCTCTCTCATCAGCACCAATCAGCCCTTGTGTAGTAGGAGGAGGAGCTCTCCTAGCTCGACAAGGATCGCGGCACGATGCCCCGATCTACGAAAGCAACAGGCACACTCAGCAACCTGTGGCTTTGCCAGCATAACGAAAGATGGAGCACGATCGCCCCGATCTTTGGATACAATAAGCACCATCCGTCTGTGTCGGGACTTGACGATCCCGATATTTGGTTGCAACAGACACTATCACAGAAGCTCAGAGCGACGGGAAGACTGGGGCAGCGCATCTTCACCTTCAGAAAAAACCTCGAGTTCGGCAGTTCGCCAAGGCAGAGCTCCGACCAAGTTCATCCTTACATCGAAATAAAGAATAAAAGCAAAACTTTCCCTCATGCGGCTATTTATAAGCACGGGCAGCCTACACCCGAGTGCCAAATGGCCAACATTCCCAATTCCATGCAATAAATTTGCATTAATAGCAAATGCATCCGTTGCTTCGTATTCGGCTAAGTCCAGGCAACCATTAAATGCCTCAAAAAACCCAACAGGCGGGCAAAAGAGGATGCGACACATTGGCAGATGCGCCGTCAATACCATGTGCTCCCCATGGATGCACCCAGCGGGCCATAGCCATGCGCCCAGATTGGAACTAACTAATGCAACCCTCTCCATCAAATATTTAGTGCTGAATGACAAAAGGCGACAACATATTCCAAGAGCCGTCCAATCAACTATGAAGAAAATAAAGCACTGCTGATATCAATACCATCATTACACCTTGGGTCGGCAACAATTGCCACGCGGCAGACCGATCATCCGTAAGCACCTCGTGGCCATACGTCCAGAAGACTGCATGCGCCCCCCGGCTTACTTCTAATCCCAAGCAACAGAAGACTAGGCCATGCATGCGCCTCAAAAGCCATGCGCCTGGACTTACTCATAGCTCCTAAAGATCATGAGACCAAGTCGTCTCCCATGTGCCTGATCCTAGGCGTACCTTGATGCGAAGCTCTGCCGGCACCTTAAAAGCCATGCGTCCAGACTCGTCTATGATGCCTAAAACTCATAGACTAAGTCGCCTCCATGTGCCCGATCCTAGGCACACCCCGACAAATCACTCTCCTCCAAAACCAAAATCTCTGAGCCACAGGCATACGCCACGCGTCCCTTGACTCAGTTCTATTAAAGAATGGGTGCCAACCACCCAAGATCTCAGCAACAACAAAATCTTCATGACTGCCACGTGTCAGCTCCATCGTATCCCAGTGCAGCAGTCCAGCAGATTCAGCTTTAATTCAGGGCACATCAACCATGCGCCCCCGCCAGCATCAGCCACTTGGCGTTCCCACGTCCAGGCACATCCGACATATGCGTGCATGAGCAGCCAACCTGCTATCTATAAATAGAAGGATCATTCTTTCACCCAAGACACGGAAAAAAAGGACAGACACAAGGACGAATATATACACATACAAACGCTAGAAGAGACACTTAACTTCTCCTCGCAACGCTCCGGCATCCAGAGCAACCAAGACCTTCAGAGAGTTCAAGATCGTCGTCAGATCGTCAACGGAGTCAATGCATTACCACTCGCTCCACCGATACAGTTCCAAGATAAAAATAAAAGTGTACTCCTAGGACTACGTCTAAGTCCTACATTGTATAATGTTCTGTTCGTAATTGAAATACCAAAGTTTTAATCAACAAAATCTTGTCGCATTTTCGATGGCAAATAATAAGAAGTCGATGAGCACTTTGAATCAAATCTCGTGGTGTACTTCTATTTCAAAAATGGTTGATTAATATCGAACATAAGTCTTTGGGACTAGATTGCCTTCTACGAATGTCACTAGTAAATATCTGGATGTTGCATTTTTGAACTTTTAATCTCTGTTTACGTGCTTGCTGATTTTATATAGTAATTTGCATAAATTTTTATTAGGATATTATTACCTTCACCTTATTTATCCCCTATAGGGTTGTCTTCAGTGGGTACGTATTATGTGTGTTTGTGTGTGACTAACACTGAATAATAGGTCAATGTTGTTCTTACGTGATTAACATTAGTAACTGAACCAACTAACAAACACCACAGGAGCCAAAAATTAAGAACCTTATTGTTGGGTCCAGTTGGTAGCATCGTATTTGTAGAGACCTAATCTGGACAAATATTTGATTTGATGCGGTTTGGAAATCTGTATTAAATATTTAATTTGTTTAGATTTGGATGTCCATAATTAATGCTAGACTATGTTAGGATTTCGTATTAACTAAAATAGGTTATTTTATTTTAGTAATAAGGTTTCCTATTTTAGGGTTTCCTATTTTAGAGTTTCCTATTTTCGTATTTCTATGACCTAAAATAGGGTTTCTCAATTATATATATATATATATATATATATATATATATATATATATATATATATATGTGTGTGTGTGTGTGTGAAAAAAAAATATATATATATATATATGTGTGTGTGTGTGTGTGTGTGTGTGTGTGTGTGTGTGTGTGTGTGTGTGTGTTGAGGGTAGAGACAATAGAAAGAGCACAAGGTGGAGATTCATGGTACTTGTCTACAGAAGATTTAAGAGAAAGTTCGTACTTTGCTCTTTGGGCTCGCCATCCAAGACAGAAGAAAGAGGAGATCTGATCGAGGAGTCTTCGCCTTCATTCAGGGAGATTTATATGGGTAGGGTGAGTGATTTCGAATTGTAATCTCTGTCTTTTCTTTTGAGTGTGGTGATGGGTTGAACCTATTAGGACAAATGCTTCGAGGTTAATTTTATCAATCTTGTAATTTCACCTAAATTATATATATTAATATTTGTCCTGGTGATGTAGTCACCAACCATATACGTCATCTTTATCTGCATTTGGTGTTCGTTAGCTGAGGATTGGTTATCTCGGGTGAGTAGGCCTAATTTTTCGTTGTCGACATGTTTCAGACTCACGGTATTGAAGCACTTTGTGGGACGTGTGTGATTCCCAACATTTATATGGATATTAGTAACATTCCATCCAAAATTTTATTTGTTACCATGGGTGCCAAGTCAAATAGAAAGAAATTTTCTCAAATATGTCATTTATCTCAAGTCACATTTCTAGATGCCAGCAAATGAGCTTTTAGAAATAAACTTTTGAACAAACAAACAAAAATCATAACTACAAGCTAAGCTTTCTTACACAATAATTCTCATCCAATACTTATAATATAAAAGTTTCTAGAGAACATGACCCAATATCAAACTTTGTTTATAAGTTTAAAAAAATTATTAAATTCAATTATAGTATTAAATCAATAAAACATCAATAGAATATTAGAAAATAAAGAGATAAAAAACTAAGTTATCTATCTATTAATAAACTTCTTCCTGGGAGCATGATTAGATTTGTTAAGATTAAATTAGATTAGATTAAGAAAACGATGAAGAAGTGCGCTAAGTAAATCATTTCTCGATAAGAAAAGTTTTTTTTGTGGGTGTCCACTTCTTAATGGTGCTTGGAGGCATGCCTCCAAGGGGGCTCGAACCCGCGCCACTGCGCCGGGGTGCTCCACCGTTCCCAACGGGCTACGACCACGGGGACAATAAATAAAATCAATAATAAGAAAAGTTCTTCATTTGGGTGACCTTTTGTTATCAAAGAACCCTCTCTAATGCCTAGCTTTTGCAGCTTACCAAGAGCCATTATATATAGTTATTTTTCAATATAATAAATTCTTTATATTAAAATAGGGTCTCTTCAATCTCCATTGCCTCTGTTAAAAATACTGTACATATAGTTATTTATAAGATTATAGCATGAGAAATAAACATTTACTGATGTTACTATCATAAAAGTGACTGCAGTCATTATCAAGTACCAGAAGAAACTTTCTTTCGCAATTATGATGTTTACTTGTCTATTAGAAAAGTATAAAATAATAAACTTCAAGAGTAGTTCTTAAGTCTATTTTGCTTATAACACTCCAAGCTGTGTGTGGACAAATTACACTACAATTTCAATTGTGGTATCTGGTAGCATCACCAACCCCACTCCTAGTTAATTAAACTCTCTTTTATGTTTTAATTTTCTGAAGTAAATATATTACTATTACTACGTATTCAAATTATTTGAGAAAATAATCTTGGAGTAAAAAAACATATATTATTAAAACAGGTTCCACCATCAGTACAATCTAACAAAAATCTTACCAGCTCAATTTATATGTTGCTGGTGCTTATGAAGAAAAACAACAACAAATGTGTTCTAGAATTTGCTTTTGTTTTCTATAAGCTAGTCATTTTTATTAAGTTACTTCTTGAAAGGTTATTTGCTGCTGTAATATTTGTTGGAGCTTTTCCTTGACTTGAGAAGAGCTTGCTCTCTTTCAAGCCTAGAAAGATAGTCCCACATTGGAAAAGCATCCAAGTGAGTATCTCAATATATACAAAGTGAGGTGTTAAGAGATGCACATGGGGTGGTGACCCTAAGGAGGGAACCATGTGGGATAGTTTACTATGAGGTAAGGTTTAAGACTTCATGAAGAAAGCATTAATGCTTTTGTCACTCTCTTGGATTTATTCCCTTTGGAGCTAAGCCCTCGGACTCGGGCTCATGGGCTCATGAGGTGTAATGTGGCATTTTGTTGGCGCACTCATGTGATCCATGTGGTCCATGCGGCTCATGCGATCCATGAGGGCCATGCGATCTATGTGGCTCATGAGGTCCATGTGGCTCATGCGGTCCATGCGGCTCATGCAGTCCATGCGGCTCATGCGGTCCATGAGGGCCATGCAATCCATGCGACTCATGAGGTCCACGCGGCCATAAGGCCATGCGGTTGTGTGGCCATGGTGCTGCTGCATGATTGGCTCCGCTGATCGTGCAGGCAGTTATGGCCTTGAGTCGGTTATTGGAAAGATTGATTCAAATATGATTTGAATTAATTCAGATCCACTCTTTGTGGGATTTGAAATTAATTTGTGGTTGTCTTTGTGGGATTTGAATCTTTTAATTAATATCTTTCCAGAACTGATTAGGCGGCCAGGGCTTCCACCCTCTCTCTATTAATACTCTCTTCTGGCCTCCTTTGGAGGGGGATCCGAAAAATAGAAATCGGAGAGAGAGAGAGAGAGAGAGAGCTGCTACAGCCATTACAAGTCCAGAAAATTCGAGGAGTCAGAACAGAGGTGACTTCGAGCGTTCCAGAAGTTCTTCGAACTTGTTGGTTCCTGGTAGCAGATCGTGTGGGGCAAATCTTGCCTTGAGCAACGGTGTTTTTACACCCGAGCAACTTCTCTCTATTTCGTCTTTCATTAGATTATTGTAACTCGTTCTGTCCCTATTGCAACACGTTTGCAAGGAAGAACGAGAGATCTACTTTTCTCTCTATTTCTGCATTGTAATCTGATTGCTATTGTTATTTTGTTCTTCATGGATCTTGAGGTTGTTCAGTGCAAAAGTTTTTTTGCTCACATCCTCTGATCTCATTCGCACCTATTTTCCATCTAATTTCTTGCCGCGGGACTAACAATCTCAAAGCAAGATTCGACAAATAGAAAACTCCCATGCTTCTCTTCTCGATACTAGCTTTAACAAGTTAGAGAAGTTCGATGGAGAGCACTACCAGATCTGGAAGAGGAAGGTTACCTCAATCTTCAACTCGTGGATGTTGATCACGTATTGACAGAGGACAAACCGATCATTCCAGAGGATGGCAACGCAACCAGAATTGCTGCTGCAACTACCAAGCAGATGAAGTGGAGGAAAGAAAACAACCTCTGCAGGTTACTTATTTTCAACTCCATGGAAGATTTTCTAGCAGAATCCTACTCCAAGTGATGGCCAAAGAAATCTGAAAGTCTGTGGAGGAACTGTATGAAGACGAAGAGAGCAGAAACAAGATATTTATCATCGAAAAATATCACAAGTGGCTCTTTGAAGGCGAGAAGGGGATGCTTGCTCAGGTGAAGGAGTTTCTGAATCCTCGTCAGAAACTGGACGACAAAAAGATGCCCCTCGAGGATAAGTTCATCGTTGGAGGGATAATCTCCAAACTCCTCCTAGATAGAGCAAGCTCTATGCGACCATGCACAAGAAGAAACTAGAGATCAGTCTAGAAGATCTCCTACAATAAATCCATGTTGAAGACCAGATAAGGGCTCAACAGAAGGTAGATGCTCTGTCCAAGCAGTTGGCCAAGGCCAACTTAGTACAGATAAAGGAGTCCAAGGGGAAGCAGGCGGCTTCGCAACACAAGAAGGACTTCACTAATCTAAAAGTTAAGGGACCTTCTTTTAAAAAGCAAAAGCCCAAGTCAAATGTGACTTGCTTTAACTGTGGAAAGAAGAGCCACTACAAGAGTGAATGCAGATCCAAGCCCAAGAAGTCACAGCAAGGTGAGACTAATAAGGTTTTAATGATTACTGACAATATTGCTGTGATTGCTCAAGTCACTTCGGTGGGGGCTGACTTTGACTGGTGGGTCGACACTGGTGCCACCTGCCACGTCTGCTCAAGCAAAGAATGGTTCACCACATACCAGCAAACCTCTGAAAAGGTTATGGTGGCGAATCAGGCATAAGCTGAAGTTCAAGGGATCGGGACGGTGGAGCTGAAACTGACCTCCAGGAAAACTCTGACGCTTCAAGGTGTGAAGCATGTTCCCGTGATTGCAAAGAACTTGATCTCTGGAGGCCTGCTCTGCAATGTAGGCCTAATGATGGACATCAATGCTGGTCTGATGGTGATGTCTCTTAAAAGAATGTACTTCGAAAAAGCTTTTATACCAAAGGAATATTTAAGCTTCAGCTTATAACCCAGTCAGAGAATATTAATGTTATCTTCAATTCTGATTATACTCTTGAGTTGTGGCATAATAGACTAGGACATGTCTATTGTAAAAGGATTAACAAAATATCTAGTCTAGGACTTATCTCCAAATGTAGGGGTAAGGTGGAGAAGTGTGAAGTGTGTGCTCAGACAAAGATCACAAGGAAACCCTTTCATCGGTCAATCGAAGCACATATCTTCTGGAGTTGGTGCACTCCGATATCTGTGACTTCAAACAATTTTCCACGAAGGTCGGGATGAAGTACTTCATAACCGTCATCGATGAATTCTCAAAGTACGCATTCGTCTACTTGCTCAACACTAAAGACGAAGCATTCGAGAAGTTCAAGGAGTTCAGGGTCGAAGCTGAAAGGCAAACAGGACAACAACTCAAGAGGTTGAGGAGTGATCGAGGAGGAGAATATCGGTCTCATGATTTCGTATCGTACTGCAAAGAACATGGAATCATCAACGAAACTATTGCTCCGTATTCTCCTCAGTCCAACGGAGTAGCAGAAAGGAAGAACATAACGTTGACAGAAATGATGAACTCAATGATGTTGACTGCAGGTCTTCCAAAGTGTTTTTGGGGAGAAGCTGCATTGACGGCCACATTCATTCTGAACAGAGTGCAATATGTAACTTCTGATATTACTTCTCATGAACTCTGGTTCAAAGTCAAACCCAACTTGAATATCATTCGAGTGTGGGGGTGTCTTGCATATGTAAAGCTCCCGGATCTGCAGATTCAGAAGCTCGGAACAAGGACTATAAAGACGATCTTCTTGGGGTATGCCGAGAAGAGAGATGCTCGAGGGTTCTTTGACTTGGAGTCTAACCATGTTATCGAATCTCGTGACACAGAGTACTTTGAAGACAAATTTGTAAGGCACAAAAATATTGTTCTCGCAGACATTCCGAAGAATAATGATAGTGCAAAGGAAGCTGAGGTTTCCAACGATATAGTAGTCTAAGAAGAAGCTGTTGTTGATGAAACAATGTCTGAACCAGAACTCGCAGAGCCGTCAGCTAAGCGAGTGAGGAGGCCGAAAGACTTCGGAGATGACTTTGTCACCTATCATATGGAAGCAGATCCACTTACCTATGATGAGGCGATGAAGACCAGAGATGCTATCTTCTGGAAGGAGGCAGTGAATGACGAGTTTGACTCTATCACCTCCAATAACACATGGGTGTTAGTAGATCTACCTGAAGGAGCAAAACCCATCGGATGTAAATGGATCTTCAAGAAGAAGATGAAGACAGATGGAACTATTGACAAGTTCAAGGCCAGGCTGGTAGCCAAAGGCTTTTCTCAGAAACAGGGGATAGACTACTTTGACACGTACGCTCCAGTAGCATGAATGACCACCATCAGAATATTAATCGCTCTAGCAGCTATACATAAGTTGGTGATACATCAGATGGATGTAAAACAACATTCCTTAATGGTGAGCTGACCGAAGAGATTTACATGCAACAGCCAGATGGATTTATCATCAAAGGTCTTGAAGGCAAAGTCTGCAAGTTGGTGAAATCCCTGTACAGTTTTAAAAAGGCTCCCAAAATAGGGCATGAAAAGTTTGACAAGGTCATTAGATCAAACGGCTACAGGGTCAGCAAAACAGACAAATGTGTTTATATAAAGTTTTCTGATGGAAGAGGATGCATCGTTTGTCTGTACGTGGATGACATGCTAAACCTTGGCTCAGATGTAGGATGTGTCACAGAAACAAAGAAGTTCCTCTCGACCAAGTTCAGCATGAAGGACTTGGGGGATGCTGATGTGATCTTGGGCATAATCCGAATAGACACTGGAGTGGCACTGTCACAATCTCACTACATTGAGAAGATGCTCACACGCTACGGGTATCAGAATCTTCTAGGGATCGATACGCCTTACAGGTATGACCAGAAGCTGAAGCCAAACTCGAAGGAAAGCGTTAGGCAGCTGGAGTATTCTAGCGTTATCAGGAGCTTGATGTACGCTACTATCGCCATAAGGCCTGAGATAGCTTTTGTCGTGGGAATGTTGATTCGGTTCACGAGCAACCCAACCATTGAGCACTAGAAAGCTATGAAGCGGGTAATGAGATATCTCAAGAAGACTCAGACATATACACTGCACTACAGTGGATATCCGACAGTAGTGGAAGGCTTCAGTGATGCTGTAACGCCCAAGTCCCAAATACGTAGGACTAAGTACGTAGACATGCCAGCTGTAGATATACAAAAAATAATCCAATATATGGAATCCTCGTATAAATACATAAGATGTAAAATGTAGAGAACCAAAACATGCTAAATCTCATCCACAAATATATAATAAAATAGGGATAGAATCAACTTGAATAGTTATGGTACAATCGCTGGGCGGAGACAAAGTCCACTACCAACTATCTCAATGAAATAAATGTACAAGAAAGCGATCGACAAAATGATAAAACGAACCAAGAGCAATCATCTTCGAGAAATGGGGAAGATCACGACCTTGGCTAGAACACTTGCAAAAAACATGAACACACCTGGAGAAAAACCAGATCCTCAGAGGGTCGTAACAAGACACATAATATCATGCCAATAAACTGAATAATAAAGCTCAACGGAAAAGTATGCATGAGTAAAGGCTCCTAACCATTCTATGTGATATACACTTTGAGAAGACAACGTTCTACGCAGGAGGTTAGGTGTTCAGCATAGATGGAGAGAGAGAGTGGTAGTAGGTAGCGCTCATAAGAGACACTATCGACCATGGACAGAAAGTAGCTCTCATACAAGAACTATCGGCCCCGGGGCAGTAAGTAGCGCTCATACGAGACACTATCGGCCGAAATCTATGTGTGTACTGAACATGTAGCCCCTACGCTAATAACTGCCTCCCCCTTCCCATGATACTATACATGTGTCGTCTTCACGATACTGTTCAATCGTTAATAACTGCCAAGTCTTCTACACAATCTATTAAGAGTTATATCCTAACGCACAGCCTGTATGCGCCAATGATCTGTCAGCACGCAAGTCCGCATCTATATGCGACTCATAACTCACACACAATCCGTGGCACATCGTGACAGTTTATGAAATGCACTAAACATACGGTGGTCCCTTAACTCTAAGCCAATTGCATAAAATATAATAATTTGCATATATATATAACTTTGAAAGAACAACATAAAGAAAAAGCATGCATGATATTGCAAAAAATTAAACAGTAAAGGCAAGATGTCTTGCCTGGTAGTGGGCCTGGAGTGATGCGATGATCCGACAAGTTTGAAGAGTCCATAGCCTTGATCGTTGCGAAAAGGGCCCGAATTCACGAAGAAGTAAGGAGGCAAGATTAGTCATGACTGAGAACAACCAAATCTAAAAAGGGAAAAATGTTTATAGATTCTATTTTTCTAGTCAAATGCCTTTAGGAATTTATTAGATAGTTTTTATAGAGGTTTTTAGAAAATTATTTAACATTTTGAAAACTATTTATAACATTAAACTATATTAACAAAATATCTTTATAAACATTCTAAAAATATTATTCATACTCCAAAAACTATATTCTATCTGTCAAAAGATCTTGAAGGTAAATATTTGGAGAATCAAATTAGGGCAAACATTAGATTTTATATCAAACCTTAGCTTTTAAATCAAAACCATATAATTAATACAATTCTATATTTAGAAATAGTTTAATATTTATTAAAATATCCATATTGATTTTTAATGAACCTATGATAATAATAATAATAATAAAAATGATAATAATAATAATAATAATAATAATAATAATAACAAATATAATATTAACAATAATAATAATAATAGTAATGATAAGTCCTGCTCTTAGTTTTAGGGAAATTGATAGTAATAATAATAATAATAATAATAATAATAATAATAATAATAACAAATAGAAATAAAAAATAATAATACTAATAATGATAATAATATTAATAATAGAATTAATAATGATAATAATAATAATGATAATAATAATAATAATAATATGAAAAAATAACAAGTGACAGCATTAATTATAATACTAAGTAATAACAATGATAATAATAACATTAATAATAATAATAATAAATATTATACTTATACTAATAGGTATACTGTCAACTAATCCCTAATTTCAGTAAGAGAGAGAAAGAAATAGGAACGAAGTGGATCGAATTCTCACCGGCGGGCTCTGGATTGTGAAGGCGGCGGAAGGCGGAGCTCCGGCCACGGCTTCGGCAAAGAGAGCGGCGCTGGCTCCGGGCATTGCTCGGCCCACGGCGACAGAGGGCTGAGCATAGGGCTTACGTGCAGAAAAAGTATTTTGAGGGAAGAGGCGGCTGATGGCGGCTGATGGAGGCACGGTGGGAGCACGGGCGGGGGATGCTGGTGGTTGGCGGCGGTAGCTTCGCCGGTCGGAAAGGAGAGAGGGGATGCGGGGATCTGAGGTGCGGTGGTCCGGAACTGGGCGAGGACGACGGAGGGGCAGAGGTTAGTACGGCGGCTACTCCGGAGGGGGACGAGGCGGAGGAGGCGGTCGGCTGGAGGAATGAAGGGGCTCCTCACCGGAGGTGGCTCTGGCGTCGCAGAGGGAAAGGCTCGGCGCTAGCGTCGACTGGCCACGGGTTGCCGGTGGGTGGCGCGTCGGCAAAGTTCGGCAGCGCCGCTCTCGGAGAGACGAGGTGGACGGAGAGCTCGGTGATCGGTGCCGGTGGCTTCGGTCGTCCGGTGTGCAGAGGAGAACGGCGGCGATGGGACTGTGGAGGAGATCGACGCGGGCTAGGTGAGGTGGTGCTGAGGGCAGAGCACGACGGAGAAGATCGGCGCTGCCGGGACCGGAAGACAAGGTTAGGTTTCTGCTTCTTCTACTTCTGTTGTGGTCGTTGTGGTGACGGTGGTGGTTTTTTTTTTGGGAATCGCCAGCGATATTGGCGGTGACGGTGGTTTGGTGACGATGGAGGAGTTGGGCTGGGAAGTTGGAGGTGGTGGTGAGTTCCAAGGACTGGCGAGGGTGGAGACGCCGAATGGCGGGGTTGAGGGGGTCGGACCGGTGGTGGTGCTGGTGTTGGCAGGGGACGGTCGATTGGGGTGGTTGCGGAGGTTGGTTGTGGGAGTTGGGGTAGGATTATGGTTAGGAATTTATTAATGTCGGGGTGTGTCCGACACGGGGAAGGGGATAAATAATGTACATGTAAAATAATGGAATAAGATTTGGACGGGGAACACGGACACGATACACGCACGTTTGTGGTAAAAATATTTGTGGGGAATAGAAATTTGGATGAGTACCTGCCTATTTATAGGATGTGGGAATTTCCAATTAGATAAGAACTAGAAATATTTAAAACCCAATTAGATAATTCAATCTATTAATTAAATTAATTCAATAAATCTAAATCAAAATCAAAATCCAATTTAAATCTAATTAATTTACATCCTTTAGTTTAAAAATAAGATAATTCAAATCCCAAATATAGATATTAATTTAAATAAATTCACAATTCAACTCAAGATTTAAATTGTCACAATAATTTCAAAATATGTTTTCCAAAAATACTATTAATAATAATTTTGAAAATTACTTTGTTATTTAAAAATAAACTAATAATTAATTACGAAATATGTATGCACAAATAATATTTACAAATATACACTTTTCTAGTATACCTTTTTATAAGAATATTATTTATTATTATAACGGTCTAAAAAGGCTTTTCATAAATAAACTCATAAATTTAGAAACTTTGATAGCTAAAAATAATTAATATATATATTATCTTGAAACTATAAAAATAGGAAAAAAATATTTTTCTAAAATATGTACGCTCGCTCATATTCGCACTCGTCGAACAATTTCGAAAAATAAAATTTCGTGCGCGACGTACAATACGACTACGCGATATGCAATACAAAATTTTAAATCAGTACCAAATTTAATAAAAATAGTAGAAATTTAGGAATTTTACATCCTGCCCAACTTAAAAGAATTTTGTCCTCGAAATTAAGATTTAGAAGGGGGTGAGATGGCACAAAGGGGTAGCGATGAGGAATTCAATTCACAACGTTCAACCAAAAGATGTATTAAGAATGAAAAATGATAAGGGTTTATTCAAGATAACTTGCAACAGGGAATAGTATGATATCAAAAGAAAATAAATTAGATACCTTAAAGTAATGGTTTCTTGGGAGTAGGTTGAGGGCACGATTAAGAGAACGAAATAGATTCACTCCTAAATTAAGCGATTAGAAGGTCATGATAGGGCCGAGAAAGGACGAGTAGTTTAGGATAATGATATAACAACATCGAGTGATAATGGTCACAATCAATAGGAAGGCTAGAGGAAGTTCTAGTACAACGCCTTCGTCCTTCTAAAATAGGTGAAGGCGAAAGCAACAAGGAATTCAAAGACAACATTATCGAATACGAATACGTGGTTCAAAGGCGTCCGAATAAGTTTAAAAAGAATTGCCAAGGCAGTCGCGGGGGAGACTCTAGGGCCAAGTTTAACTATGTCTCCATCCATGTTGAACAATATACAAAAAGCGAACCAAGTACACTATGGTTGATCAGACCATAATACGTCGGTTCCGATTAGACAATGTATTAGTGGGCGTCCACAATTAACATATGCCACAAACAAGCTCGATAAAGAGTAAGCTTGTAAAACTGGACTATAATAGTAACATAAGATAGTAAAAATATAAGCAGTGTATGATGAAAGAAATTAATTAGTCCAAAATCCTTTAAAATCTAAGTCTTGCCCCAAGTTTGGGCCTATACAGTCGACTTGGTTGACTAGATAAGTTAGGGTCCACTGAATTCTATGGTCCAAGTGAACCGATCAATGTGGTCACAAAATGTTGGTTAGGTCGGAGGTATTCTTACTAGAGTTAAACTAGTAGTGTAAAGGGGTCAATGGGTCGAGCAATCAAGGTAAAGCGCAAGTCAAGCATTACACATCGGGTGGAAAGAATTAGTCAAGGTTGAGTCTTATCCGCAGCTAGAAAATATATTAGTTTTAATGGTAAAGAATTGAGTTTAGTCCTTACGACTCGAAAGTCGTATCAAGCAAATAGAGCACAAAGGGACGTGTTTTAGTGGCACGTGATATAGCTACATGAAGGTGAGCTCGCCTAGGTCTTACATATGGAATTTGTTGGATGGAAAAGTCTAGTGTTGTGCTCCAAATATCCAAGACATGGTAAAGGGTACAAAAGGATTTAAAATAGAAAGTGGGAATTTCATAAGGTGTTTAGTTGCCGATCACAAAAATAAAATCAAGATATAGCACGAAGTAAGGATAATTAAGGAATCTAACAGATCATGGTAAAATAGATTCAAGGCATAGTTCTAGAGAAGATAGTCTCTAGGAACGATCAAATCATTTTTAAATTGCAATGGTTAGAAGATCACGATGAAAGATTGAGTGAATCAATATTAAAATATAATCACATGGGTTGGTAGATGACTAACTGCATTTGAGTATATATGACTATCATGGTCATGAGTGATATGACAATTAATGTGGACTACTGTTGTCTATCTTGGTTGCCTATCAAAATAAGATTTTAAATCTATAAATTTGAGTTCCTCAAACATTTCGCAATATTGTTCTCAAAATAATCTAATATCCTATCATTCCAAGCTGCCAAACATAACCATAACACACCCTTTTTTTTCTTTTTTCCTCAAAAGGTATCATAAACTAGACTTTCCTAGTGGCAACAAAATCATGAATTAAAATTTCTCAAATTGCCTAACCAATCTTGAATAAACTTTTATTGAGCCACAATCAATCTCCATTTATCATTAATCCAACTCTTAAACTTAAAATTTAAATAGGTTTAACCACCGTAATTCATTCAAGAGTTTAACATTTAAAATAAATCCTCAATTGATTCTATATCCTTCCAAAATATATATATATATATATATATATATATATATATATATATATATATATATATATATATATATATATATATATATATATCTCTCCTTTTTTTTCTTTTTTTTTCCACCTTAAACTTAAAACTCAAATTTTCAAACTTATTAATCATAGATCGTACAATTCAATTTAAAATCTTAAGAGTTTACCAAATTTTATCAATCTCACTTATAAATCTTATAGTAGCATTAAAATTTATAAATCCTTTGCAACTAAATTTATATCTCTTCAAAGATGTATAGCTATAATCAAATGAATCATAAATATTTTTCAAAGACCTTCAAAAATCAAAACTCAAAATTTATTTCAATTTCCTTTCTCAATTGTATATGGATTCCACTATCCCTTTTGTAGATCCAAATAAGTAAAAATTCTTCGAAGTTATTAACGTTGCTACTACCCAACTTGGAATAAACTAATCCTTAAGATCATACTTCTAGAAAAATATCTTTATAACTTAATTAGGGTCTCAACGTATTCTAATTGTCAATGTAATCCTTCTAGCCATGTGGTTGACCTATGAACATAAACTAGGGTAGTCATCTTCCTATCAAATATGGAAGTAAGGATTACGGTAGGAAGATGTCAAGCAAGATGTAGATCAAGGAGGTCGAACGAGAGCTCAAAAATTTGAAGTCAAGAAAGGATGTCAAGTAGGTGGATGAGATTCTAGACTCTAATCCTATATTGCAGGCCCGTTCGGTAAAGTCATATAATCGAATCGGCAAACTAGACCTGCATGCGCCACCACAAAAACATGTAACGCCCCAGTCCCAAATATGTAGGACTAAGTACGTAGATATGCCAGCTGTAGATATACGAAAAATACTCCAATGTATGGAATCCTCGTATAAATACATAAGCTATAAAATGTAGAGAACCAAGACATGCTAAATCTCATCCATAAATATATAATAAAATAGCGATAGAATCAACTTGAATATTTATGGTACAATCGTTGGGTGGAGACAAAGTCTACTACCAACTATCTCAATAAAATAAATGTACAAGAAAGCGATCGACAAAATGATAAAACGAACCAAGAGCAATCATCTTCGAGAAATGGGGAAGATCACAGCCTTGGCAAGAACACTTGCAGAAAACATGAACACACCTGGGGAAAAACCAGGTCCTCAGAGGGACGTAACAAGACACATAATATCATGCCAATAAACTGAATAATAAAGCTCAACAGAAAAGTATGCATGAGTAAAGGCTCCTAACCATTCTATGTGATATACACTTTGAGAATACAACGTTCTACATAGGAGCTTAGGTGTTCAGCATAGATGGAGAGAGAGTGGTAGTAGGTAGCGCTCATAAGAGACACTATCGACCATGGACAGAAAGTAGCTCTCATACAAGAACTATCGGCCCCGGGGCAGTTAGTAGCGCTCATACGAGACACTATCGGCCCAAATCTATGTGTGTACTGAACATGTAGCCTCTACGCTAATAACTGTCTCCCCCCTCCCTATGATACTATACATGTGTCGTCTCCACGATACTGTTCAATCCTTAATAACTGCCAAGTCTTCTACATAATCTATTAACAGTTATATCCTAACGCAGGGCCTGTACGCGCCAATGATCAGTCAGCACGCAATGCGACTCACAACTCACACACAATCTGTGGCACATCATGACAGTTTATAAAATGCACTAAACATACGGTGGTCCCTTAACTCTAAGCCAATTGCATAAAATATAATAATTTGTATATATATATATAATTTTGAAAGAACAACATAAAGAAAAAGCATGCATGATATTGAGCAAGAAATTAAACAGTAAAGACAAGGTGTCTTGCCTGGTAGTGGGCCTGGAGTGATGCGATGATCTGACAAGTCTGAGGAGTCCATAGCCTTGGTCGTTGCGAAAAGGGCCCGAATTCGCGAAGAAGTAAGGAGGCAAGATTAGTCATGACTGAGAACAACCAAATCTAAAAAGGGAAAAATGTTTATAGATTCTATTTTTCTAGTCAAATGCCTTTAGGAATTTATTAGATAGTATTTATAGAGGTTTTTAGAAAATTATTTAACATTTTGAAAACTATTTATAATATTAAACTATATTAATCAAAATATCTTTATAAACATTCTAAAAATATTATTCATACTCCAAAAACTATATTCTATCTGTCAAAAGATCTTGAAGGTAAATATTTGGAGAATCAAATTAGGGCAAACTTTAGATTTTATATCAAACCTTAGCTTTTAAATCAAAACCATATAATTAATACAATTCTATATTTAGAAATAGTTTAATATTTATTAAAATATCTATATTGATTTTTAATGAACATATGATAATAATAATAATAATAATAATAATAATAATAATAATAATAATAATAATAATAATAATGATAATAATAATAATAATAATAATAAATATAATATTAACAATAATAATAATAATAGTAATGATAAGTCCTGCTCTTAGTTTTAGGGAAATTGATAGTAATAATAATACTAATAATAATAATAATAATAATAATAATAATAATAATAATAATAATAACAACAACAAATAAAAATAAAAAATAATAATACTAATAATGATAATAATATTAATAATAGAATTAATAATGATAATAATAATAATAATAATAATAATATGAAAAAATAACAAGTGACGGCATTAATAATAATACTAAGTAATAACAATGATAATAATAACATTAATAATAATAATAATAAAAAATATTATACTTATACTAATAGGTATACTGTCAACTAATCCCTAATTTCAGTAAGAGAGAGAAAGAAATGGGAACGAAGTGGATCGGGTTCTCACCAGCGGGCTCTAGATTGTGAAGGCGGTGGAAGGCGAAGCTCCGGCCACGGCTTCGGCAAGGAGGGCGACGCTGGCTCCGGGCATCGCTCGGCCCACGGCGGCAGCGGACTGAGCCTAGGGCTTCCGCGCGGAAAAAGTGTTTTGAGGGAAGAGGCGGCTGATGGCGGCACGGTGGGAGCACGGGCGGCGGATGTTAGTGGTTGGCGGAGGTAGCTTCGCCAGTCGGAGAGGAGAGAGGGGATGCGGGGATCTGAGGTGCGGTGGTCCGAACTTGGGCGAGGACGATGGAGGGGCAGAGGTTAGTACGGCGGCTACTCCGGAGGGGGACGAGGCGGAGGAGGCGGTCGGCTGGAGGAATGAAGGGGCTCCTCACCGGCGGTGGCTCTGGCGACGCAGAGGGAAAGGCTCGGCGCTGGCATCGACTGGGCACGAATTGCCGGTGGGTGGTGCGTCGGCGAAGTTCGGCAGCGCCGCTCACGGAGAGACGAGGTGGATGGAGAGCTCGGCGATCGGTGCCGGTGGCTTCGGTCGTCCGGTGTGCAGAGGAGAACGGCGGCGATGGAACTGTGGAGGAGATCGATGCGGGCTAGGTGAGGTGGTGCTGAGGGCGGAGCGCGGTGGAGAAGATCGGCGCTGCCGGGACCGGGAGACAAGGTTAGGTTTCTGCTTCTTCTACTTCTGTTGTGGTCGTTGTGGTGACGGTGGTGGTTTTTTTTTGGGAATCGCCGGCGACGTTGGCGGTGACGGTGGTTTGGTGATAATGGAGGAGTTGGGCTGGGAAGTTGGCGGTGGTGGTGAGTTCCAGGGACTGGCGAGGGCGGAGACGCCGAATGGCGGGGCTGAGGGGTCGGACCGGTGGTGGTGCTGGTGTTGGCAGGGGACGGTCGATTGGGGTGGTTGCGGAGGTTGGTTGCGGGAGTTGGGGTAGGATTATGGTTAGGAATTTATTAATGTCGGGGTGTATCCGACACGGGGAAGGGGATAAATAATGTACATATAAATAATGGAATAAGATTTGGACGGGGAACACGGATACGATGCACGCACGTTTGTGGAAGAAATATTTGTGGAGAATAGAAATTTGGATGAGTACCTGCCTATTTATAGGATGTAGGAATTCCCAATTGGATAAGAACTAGAAATATTTAAAACCTAATTAGATAATTCAATCTATTAATTAAATTAATTCAATAAATCCAAATACAAATCAAAATCCAATTTAAATCTAATTAATTTACATCCTTTAGTTTAAAAATAAGATAATTCAAATCCTAAATATATATATTAATTTAAATAAATTCATAATTCAACTCAAGTTTTAAATTGTCACAATAATTTCAAAATATGTTTTCCAAAAATACTATTAATAATAATTTCGAAAATTACTTTGTTATTTAAAAATAAACTAATAATTAATTACGAAATATGTATGCACAAATAATATTTACAAATATACACTTTTCTAGTATACCTTTTATAAGAATATTATTTATTATTATAACGGTCTAAAAAGGCTTTTCATAAATAAACTCATAAATTTAGAAACTTTGATAGCTAAAAATAATTAATATATATATTATCTTGAAACTATAAAAATAGTAAAAAAATGTTTTTCTAAAATATGTACGCTCGCTCATATTCGCACTCGTCGAGCAATTTCGAAAAATAAAATTTCGTGCGCGACGTACAATACGACTACGCGATGTACAATACAAAATTTTAAATCAGTACCAAATTTAATAAAAAATAGTAAAAATTTAGGTGTTTTACAGATACTAGCTAGTGTTCAGAGGTGGAGAGCGAGAGATCCACCGGTGGATACGGCTTTTCTTTGGGCGGAGCTGCTATATCGTGGAAGTCGAAGAAGCAGACTATACTCTCTCGCTTCTCCATGGAATCTGAGTTCTATGTACTAGAAACTGTAGCAGATAAAGCAGAGTGGCTTCGGGAGCTCATGTATGATCTTCCAACGGTTGGGGCTCAGATACCGACGGTACCGATATACTGTGACAACAAGGCGACTGTAGTAGTGGCATCGAATGACCTCTTCAACGGAAAGAAGAGAACTGTACGGCTAAAGCACAAAACAGTAAACGATCTCATCAAAAGGGGTACTATTGTTGTAATTGACGTTCGGAGTCAGGAGAACCTGGCGGATCCGTTTACAAAGGGCCTCAAACGCCAGCTGGTTGATAACTCAGCAAGAAAAATGGACTTGAAGGCATTCTGATATTGTATCTGTGTAATCCTACTATAAAGTTTAATGTTATTAGTTCAAAGAGAAATCTATTAGGCATCTAGCTTTTGGTTCAAGGAAGGACCACTGATTGGGAAAATATCAGGTAACAGTGGGTACATAGTCCTGAGGGACATAGAAGGGATACGGACCCACAACCACTGTTGTCTACTATTGTTCTCTGCTGAGAACAAGTCCTGTGGAGAGGATGGCTTCGACGCCTTAATGAGTTCTCAGACAGAGTGAATGTCTGTTGTGCTTTAGAGGAAGCACGGTAGTGCAGCACTACAAAGGAGCTCATGGACTCCATGCTACAGTGGGTACACCATAATGAGGTTCCCAGGAAGGGGTAATGCCTCGGCTTAGCGAGCCATATCACTGCGGTGTAGCACCGCTTATAGGCAGGTAACCTAATATTGTATAGTATAAATGAAGAGTGGTAGACAGTACTACAAAGAGGCCAGTGTCCTCATGTTACAGCAGCAGGACACTACGAAGAGGTACCAGGTAGGATAAAGCCTCGGCTTCGTAAGCCATGTCATAGCGGTGTAACATCGCACGGAAGCGCAAGGCTTCACGCTGGGTAGTTTGGCACTACAAAGAGGCTTGTGACCTCATGCTACAGTATATGACTCTACGATGAGGTACCTAGTTAGGGATAAAGCCTCGGCTTTAAGCTATCTCATAGCGGCGTAGCACCGCACGGAAGCGCAAGGCTTCATGCCAAGGACACTTTAAAAGAACTCACCTAGAGTTTATGGATAGAGATACAGGTCGTCTCTTGAGGGTAAACTTGTAGACACCCAAAATACATACACCAAAACCAGGCTGGCACAGGGCCTTTAATGTGCATCCAGAAACACAAATGACTACATTATGTGAGTGGAAAGAATTACAGCTCTGGTGCAGAATTTAAGCTTAGTCCATTCTTGTATCATACTGTTGTTTGACCCATACGAAAAGATTCAAATTGTCAGTGGCATCTATCCTAATGCATAATGGACAGTTATTGTGGGGAACGCTCAAACCCATATATTGAGATATGTAGGGGATTCTTGGAGCTTTTTCTTGACTTGAGAAGAGCTTGCTCGCTTTCAAGCCTAGAAAGATAGTCCCACATTGGAAAAGCATCCAAGTGAGTATCTCAATATAATACCAAGTGAGGTGTTGAGAGATGTACATGGGGTGGTGACCCTAAGGAGGGAACCATGTGGGATATTTTACTAGGACGTAAGCTTAAGACTTCATGAAGAAAGCATTAATGCTTTTGTCACTATCTTGGATTTATTCCCTTTGGAGCTAAGCCCCAAAGTGGCATAGCGACTCGGACTTGGACTCGGACTCGGACTCGGGCTCGGGCTCATGGGCTCATGAGGCGTAATGTGGCATTTTGTTGGCACACTTTGCAATTAGCACTTAATTAGCATCGTCGCATGTGGCTCATGTGGTCCATGCGGCTCATGCGGTCCAGACGGCTCATGCGGGCTATACGGTCCATGAGGGCCATGCGAACCATACGGCTCATGAGGTCCATACGGCCATAAGTCCATGCGGTTATGTGGCCATGGTGCTGCTGCGCGATTGGCTCCGCTTATCGTGCAGGCAGTTATGGCCTTGAGTCGATTATTGGAAAGATTGATTCAAATATGATTTGAATTAATTCAGATCCACTCTTTGTGGGATTTGAAATTAATTCGTGGCTATCTTTGTGGGATTTGAATCTTTTAATTAATATCTTTCCAGAACTGATTGGACGGCCAGGGCTTCCACCCTCTCTCTATTAATACTCTCTTCTGGCCTCCTTTGGAGGGGGATCTGCAAAATAGAAATCAGAGAGAGAGAGAGCTACTACCGCCATTACAATTCTAGAAAATCCGAGGAGTCATAACAGAGGTGACTTCGAGCGTTCCAGAAGTTCTTCAAACTTGCTGGTTCCTATAAGCAGATCGTGTGGGGCGAATCTTGCTTTGAGCAATGGTATTTTTGCACTCCAGCAACTTCTCTCTATTTCATATTCATTAGATTATTATAACTCGTTCTGTCCCTATTGCAACACGTTTGCAAGAAAGAACGAGAAATCTACTTTTCTCTCTATTTCTGCATTGTAATCTGATTAGTGTTGTTATTTTGTTCTTCGTGGATCTTGAGGTTGTTCAGTGCAAAAGTTTTTTGTTTACATCTTCTGATCTCGTTTGCACCTGTTTTTCGTCTAATTTCTCGCCCCGGGACTAACAATATTTAATTTTTCTTAAACAATTAGAATAAATTTATGCTATAGTTCTGTTTATTTACGTAAAAAATACTGATGAACATCGATATTTAGATCTTTTTATGCATTTCTTTTCTAATCACATATTTTTCTGTCAAAATATCCTACAATTTTTTCTATTTACATGGGTAATTTTGTCTATTAATGTAGCAGATCGGGAGTAGGCCGAATCTTGCTTTGAGCAATGGTGACTTGTTCACACTTACGAGGAGTTTCTCTTTGTGTTTTCTTTGTTGTTTTTGTTATATCTCATTGTAGCGTCTGTCAACGTAAAGAGAAGAACACTTTTCCATCTGTTGATATATTTTGCACTTTCTTGAAGTCAGTTTATAACCGTTATTAGTGCTCCATTTGAGTTGGCTATAATGCAAACTTTTTGTCTTGCCAAAACTCTACGCCTCTCTTGGTGTTGGCAAGAGTGCAGACTTTGTCTTACGGAAACTCTTGCCTTCCTTGGATCCCTCATATCGTTAGATCACTTTGAGACAAACAATCTCAAAGCAAGATCACAAAAAGGATAGAGGCCAACCATTCCAGTCTTATCGATACAGGTTTTCACAAACTTGGAGATGTTTGACGGTGAACGCTACAACATTTGAAAGAGGAAGATTTCTTTGAATCTTCAACTTGTCAATGTTGCTAATGTGTTGACAGGTCTTGAACCTACCATTCCTAAAGATGGAGGTAAACTTTCTATTGGTGTCGCTATGACCGAGTACACAAAGTGGCAGAAAGACAATGACCTCTGTAGGTTGTTGATCCTGAATGCTATGGATGACTTGATGGCGGAGTCCAAGAGGAAGAAGGAGAAAGTTAGAGATGTCTGGGAATATCTAGAGAAGTACTAAAAGACTAACGAAAAGATATCCAAAATACATCTCTTTGAGAAGTTCTTCAACATGCAATTTGAAGATGGGAAGACCATGCTTCCATAAGTTAAAGAACTTTTGAAGTTGCAGATGAAACTGGAGGAAGAGGGCATAAAACAAGAAGACAAGTTCATGGTTGGTGCGATAGTCACCAAACTTTCTACCGGCTGGGTTACTTTCAAGACTGACATATACCACGAGAAGATGGAAATCTAGCTCGAGAATCTCTTGCACTAGATTCATATTGAATATGAAGCCAGAGGACGACATAAGATGGACATATTAACCAAGCAGTTAGCCATGGCTCACATGGTACAGTCTGGTGATCACAAAAGGTAGCATAAGGCTCCCTTCAAGACAAGAATAAGGATGTTAACTAGCTGAAGGTTAAGTCGGCTCCTTTTAAGCCCAAGTGCAAGTCTGATGTGACTTACTACAACTGTGGCAAGAAAGGTTACTTCATGAAGGACCGCAGGTCCAAGCCCAAGCCAAAAGAGCAAAGTGAGCTTAACCTGATTGCTATGATTGTGCAGCTTGAACCAAATGGCATGGACACTGACTGGTGGTGGACACTGGTGCTTCATGCCATATCTGCTCAAATAAAGAATTGTTCACCAAGTACGATCCTACTTTTGAGAAAGTCTCGATGGCAAACAAAACTCAAGCTGAAGTTCAGGGGATCAGGGCAGTGGAGCTGAAGTTGACTTTGGGGAAGTCACTTATACTGGAGAACGTAAAGCACGTGCCGATGATTCCAAGAACCTGATCTCGGAGAGTCCGTTGTGCAAGACGGGCTTGAGGATGGATATCAATGCTGGTCAGATGGTGATGTCCTACAAAGGAGTATACTTCGGCAAATCTTTTTGTACCGAAGGAACGTTTAAGTTGCAACTTGTAACTCCTGAATGTATCAATGCAGTTGATACTTCTGGTTACTCTCTTGAGTTATGACATAATAGACTAGGACATGTTCATTATAACAAGATGCCTAGTCTAGGCCTTATCACCAAATATGGGGGTATGAAGATGGAGAAATGTGAAGTATGTGCTCAGACGAAAATTGTCAGAAAGCCATTCAGAAGAGTGAACAGGTGTACAGATCTTCTGGAGTTGGTACACTCAGATATCTGTGACTTCAAGCAATTCTCTAAAGAAGCAGGGATGAAGTATTTTATCACTTTTATCAATAATTTCTCGAAGTACGCATTCGTATATCTTCTAAAATCAAAAGATGAAGCGTTCAAGAAGTTCAAAGACTTCAAGGCAGAAGCTGAACGTCAAACAGGTCAATAGCTAAAGTGACTCAAAAGTGATCAAGGCGGAGAGTATCGTTACTTGGAATTTGCATCGTTCTACAAAGAACATAGAATTATAAATGAAACGACTGCTCCGTATTCTCCCCAATCCAACAGAGTTGTAGAAAGGAAAAACATAATATTGACAGAGATGATGAATTCAATGCTCTTGATGGTAGGACTTCCTAAGTGGTACTCGGAAGAAGCAGTGCTTGCGGCTACATTCATTCTAAACAGAGTGTCGTTCGCGACATCTGACATTGCACCTCATGAACTCTGGTTCAAGGTTAGACCCAACTTGAATGTCATTTGAGTGTCGGAGTGTTTCGCGTACGTGAAGCTTCCAGATCTCAAGATTCATAAGCTAGGGACGAGGACCACGAAAACCATATTTTTGGGCTATGCTGATAAGAGTGATGCTTAGTGATTCCTTGATATTAAAACAAATTATATTGTTAAATCTTGCGACACGCAATTTTTTTAAGACAAGTTTGCTAAGGACAAGAACATTATTCTTGCGGATGTTTTGGAGGATATTGTTAGTGCCGAAGAAGCTAGTACTTCTCAGGAAGTTGCAGTCCAAGAATATGTTGTCGCATAGGAGATAACGATTGAACCAGAACTTGTAGAGCCTCAAGTGAAGCGAGTGAGAAAACCAAAGACTTCGGAGATGACTTTATTATCTATCATGTGGAAGCTGATCTTCTTACCAGTGATAAGGCATTAAAGACCAGAGATGCTATTTTTTGGAAAGAGGCAGTCATTTATGAGTTTGACTCCACTACTTCTAATAATACATGGAAGTTGGTAGATCTGCCTGAAGGAGCTCAATCCATCGGATGCAAATAGATCTTCAAAAAGAAGATGAGAGCTGACGAAATAGTTAATAAGTTCAAGGCCCAGTTGTTTGCCATGAAATATAAAAGAGCAGAACAATTATCGGAGGACTGGACTTTTACTTCACGTTACAAACTCGCTTGTACAAAGAAAGCCTAGGGACGAAAGCCTAGGTACAGCAGTCTAAGTACAATTGTTTATTTTAGATTCTGGGGGGTGACGATAGAGGCTCGGGAAAGCGACGGCCGCTCTGCCTTACTCCTTGGACGATCGGTATGCAGCCTTGGCTCTAGAAGATTGCTCGGCATTGAAGAAATGCTCTCTTTGCTCTCTCTCTCTCTGCTTTTTCTCTCCAAATATTCTGGTGCTCTCTCTCTGATCTCGAAAAGTGCTCCTTTCTGTATGTATATGTGCGTATGTCTCTCGTTGCAAGGGAATGGCACCCTGCTATTTATAAGAATGGGGGGACCTCATTAGAATTTACAATGATTGTCCCTTAAAGTGGCGGCGGCCTGTTGCTCGATCAATCTGGGCCATTAATCTTGAGTGTGATGAATCTGGGCCATTTAGTGTTAGATTACCTCAAATTCTATCAGTAATTAATGCTGATTGGAATAAATCTCCATGATGATGATCTGCTGATGTCTGCAAATCTGAATAAATAAATTTAATTTATTCTCCTGCCATGTGTCCCAGATTATTAGGATTTGACCCAATCTTTGATTGTAGCAAATCTGGGAAATTGATTGGCTTTATGACACATATTCTGAGAGTCACTGAGCCGCATAAGGATTGAGCCGCATAAGCCTGGCCACGTGTCAGGGCTGCCTGGGAAGTGGCCTCCGAGTCTTCGAACCACATGATAATTTGGACCATATAATGGGTAGTGGGCCACATGGAGATGATCCCTGTGAGCCGCATAGGGCTGACCCTTGTGAACCGCATAAGGCTGCGTCTGCTTGAGCCGCATAGGGCAGTCTCGATCTGGGCCGCATAGGACAACTTCAGCCTGAGCCGCATAAGGGGGTCTCCGCTCGAGCCGCATATGGCTGTCCACGTGTCTAGGCTGCGTGGTGTTTTCTGGATCTCGGTGGGGTGTTGTACCAGAGATTTTCTTTGATTTCCTAGGATTCTGTCATTATGACAGAGTCATAATTGCCTCTTTATGTCAGGCCTGTCGTTTTGTCAGAGTGGTCAGCCGTCCAAGCAATTAATGCAGTACAGCGCGGAGGGGAGAACTGTTTGCAAGCCATGTGCCTTCTCTTCTTGAGCCGCATGGAGATCACAGAGCCGCATGGACTCATTTGAGCCGCATGGATCTTCTGAACCGCATGGGCTATCTGAGCCGCATGGATCTTTCTTTATTATTTCCCATGCTTCTATAAGACCCGCTTCAAAGTTTTCAATTTGCAAAATTGAAATACTTTGAATAAGAAGCATGGAAGTGTGCAGGCTCTTCTAGCCGCATAAGAGGTCCTGGCCGCATGGATGTTTCGGCCGCATGGAAGTTTCAGCCGCATGAACTTTCGGGCCGCAGAGTTGTCTCAGCCGTATAGATGGCTTAGCCGCAGAGACTTTTGAACCGCAGGAGTGTCTCAGCCGCATAGTTCTTTGCCACGTCATTATTTCCACGTATGGCAATCTTTTGCATTTAAAAGTGCTGTTGAATTGCTGTCAGTCTTAAAGGCCACTTTTTGGTGCGGGATCCCAGGGGTTTGGCCTTTATCTTAGGCGGCTTGCCTCGGTAACCGTTGGGTCGGTCCTCATGTACGCACAGGAACCGAAACGTTTTGCTCTTGTTTATAAAAGATGGGTTCAGTCGGAGGGATTTCTTTGCTTCCTCTTTCGTTCCAACTATTGCTGTCTCGTTTTTCTTTCCTCATTTCCTTTCTCCGATCGTTGGTCATGGCCCCCAAATCCTCTAAGGTCGCTTCTGCTGCTGCGAAGGGCAAGAAGGCGGCTTTCTCGTCAGCCGTCGTGCCCGAAGTGCACCCTGATGTCCGTCCTGTCCTTAATGGTGAGGGTTGTATTTGGATACTTTGAATCCTAAGAATCCATGGCTCTGTTGCATATTTATGCACAAGCCTTCACCCAAGTTTGACTATGATAGAGCCGCATATGCTATTTGGACTGCACGACCCTCTCATATCCAAACCGCATAGGAGATGCCCTATGTTTGAGCCGCATGAGAAGGATTTGAGTCTCTGGATATAAACCGCATGAAGTCTCCTTTGAACGGAGCCGCATATGCTTCTGACAGACTGATCCGCGTAGCATTTATGCCGATTAGTTCCGCAAAAGCTCTTCTGCTTAGAACCGCATATGTTCAATTGATCCGTATAAGCTATCGAACCAATGTTATATGGAATTCCCGACTGATTTGGGCCGCATGAGGCTGTGTTGCCCGAACCACATAAGCTCCTTTGGGGGCGTGCCACCTGGAGCCCAATTGAAATTGAGCCGCATAGGGCTTCGTTTGTTCCGAGCCGTATAGGCTCGTAGGAACTTGAGTTCAGTAACCATCTTTTTTAATCCTGTTTCTTTTTTTGTCCTTTTCCAGTGAACCTCCCAACCAACCCAGCAGGAGAGCTTCTTGTGGGTTCAGCTCAGTTTGCCGTGGGCGTGTGGTTCGATGGCTTAATTCGACATATAACGGATCAGCTTCCCACTAATGAACCTAGGGAGAGGGTGGCTATCATCAACAACTAGCCTTTCCACTATCTTTGTTCTATGATGAATTTGGGGAAACTGGACGGAGAATATCTGAAACCGGCTTTTCTCTTTGGGGATGCCTTTTCCATAAAGAACTCCCGATTGCTGGATGTTTCTGAGAACTGGGATTTTTCTGTAGACGGGGTAGAGATCCATATCCCCGAGATGGAGCAACATTATCCCCTCTCGTGGTTTAACATGGTACCGTTGGGCCGAACAATGGTGGGCTCCCTGACTCCCATCCGATCGGGAATGTTTGTGGGCAACATCCACTATAACAGGCGTACGGGTTCAGCATGTGCGGGCAAGGATTCAGTTAGTCGGAGTGTGATGGGGCTGCTCCCTGGTACTTTTGTAAACGTAACTGGTCCTAACTTCACTTTCACTCGAGCTGATACCTTTCTGAATCAGCTTGCTCGCAAGGGGTCTTATCATGTGGACAGGTTATCGCTGCAAAATTGGATAAACCCCATTCCTACATGGGCCAATCTTACCTCATGGATCCTGAGGAAATATGGGGAATTTCTTCGGGAAATTGGCCTTTACTACGCCGTCCGGGGCACCTGTTACGGGTTGTCTATTAACAAGCCTTTGTTCATGGCCCTTTTGGAGCTGTATAACCGGCGTACGGGGACTTTTTTCGCGCCCGGGGGAGATTTGGGACTTGCTTTCCATGAGATGCATGCTGTTTCTAAGCTGTCGTAGGGAGGCGAGGCCTTTGAAGTATATACCCCGATGAACGAGGAATTTAATAACCTGGATCAACGATTTCCTGGTTTCGTCGCTGTGTACCAAGAACTGCTGTGCCATCATAGCATCTGCCACCAGACTGCTATCAAGAAAGAAAATAGCTCTGAAGGGACCGTCCCCCATACCACGACATGGGTCGCGTATCTTTTCAAGTTACGTCCTTCCGGTCGGGTGTCATCTCGAGGTCCTCAAACCCCGAAGGAGGTAAAGGACATGATGTTGAAGGTCAAAAAGTCGAGGTCCACCCGTGACAGGTTCGGGAGTCGTACTGACTCCCTCAGTTATTTCTACTACGGTACCCAGGAGATGTCTGACAAAGCACTCTTGGCCGGGTTTTTGATGATATGGCTATGGGATTGCGTAGTCTCGGGAGGGGCGGGTTCTACTGAAAGGATCAGCCGTCACTTCATTCTCCCGGCGGTGAAGTTGGTTTTCAAAATCAGACTGGCCCTTCTCCCGGCCATGGTGTGTAGTATACACCACGGCCTCCGCGCATTTTCATCTAAGTTTATTGCTCGTGAGACGATGCTGGGTTTTGAGCGGATAGAACTTCCATACCATTACCTCATGGGGTGGTTATTAATGCACTATCGGTCGTTGATGAGGCCAGGAACTGAAGAAGATATTACTGCTGACGACGCCTTCCTCTTTCGATACCGTCATCAGCCTTGGGAGCACGATACCATGTCGGCCTGCCGGAGGGCGTTGGCGAGAGTTGATGGGCCTGAGTTCTTTGTCTCTCTTCCTTAATTTACCCTTAGAGAAGTGAGGGGAGTACATATTGATGGCGTTGATCCTCCCCAACTTTTATCTGAGAAGATGCTTCTTTGGCTGCGCAACATCCGCCCTGCGCACCTGGTATATCGTTACCGAAATAACGTATACCTGGAGCCTTATCTGCCCAGTAGATTTTCCCGTCAATTCGGGTATAGTCAACTGTTCCTGGATTGTCCTAGCGCTTGCTTGAGCTTTGAGGGCAGTGTACTCGATGGCGTCCGGGCTTGGCATTATTACAATGCGGTCCATACCCGGGCCAGCTTCTCGGTCCCCGATGCCAAGACGGCAGGGGATATTTTGTACATAGCGGCCCTTTATCATATCGCAGCGAACAAGCCTCCTGTCGATTTTGATATAAATACTAGCTTCATTGCTGGCACTGGTTTGGCTGAGAAGCCAGAGGGATCCAAGAAGAGGAAGAGGGGGCGAACAGGGTTCCTGCGTCGGACTCAGAGTCCACTATGGCGGACGAGGAGGATGATGAACAAGACGTCGATGACTCGTCGCATTCTTCGGACGAGGAAGTTGGGAATCAGCCCCCTATTATACCAGATGAAAGGGTGGCGGGTCAGCCGCCTACTTGGTCTGACAAGGTGGTGGAGGATCAACCATCTGCAGTACCTGGCCCTTCGCGTAAGCGAAGCAGGCGCATGATTACCGCTGACGGCCGAACCTACTCCACAAAGCACGCTGCGGTAAGACATCGCAGGCTGTTTATTGATGATGTTGACGTTGTTTCTGAGGTGATTTGAGTTTCAACTACCCCCTTTCTTTCTCTTCTATGTTATGGCCTAACCGTTTTTTTCCTTTTGCTCTTTATAGGCGTCAGATGAGTTCGCTTCTCAGGACCCGATTGCCGAGGTTGATCCGGTCCTGTCCTATTTGGTCAGTGATGTGTGCACTGCTATCATTGCTACTAGGGTTCTTCCGGTTGCGGTCGAGGAGTCTCACCTTGCTGGGACCTCAACTCAGGGGGATGGGGGTTTTACCGCGCCCGTCCCTTAGACATCTGAACTCCAACATGATGACACTGTCCTGGCTGGCTCCCTTTCGGGGATGGCCGTGACAGAGAAACCAGTTGAATTCGGATCAGAAGCTGTGGGTGGGGAAACTACGTCGGCTGTAAAGAACCGCAGCCTCCATGCTCTTTCCCTGGTAATACAAGTCAATCCTTAACTTGTGAATAAGCCTATTTACTCCGTCATCCTATCCTTCAGATTATGTCGATTAATGGTTGCTTTGGATATTCAGGTCCCAACCCTTTACTGCCAGTGACGGACATTGCTGGGGCGGACCCTAGCGGAGGGGATCTGACGGAACCTCCGTGCATTGAGGGGCCTCCATCTGGGTCGAGGTCGGGAGCCCAGGTAGCAGTACAGCTGGGACAAGGGACGATGCTTCCTGCGCCCTCTTCTGCGAATGTAGTTTCTGGGGTTAACCTTTTCGCCCTGCCGAGCATCGATCCAGGCTCTTCGGGCTGCTGAAGAGGAGCTAGCCGCTATTCAAGCATCTTTTCGGATGGAATTTGCTTCCTTGGTGGCGGGGGCGGCAACTTCTGAGGCTACTCCTTCGGTACTGCCTGTCACACTCCCTTTAACGCCGTCCTCTACAGAGGTTTTGGATGAAGTGTCCCAAGATGTGGTTGACAGTTTCTACCGCCACCTGAAGAAGGGGATCGAGGCAGCTGTGGAAAGGGGGACTCCCTTTACTCTGGCCCGTCAATGCGCCGGTGGCCAGATCAATATCCTTAGGACACTCCCTGGTGGAGGGGAACTGGCTGCGCTTCTGGAGCCTAAATTGTTAGAGGCTGATTGTCTCGTAGCCCAATTTTGCAGGCTACAGCAAGCTGATTTACCCGCGGCGATAAACCAAAAGCGCAATTTCCGTGTTACCGCGGTGGAAAAGGTGATGATTGCCCGAGAGTCGCTCAAACCGGCTATATTAAAGGACCGTCGGGATCTGACTCGGTCGTATGATCAATGGAGCCGTCGAACTGAAGACTGCACGACTCGGGAAGCGGATGCCTCCCGCAGGGTAACCGATACCCGAGAACAGATCCTAGAGCTCCAAAGAAAGCTGGCCTTTCTGGAGTCCAAGCTCGAAGCTGCTCGTACTGAAAAAGAGATTGCCATTCAGGAGGCTGACAAGTTTAGTAGGGCTTCAGCCAATCTAGAACTTGCCCTGAAGAAGATAGAGAACGACTGGCAGGCGTATATGTATTTGAACGACGCAGAGCAATTGTCCCAAGAGGCCGAGCGTCGAGCTAAACGGAGGCTTGGGCGGGGGACTGTATTGGTGAAAAATTGGCTCCTGGAGTTGTGTAATGCTGAGCTATAGTTGGCTTTTTCTTCTTGTTTCGTTCCTGTTTTCTTTTTGAGAGGGACGTGGTCCCAAAACATGTAATGCTTTTTTCTTCCTTCAAATAAAGAGTACTTTCCATTCTACCCTTTATTCGTATTGCTTGTTGTGCCTGTGATATGATGGTGGTGTTTGCCCCGTACGGGGTACTTGTTTATGGACTCATCATCCATGGCATACATTGGTTTTAGGTACGGATAACAAGTTTGGTTAGGATACCTGGAACAGCCATGGCAAAGTGGTCATGGGTGCTCTCGGTATCGGGAAAAAGAATGTCGTAGAGCAGCTGGGCTCCCGGGGCATGATAAGATGGTGGACTTATGTTAAGAAACTTGTGGGCCTATTATCCTTGGCGTACCCTGGCTTAGGATACAGATAATAGGATGAAATAGAACCAACATATTTGCTCAGAGGTTATGAGGACACGGCAAGCATGAGGGTTTTATCGTGGAACCTTCCTACTCAGAGGTAATGAGGACATGGCAGGAGTGAATTCACGGAGAATATTTGTGGTCAACAGAGGACATTTGTGGACCTATTATCCTTGTCGTACTCCGGTTGTGGGTACAGATAATAGGTTAAAAGGGAATCGACATACTTACTCAGAGGTAATGAGGACATGGCAAGTATGGAGGTTTCTTCTACGGAGCCTTCCCACTCGGAGGTAATGAGGACATGGCAGGAGTGGGCTCAATGAAGAGGGGGTACATAGAATGACTCAGAGGTAATGAGGACATGGAAGTTCTATGTAGGGGGTGATTTGTTTTTGGCGGAAGTGAAACGACTCAGAGGTAATGAGGACATGGCCGTTTTGGAAATTTGTGGATCGGTTACCCTTTTTGTGCACTAGAAGTGCGGGTAGTGGATCGTGAGGGAGGATCTCTTCCAGGAAGAAAGTTCAGAGGTATGATCATACATGACTTACTATCTGAAAGAGTGACCGGGATGTGAGTTCAGAGGCACCAGCGGGTACATGACTCGATATTGTGAAAGTGTGAGTTCAATGGTACCAGCGGGTACATGACTCGATAATCTGGGATATTGTGGATGTGAGTTCAGCGGCACGAGAGGGTACATGACTCGAAAATTTAGAGAATGATGAGTACGAGTTCAGCGGTACCAGCGGGCACATGACTCAAAAATTTGGAAAATTGTGGGGTGAGTTCAGCGGTACCAGCGGGCACATGACTCAAAATCTGGAAAAATTGTGGGGTGAGTTCAGCGGTACCAGCGGGCACATGACTCACTTATCTGGAGAATATCGTTTAGACATAATATTTCTTCAGGAACTTGCCGTTGACGGGCAACATGAGCAAATCCCCGTTTTGCTTGGCGAGGCGGTAAGCACCGTTGGAGAATACGGCCTCGATGATAAATGGACCTTCCCATTTTGGCTGGAACTTGTCGGCGGTCTTGTGAGTCATGACCATCAGCCTCCGGACTGCCAGAACAAGATCGCCTACTTGGAATGTTCTGATTTTAACCTTCTTGTTGAAGGCTCCAGAGAAGCGTGCTTGGTATAGTTCGATTCTTTGCTGAACTAGGAGGCACTTTTCATCTAAGGCCTCCAACTCTTGTAGTCGGCGTCGGTAGTTATCATCTGTCGTCAATTGATGAGTGAGGGCGACGCAGAGTGAGGGTATTTGAGTCTCCAATGGGAGAACCCCGTACACCAGGGAAAATAGTGTGTTCCCGGTAGCTGTTCGGACTGTAGTACGGTACGCCCATAAACATTCACCGAGCTTCTCGTTCCAGTCGCGTTTGTTGGAAGAGACAAACTTCTTGAGGAGTTTGGTGATTGTTTTGTTGAATGCCTCTGCCAACCCGTTCGCTGCAGGGTTGTACGGTGTCGAAGCAATATTCTGGATGCGATGTTTATCGCAGAACCGATAAAAAGCATGGCTTGCAAACTGCGGACCATTATCGTGGATGATCCTTCGGTGCAGTCCAAAGCGATAGATGACGTGCTGCTTGATGAAGCTGATCACGTTTGAGGTTTTGACTTCTGCAAGTGGCACAACTTCTGCCCATTTGGAGAAGTAGTCCATGATCGCAAGTATGAAGCGATATCCACGGGAGGAAGATGGTGTAATTGGACCGATGATGTCCATTCCCCATGCTTCGAAGGGCCAGGATGCCACTGTTGGATGTAAAAATTCAAATGGCTGGTGAATGAAGTCCGCGTGGACTTGGCAGGCTTTGTATTTTCTTGCATAGTCTATCGCATCTGCCACCATCGTGGGCCAGTAGTAGCCCATTCGGCGGAGACGGTCTTACAATTTAGGGCCAGGCTGATGGGCCCCGCAGACACCGTCATGAGCTTCTCGTACGGCTTCTTTGGCTTCTGCGTTCGACAGACACCGAAGCAATACTCCTTCATAGGATCGGCGATACAACATTTTCGTCTCTATATCGTAGAAGAATCTGAGGGAATGCCGTTTGATGGAGGTGGCTTCCTTTGGGTTCTCGGGCAGGATGTCGTAGACGACGAAGTCGATGAATAGTTGTCTCCAATCGGGGGCATCATCGATCGTCTGGGTGGAATAACTCTCCACGAATTGCACGTTGTTCTTGGGGCAGACCAGTTCGTGGCCTATCACATCTACTAATTGATGAGTATGATTTGGTACTGCTAGGGAAGCGGCCAGACCTGCCAAGGCATCGGCTTCGATATTTCGGAGTCTGGAAACGTGCTCAATGAAGAACCCTTCAAACGATGAGATGATGTCGATCGCTATCTGGTGATAGGGGATCATGTCTTCATGGCGGACCTCGTATGAGCCCCAGATCTGGTTGACGATTAACTGAGAATCGCCCTATGCTTCAAGGTATTCTACCCCCAGCTCCTTTGTAAGTTGGAGGCCAATGACCAGAGCGTTGTACTCGGCCACATTGTTAGAGCAGGGTTCCGTGAGGGAGTAAGCACGGTTAATCACCAATCCGGAAGGGGAGACTAGCACCACCCCAACTCCGACGATGATGTTGCCCTTGGGTCCAGTTCTCGAAGCACCGTCGAAGAACATTTGCCATATATCATTGTGAGAGGTTGTATGCGAGTCGGCAACCTCATCTGGGATTTCATCATATATTTTGGAGGACTCCGAGCCTGGGTGGGCTGCCAAGAAGTCTGCCAGGGCTTGGCCCTTGACTGCCTTTTGTGGGACGAAGAGCATATGATAAGGGGATAGCAATATGGCCCATATAGCGAGGCGAGAGCTGAGTGCCCCTGGTTTACTCATGAGGACCCTGAGAGGGTTAACTCGTGAGATCACATGTATCGTTTGTCCCATGATATAGTGCCGTGTCTTCTGAATGGCGAACACCAAGGCAAGGCATTCCTTCTCCACCGCGGTATATCGGTGCTCTGGCCCAATCATCATTCGGCTGAGGTAATATATGGCTTGTTCATGGCCTGCATCGTTGTTTTGTGCCAACAGGGCTCCGAGGGAATGCTCCATTGCTCGTACGTAGAGCAGGAATGGTTTTCCAGCAACCGGGGCCACCAGGACTGGAGGGTTTGACAAATATTCTTTGATGCTGTCGAAGACCCGCTGATATTCTTCGTCCCATACGAACGAGACGCCTTTCTTCATGAGGTGGGTGAATGGCCGACATCGCCCGGAGAGGTTAGAAATGAACCTCCTGATGTAAGCTAGCCTCCCTTGAAGGCCTCTGAGTTCGCGGAGATTTCTCGGGGGACCCATCTCCATGATTGCCTTTGTCTTCTCAGGGTCTACATGGATACCCTGGGCGGTGATGATGAAACCCAAGAACTTCACGCTGGATACGCCGAGAAAGGATTTCGTAGGGTTCATTTTCAAATTGTGCACTCGCATCAGGTTGAATACCGTCCTCAGATCCTGCAGATGGTCTCCCTTATAGCGACTCTTGACGGCAATGTCATCAACATAGCACTCCACCATCTTGCGTAAGTGGTCTCTAAAGATGATGCTCATGGCTCTTTGATATATGGTGCCGGCATTCTTCAAACCGAAAGGCGTGACTGTGTAACAGTATGTGCCAATCGGTGTTCGGAATGATGTATGCTTTTCGTCGTCAGGAGACATCTTGATTTGGTTGTACCCCGAGAAGCCATCCATGAATGACATACGTTCGAAGCCGCAGGTGTTGTCAATCATGATGTCTGTGATAGAGAGGGAAAATTCATCTTTGGGGCATGCCTCGTTCAGATTGTGGAAGTTGATGCAGATTTGAATCTTCCCATTCTTCTTGAGGATAGGTACTATGTTGGCGACCCAATCCGGATGTTGTTCCTCATGAATGAAGCCGCTGGCTATCAGTTTGTTGACCTCGGCTTCGATCGCATCCATGATGCCTGGGCGGAAGCGTCGCTGTTGTTGCTTGACTGGCTTTGTATCCGGTCGAATGTTGAGTTTGTGAAGAGCAATATCGAGATTTAACCCCGGCATATCCTCATAGCTCCAAGCGAACACATCAATATATTCTTTGACAAGTTCCAGCAGCGATTCTCGCTCTTCGTCTGTTAGGCTTTTACTGACGAAAATTGGTTTTGGAGAAGATTCGCTGCCGATGTCGACCTGCATAACCTCATCTTCAGTAGGAAGTTCTCTCTGTTTGAACCGCTTTTCCCATTACGCATCCAACTGTTGGGCCCATGGCTCTAGCTCGAGGATTTCGGGGATGTCTTCGTCTTCTTCATAAGCGTCGGCGAATGCCATGTTGACTGACAAGACTTGTCTGAATACATCTCCGATGCTGGTAACTGAGTCAGAAGTTGGTGACCCGGATGAATGTGACTGCCAGTCACATTCTTCGTCTGAACTCTCAGGGGTCGTCATGGGTGTTACATACCCTAATCCACATCGAGTCTTGCTATAGTAGTCCCGTGGTTTACCTGCCGGGACCGGTGGCTTCAAAGGTAATCGTCGTCCAGTACCGTAGTTCAAGCCTGGCGTTGTCTCCAGATCATACCCCTATTTCTGCATGAGATATTTGGATTGGAGGCTATAAAGATACAGAGACAGTCTCCCGGCATCTGATCCAAGGTCGACTTCTTCTATGGTGAAGGGATGCGGATCGTCCTTCCGGCCGAAGATGATTAGATGGTCCCTTCCCTCGACTATGCGGTAAGCGTCTTCTGCTGGAGTAAGCTGGATCACGGTGTACATATTTATCATCTGTGTGTGTAGGTGAGTGCCTATACCGTGTTCCATAGCATACATTGTACATAGCTTATTGAGCTCGAGGTAGTTCAAAGATAGTCCTTTATTGATGAAGTAAGATATCTTTTCTAGGGGGATTACATCATTTGCGGAGGGAACATTAGTATGGGCGGCCACATACTTGGCTAGCTTCGGTTCCTCTTCGGCTACCCCCTGCGTAAATGAAGACTGAGAGGACGACCTGGGCAGCTTGATCGTCAGAGGTTCAGCTGGTAGAGCAGAGCGTGGAGTTGCTGGCAGACTAGCGACCCCCAGTTTGGTGCTCGATGTCGGGCGGGGAGTGGTTAGTTCGCTAGAAGTTCCAGGCCCTACATCGGGGTGACGACCCTTCTTGGGAAGGCGTATCGTCATTGGCTTGTCGGAGGGATTGAGCTTCTCCGTTTGCGGCTGGCCGACTCTTGGCAGCCTGATTGTCAATGGCTCCGTTGAGGGTCTTGGCATTTGGCCGGACCTTGGCAGCCGGATTATCATTTGCTCCTCTTGTGCCGAGAGGCTAATTGCGTCCTTACGCAGAGTGGCGGTAAGGGGTACAGACTTGCCAGGTTTGCGAGCTTGGAGGTGGATCGTCAGAGGCTCTTCTGATCCTGTGGCTGTCTCGGTACGAGCTTGCACATCTCCTTCACCAAGGTGCTTCTTCGATTGTTCGTACAGACAGGAGTATGAGTAGTAGGATTCGACCCCTTTGAAGGGATCGATATCAGCAAATTCCGTCCTCACGAAGCCGTATTTGTCGACATATTTGAAGCACTGGTGCAGCGTGGAAGGCACGATCATATAATCGTGTATCCACGGGCGTCCCAAGAGGATGTTGTATGAAGTGTCTGCATCTATGACGTAACAGGTGACCTCTGATTGGAGATCGCCAATTTGACACTTTAGACGAATCTTCCCAATTGGGTAGCTCCTGCCCGAATTGAAACCGCTGATGGCGGTGCTTATAGGCGTCAAGCGATGCATTGGGATACGGAGATGATGCAGCAGACCCTTCGAGATAATGCTTATGGAAGAGCCAGGATCTATGTGCATCCGATCCACCTTTACATCGCCGATGTATCCAGTGTAGTATAGTGGGCGATCATGCAAGTTGGTTTTGATGAGCATGTCCTGCAGAGTGAAGACAATGTTGGGCATCGCTCCCGTGCAGGCGCTGTTTTGGAAATCTGCAGGCGGACTCCCTCCCGTGAGGTTGACCTGAGCCAGGTACGCATCGGCATTTTGGAGTGCATCGCTCAAAGCCGCGTGAACATCCTTTGAGAGTCTCAGAAGCTCGTATAATGATAACTTGGCCGGTGTGTTGGCCAATTGCGCCAAGATATCGAAGTTGTAGGGCTTCTCCAGCCATTGTGATGCCTCTTTTCGGAGGGATTTGTCAAAGCGAGTCTCCCTCGGCCTAGGCTTGTCGGTCGTCAGAGGCTGAGCCGGTCCCGGAGCGTCCATTGTAGCGAGCTGATGATCTTCAGCCGGATTATCAGCCACAGGTTGGGATTGCGCCCCAGACCACATGACGACGGCTGTAGCTTCTTCGATGTCTGCCGAGATTGTGCGACAGGTCCTGACTTTTTCACTTTTTGTCTTGTAAATGGAAGATGGTGTGGGCTGAGTCACTTCTGAAACCAAGTCTGGATGGATCCACATGACCTCCCCTCGTGATGTAGTGAGGGGCACTAGACCAGCGGCTTGATCTCGGGGAGGTGGAAGATTATCAATCTCCATTGTCGCCAGAGGGATGGGGACCACGCCGTCTTAAGCTTCCGTCGGAGGGAAGCTGCCGAATTGTACTTACACCATATTGGCTGCCACCGTTACCTCTTCGAAATCGATGGCCAGTGCGTTCAAATCGATAAGATTTTGGATGTACCGTTTTAGCTGGTAGCAGCCTTGTGTAGCATGGTTGACGTAGCGATGATAATGGCAGTACTTTGGGTTCTCCATCTCTGCCGGCCGCGGTTCCTGTCTTGGTGGAGGAAGCTGAATTCTGTCTCCTTGTATGAGCATGTCCAAGATGGGCTTGACGTGACCGTCTTCGAAGGAGTAAGTGATTTGCGGCCATTGTTTGTCTGCTGGCTTTGGCTCAGGTTTCTGTGCTGTATCGACCACCATAGCCTGCTTACTCCTGCTGTCCCGATTGTTGGAGGGGCTACTCCTATTGTCGTTGTTGGGATGCTTGCCCTTGTTCTCTCCGTCCGAGATGTGCAGTCCCAACTGGCGAGCCTTCTTCAACCGTTCTTTGGCGCTTGTGGCGCTGATGATGAACGTCTTCCAATCCTTGAATTGACTTTCGCCCATCCAGAGACTGATTGTTGGGAGCAATCTCTTTTGGCAAATTTCGATCAAGGAGGAATCGGGATTTCCAGATGGCAGCTTCATTACGGTTTGGCAAAACCGCTCGATATAGTGTCTTGTCAGCTCTTTCTCCCCTTGGACGACGTCCATGAGGGTGGACATTGTGATGTCCTGCCCTACTTCGTAGAATCTCTCCAAGAACATACGCTTGAAGCCGGCGAAGGAGTGGATGCAGTTGTCTGGCAGGTTGCGATACCAGTCGAAGGCGACCCCTTCCAATGCCCCGATGAATAATCGTGTGAGAATAGCATCGTCATGGGGCAGATGGTCGGTGGTGACCTCGAAGTAAGTGATGTACCAACTTGCTGAGGTCTTTCCATCATAAGGATTGATATTGAACGGCTTATATCTTGGTGGGAATGGAACATCCCTCCATGCAGCAGGGTATGGTTGTCGTATTCTGAGGTCTTGAGAGTTTTCTCGGGCGTGAAACATGGCTCGGAGCTCCTGGACCTCTCTTCTTGCTTCCCTGGCATCATCTGCAGCGGTGGGAGCCATTATTTCGGGAGGATTGTTGCACGGGTTCGGTGCCGCTGAGTTCGAGTCCGCATTGACCGCGTGACCCGTGCTTGTTTGGCCAGGTGTCCCTCCTTGCAGAGTTGGAAGAGCCGCTTTGATTTCATCTACAGATTTGACCAAGGCCTGTAGTATGGCCTCCAGAGTGTCGATGCGCTGGCGATCACTGGAACCACTTTGATTGCTGTCCGTCATGAACACCGTCCTTATATGATGAGAAACGGAAGGGACGGTGGAGGAGGTATCCTCCGAGTCATACCCATGTACCGAGAAGTCATCGAGATATGTGGGAATATTCTCTTCTGGTTTGGACTCGGAGGGAATAGTACCCCCGGCTTCAGAGCTTGCTTCATCTTGAGAGTCGTGGACGTCCTCGGGGACGTCGGCCTCTGCTGTATCAGATGGGAAAGTTGTTTCCCCGGGCTCGTCTCCTTGGAACATCGGATTGTCGTGGATGTTCGGAGGAGTGCTACCCCCAGTTCCAGCGACCCCCAGTGATGATGATGAATCTCCCATTGTAGCAGATTTTATCTTTGAACGGGTACCTTGGAAAACTTCGGTAGTGGACAACCGTTTAGACGACAGTTTCTTAGCTGTAGTGGTTGATACCTTTGGACTGGAGACATTTGTCTTCTTCCCCCTTCCGTCAGTGGGAACTTTTCGAGCAGAGTTGCAGGAGACGACGGGAAGTACCTCGTCTTCTGAAGATGGCTGTTGCAGTCTTTGAAAGACGGACTGTCGGTCTTCCCGTACCGTCGTATTATTGCAGCAGTAGTTGACAATGACTTGGGTGCAGTGACGTCCGTGGGAGGACTTTTTGCACCCCGATGCGTCTTCTCTTTCCTTACGTTTGTGGAGGATGGCCTCACATAAGTCAGACTGGTCTGAATCGACCATGCTTGCTCTCGAGATTTTGGGAGACTT
Organism: Iris pallida; assembly: GCA_029216955.1. Taxonomy (NCBI): domain Eukaryota; kingdom Viridiplantae; phylum Streptophyta; class Magnoliopsida; order Asparagales; family Iridaceae; genus Iris; species Iris pallida. The sequence continues at coordinate 3,559,168 of JANAVB010034615.1, read as the reverse complement.
TCGTGCACTTTTCTGTCCGTTTGCCACTGGGGGCTGGACTCGAGTGGTTCTGTACAACTTTCCATCTGAGGCCCGCATAACGGTATGTGGGACGCTCAGATGATCAGAGACAGGATCAGCGGACCGAGCGTGCCAAGCTCACGCTGCCCTAGACTTCTTCGCTCTAGTGCGTAAAGGCACATAGTAGGAAGAGTCTAGGTGATGTTGGAGAGAGTCAGACATATCTTCTTGGCAGCACAAGAGATCAGGACCATAAGACAGGCGGTCGAAGACAGAACCGCGTGGGGTAGGAGTCATGCCGCCGTCCTCAATAATCTTCATGCGGCTGGCAGACGTAGCCGCATAGGCTTTCTTCATGCGGCTGGGAGTCTCAGCCGCATGAGTCTTCTTTATACGGCTGGATGATCTGGCCGCATGGATTTTCTTCATACGGCTGGTAGATCCACACGCATGAGCCTCCTGTATGTGGTTGGCAGATTTAGCCACAGGAGTGCTCGGCTTCTTCTCGGGGCGCATAGAGTCGCTCTTTGTCCCTGCAAGTCCAGCATTGTAGTACTTTCCTCTGCCGGACTTGGGGACAGCAGAGTTCTCTATGGCTCGAAGTGGAGCCGTATGAGAATCGCCTTCGCCGTCTCGGGTAGCAGAGAGTACCCCGTCCAGAGCTTATGGAGAAGCAAATGATTTTGGCCTCCACTTGTGGCGAGCTTTCTTTGTGCGGATTCGCTTCTGGATCGGGCCAGCGCTTCCTTCAGAGAGCATCTCTTCAAACGCCTGTTGGTCGAAACGGACGACCATCTTCTGCTGTGTGGAGCCAAGCTTGGTTGCATCCGACTGCGTCACCAACTCCTCAGCCGTGGAGAAGTTTGTCCCCAGCAGAGTCGCCATCGTGTTTGCCATGAAATATAAAAGTGCAGAACAATTATCGGAGGACTGGACTTTTACTTCACGTTACAAACTCGCTTGTACAAAGAAAGCCTAGGGACGAAAGCCTAGGTACAACAGTCTAAGTACAATTGTTTATTTTAGATTCTGGGAGGTGACGATAGAGGCTCGGGAAAGCGACGGCCGCTCTGCCTTACTCCTTGGACGATCGGTATGCAGCCTTGGCTCCAGAAGATTGCTCGGCGTTGAAGAAATGCTCTCTTTGCTCTCTCTCTGCTTTTCTCTTCAAGTATTCTGGTGCTCTCTCTCTGATCTCGAAAAGTGCTCCTTTCTTTATGTATATGTGCGTATATCTCTCGTTGCAAGGGAATGGCACCCTGCTATTTATCAGAATGGGGGGGACCTCATTAGGGTTTACAATGATTGTCCCTTAAAGTGGCGGCGGCCTGTTGCTCGATCAATTTGGGCCATTAATCTTGAGTGTGATGAATCTGGGCCATTTAGTGTTAGATTACCTCAAATCCTATCAGTAATTAATGTTGATTAGAATAAATCTCCATGATGATGATCTGCTGATGTCTGCGAATTTGAATGAATAAATTTAATTCATTCTCCTGCCACGTGTCCCAGATTATTGGGATTTGACCCAATCTTTGATTGTAGCAAATCTGGGAAATTGATTGGCTTTATGACACGTGTTCTGGGAGTCACTGAGCCGCATAAGGATTGAGCCGCATAAGCCTGGCCACGTGTCAGGGCTGCCTGGGGAGTGGCCTCCGAGTCTTCGAACCACATGATAATTTGGACCATATAATGGGTAGTGAGCCGTATGGAGATGATCCCTGTGAGCCGCATAGGGCTGACCCTTGTGAGCCGCATAAGGCTGCGTCTGCTTGATCCGCATAGGGCTGTCTCGATCTGGGCCGCATAGGACAACTTCAGCCTGAGCCGCATAAGGGGGTCTCCACTCGAGCCGCATATGGCTGTCCACGTGTCTAGGCTGCGTGGTGTTTTTTGGATCTCGGTGGGGTATTGTGCGAGAGATTTTCTTTGATTTCCTAGGATTCTGTCATTATGACAGAGTCATAATTGCCTCTTTATGTCAGGCCTGTCGTTTCGTCAGAGTGGTCAGCCGTCCAAGCAATTAATGCAGTACAGCGCGGAGGGGAGAACTGTTTGCAAGCCACGTGCCTTCTCTTCTTGAGCCGCATGGAGATCACAGAGCCGTATGGACTCATTTGAGCCGCATGGATCTTCTGAACCGCATGGGCTATCTGAGCCGTATGGAGTTCCCTGGCCGCATGGATCTTTCTTTAGTATTTTCCACGCTTCTATACCGGTTGGTAGCCAAGGGATTTTCTCATAGGGCCGGGGATTGACTATTGACAGGTATGCTCCCGTGGCAAGGATGACTACTATCAGAATGCTGATTGTCATAGGTGCTATATATAAACTGATAATTCATCAGATGGATATGAAGACAACATTTCTGAATAGAGAACTGACAGAGGAGATTTAAATGGAACAGCCAGAAGGATTTGTTATCAACGATCTTGAACACAAAGTTTGTAAGTTTGTAAAATCTCTGTACGGTCTGAAGCAAGCTCCCAAACTATAGTATGAGTAGTTTGACAAAGTCATCAGGTCAAACGGATACAGGGTCAGCGAGACAGATAAATGTGTTTCCACCAAGTTTGCTGACAACAGAGGGATAATCGTTTGTCTGTACGTGGACGACAGGCTAATCCTGGGTACGGATCTGGAATGCGTCATGAAGAAAAAGAAGTTACACTCGTCAAAGTTCAGTATGAAGGACATGGAAGAAGCTGATGCCATCCTGGGATTAAAATAATCTGGACGGAAGCTGGACTTGCTTTATCGCAAGCTCACTACATGGAAAAGATGCTCACAAGCTATGTATATTAGGATCTTCCGGGGTTCGATACTCCTTATGGGTGTGATCAGAAGCTGAAGCCCAATTCAAGAAAAAGTGTCAGACAGCTAGAGTATTCGAGTGTCATCGGGAACTTGATGTATGCTACGAACGCCAACAGGCCTGATATAGCTTTCGCTGTAGGCATGCTGATTCGGTTCACAAGCAATCCAAGTGTTGATCATTGGAAAGATGTGAAAAGACTCATGAGATATCTCAAGAGGACTCAGAGGTGTGCACTATGCTACAATTGTTACCCAGCAGTGGTAGAAGGCTTCAGCGATGCCAGTTGGTAAAATAGAGTGAGAGGTCCAGCGGAGGATATGTCTTCTCCATAGGAGGTGCTGCTATATCATGAAAGTCGAAGAAGCAGACCATGCTATCTCACTCATCAATAGAGTCTGAGTTCTTTGCAGTGTTTATTGCAGTAGATGAAGCAGAATGGCTTCGGGAGCTCATATTTGATCTTTCGATGTTGGTGCATAGATCCGTGCTATTATGGTATATTACGACAACCAGGCAGCTACAGCAGTTGCATCAAATGGTCTCTTCAATGGCAAGAAGAGGACTGTGCGACAGCAGCACAGGGCACTAAATGATCGCATCAAAGGAGGCATCATTTTAGTGGTTGATGTTCGGAGTCAGAAGAATCTGGCGATCCATTCATAAAGGGCCTCAAGCGCCAGCCGGTCGAGGACACAACAAAGAAGATTGGCTTGAAGGAACTCTGATATCATGTTTGTATAATCCTACCATTAAAGTTTTATGCTATTAGTTCAAAAAGAAATCTACTTGGTATCTAGCTTTTGGTTCAAGGAAGGACCACTAACTGGAAGAATATCAGATATAGTGGCTAGTCCCGCAGGATAATGTTGGGATATTATGCCTCCACTGTAGTCTATTAATAGTTCTTATAACAAAACTTGTCCCGTGAGAGGTTGGCTAGTAGCCTTAATGATTTCTCAGGCATCGTAGATGTCTGGTGTGATTGACAGGAAGCACGAGTGGCTCAGCACTACAAAGGAGCTAAGTACTTCATGCTACAGTGGGGTAATGCCACCATGAGGTACCTTGACAAGGGTAAAGCCTCAGCTTCGGGCCAAGTCACAGCCACATAGAACCGTATATAGACAGGTAGCATAACGTTGAAAAAAATAGAGAGTTGTAGGCAGCACTACAAAGGGGTTGGGTCCCCATGCTATAGTGGTGTGACACCACGATGAGGTACCAGGTAGGGTAAAGCCTCAACTTCAGGCTATGTCATAGCGACGTAGCACCGTATTAAAGCGCAAGGCTTTATGCTAAGTAGTTTAACACTACAAAGAGGCATGTGACCTCATACTACTGTGGTGTGACACCACCAAGAGGTACCTTGATGGGGTAAACTTCAGCTTCAGGCTATGTCATAGCGGCATAGCACCACAAGGGAGTGCAATGCTTCATGCTAAAACTCTTTACATAAATAACTCACCTAAGTGTATGGATAGAGTTGTGGGCCATCTTTTGAGGGTAAACTTGTTGACACCCAAGATACATACACCGAGATCAGGTCAGCACAGGGCCTTTAACGTGCGACCGAAGGCACAACTGATGTCATAATGTGAGTGGAAAGAATGACAGGAATGGTACATAATTCAAGGCTCAGTCCATTCTTGTATCGTACTGTTGTTTGACCTATGCGGGGATATTCAAGACGAAGCGACATCTCTCAAATGCATGATGGCAGTCACTGTGTGGAATGCTCAACCATATATTGAGTTATATGTAGGGGATTGTTGGTGTTTTTCTACTTGCTTTTGGAAACTTTTAGTCCCATATTAGAAAAACTACCAAAGTGTATACCTCAATATATAGCTATGATTGTATTGGAGTATGCACTTGGAGTATGGTGGCCCATGTGTGTGGATTTTCCTAGAGGGCTAAGTATAAATCACAAAGAACAGACCTTTGTTTTGTCACCACCTTTGGGTTCTATAGAAGCTAAGTCCCATAGGGGCTTAGCGACTCAGACTCGGGCTCAAACTCGGACTCACACTAAGACTCGGGCGAAGGGCGCAAAGTGCCGCTTTAATGGCGCACTTTGCACTTAGCACGTCAGCATCATCACATGGCGCACGTTCGCTCCTTTCATGCGCGAGTTGCATGCACGGTTGCTTGCTAAGGCGCATGCGTTAGGTGCTATGTGTCATGGCATCTATGAGTCATGGCGCTATACATCATGGAAGCTATGCGTCAGGTGCTATGCGTCAGGTGCTATGCGTCTAGGTGCTATGCGTCTGGTGCTATGCGTCCAGGTGCTATGCGTTTGGAGCTATGGGTCTAGGAGCAATGCGTCTGGAGCTATGCGTCTCGGCTATGCGTCTGGAGCCATGCATTTATGCATCTAAATGCTAGACGCATAATGCGTAGTTGCTTTTGGCGGTGTCAGCATTCGGCACAGGCGGCACACGTGGCTCTGTCAGTAGGCGGCGTGGGCGGCACTGTCGGCGTGAGACACGCTGCTGTGTGGACGGCTAAGACCCGAATTTGGTGGGATTTGGTTGGTCGGCACATACGAACGCATAAGCATATTCTTATACGTCAATAGTTGTCAGCCTGCTCTATATAAAGATCACCACTCTTTAGAGTTGAAGAAGAGAAAAGAGACAAACCGAGTCCCACAAATCCATCAAAAGAGTCTATGTGCCTCCATCTCCAGCAGCAGCAGCAGCATAAGCCTATGGGCGCATAGGCCTTTTCCTTCACATTTTGAGTTCCAAAGTCAATTCGAGGTGACGAAGAGCATTCCAGAGGTTCTTTCTTGAACTTGCTGGTTCCTGGCAGTAGATCAGGAGTAGGTCGAATCTTGCTTTGAGCAACGGTGACTTGTTCACCCAGTGAGTAGTTTCTCTTGTGTTTTCTTTGTTGTTTTGGTTCTATCTCATTGTAGCGTCTGCGATCGTAAAGAGAAGAACACTTTTCCATTTGTTGATGTCTTTTGCACTTTCTTGAAGTCAGGTTGTAACCATTATTAGTGCTTCATTTGAGTTGGCTAGAGTACATATTTTTTGTCTTGCCAAAACTCTACGCCTCTCTTGGTGTTAGCAAGAGTGCATACTTTGTCTTGCTTAAACTCTTGCCTTCCTTGGATCTCTCCATTCCTTAGATCACTTCGGGACTAACATGATCAAGTACCAGAAGAAACTTTCTTTCACAATTATGATGTTTACTTGTCTATTAGAAAAATAAAATAAAATAATAAACTTCAAGAGTAGCTATTAAGTCTATTTTTCTTATAACACACCAAGCTCTGTGTGGACAAATTACACTACAATTTCAATGGTGGTATCTGGTAGCATCACCAACATCACTCCAAGTCAATAAAACTCTCTTTTATGTTTTCATTTTCTGAAGTAAATATATTACTATTCCTACGTATTCAAATTATTTGAGAAAATAATCTTGGAGTAAAAAACATATATTATTAAAACAGGTTCCATCATGAGTACAACCTAACAAAAATCTTACTGGCCCAATTTATAGGTTACTGGTGCTTATGAAGAAAACAACAACAAATGTGTTCTAGAATTGGCTTTTGTTTTCTATAAATATTAAGTTACTTCTTGATAGGTTCTTTGTTGCTGTAATATTTTATTTTTCTTAAACAATTACAATAAATTTATCCTACATTTCTGTTTATTTACGTGAAAAATACTGGAGAACACCGATATTTAGATCTTTTTATGCATTTCTGTTCTAGTCACATATTTTTTCTGTCAAAATATGCTACAATTTTGTCTATTTACATGAATGATGCTGAAGAACACAAAATTTTAGGGAAGATTAATATCAACTTGGACAAATTGAAGTTTAGTTAGGATTGTTTTATCAATAATATTATGCAATTTTATTTTGTTAGGAGTACTCCGGACTTGTAGGTGTTAGTTATGCAGACTGGTTCTGCCATTATCGGCTCTGGACCGAGTTGTCAACAAGGGATGCAACTAGTCCGCTTTTGCATCCTTGGAAGAGGTGAGCTTCCACTATAAATATAGGGGAGTAAAGCTTCCTAGAAATAACCCTACCAGTCATCTATATGTAAACCGACGGATCCGAGCTCCACCCTTCATTTGGGAGAAGAACAAGCACATAATAATCATCGCTGATGCTCATGTTACTTTGATAGTCACAGCTTGGAGAAGGACGCTCTTCCACTATGTTTTGGGTCCCTGATCGACTTATCTTCTGGTTGCGGCATTCGGGCGACAAGTCTGGCGTCCGAGGAGTTTCGTGGAAGTCTTATCCCCAAAAAACAGATTTTCTCCATTCGTTTTGTGGAAGAAGAGGAATTTGAGGCAGTCCTCGACATGGAGCCATGGATGTTCAACGATTGGCTTGTAGTGATAAAAGTTATTGAGCCCTCAGTTCTCTATTTAGAATGATTTTCTTGTTGTAGTACTTGTCTGGGTACTGTTTTTGAAGTTGCCATTATCGTTATGGACTAGATCACTAGATCTAGATCGGCAGTAGAAAAGTTGACCACTATCATTGGTGTCCCGAATGGACGACCCGAAGTCAACCTATCAAAGACTTGCATTTTTTAGGATATTGGTGGAAGTCTCAACGACGACGCATCCTTTGTCCCAGGAGGTGCTAATTTCCCTTCCAATAGGACGACGCCTTCTATCTTTAGTGACATATGAGTGGAAGCGTCAAAGATGTCTTATAGATGTATCGGGCATGAAATGGTTCATTTTGATCCGTCAGGAAGACAACTAGAGAAGAATTGTTGGAAGTACTTCGGAAGCGTACGGAGGAGATCATTGGCCAATGGTTGCCTCCTTGTTTGACTATGGAGTCTAATCCATGCCACTTTGGTTCAGATAGCATTCCTACGTTTTGGGTTTTAGGATGTACACTCAAGCTTTCCTTAGCCGAGCATATAGTCCGAAGCGGAGAGAACATGCAGATGTCCTGATTCCTCTAGTTATTCCTTTGTGAGTCACTCTATTCATAGAACTTTTTTCGACATTAATTCACTATTATGAGAAATAGTAACACTTGCGAGCTTTGATCCGAAGGTAACGTCGACTTCTACACACAAGTTTTGATTCGATGGGCTCACCTATTTTTACACAAGCTTTGATATGAAGGCTTGTGGACTTCAACATTTTACAAGAAATAATTTTGATCTTCTTACAGTAATTTTAAGATCTCACTTTACAACCCAATAAAACTATATCTCAAATATATTTGACAAATAAAAGATCTTTTATATATATATATATATATATATATATATATATATATATATATATATATATATATATATATACCTCTCCACACACACACACAAATATATATTTGTGTGTGTGTGTGTGGAGAGGTATATATATATATATATATATATATATATATATATATATATATATATATATATATATATATATACCTCTCCACACACACACACAAATATATATATATATATATATATATATATATATATATATATATATATATATATATATATTTGTGTGTGTGTGTGGAGAGGTATATATATATATATATATATATATATATATATATATATATATATATATATATATATATATATATATATACACACACACACACACACACACACATATATATATTTACCTCTCCACACACACACACAAATATATATACATATATATATATATATATATATATATATATATATATATATATATATATATATATATTTGTGTGTGTGTGTGGAGAGGTAAATATATATATATATGTGTGTGTGTGTGTGTGTGTGTGTGTGTGGAGAGGTTTGTACAAGATAGGTGAAAATATTAAGCACCAAGAAGTTAGTGAAATCAGGGACGAACTTTGGTTTGTATGGAATATACACACAAGCTTTCAAAATAGACCTGTTAGTGTGTAGTATACTTTCAGTATATTGTTCGTACAATAACAACACAAAAATGGATAGAAAACTAGACGTTACAGCATTTACTACACAATAGTGTACTTACGAACAATATACATATAGTACATTGTCAGTATATTGTTTTGGACAATTTAAGTGTCTGAAAATAAAAAAAGATGTTGGAACAAAGTTTTGTTCCTACGGTATACTGACAGTATATACTAACAATATTCTGTCAGTAACTATCTTTTCCTGATACTGCTTTTAGCTTAAGGCTGAGAAAGGTGCTATAAATGAATTTGTTTCTACAGCATACTAACTATATTCGGTCAGTTTTTATTTTCTTGATACTAGTTTTTGTTTATTTACTGTTGTAACATTAATATGTCGTCATCTATTGAGTTCGAATTTTTCTAGTGAATAAAAAAAATTACCACCAATTCTAGGTCATGATAACTTGGCTTCTTTTGTTGTTTGAATGGTGACATTTTCTCACGATGGCAATTGTTTGAAGCAAATTAGATCTGAAAATATGATGAGCATTTCAGGATTCATCCTCCAACCTCCACGTGGGGCGCTGCCCCTCGACCCCGGTCCGCTGACCGGTCAGAGGAACCCTCTGATACCCTATTTATAGACCCAGATATATCATATGCGATTTATAGACATATTTGGGCTAATAGTATGAACCATCATGATTTCTTCATGTGCATGACCCTCCGATACCTTTTTATTGTAAATTAAAATGTTAGGCAAACAATAAAACATGTTATTCCCGAAACAGATTGTTAGATGGAAATCTCGATCTCTTAGAAAGAAAGAGATGGATACTCGTTCTATTAGTGAGATACGAGGTTGATGACTCGGCCTCTACGAGAACACGAGTTGATAAAAGCAACATAGCAGGCGAAACAAAGATCACCGCAATTCTGCTAGAGTGATTAAGATCACCGTTGTTTTGCTGGGATGATTAAGATCAGCGATGCTCAAAGAAAGATTTGCCCTATTGCGATCTGCTCCCATGAACCAACAAGTTCGAAAGAACTTCTGGAACGCTCGGTGTCACCTCCTTTCTAGAACTCAAAGAACTCCAATGGCAGCGGCGACACAACTCTATTCGTTTCTTTATTTCAGCGTAACTCCTTAATGAAGGCACGAAGAGAGTATTTATAGAGGAGGGCCGAAACCCTAATCCTTATCCTGGTCGTAACTGATTGCGAAAAGATAGGAGCGAATAATGGAAAGATTTGAATGAAATAAATTCAAATCCCACAAAAGATGGAACTGATTAATTGACACAATCTTTCTTTAACCGCTTAAATCTTCCAATCAGCCATATCATAACCGCCTGTGCCCCTTAGCCTACTAAGCCAGTCAACGCGCACGTAGCTGCGCGTAGCTGCGAAGCATCACACCAGCGTAGCTGCACAGCAGCTTAGCAACACAGCAGCACCGCAAACGCGCAGGTGCACAGCTGCGTCGTAGCCCTGCGGCTCCTGTGCAGCTCCTGTGCGTGTACCTGTGCGGCCCTTGTGCATGCACCTGCACATGTGACTCGCATAGAAGACAAGCGCATCAACTATGCACAAGGCACCATTCTCCTATGATGATGTGCTAAGTGCAAAGTGTGCCAACAAAGTGCCACTTTGTGCCCGAGTCCGAGTCGCTAAGCCCCTTCAGAGCTTAGCTCCATAGGAAAATTATCCTGTGAGCATGACAAAAAGTATTAATGCTTCTTTGTTGGGTAAGTCTTCTTTCCATTAGAAAATACCCCCACATGGAACCCATATGGTACCTGTTGGCCCATTGGTCATGGTCAAACCTGATTTTAATAATTGATCAAACTCTGTCTCGATATAAATGCAAGTCAATTCAGATGTTTATCTACGACGTTTTGGACACTGCTCAACAATAGAGATCTACGATGTTCAAGACTGAAGCCGTTTGTTATTCCAAATGTATTTCTGCCAAAGTAATGTAATTTTTCATTTTATTTAGTCTAGGAATACATTGTACACCAAGTCGTACTGGCAAATAGGTTGTCCTGAATCGTCTTTCAAAACTGACCTATCTCTTTAAAAATGTCCTATTTTTTTGAAAAACATCATTTTTACAAAAAGCTTCTGAAGGACTTTTCAAAAAGCCAAAATTGATTTTTTTCTCAAAAATGAACTGGCAGAACCCTAGTAGAACTCGGCCAGAGTTCGGCCAAGTAGAACGTTAGTGAACGTTTGATTTTGAACTTGGTCATCCTTCAGTTGCGGTTTGTTACAAAGAGTTCTGTCCGAATTCTGCCCGAATTCTGTCAGAGTTCTGTCTTTGAAAAAACTATAAATAGAGAAGCATTTCGATCATTTCAAATCACCAATTCACTTTCAATCTCTTCTCTTCTTAAGCTTATATTCTTCCAAAGAGTTCTAAAAAGCTTTCATTTTCAAATCCCAAGCCAGTTACAATCCTCTAGTCGATTTGCCAGTACAGTGCGGTCTAGAAGTTTCAAGAGCGATTACAATCAGAGGCTTGATAGAAGATTCAACTCTTCACAATTGAAGTTGGTCGAGTTCTTCGTATCAAAGCTCGTGTCTGTAAAAGTTGCAAGGACTTCGTATGAAAACTTGTAGGATTTTCCAATAGTGGATTCAACTGGAAGCTAGAGTTCTTCCGACTGGACTAGTCCTCACAAGAGAGAAACCAGTATAAATCTCGGTGTTTGCGTTTACCTTCTGATCACTTTTAATTTCTGTCATTTACTTTGTGATTATTATTATATCTGTGATCTAACTGCTAACAAGATTTTAATTAGCAATATTCCGCTGCCTACTCTATTCACCTCCCTCTAGAGTATTCTGTTTTATGATTTCGTTCCTACAATTGGTATCAGAGCGGGTTATACAGGTAAAGCAAGGTAAAATTGTAGTTATATTCAATTGTTATATAGATTACAGCATTACACATGGCAACTGTGAAATTCATAAGTGAAGGCCAAGCCACAAACAGACCTCCACTGTTTGACGGCATAAACTACACTTATTGGAAAACACGTATGAGTTTCTTTCTGAAATCTCTTGATTTTGACTTATGGTCTGTAGTTATTGATGGCTATAAAAAGCCACCTCGTATTAATGTTGATGGTGTTTTAGTTGAAAAACCCCATGACAAATATACAGAGGAAGAAAAGAAAAAGGCCAGTCTTGACGCACGTGCTATTAACGCTTTATTTGGTGCTTTAGACAGAACTGAATTCAACAGGGTGTCTACTTGCATAACATCAAACGAAGTGTGAAAACTTCTCAAAGTAACCTACGAAGGAACAACACAAGTCAAGGAGTCAAAGATCAACAGACTTACTCAGGAGTACGAGGCATTCAAAATAAAGCCAAGTGAATCAGTCACTCAGATGTTTACAAGATTCTTGGATATTGTAAATCCTCTGTCTTCACTAGGCAAGGATTACAGTAACCATGAAATGATTCACAAACTTCTACGAGCCCTTACAAAGAACTGGATTCCAAAGGCTACTGCAATCATTGAAGGGAACGACCTCTCAACAATGTCTCTAGAAACACTCATGGGTAAGCTACTCACTCACGAGTTAGAACTTTAAGACTTTGAAGATGCTACACCAAAGGAGAAGTCAGAGAAGACGATCGCTCTCAAGGCTCAACATAGAAGAACCATCGAAGATGATTCTGACGACAGCGACTCCGACTCTGAAGATCAAGCTCTTCTGGTAAGAAAATTCAAGAAGTTCATGAGATTTAAAAGGAGAACAAAGGACAGCAAAGACAACAACAACAACAATGAGAAAGATCCTATTTGCTACGGATGCAAGAAGAAAGGACACATGAAGAAAGATTGTCCCTCAGCATCATCATCAATGAAAAGCAACAAATATGACAAAGGCTACCTGAAGAAATCTACATCAAGGAAGTACGCCAACACAAGCATATGGCATGAAAGTGAAGCCAGCGACTCAGAAGATGAACAATCAGATGACGCTACAAATGTATGCTTGATGGCTTGTGATCAGGTAATTACTAATCCTCTATTTGATCCTTATGATGATTTCACCTTTGAGAAACTAGGAGAGGCTTTCAGTGAACTATTAGATGATTACAGGAAACTGCGTAGCAAATATGAAATCTCTAAGAAGGTACTCAAAGAGTACAAAGGTGAAATAGGAAGACTTACCGATCTACTAGATCATGTTAGAGATAATGACTCTTCAAATGAGTCTGGTGAGCTTTCTTCTATTAAATTGTTGTTACACGAGACTGTTAAGCTATCCGAAGAAAAAGACTAAACTATTAACCAGTTAAAGGAAGCCTATCTAAGGAGAGAAAGAGTCTCCAGTGTGCACAGGTCAGATTAGAATCACTTACATCTGACTATACTAGATTGTATGACACTTCCAAAAAGTTGAAAATTAGTTTAGGAAAATGGCCTGAAGTTGCTGCTTCCTATTCTAACACGTGTCAATTACCGAATCATCGGAACACGCCCAACACTGTCAGACCAAACCATACCAAGACTATGCCCAAAAAGACTAATAGACATGCATTCTTCTATACTAGAAAACCAAAACCTACCAATCATGCACCTCACACTACTTTCAACACTCAACATACTAAATGTCATTATTGTGGCCTCATTGGTCACAAATCTTCTGCATGTAGAATCAAAAAGTTAGTAGATTTAAATGTTTATGCATGGATACCGAAAACTAACCAGTCAGGACCCTACAAGAAATGGGTACCAAAAGTTTTATCTGTAAATTGTTTTGTAGATGGGACACCCTTCACATGCTAGGAGCAAATGGATCCTCGACAGCGGTTGCTCACGGCACATGACCGGTGACGCTTCATTATTTGCAACACTGTCGAAGAGGAATAAAGAAGGATACGTCTCCTTCGATAATAATCTAAGAGGGTACATAATCGGTATCGGTGACATTGGTTAGGCTCCCTATCCAGTGATTAAGATGTTTGTCTAGTTACTGAGTTAAAACATAATCTGCTCAGCATAAGCCATTTAGCTGATCACGGTTATGGTATTAACTTCGTAAAAGATAAATGTACTATAATTGATAGTTCAACTGGTAGTACTATATTTGAAGGTATTAGGGAAGACAACATATATGTATTCTATTTGTTGGAAGATGCTAACACAGCAGGTAGATATTTGATGGCCAAAAGTGTTGAGAGTCAACTATGGCATACGAGACTCGGTCATGCAAACATGGATACAATTTCAAGATTATCCACAAAGAAGTTAGTACGCGGCTTACCGGATATTTCTTTCAAGAAGGATACGGTATGTAGTGAATGTGAAAAGAACAAAGCTACCAAATCCGCATTCAAGTCCAAGAATGCTGTAAGTACCACTAGACCTTTACAATTGTTGCATATGGACTTATTTGGACCCAGCAGAATTGCTAGTCTAGGTGGTAAGTTATATGCATTTGTCATTATAGATGTTTTTTTAGATATACATGGATTTATTTTCTTGTACGCAAGAATGATGCATTATCAGAATTCATCACCTTTTGCAAGAAAGTACAGAATGATTGTATTCGTATTGATCATGGCGGCGAATTTGAGAATACAAAATTCAAGCAATCTTGTGACACACATGGTTATCTGCATGAATTTTCTTGCCCTAGGACTCCGTAACAAAATGGAGTTGTGGAACGTAAGAACAGAACTCTATCTGAAATGGCTAGAGTAATGTTAAACCAGTTTAGTCTACCTAGATACTTATGGGCAGAAGCTGTAAATACAGCATGCTATATTCTCAATAGGGTTCTAATTCGACCTATATCGAAGAAGACTCCCTACGAATTATGGTTTGATAGAACACCAAATGTTTCTTATTTCAAAATCTTCGGTTGTAAATGTTTTATTCTTAATACTAAAGATAATTTGAGTAAATTTGATGAAAAGGCCGATGAAGGTATATTTTTAGGTTATGCAGCAAAGAGCAAAGGATACAGAGTCTTCAACAAAAGAACCATGATCATCGAAGAATCTATCAACGTCAAGTTTGATGAACTAAATTAATACTTAGACGATGATGACAATAAAGACATAATCACACCAAGTACAGCTACTGCAAAACCTTCACACAAAGGTACAGAACCATCACATCAGGCATCAGATGAACCTCCAAGAAAAGAAGCCGGAACTAGCAATCCTGAGACTACACCAAAAGAGATGAGATTCTTGCCAATCATCCAAAGGACTTGGTAATTGGTGAGATTACCAAGGGTATAAAAATATAGCTTCTTGTGTTGCTTTTGTCTCGCAGTTTGAACCCAAAAATATTGATGAAGCATGTAGTGATAATTTTTGGTTAGATGCTATGCAGGAGGAATTAAACCAATTCGAATGGAATCAAGTTTGGGAACTTGTTCCCAAGCCCATTTATCATCCGGTCATTGGCACCCGATGGGTATTTCGAAATAAACTAAACGAGAATGGTTTAGTGACTCGTAATAAGGCTCGACTCATAGCTCAAGGATACAATCAAGAAGTGGGTATCGACTACGATGAGACTTATGCCCCAATTACGAGATTAGAATCCATTCGTATGTTATGTGCATTTGCATGTTTTCATAATTTTAAGTTATTTCAAATGGATGTCAAAAGTGCATTTTTAAATGGTTTTATAAAAGAAGAGGTTTATGTAGCTCAACCACCCGATTTTACTGATTTTAAATTTTCTGAATATGTTTTCAAGTTGAAGAAAGCTTTATACGGTTTGAAATAATCCCCTTATGCTTGGTACGATCTGTAGGAACGAAATTGTAAAGCAGAATACTCTAAGGGGGAGGTGAATAGAGTAGGCAGCGAAATATTACTAAAAAAATCTTGTTAGCAGTTAGATCACAGATATAAAAATAATCACAAAGTAAATGACAGAAATTAAAAGTTATCAGAAGGTAAATGCAAACACCGAGATTTATACTGGTTTCTCTCTTGTGAGGACTAGTCCTGTCGGAAGAACTCTAGCTTCCAATTGAATCCACTATTGCAAAATCCTGCAAGTTTTCATACGAAGTCCTTGCAACTTCTACAGACGCGAGCTTTGATACGAAAAACTCGACCAACTTTAATTGTGAAGAGTTGAATCTTCTATCAAGCCTCTGATTACAATCGCACTTAAAACTTCTAGACCGCACCGCACTGGCAAATTGACTAGAGGATTGTAACTGGCTTGGGATTTAAAAATGAAAGCTTTTTGAAAACTCTTTGGAAGAATGTAAGCTCAGGAAGAGAAGAGATCGAAAGTGAATTGGTGATTTGAAATGATCGAAATGCATCTCTATTTATAGTTTTTCCAAAGACAGAACTCTGACAGAATTCGGACAGAATTCGGACATAGCTCTTTGTAACAAACCACAACTTAAGGATGACCAAGTTCAAAATCCAACGTTCACTAACGTTCCAATTGACCGAACTCTGGCCGAACTCGGACCGAGTTCTGCTAGGGTTCTGCCAGTTCATTTTTGAGAAAAATTAATTTTGGCTTTTTGAAAAGTCCTTCAGAAGCTTTTTGTAAAAATGATGTTTTTCAAAAACATAGGTCATTTTTAAAGAGATAGGTCAGTTTTGAAAAACGATTCTAAATAGCCTATTTGCCAGTACGACTTGGTGTACAATGTATTCCTAGACTCAATAAAATAAAAAATTACATTGCTTTGATAGAAATACATTTGGAATGGCAAACGGCTTCAGTCTTGAACATCGTAGATATCCATTGTTGAGCAGTGTCCAAAATGTCGTAGATAAATATCTGAATTGACTTGCATTTATATCGAGACAGAGTTTGATCAATTATTAAAATCAGGTTTGACAATGACCAATGGGCCAACAATCTCCCCTATTTGATAATTGACAAACCTTGTCGATATAACATCTAAGTTTGGATCAATTCAAAAAATGTATACGAGAAAATTGTTCTTAACCTGCATTCATGAAGATGTTAGATCTATTTCTCCCCCGTTGTCACTTAGCAAAATAATTGCAAAAGAGAAAGCTCCCCCGCAATAAATGTATAAGTAACACACAGTGAAGAAACATACAAAAAAAATAAAACATTCATCACAGGCATGGTAAAAATAGTGAATATAAATAAGAGAAACAGATAGTGTATAGAACAACACAGGCATGTTATTTGTCACAGGCAGTTTTAATATGAAGTAGAAAGAGAGATAATGCTAGAATAAAACTGAAACAAATAAAGGTGTTGAATAATAAACTAAGATGCCAAACTGAGGCATAATAAAAACCATGTCTATGAGAAGTCACATAATAACTAAAAGAGTGCTGATAATAACTAAAATAAGAGTACTGATAAAATATTGGAATGTCGGAGCATTTCTAAGTAAACATAAGACAAAAGTATCAGTCTCAAAAAGTCATAACATCTCAAAAGTCATCATCCTCATCATCATCGTCAGCTGCTGCAGCACCAACATGTCCAGAAGGACCAGCTCTAGAAGTACGTGGAGCACCAGCATAAAACTCACTCACATAGTCGTGAGGAGTGGCACCAGTAGTACGATACCAATCGTAGGCGTTCCCGGGCTGGAACAGAGAGTGGATCGCCTCATCATCAATGCGGTATCCAGAAACAGATGGGTCGCGAGGTAGAGAGCTAGCAGAGTGACCCGTCTGCACAAATCTCAGATCGGCAAAGGAGTTGGCAATAGCCTGGAACCGAGTCACGTCCCGGAACTCACGTTTCCTGGAAGTGTCAACATAGAATGACTGCAAATCTGAAAGGTGCTGATGAATACCTTCAAATGTCATAGGGTAGGAATGAGGAGGTCCAGGTGCTATGGGAGTAGGTACAGGAGGAGCAGGTGCAGTAGGTGGAGGAACAGTAGCAATGCTGCAACGAGAGAGTTTGAGGAATTTGGGTTCAGGGTCAACAGCACAAGTGGATAAGTCAATGTCAAATCTCTGAAAGAGGCGAGGGATGATCATCGCATAAAATAGGTTGCGGTCTCTTTCGCGACATCTACCCATCATCTGGATGATAGTCTTAGGGGCAGAAAAAGGAATCCCCTTAAGAATATAATAAAGAGCAGAAAGCTCAAGTGCAGTGACATCATATTTGGAAGTGGATTTTGGAAGTAAAGTGGAATAAATGATGCGATGTAATTCTTAGTTGTCACGACCCGCACCCTAGAGTAAGGGCACGAGACGTGGGTACGTCCAGCCTACGCCGCAGTGTCGGCGGTAGAACGCTGTCCTAGGTCACAACAACTAACAATTGAAGGTAATAACAGTTATACTCCCCGAATGGGGGTGACATAACAAAAATATAACTCAACCACAGCTAAGGTAGAACAGGTAAGATAGAATGATAAAGATAGATAATATCCAGGAATGTAACATCACAGAGATACAAATCCAGAATTCAAAGTGACTAAAATAAATACATATCTCAGAAATATCCCAGAATCTAACTACAGTGATCCAGAAAGTAAAGACAACCCTAATCTAGAGAAGTATCATCCACTGCTAGCAGGTCCAAGTTACTAGTGATGTCTAATGCTGCACCAAGAGGGATAGACACCAGAGCCTCATCATTTACTGTAAAATTTTCAACAGGTCCAGTCAGGACAGGAGCGAGTACAGTACATCTCAACAAATCATAACCGGTTAGGAAATATAAACATGCTAGAGAGTAAGATATAGGATCTGAAGAAATAATATGATAAAAAGAGAGAGACTGTAAATAAATAGCTACAATATATATATAGAGAACTAACAGTGCTAGTGATTTTGAGCACAAGATGGTTATGTAGACGGCACGATGTTATACACGAGTAATCTACAGAAGTTGTACACGAGTAATCTACGGATTGAATACATAACCACTTCTACTCCTCCGCCCCAATCAATACACAAGGATCTAGTTAAGTTATGTTATTGCACACGAAGTATAGTCGCACACGAGATCATGTGAATACATGAGTATACACAATTTTACACGATTTGTACACGAATATCACGAATACAAGGAGTACACGATGCTCACGATAAAGTACACGAACACGAATACCCGATGTATCCGCTAAGGGGATAACATCGCACAACAAGATCCATATAGTACTAATCTATGTTTCCAACGTGTCAGCATCATGTAAAGTAATCTAAAGCAGGAAATATAATCCTAAACAAGATATGAAATGATCAGAGAATGTACTCTCCTGTATCCTGAGAATCTGGAGAATGTATACTGTCCGAGGAGGGGTGTCTGTCTCCTATAGAACAGTACGAGTCACTATGAGTCTACAATGATAATACATTGCAAATTAATGCATTCTACATGAAACTAGGTCAATCTAGACCAAAGTCAACTCTTGGTCAACTCTGGTCAACCCTAAAGTCAAACCTAGTCAAATAGTCTAATCTAGGTCTAACCAACTATTCTAGGTTGTACTATGACTAACTAGGCAATACCATGCCAAGCTATGCCTATACACATAACCAATAGGCCATCTATACACTATCACCCAATATCATAATGCATCCTATTACACAATATATATATAGCCTATCTCATACATATATACATTTCACACATTATATATATATATATAACTAATATATATATAGGAAACTAACAAATATTACAAGCATGTATCGTATTTACACACAGGAAAAAGAGTGAAGGTGACTGTCAAGTGACAGTGAATACAAATAGGAAAACTGAGAAGGGAACCACCCTTCTAAACCAAATTTAATGCAATATTGCAATAATGAAATGAAATCAGTTTAGACAATAGGAACACAGTGTATAACCTGTGTTGGGTGCATTGGTGACAGTAAAAGGGATGGAAAGAATTTAGTTATCATTCTCAGGTTTTGTAGAAAACAACAGTTATTAAGAAGAATATTGAAATCAATACAAGTAAACTCATGCACAGCAATTTATTTCAGTTCACTTTGAACCCAGGAAAACAGTGTATCCAATTGTGAATGTGGATGTGTGCATATGTTCAGGACATAAAAACAGTATTGAGAAATCAGTGAATACAAAAGGAAAATCTGGAAATCTGGGAACCAGTTTACACTCTCAGGTCCATTCATTGCAAAAGGGAAGGAAGTCAATTCAAACATGAACTATTCATAGCTAAACTAAGGCATGGTTAACATTCATTTCAGTTTAATAGCAGTTTACAACTAAACAGGAAAATCAGTTGCAGTAAACACTCATTGAAATCAATTCAATAGGAACTCAGATTTCAGTAAATTTTTGGAGGAAAAAGGAAATCCATAACCTAGTTAATAGTCAACAGTTCACCATAGTCAAGTATAGATAGTTAAGGACCTGGGAACAACTTGGGTTTTGAGAAAAACAATATAATGGAAAGGGAAATCAGTCCAAAGGCTCACAGGCTCATATTACACTTGAGTTCATTCACAGAAATGGGACTTATCTCAGGTTATCAACTGTTCAATAATTTGAAATTAACCCACATACTCAAATCCCCTTCCAATCCAAAAGCCTTTATGACTTCATGTTTATTAAAACACAACAACAAGTAGGGAATATCAGTCAATGATAATAGCAAATCTGAACCAGAATTATTTAGTTGGAGAAGGAAACTGGAATGTAAATCAGTTATCAGTTCACTAAACAGGAACAAATTCAGTTCACATAACACAGGAAACCAATTCAACATGAATAACAAAATCCCATCTCAACATCCCAAAGTCTAACTTGAATGCCATACACTTAGCTAACATAATATGTAACCTGTAGGGATCCAAAAACCAATTGACAACATACACAAAAGGGAATTAATATGGTTTGAAAACTAGAATCAAGAGAGTATCAGCACAGTATCAGAAAACGCACTGCTCGACCAAAAATCGAGCCAAACAAAATCACTAAACCCAAATAATATGTAAACCTATACTAACAGAGATTAACCATCATGCTTAGGACCTAACTAATCATTAAACATCATTTAAAACATTTAAAAACGATTTAAAACACAAGAATACAAACACAACACACACGTGCACCAGTGGTTTCCCCCGTGCACACGGAATAGCGTATCCGACACGACACGAGGACTCGTAAAACTTTGCGAGCCTCATGTCAGACAGTGCCCCTATCACCACATCAAAAATCTTGTGTCGAGGTGGCGTATTCTGCGCACAGTTGCCCCCGAGTAGCAGGGGAGCTACAGTACCGCGCGCACGCCCCCGCACCCGCGTATTCCCGTGTCCCCCACGACTCGACACGACACACAAATCACCATACGACACTGGAAATCCTTAAACGACACCTAGGGCTAAATTTTTGTTCAAATAGATTCCACAAAATCGAACGAAGTGTCCTTTGAGACATTTCGTCGAACACCTTAACCAATCCCCTGATGCGTGTCCGATACGGACACGAAATGGGTCCAAAACCTAGGGTCGGCCTATCCTACTGTTAGGTGAGGGCTAGGGCATCCCTAAAATGATTTTTAACAGATTTTAGGAGCAATAGATTGGATTATACCTATATGTGTACAAGCTCTCAAAAAGCCCCAATGAGGATGATTCCTCAAACCACCAAAAGCTCTCCAAATTGATTCCTCCCCGTAGAAACTCAATACCAACAGCAAGAACAATAGATTTAGGTCCTATTGCAATTTATTTGAAGGAATTTGGAGAAAAAATAGATTTTCTAGGGATTTACAAGGATGGGGACTCACCTCTTCCAAATGGCAAAGTTTCCTAAAGAGGCAACCCTAGTTTTAAGAGCATATAAATAGGGGGGGCTGATCATAGGGGCTGGTCAGATTTTCTAGGGTTAGGGCTTGGTTCAATGGGTGTGGGCTATGGACCATTAAGCCTATTAGTCATAAAATGACTTGTGACTTCACAAGCCATTCCTAATCAAACTAGCTCCTATTTTCACCAAACTAATCCCAATGAGTTAATCCTCATCAACTTAAGTCAACCTAGTTTCTCAAATCCTAAACACTTAGTCATGACCTAGGTTAGCCACTAGGTTAGTCTACAAGGTCAACATAAGTCAAAGTCTCTAAAACATCAAAAACAATAATTCTAAAAATCACTCAAAAATCACATTAATTATAATAAATCTAAATAATACATAATAATTCCAAATAATTCTCAAAATTTTAAAAAATGACCAAAATACCCTTATTTGGAAAACTGGGTGTTACAATCCTACCCACCTTAGAAAAATTTTGTCCTCGAAATTAAGAAGATCGTACCCCTTCTAGGTCAAACCCCCACAATCAAAGTCTCAGAAACCTATTTAAATCCTTCAGTTGGAAAGTGTAACCTATGGGGTCATGGCATGTAATATCAGTCTGGGGTCTCATCTAGTTACACCAACATGCTACTGTATTAGGCAATCACAAGGTATCAAACATACAAGCAAGGGATGCATCAAATATTTCAAAAAGGGATACTAAGGTTAGGTCAAAACTCACCTCCAGCTAGGTCTGAGAACTAGAACTCCCTCCTGGAAGCAGGGCCCTGGTTGGGGCAGATCTATCAGGGCAGTGCTGCATCCAGTGTGCAGCTGACCCACAGATTAGGCACAATCTTAGTCTCTTTCTACAGAAGTTCCACTTGTGCCCAGACTTCCTACAGTAAGTACAGATAGGCTCTGTCTCAGCTGACCTCTGCTGGACAGGAGACTGGGCTGGGTATGATGATATAGACTGGATATATGGGTACTCATCAAGCTCTGGGTAGGACTGGGTACTGCTCCTCGCCCTCTTGGGGCTAGGCTCTCTTCCTGGAAGCACAGAGTCCCGCAGACATAGCAACCTTTGGTACTGCTCCCTCATGACCTCATCATGAACTCTCTGTGACTCTGACATCCTTTCTTGGAAATATTCAAACACCTGAGCTGCGTCAAGTAACAAACCTCCGGGTAGTGCAGTATGGGGTACCATCTCAAGGGGTGGGAAAAGGCTCTCAGTCTCCGGCAAATCTGCAGCTCTCTCCTGAACGACAGGAGATGAAGGAAGACTCTCTGGCGAGGCTACCATCATCTCCTCAATGACAGGAGGTGCCACCACCCCCTGATCAGATAGAGGGATCACTACCTCCTGAACAATAGGAGGTGGAAGCACACTCTCAGTAGCTGCAGCGGCTCTCAGGCGACGGGCTCGGGTCATGGGTGCCATACTGGGAAGGATAAAACATAACAATCATTAAGGCTGCATGGCAGTCTACCATCCTATCTGAAAACTGATAATTATTAAAAATAAAGTAAGCCAACTACTAATCATCTATAAAGAGATATTATTTTAAGAAAACCAGAACCACAGTTTTAAGGAACGAAAGTCAATAGCATTGAATCCAATCACAATCCAATATATATAGAAGAGAGAGTGTTAGAGGGGAGAAACTAGCAGTATGTAAAGGTTATGTGGTTAGTGTAAAATATACATGAAAGTGTATTTGAGAATTTGAGTCTCAACTGTAGCTATCAAGTTACACTATTCATGGCATATTGGTTAAGCAGTCTACAAGGCACAAGCTATTTACTCATAACATGCATGGCTAACCATGTATATATGTATATCTATAAGTATAGAGAGGTAAAGATTTAATTTATGCATCTACATACATTATAACATGTTTACAGAACTATATATATATCTATATAGCTATATGAACATAACATAGAGATGAAAGGTTAGGTTTTCATGGCAGTTGTGTACATTAGTGTAGAGTGTCATGTGTACATGGGTTAAGACTTGAAATGAAGGGTTCAATCATTCAGTTAGCTCAACATTACATATTAGATCTGAAATTGAACTACACATATTGAAAATAATAAAAAATATGTTAACATGTATTCAGTTTTCAAATTTTGGAGAAATTTGAACATCAAAACCAACTCAATGTGTACCCTAACCACAACTTAACATGTAAGAGTACGAACCTAACATTATATACCTGCACACAACCATGTATATGGCTCAAAACTTCACAATTTAAAACTGCAATTTGAACTAAACACTTAGAATCCAAGGTTAAGGGTTTACTATATACACAGTCTCAGATTTGACAATTCAACACAAAACTCAACCAATTTTTTTTTGAAATAAAGCCCTGTATATAACATACATGTGTAGTGATGTAAGAAAAACTAATAACATGAAATTTAAATTTAAAATACGAATTTAATATGGAGAAACATAGAACTAGTCACTGATACTGCACTATATTAGAATACTAGGATTTTGAGAACTTACCATTAATCATATTAACATGCATTTAGATAGGTTGGTAACAAGTGTAGCATGCATACGTGTCAGGCAACATCTGTGTCCACTATATATATATTTAAGGTAATACAAGATATAATGGCAAGAAGGAAACAATGATAAAATCCATTCTGCTTATCTGTTTAAAGGAAGGAACCATTTGAAACTAGAGTTACAATATCAAATCTAAGTCAAAGTCTAGCAAATCATTAATTCATTGTATTAGGAAGAAATTTATAGCAAAAGTTACACGAGGTTCATAATAACAGCTAAGCTACTCATACTCATACTCCTACTCCTAAGTTATTTGATGATGGGGTATAATTTATACAACAGAATGGTACGATAGAGATGATATGTTTAAAAACCTTCTCAAGATATAATCTGATAATCATATGTGTCTGTCCAAAATCATGTTACTCGGAGTCCTCGCCATGCCAGTAACCAAGGCTGCGAATAACGATTGATTCCATAACTAGGGTATGCACCTCTACAATCATGTCGTCTGGAAATCTCGCTATGCCGACTAGTATAGCTGCGAGAAATTCTAAATCTCATAACTAAGATACGTACATCCGAAGCCAGGTCTCCATGTTTCCGCCACGCCAGCTAATATGGCTGCGATAAACTACGGTTCTATAATCATGTAGACGTTTTACCATCCCTGTATTCCCGTCAATATATGTTATCAAAAGATATCGTAACTCAGGCTATAAAATTCATCTCGATAGGAAAAATCAAAATCAACAACGATCCAACAAAAATCAAATTCAATAATCAAGGAGTGAGAGCGAACAAAACAAGGGAAAGGATTTCAATTTGAAATTAAATAAGATTTTCAAGGGTCATCCCAGGAATCTCTCAAGGAATCCTAACTGTGATTGAGTACCCTCAAAGCATATCCTAATCCTATTGCAGGCTGTAGTGATAATCTAGTTCGAATACCACTACATAACTCGACCTGCATGGGCTACCACAAAAAACGTGTTACGACCCGCACCCTAGAGTAAGGGCACGAGACGTGGGTACGTCCAGCCTACGCCACAGTGTCGACGGTAGAACATTGTCCTAGGTCACAACAACTAACAATTGAAGGTAATAACAGTTATACTCCCCGAATGGGGGTGACATAACAGAAATATAACTCAACCACAGCTAAGGTAGAACAGGTAAGATGGAATGATAAAGATAGATAATATCCAGGAATGTAACATCACAGAGATACAAATCCAGAATTCAAAGTGACTAAAATAAATACATATCTCAGAAATATCCCAGAATCTAACTACAGTGATCCAGAAAGTAAAGACAACCCTAATCTAGAGAAGTATCATCCACTGCTAGCAGGTCCAAGTCACTAGTGATGTCTAATGCTGCACCAAGAGGGATAGACACCAGAGCCTCATCATTCACTGTAAAATTTTCAACAGATCCAGTCAGGACAGGAGCGAGTACAGTAAATCTCAACAAATCATAACCGGTTAGGAAATATAAACATGCTAGAGAGTAAGATACAGGATCTGAAGAAATAATATGATAAAAAGAGAGAGACTGTAAGTAAATAGCTACAATATATATATATAGAGAACTAACAGTGCTAGTGATTCAGAGCACAAGATGGTTATGTAGACGGCACGATGTTATACACGAGTAATCTACAGAAGTTGTACACGAGCAATCTACTGATTGAATACATAACCACTTCTACTCCCCCGCCCCAATCAATACACAAGGATCTAGTTAAGTTATGTTATTGCACATGAAGTATAGTCGCACACGAGATCATGTGAATACATGAGTATACACGATTTCATACGATTTGTACACGAATATCACGAATACAAGGAGTACACGATGCTCACAATAAAATACATGAACACGAATACCCGATGTATCCGCTAAGGGGATAACATCGCACAACAAGATCCATATAGTACTAATCCGTATTTCCAACGTGTCAGCATCATGTAAAGTAATCTAAAGCAGGAAATATAATCCTAAACAAGACATGAAATGATCAGAGAATGTACTCGCCTGTATTCTGAGAATCTGGAGAATGTATACTGTCCGAGGAGGGGTGTCTGTCTCCTATAGAACAGTACGAGTCACTATGAGTCTACAATGATAATATAATGCAAATTAATTCATTCTACATGAAACTAGGTCAATCTAGACCAAAGTCAACTCTTGGTCAACTCTGGTCAACCCTAAAGTAAAACCTAGTCAAATAGTCTAATCTAGGTCTAACCAACTATTCTAGGTTGTACTATGACTAACTAGGCAATACCATGCCAAGCAATGCCTATACACATAACCAATAGGCCATCTATACACTATCACCCAATATCATAATACATCATATTACACAATATATATATAGCCTATCTAATACATATATACATTTCACACATTATTTATATATATAACTAATATATATATATAGGAAACTAACAAATATTACAAGCATGTATCATATTTACACACAGAAAAAAGTGTGAAGGTGACTGTCAAATGACAGTGAATACAAATAGGAAAACTGAGAAGGGAACCACCCTTCTAAACCAAATTTAATGCAACATTGCAATAATGAAATGAAATCAGTTTAAACAATAGGAACACAGTGTATAACCTGTGTTGGGTCCATTGGTGACAGTAAAAGGGAAGGAAAGAATTTAGTTATCATTCTCAGGTTTTGTAGAAAACAACAGTTATTAAGAAGAATATTAAAATCAATACAAGTAAACTCATGCACAGCAATTTATTTCAGTTCACTTTGAACCCAGGAAAACAGTGTATCCAATTGTGAATGTGGATGTGTGCATATGTTCCGGACATGAAAACAGTATTGAAAAATCAGTGAATACAAAAGGAAAATCTGGAAATCTGGGAACCAGTTTACACTCTCAGGTCCATTCATTGCAAAAGGGAAGGAAGTCAATTCAAACATGAACTATTCATAGCTAAACTAAGGCATAGTTAACATTCATTTCAGTTTAATAGCAGTTTACAACTAAACAGGAAAATCAGTTGCAGTAAACACTCATTGAAATCAATTCAATGGGAACTCAGATTTCAGTAAATTTTTGGAGGAAAAAGGAAATCCATAACCTAGTTAACAGTCAACAGTTCACCATAGTCAAGTATAGATAGTTAAGGACCTGGGAACAACTTGGGTTTTGAGAAGAACAATATAATGGAAAGGGAAATCAGTCCAAAGGCTCACAGGCTCAGATTACACTTGAGTTCATTCACAGAAATGGGACTTATCTCAGGTTATCAACAGTTCAACAATTTGAAATTAACCCACATACTCAAATCCCCTTCCAATCCAAAAGCCTTTATGACTTCATGTTTATTAAAACACAACAACAAGTAGGGAATATCAGTCAATGATAATAGCAAATCTGAACCAGAATTATTTAGTTGGAGAAGGAAACTGGAATGTAAATCAGTTATCAGTTCACTAAACAGGAACAAATTCAGTTCACATAACACAGAAAACCAATTCAACATGAATACCAAAATCCCATCTCAACATCCCAAAGTCTAACTTGAATGCCATACACTTAGCTAACATAATATGTAACCTGTAGGGATCCAAAAACCAATTGAAAACATACACAAAAGGGAATTAATATGGTTTGAAAACTGGAATCGAGAGAGTATCAGCACAGTATCAGAAAACGCACTGCTCGACCAAAAATCGAGCCAAACAAAATAACTAAGCCCAAATAATATGTAAACCTATACTAACAGAGATTAACCATCATGCTTAGGACCTAACTAACCATTAAACATCATTTAAAACATTTAAAAATGATTAAAACACAAGAATACAAACACAGCACACACGCGCACTAGTGGTTTCCCCCGTGCATACGGAATAGCGTGTCCGATACGACACGAGGACTCGTGAAACTTTGCGAGCCTCGTGTCATACAGTACCCCTATCACCATGTCAAAAATCTCGTGTCGAGGTGGCGTATTCTGCACGCAGTAGCCCCCGAGTAGCAGGGGAGCTACAGTGCCGCGCGCACGCCCCCGCACCCGAGTGTTCCCGTGTCCCCCACGACTCGACACGACACACAAATCACCATACGACACTGGAAATCCTTAAACGACACCTAGGGCTAAATTTCTGTTCAAATAGATTCCACAAAATCGAACGAAGTGTCCTTTGAGACATTTTGTCGAACACCTTAACCATTCCCCTGATGCGTGTCCGATATGGACACGAAATGGGTCCAAAACCTAGGGCCGGTCTATCCTACTGTTAGGTGAGGGCTAGGGCATCCCTAAAATGATTTTTAACAGATTTTAGGAGCAATAGATTGGATTATACCTATATGTGTAGAAGCTCTCAAAAAGCCCCAATGAGGATGATTTCTCAAACCACCAAAAGCTCTCCAAATTGATTCCTCCCTGTAGAAACTCAATACCAACAGCAAGAACAATAGATTTAGGTCCTATTGCAATTTATTTGAAGGAATTTGGAGAAGAAATAGATTTTCTAGGGATTTACAAGGATGGTGACTCACCTCTTCCAAATGGCAAAGTTTCCTAAAGAGGCAACCCTAGTTTTAAGAGCATATAAATAGGAGGGCTGATCATAGGGGCTGGTCAGATTTTCTAGGGGTAGGGCTTGGTTCAATGGGTGTGGGCTATGGGCCATTAAGCCTATTAGTCATAAAATGACTTGTGACTTCACAAGCCATTCCTAATCAAACTAGCTCCTATTTTCACCAAACTAATCCCAATGAGTTAATCCTCATCAACTTAAGTCAACCTAGTTTCTCAAATCCTAAACACTTAGTCATGACCTAGGTTAGCCACTAGGTTAGTCTACAAGGTCAACATAAGTCAAAGTCTCTAAAACATCAAAAACAATAATTCTAAAAATCACTAAAAAATCACATTAATTATAATAAATCTAAATAATACATAATAATTCTAAATAATTCTCAAAATTTTAAAAAATGACCAAAATACCCTCATTTGGAAAACTGGGTGTTTCATTAGTTAAACAAGTTCAAGTTATTAGCCTTGAACTTTCCACGACGAGCGCGTGCGGGCGTACAAAGCTCATTCTTGAAACTAACGAGTGTTGTGCCATCGGAGAAATCAAAATCAGTGATGTCATCGAGCGGGGCACCTTCGTTTAGAATACGAAGGATTTCTGCTAACGTTTCATCAGTGAATTCGATATCGATTCCTCCGACACGTGTCCTCACGGTAAAAGTGTCTAACACAAAATTACAATAGAATAATCTAATGGCATTAGTGGCAATGGGGAATTATAAGGTAACAAAGTATTGTAACCCTAATGCCTTAAAATAAGGGCGGTGATCCGAAAAGACAGTCCATTTAATCAACGATCTGGTGTAAATAGTACGCATGATGAAATCGGCGTACCACAATAAAGCTTGATCGGAAGTTTTAAAGTAAAACTCGTCCGACATATCATCGTCCGATTGGACCGAAGAAAAGAGGCAAACCATATTCGGATCTGAAGACGATGCCTCTTCACTGGCATTAGTCTTCTTCCTCTTGAAGGGATTGAACTTAGGCATTCTTTCCCAAAATTTCTAGAAACCCTAAGTATTGAAAAGTGGAGGAGAGAAGGAATTATACCTTCCAAGAATTGGATATGCTGATGAGGACGAAGTTCTCCGCACGAATCCAAAGTTTCAACAAAAATCTCCACACGGATTGGAAGAACAAAGGTAGAGAAAAAACTAGGGTTTGGAGGCACGGCTGCTGCTGTTTGAGGATGTTTGGAAGAATGAAGAAGATGGGGGCCTCGGGTTCTGGCTGGTACATATATATACCCAGACGAACTCTGGCCGAATTCGGACCGAACTCAGGCCGAATTCACCAAGGGTTGCCTGGCTATATATATATATCAAAAATAATAGAAATAGGACCACATCTTTTTTATTAATTCATTTCAAATATTTAATTCAGAGTTTAGTAATTTTAAATCTCAAAATAATATAATTAATCTTATTTTATAAATTAATATTCTTTACTCAGTATCTGTCTCAGATTAGCTGTGGGAGTACTGTCCTAACTAACAGAGGTTCACCGGGGAACTCTTAAGTCCCGCTTCACTTCGACCGTAAGCTCTTTTCTACTTGATAACGATTTTTCAAAGGAAAAGGTTGACACTACTTTGTTTATAAAATCTTTGAATAATAATATTCTTTTGATTCAAATCTATGTAGATGATATTATCTTTGGATCTATTGATGAATCTCTTTGTCAAGAATTTTTAAAGTGTATGTAGAATGAGTTTGAGATGAGCATGATGGAAGAGCTGAAATTCTTTCTTGGACTATAAATCAAACAAACCAACGATGAGACGTTCATAAATCAAGCAAAGTACACAAAGGATCTATTAAAAAAGTTCGACATGGAAGCAGCAAAGCCACTTAGCACTCCAATGGCGACTTCAACCAAGCTTGATATTGATGAACAAAGCAAATCCGTCGACATACGTAAGTATCGAGGTATGATCGGTAGCTTACTGTATTTAACTGCTAGTCGACCAGACATTATGTTTAGTGTTTGCTTATGTGCTCGTTTTCAAGCTAATCCTAAGGATCACATCTGTGCGCAGTTAAGCGTATCTTCCGATACCTTAAAGGCACTTCTTCTGTCGGCTTATGGTATCCCAAAACCACGTCGTTTGACCTAACTGGTTATTCCGATGCTGATTTTGTCGGATACAAAGTAGATAGAAAAAGTACCAGCGGCACATGTCATTTTCTAGGAAAAGTTCTAGTCTCTTGGTTTAGTAAAAAGCAAAATTCTGTTGCATTATCAACAACCGAGGTTGAGTATATCACCGCAGGACGTTGTTGTGCACAAATTTTATGGATGAAACAAACCTTAGAAGACTATGGATTACATTTTACACACATACCCATTTTCTTTGACAATACCAGCTCTATTAATTTGACTAAGAATCCAGTATGTCACTCTCGTACTAAACATATCGAGATTCAACATCACTTTCTTAGAGATCATCAACAAAATGGAGATATAGACCTTGTATACATAGACACTTAGAATCAATTAGCTGACATACTAACAAAACCTTTAGCGGAAGATCGTTTCAATTATTTACGTCAAGAATTAGGCATTTTAGATGTCAATAATATTGATTAATTTTGTTTTATTAATTAATTTATTCGATACTCAAAAACTGTTTTCAAGACAAGCCTAAAAAGAGTCTGTCTGTCACCACGACTACGGTCGAAGCGAAACGGTACTTAAGAGTTCTCCGATGAACCTCCGTTAGCTGGGACAGTACTCCTACAGCTAATCTGAGACAAATGCTGAGTAAAGAATGTTAATTAAAATTACTAAACTCTGAATTAAACATTTGAAACGAATTAATGAAAAAGATGTGGCCCCATTTCTATTATTTTATATATATATATATATATAAATATATATATATATATATATATATATATATATATATATATATATATATATAGCCAGGCAACCCTTGGCGAATTTGGCCAGAGTTCGGTCCGAATTCGGCCAGAGTTCGGCTGGGTATATATATATGTACCAGCCAGAACCCGAGGCCCCCATCTTTTTCATTCTTCCAAACATCTTCAAACAGCAGCAGCCGTGCCTCCAAACCCTAGTTTCTTCTCCACCCTTGTTCTTCCAATCCGTGTGGAGATTTTCGTCGAAACTTTGGATTCGTGCGGAGAATCTCATCCTCAACAGCATATCCAATTCTTGGAAGGTATAATTCCTTCTCTCCTCCACTTTTCAATACTTAGGGTTTCTAGAAATTTTGGGAAAGAATGCCTAAGTTCAATCCCTTCAAGAGGAAGAAGACCAATGCCAGTGAAGAGGCATCGTCTTCGGATCCGCATACGGATTGTCTCTTTTCTCCGGTCCAATCAGACGACGGTGCATCGGACGAATTTTACTTTAAAACTTCCGATCAAGCTTTATTGTGGTATGCCGATTTCATTATGCATACTATTTGCACTGGTTCACCGATTAAATGGACTATTTTTCCCGATCACCGTCCTTACTTTGAGGCATTAGGGTTACAACACTTTGTTACCTTACAATTCTCTATTGCTACTAATGCCATTAGATTATTCTATTGTAATTTCGTGTTAGACACTTTCACCGCGAGAATACGTGTCGGAGGGATCGATATCGAATTCACTAATAAAACATTAGCAGAAATCCTTGGTATTCCAAACGAAGGTGCCCCACTCGATGACATCACTGATTTTGATTTTCCCGATGGTACGACTCTTGTTAGTTTCAAGAATGAGCTTTGTGCGCCCGCACGCGCTCGTCCTGGAAAGTTTAAGGCCAATAACTTAAACTTGTTTAACTACGAATTACATCGCATCATCTATTCCACTTTACTTCCAAAATCCACTTCCAAAGATGATGTCACTGCACTTGAGCTCTCTGCTCTTTATCACATTCTTAAGGGGATTCCTTTTTCCGTCCCTAAGACTATCATTCAGATGATGGGAAGATGTCGCGGAAGAGACCGCAACCTATCTTATGCGATGATCATCCCTCGCATCGTTCAGAGATTTGACATTGACCTATCCACTTGTGCTGTTGACCCTGACCCCAAATTCTTCAAACTCTCTCGTCGCAGCATTGCCACTGTTCCTTCACCTACTGCACCTGCTCCACCTGTACCTACTCCCACAACACCTGGACCTCCTCATTCCTACCCTATGACATTTGAGGGTATTTATCAGCACCTTTCAGATCTGTAGTCATTCTATGTTGACACTTTCAGGGAACGTGAGTTCCGTGACGTGACTCGATTCCAGGCTATTGCCAACTCCTTCACCGATCTGAGATTTGTGCAGATGGGTCACTCTGCTAGCTCTCTACCTCGCGACCCTTCTGTTTCTGGATACCGCGTTGATGATAAGGCGATCCACTCTCTGTTCCAGCCAGGGAATGCCTACGATTGGTATCGTACTACTGGTGCCACTCCTCATACCTCTGGCGCTGGTACTTCTGGAGCTGGTCCTTCTGGACATGCTGGTGCTGCAGCAGCTGACGATGATGATGAGGATGATGACTTTTGAGTTGTTATGACCTTTTGAGACTGGAACTTTTGTCTTATGTTTACTTAGAAATGCTCCGACATTCCAAGATTTTATCAGTACTCTTATTTTAGTTATTATCAGCACTCTTTTTATGTGACTTCTCATAGACATAGTTTTTTATTATGCCTCAGTTTGGCATCTTAGTTTATTATTCAGCACCTTTATTTGTTTCTGTTTTATTCTAGCATTATCTCTCTTTCTGCTTCATATTAAAACTGCCTGTGACAAATAACATGCCTGTGTTGTTCTATACACTATATATTTCTTTTATTTCTATTTACTGTTTATACCATGCCTGTGATGACTATTCCTATATTTTTATTGTGTTTCTTCACTGTTTGTTACTTATGCATTTATTGCGGGGGAGCTTTCTCTTTTGCAATTATTTTGCTAAGTAGTAACGGGGGAGAAATAGGTCTAACATCTTCATGAATACAGGTTATGAACAATTTCTATACATCTTCATGAATACAGGTTATGAACAATTTCTATTGATACATTTTTTGAATTGATCCAAACTTAGATGTTATATCGGCAAGGTTTGTCAATTATCAAAATGGAGGAGATTGTTGGCCCATTGGTCATGGTCAAACCTGATTTTAATAATTGATCAAACTCTGTCTCGATATAAATGCAAGTCAATTCAGATGTTTATCTATGACGTTTTGGACACTGCTCAACAATGAAGATCTACGATGTTCAAGACTGAAGCCGTTTGCCATTCCAAATGTATTTATGTCAAAGCAATATAATTTTTCATTTAATTGATTCTAGGAATACATTGTACACCAAGTCGTACTGGCAAATAGGCTATCCTGAATCGTTTTTCAAAACTGACCTATCTCTTTAAAAATGTCCTATGTTTTTGAAAAATATCCTTTTTACAAAAAGCTTCCAAGGGACTTTTCAAAAAGCCAAAATTAATTTTTTCTCAAAAATGAACTGGCAGAACCCTAGCAGAACTCGGCCAGAGTTCGTCCAGAGTTCGGCCAAGTAGAACGTTAGTGAACGTTTGATTTTGAACTTGGTCATCCTTCAGTTGCGGTTTGTTACAAAGAGTTCTGTCCGAATTCTGCTCAAATTCTGTCAGAGTTCTGTCTTTGGAAAAACTATAAATAGAGAAATATTTCGATCATTTCAAATCACCAATTCACTTTCAATATCTTCCCTTCTTAAGCTTACATTCTTCCAAAGAGTTCTAAAAAGCTTTTATTTTCAAATCCCAAGCCAGTTACAATCCTCTAGTCGATTTGCCAGTACGGTGCGGTCTAGAAGTTTCAAGAGCGATTGTAATCAGAGGCTTGATAGAAGATTCAACTCTTCACAATTGAAGTTGGTCGAGTTCTTCGTATCAAAGCTCGCGTCTGTAGAAGTTGCAAGGACTTCGTATGAAAACTTGCAGCATTTTCCAATAGTGGATTCAACTGGAAGCTAGAGTTCTTCCGACTGGACTAGTCCTCACAAGAGGAAAACCAGTATAAATCTCGGTGTTTGCGTTTGCCTTCTGATCACTTTTAATTTCTGTCATTTACTTTGTGATTATTATTATTATTTCTGTGATCTAACTGCTAACAAGATTTTAATTAGCAATATTCCGCTGCCTACTCTATTCACTCCCCTCTAGAGTATTCTGCTTTACGATTTCGTTCCTACAGTACCCATGTGCCACACCTCATGTGATCTCTCAACACAAGCAAAGCTTTATATAGAGATATAATCCATTTTGCCTAGACAATACGGGACTATCTTTCTAGTCTTCAAGGAAACAACACCAAAAATAGGTAAAAAACCAATAATCTCCAACATATCTCTATATATGGGTTGAGCGTTCCCTACAGTGACTGTCCACCATGTATTAGGATAGATGTCGCTACGACTTGAATCTTCCCATATGGGTTAAATTACAGTGTGGTACAAGAATGGACCAAATCTTGAATTCTGCACCATATCTATAATTCTTCCCACTCACACAACGACATCAACTGCGCTTCTGGCTGCACATTAAAGGCCTTGTGCCAGCCTAGTTTTGGTGTATGTATCTTGGGTGTCTAAAAGATTTCTCTCAAGAGGCAGCCTACATCTCTATTCATACACTGTAGGTGAGTTCTTTTAAAGAGTCTTTGGCATGAAGCATTTTGCTTTCTTGCGGTGCTACACCGCTATGACACGGCCCAAAGCCGAGACACTGTCTCATGTGGTGTCATACCACCTATAGCATGAGGCCTAGCCTCTTTGTAGTGCCAAACTACCCATTATGAAGCCTTTTGCTTCTTTGCGATGTTATGCCGTCGTGACATGGCTTGTAAAGCCGAGGCACTGCCTCATATGGTGTCACCCACTGTAACATAAGGCCCAGCCTCTTTGTAGTGCTTTCTACCACTCTTTATTATACAACACTCGGCCATCTTGCCTATGTAAGGTGCTACGCTGCTTGTGACTTGGCTCGAAGCTGAGGCTTTACCATCACTAGGTACCTTATGTGGTGTCAACCCACTGTAGCATGGACTACTATGCTCCTTTGTAGTGTTGTGCTACCCGTACTTCCTGTAAAGCATGTCAGATATCCCAGATGCCCGAGAACTCAATAAGGCTTCCAAGCCATTGTAACGCCCCAGTCCCAAAATACTTAGGACCAAGTATGTAGACATGCCAACTGCATACATATAAAGCAAACTCCAATATACGAAAATCTCGTATGTATACATAAGCTGTAAAATACAGTAACCATGAAACTAATCTCATCCACAAACCAATATATCATAAAATTAACTTATTAAAGTCATTTGTACAAAATGTTGGGCGGAGACAAATCCACAACCAACAAAAGAGATAAATACATAGCAACGAAGGAAGAGTCGAGCGAAACGAAAAAAGGATCCAAGAGCTATCGTCGCGAAGGTAGATTGTAACTATGTCCTTGGCTAGAGCACCTGCAAAAATCACAAACACACTTGAAGAAATCACCAGGTCCTCAGAGGGACGTAACAAGATACAGGAAAAACATGCTAATATGAACTGTCAGAATAATAAAATAATATAAAAAAGATATAGACACAAATATACAAAGGAATCCAGCAGGCAACTTTCATGCGCATGGGTGAGATTTAGGCTATAAGTATGTAACTGGCATCCAGTCATACGTATCCGACCGTAACGTCCAAAAAGTCAGAGGATATCTGCAAATATATCACGCCATAGTTCCTTTCAAAAACTATGGTTTACCTGTTTGGCTTCCCATATGCACTAGCGACTGTCCTCCCCCAAGATTTCTCACACTGACCAAGTCATGTCCATAACCTGTCCAGTTTTATAACTGCTTGAGTCTCTATACCCTAATTATAGCAGTTACGATCTATCCATCACATGACTTCTTACATAGAGATGGCCAAGTCAACATACAAGCCATGCCCCTAGCAAACTATCTCAAACCGTGTAGTATGTCAGGGCCAAGGGAGATATAAGGATATCCCACAATAAGGAGGTAGTCTGCTAAAACTAAGTCAACATGCATCAAATAAAATAAAGCAATAGAAAACGACTAATAGAGTCGCTTGCACCCAAGTATGGCTTGGATGAACAGTTTATAACAAATAAAACAAAAATATGAAACAAAGTAAATAAATGCTAAAAATAAATAATATGATAGTAAATATAGCAAGGTATACTTGCCTGGTGGTTGGAAGGTGTTTTGACGACGTCTAGTAGATGAAATCGACAAGTGAGAAGAAGCTACAAGAGTGGAACCTCCGTAAACGTTCCCGGATGCTGAAACAAATATCAAAAACGTTCCTGGTGTAAAAGATATATCTAGAAAATGCTGGTCCGAAAGTCCAATTCCAGAACAGGGGCAAAATCATAATTTCGGGTCAAAACGATGTCCGCCGTTAGACCCGCTTTGCACCGAAATACGTGCCAATGTCTACGATCTCTAAAGTTGTCAAACTACATGTCTACGGATCCAGTTTGAGGAGACAAACCCAACGGTATGTCCAATTTTGAATTTTGATGAGCCGTGCACAATTTTGCTTGCTGGATCGGGTCACGGGCCCTCAAATTTGGCGTTCCGATCAACCTTCTCAGAATCGGACCAAACTTGGCATACAGGACCAAAAAAATGATACGGTCCTCTTGGCATAAGTTTTGTGTCGATCTAACGAACGTGCACGAAGTTATGGTCAAGTTTGCATAACGTCGATACGGGGGTATCTTGACGGATACGTATTGATTTCGTTGCGCACACGCAGCGAAATCGAGTTCCGTCAGTTCCCACACGTCGGCAATATCCATACGCGCCTTTCGATGCGTATAGTGTGTGACCACGTCGCCCGGTTTGTCGGGGTGCACACCGTATCGGGAAGTTTTCTGAAGTTTTTAATGTTTTTTAAACAGTTTTTCACACAAGTTTAACAACAAATAAAATCATGCACAGTAATCGATATGTAAATCTAAAACATGTGTTTTAATCTTGGTTATATTGACTTTAACTATGTTAAGTTGGTTTTCAAAATTACGTACTGGTTTGGTCGATATCGGCCTTCAAAGTTAGGGTTTCTGGCTGCTCTTAATACTCTGTTTTCAAACAGTTTTTGTGCGACTTTGCCTCGATTTTTCGGGAAATCGCATAGGTTTTGATAGGATTCCATCCGAAGGTTTGGAGAGGTTCATATAGGCCACAACCACGAATTTTTGGATGCTAAAACGATCGAGTATTAATGAAGAAATCATCGTTTGAGGATGAGTACCATGCGGTCGACAAACAGGGGGTTAGCACTGTTGCGCTGTCGGCCCCGGGGTGGCTGGCGGCGATCCCGCAGCGGTGCGGCACGGTCAGGCGGCGAGTATTTAGATTTGTAGATTTTCAAAAACAATTCTCGAAATATATATAAATGGATTTTCAAGATTTTTAATCCGATTTTCAATCGTATTTAGATTCAATTTTAATTAGATTTAAGATGATCTGGTGGAGAACAGGATTGGGGTCATGTAGGAAAAAAATTCGGTTCAAATTGATCAAGATTTGATCGCCTTTGGAATCGACAAAATCTAAATATATTCTATCAGGTTCAGGCTCTATTTTCATCTCGCGAGAAATTGATTTCTCACGAGATTTTGAATTTTTCTTTTCTTTTTTTTCCTTTAATAAACATATTTATAAATCAAAAAATTCAAATAAAAATTAAGAAAATTTCTAAATAAAATCAAAAATATTTTCTACAAATCTATTTCCATATATTTTGCACATGTATTTATTCTATTATTATATATACATTTTTTTAAAATACTTAGTAATATGTAATATCCTTCTTCCTAGATTAATCATAATAATTCTAATAAAATCAACTTAAATTCTAATAAATCAGATCAAATTCTAATAAAATTTTAAAGATATATTTCACAATGATATATAAATATATCATCATTCATATTTTTTTTATATATAAAAATCTATTTATATGTTTATATAAAATCACATATATATAATTCTTTTATCCCATATAAATGTCAAAAATGATAAAACTTAAATATCTAACCAAATATAAATACCATGAAAAATATTTTTAACACATATATATTTAGTATAGAACTTTTTATTTAAACATACATTTATGTATATATATATATACATAAATTATGTATATAAATATATAAATATAAATATATATATATATATATATATATATATATATATATATATATATATATATATATATATATATATATATATATATATATAGAAAGAATAGTTTGATAATTGGTTTATATGGATCCTGTACGATTGATAACAAAAGTGAAAATAATATTGCCATAAATTGACAAAATTATATTTCCATTTCTTCATCAGAAAATGAGTCCCTTTTGAAGCCAAAACCCCTATCTACAACAATTTTTACTTCGGGTTCCGGCGAACGAATAATCATTAAGTCCTCCTCTTTCCGGACAACACATACAAAGAGACCCGCCAACAGTCAAGTTTTTAGTGAACTTCTGAAGGATAGATATCTTATTTATGATTAGTTCTTTTCTTTCCTATCCCCCATCCATCTATTTTATTTAGTTATTCACTAGAGCAATTATGATATTGATGTTGATCCGGGGCAAGTGTTCGGATCTATTATGACATAACGATTAGGTGCCCAACAGACATTTGTTTTTTTTTTATCTTTTCCCGGCGTGATGAAAAAACAATTTTTTTTGCAACCTAGTCTATTATATTTCTATCTGAATCTATAAGTTTCTATCTGAATATAGAAAAAAGTGCCTATATGGGCATTTGCTGACGCGGACTATGTCCGATCTATTGATGATCGCCGCTCCACTAGTGGATATTGTACCTTATTCGGAGGCAACCTTGTCACATGGCATAGCAAGAAGCAGACGGTTGTAGCTCGCTCATCTGCTGAGGCTAAGTATCGATCCATTATGTCTCTGAGCTGACGTGGCACAAGAGCCTCTTGACTGATCTTGGTATTTCGCTCGCTTCTCCTGCCTCTCTCTATTTCGACAACAAAGCCGCCATTCATCTTGCTGAGAATCCAGTCTTCCACGAGCGCACCAAGCATATTGAGGTTGACTGCCACTTCATTTGGGACAAGGTTAAGCTTCGTGAGGTTCTCTTGCAGCATGTTCCTACTGCATCTCAGTTGGCTACTACTCCCTGTCGGTCGCCTCCGGTCGCCTCGCCCTCTGTTGCGTCACCTTCTCTCTAAGCTAGGCTTGCTTGCTAATTCGACTAGAGGACATAAAGAAGGCCAATGTTGCAACGTGAATGTCCCGTATAGCAATCTCTAGCATTCTCTAGTTGTTGGTTGTTTCTAAAGATATTACCGACAACCTCCTTATGGAAGGCGAATACAGCGAAGTGAGGCGGAGTGAGAAAGGGAAAGCAAATGAATCGAAGCAGTCTTCTGGCTCGAAAGCAAGAAAGGAAGGCGACCGTAGGGAGCCTAACGAGGCTCGTCAATGTCTTGGCTTCAGGTCTATGTTATGGCGAATGGAAGCGCAGATTAGTAGGTGTCCGCTTGACTCAGTCATAGTCTAGCCGACCAATTATATATATATATATATATATATATATATATATATATATATATATATATATATATAAATTATTCTATTAAAAGATAAAGAAAAATCTTGGTGTAAATATTATTATTATTATTATTATTATTATTATTATTATTATTATTATATATATATATATATATATATATATATATATATATATATATATATATATATATATAAAATATATATATATATATAAAAAAAAAGTTTCGTCCATATAATTTATATATTATTATAAGTTATTCTATTATAAAAGATAAATATATATATATATATATATATATATATAAAAATATATATATATATATATATATATATATATATATATATATATTATTTATAAATTATTCTATTATAAAAGATAAATATATATATATATATATATATATATATATATATATATATATATATATATATATATATATATATATAAATATATATATATATTTTTTATATTTTATATATATATATATATATATATATATATATATGTATATATATATATATATATATATATATATATATATATATATATATATATATATATATATATATATATATATATATATTATTCTATTAAAAGATAAGAAAAATCTTGGTGTAAATATTAGTACATATATGAAAATTGATATTCTAAAGAAATAAAAATGAATTAGTGAGAAATATAATGAAAAATAAAAATATATTTAGTAAAAAAAATTTAGGGGATTTACATTCTACCCAACTTACAAGTTTCGTCCTCGAAATTAGAAATAACGAGGGTAGGTAGGGCTAAGAAGGTAGAAGGAAATAGGTAATTTTAGAAAATTGTAATTTAGATAACTAGGAAAACAAAATCATGGATATGGTTTGGATAATGAATGAGAGTTTCTAGTCAACGCACGAAATTTAAGAATATTAAGGATTAAACAAATTAAGATGAAAATAATTAACAGACTCATGTGACATAACTCCTAAAGAGAAGGTAGTCTCCTAGGTTGGGATACGATCAAGGAAATGTTCTAATCATTTTCAAGTTTCCAATGATTAGAAGGTCATGATAATAGTTCTAGGGTCGAAAAAAAGGACGAGTAACTCAAGACGAGGTTTTAGTCACATGGCTTGACCGATGGCTAGCTACACTTGTGTATATACAACTATCTTGGTCATAGGAAAATACTTTGTGTCAATGAGCGTATGTTTTTCTGAAATTGGTGAGGAAAACAATAATGAGTTCAAGGGAGATGTGAGTGAATGTGAATACGGAGCTCAAAGGTGTTTTGATAGTTCGAAAAGGGAGTTGTTAGCTGTAGATGAGATCCTAGATGGCAAGTAAACTATCTCTCAATCCACATAGAATAATCATATGAAGAGTGAACCAAATGCACTAGGTTGATCAGACCACCATGCACTAGTTCTGATTAGACAATATGTTAATGGAGGCCTCCAATAAAATATTGTCCTTGATCAAACTCGATTAAAGGATAAGCTTGCAATACTAGGCTAAAATAGCGGCATTAGTAAAGTTAGTTCAAAATAAGTACGCGAGAGAATGATGCAAGAAAATATAAATAGTTCAAGCTTGTTAAGAATCTAAGTCTTGCCTAGTGTTTGGGCCTATACCATCGTCCTATTATCTTCTCGTCTAAGGCTTTGGTCGACCAATAAGATATGGTCCTCTAAAGATTTATAGTCTGGATAATCCACTTAATATCCACTATACTGGGTCATAGGGACGAAGGGAATAGTAGGTCCTGAGGCATTCTACCCAACTTACAG
The DNA here is from genome assembly GCA_029216955.1 of Iris pallida. Classification (NCBI taxonomy): domain Eukaryota; kingdom Viridiplantae; phylum Streptophyta; class Magnoliopsida; order Asparagales; family Iridaceae; genus Iris; species Iris pallida. The sequence goes on along the minus strand of JANAVB010034615.1, from coordinate 3,517,241 downwards.
GAGTTAAACTAGTAGTGTGATGGGACAATATGTCATGTCTACCTAGTATTGGTTACCTTCTTAACCTTATCAAGCATAAAGGAAGGATACGAATCACTATAGAAGTGATCAATCAAGGTGCAAATCGAGGAATCAAGCGAGAGTTCGAAAATGGAATCGAGGAGGGAGGTCAAGTATGTGGATGAGATCCTAGACTCTAATCCTATATGCAGGCTTGCTTGGCACGATAAAGTAGCCAAACAATTTATCTTGACCTGTATGGGCCACCACAAAAACATGTAAGGCCCCAGTCCAAAATACTTAGGACCAAGTACGTAGATATGCCAGCTGCATACATACGAAGCATATTCTAATATACGAAAACCTTGTATGTATACATAAGCAGTAAAATGCAGTAACCATGAAACTAATCTCAGCCATAAACCAAAATATCATAAAATCGACTTATTAAAGCTATTTGTACAAAACGTTGGGCGGAGACAAATCTACTACCAACAAAAGAGAGAAATACATAGCAACGAAGGAAGAGTCGAGCGAAGCGAAAAGACGATCCAAGAGCTATCGTCGCGAAGGTAGATTGTAAACTATGTCCTTAGCTAGAGCACTTGCGAAAATCACAAACACACCTGAAGAAATCACCAGGTCCTCAGAGGGACGTAACAAGATACAGGAAGAACATGCTAATATGAACTGTCGGAATAATAAAATAATATAAAAAAGACTATCTTAGACACAAATATGCAAAGGGGATTATAACCATCTAATGTGCAATTTATAGGACAACTTTCATGCGTATGGGTGGGATTTAGGCTATAAGTACGTAACTGGCATCCAGTCATACGTAACCGGCCGTAACGTACAAAACGTCAGAGGGTATTTGCAAATATATCATGCCATAGTTCCTTTCGAAAACTATGGTTTACCTGTTTGGCTTCCCATACGCACTAGCGACTGTCCTCCCCCAAGATTTCCTATACTGACCAAGTCATATCCATAACCTGTCCAGTTTTGTAACTGCTTGAGTCTCTATACCCTAATCATAGCAGTTACGATCTATCCGTTACACGACTTCTTACATAGAGATGGCCAAGTCAACATGCAAGCCGTGCCCCTAGGAAACTGTCTCAAACCGTGTAGTGTGTGTATCATGGCCAAGGAAGATATAAGGATATCCCACAATAAGGAGGTAGTCCGCTAAAACTAGTCAACATGCATTAAATAAAATAAAGCAATGGAAAACGACTAATAGAGTCGCTTGCACCCAAGTGTGGCTTGGACGCACAGTTTATAATAAATAAAAAAAATATAAAACAAAGTAAATAAATGTTGAAAATAAATAAAATGACAGTAAATATAGCAAGGAATACTTGTCTGGTGGTTGGAAGGTGTTTTGACGACGTCTAGTAGATAAAATCGACAAGTGAGAAGAAGCTACAAGAGTGGAACCTCCGCAAACGTTCCCGGATGTTGAAATAAACATCAAAAATGTTCCCGGTGCAAAATATATATATCTAGAAAACGCCTGTCCGAATGTCCAATTCCGGAACAGGGGCAAAATCGTAATTTTGGGTCAAAATGATATCCGTCGTTGGACCAGCTTTGTACCAAAACGCGTGCCAATGTCTACGGCCTCTAAAGACGTCAAACTATATGTCTACGGATCCGATTTGAGGAGACGAACCCAACGGTATGTCCAATTTTGGATTCCGATGAGTCGTGCACAATTTTGCCCGTTAGATCGAGTCGTGGACCCGCCAATTTGACGTTCCGATCAACCTTCTCAGAATTGGACCAAACTTGGCATACAGGACCAAAAAAATAATACGGTCCTGTTGGCGTAAGTTTTGTGTCGATCCGACGAACGTGCACGAAGTTATGTCAAGTTTGCAAAACGTCGATACGGGGTATCGTGACTGATACGCATTGATTTCGTCACGCATACGCAAGAAATCGAGTTCCGTCAGTTCCCATACGTCGACAATATCCATATGCGCCTTTCGATGCATATAGTGCGCGACCACGTCGCCCGGTTTATCGGAAAGCATGCCATATCGGGAAGTTTTCCTAAGTTTTTAATATTTTTTAAACTATTTTTCACACAAGTTTAACAGCAAGTAAAACCAAGGCGATCAGAATATGCGAAGTCCTCTGTCGAGCCGATGGTTATCCGCCTCACCAAGACGAGCCGACAGCCAAGTGTTGATCCGAGGCCCTCAGGCAAGCCGATGCCATAAGCTGAACCCTTGGTGGTCAAGCTGCCCAAGACATCGTTCCTACCTCCGGTCACGTAGGGGGTAGCTGAAGAGGAGGCAGAACTTGCAAAATATTTGGTTGCACAGGTTAATAGTCCCTCTCTTGATGATGTAATCCCTGTAAACAAAATTCCTTATTTCATCAATAAGAGGCTACCTTTGAACTATCCTGAGTGTAATAAGATTAATCTGATGTATACTATGGAGCACGGTCTGGACATTAACATGCACACACAGGTGACAACCGTCCATACCGTAAACTGACTTACTCCCATTAGAGGTGCCTACTTCCTAGTCCCAGGCTGAAGAAAAGGGGATCACAAGATCATCTTCGGCCGAAAAGAAGGTCCTCAACCTTTCATGCTAGAAGATTTCGATCTTAAACCCGACACTAGAAGATTGCCGCTCTACCTGTATAGTTCCCAAGCTAAATATTTCATACAAAAGCAAGGGTACGACATGGAGACGACCCCAGGTCTGAATTACGACAACGGCCGGCGATCGCCTCTGCCGTTGTCAGCCCCAGCTAGAAAACCTCAGGATTATTACATTAAGTCCAGACACGGTCTCCGTTATGTTACACCAGCAACAACGCCCGAGAGCTCCGATGAGGAATGCGAGTGGCATTCTCACTCATCTGAATTGCCTACATACGGTTCCGATGATAGCATTGGGAATATATTCAGGAGAACACTATCTGTCAACATGGCATCGGCAGACATCGAAGAGAAAGTCGAAGATCTCCCCGAATCCATTGAATTGGTGCCATAGGCCCAACAGCTGGATGCACAGTAGGAGAAGCGCTTTGAACTACGAGACCCTTCCACTGAAGATGAGGTCATGCAAGTTGATCTCGGTGATGGATCCTCCTCGAAGCCAATCTTCATCGGTAAAAGCCTGACGAACGATGAACGGGAGTCGCTGTTGCAACTCGTCAGAATATATCGATGTCTTCGCTTGGAGCTATGAAGACATGCCAGGACTAAACCCCGAGATCACACTTCATAAGCTCAATATTCATCCGGATGCAAAACCAGTCAAACAACAGCAACGACGGTTCCGTCCAGACATCATAAACTCCATCGAGGCGGAAGTAAACAAGCATATAGCTAACGGTTTCATCCGCGAGGAGCTGCACCTAGGCTGGGTAGCTAATATAGGACCAGTCATCAAGAAAAATAGAAAGATCTGAATCTGTATTGACTTCCGCAATCTGAATGCGACATGTCCTAAGGATGAATTCCCTCTTCCGATTACCGACATAATGATCGACAATACGTGTGGCTTCGAGCGCATGTCCTTTATGGATGGCTTTTCGGGGTACAATCAAATCAAAATGTCTCGAGATGATGAGAAGCATACGTCATTTCGAACACCGAGAGGGGTTGGATTTGGGGGCGAGTACGTTTGTGGCTAGGAGATGAGGCTGCTGAAGCATTAGTCGCCTAAAGTATGATGGTTGGGGCAGACCCCGACTCCCTCTGGTGGTCTTTGATGGATGCAGGCTCTTTCTTGCTGGCTTCGGTGCGGAGTGCGGCTCACGGGACCGACACTCCTTCCCCCATCATTCGCATATTCTGGCAGTCATGCACCCCATACAAATGGACCATTTTACTTTAGAGAGCGCTTAACAAGAAACTTCCTACAGACGACGCAATTGCCACCTTAGGCTTCAGCCTAGCTTCTGCGTGCCATTGCAGCTCGGAATGCCAACCAGAAACCGTGGATCACATACTCTCGTCAGGGGACCTGGCTTTCGCGGTGTGGCTTAGCTTCTCCGTCGCTTGCCTTTCAGAACCGGTCGAAGGGGGATTAAATGATCTCCTACCTTCCTGGGGCAAAGCCTCCCACGACCACCAAATCATTGCAGCTGTCATTACGTGGGTCATTTGGAAAAACTATAACAAATACAGATACGAAGGGCACCAGTACAGTCATGCTCAACTAATTTTTGTGGTCAATAGACAGATAAAAAAGGTTTACAGACATTGCAAGCATGTCAAAGAGGACTTCTGGAACCTCCTGACCAGCAGACACTGATGTTTTGTTGAGGATTTTGTCCTCTGTGCGGGTATTTCTTTTTGCTCCCCCTCGCATTTTTTCTCTTTTTCAGCCCTGCGCTTACATGTAAAGGCTTCAGCATTTTGCGTCTTCTTTATAAATACATGAATGGTCTCTAATATATATATATATACACACACACACACACACACACACACACACACACACACACACATATATATATATATATATATATATATATATATATATATATATAATATATACACACACATACATACATACATACATACATACATACAATATATATATATATATATATATATATATATATATATATATATATATATATATATATATATATGTGTGTGTGTGTGTGTGTGTGTGTGTGTGTGTGTATATATGGAAGGGATATTGCACCAAACTTATTGCATCAAATGTTGCACCAAACAATCTCAACCACACATTTATTTCTATCATGTGGTTATAAAGCATTACATAAAGTTGTTGCCACGTCAGCATACTTTATAACCACATGATAGAAATAAATGTGTGGTTGAGATTGTTTGGTGCAACAATTGATGCAATAAGTTTGGTGCAATATCCCTCCCCATATATATATATACATATATATATATATATATATATATATATATATATATTTATATATATATATAATTTTTTTTGAGAAAACCCTCTCTATTTATTAATGGCGGCTAAAAACCGCAATCAAAATCCGTATACAAGGCACAAAATGTCGAAGCCTATACAGGTATACCACAAAAAAGGAGGGTGGACAGAGAACCAAAACAAAAGCCATGGGCTAGAGGGGAGCACCGACCAGAATGCTCTCAAACTGTGGGAGCACAGGGTACTCCGCTTACGGTATTGGCGGACAACTTCCAGCAGAAGCTGGTCTGCCGAGTATAGGTGACCTTCGAGTCTCGCCTTGTTGCGATTCTTCTATATGACCCATGTAGCGGCCACTACGACGATCTGGTGGCCGTGGGAGGCAAAGCCCTAGGAAGCCAGTAGATCGTGGAAGCGACCACCGCCCTGCTCGATGCTGAATAGCTGGTTAAGGGTTGTCTAAGTCCTGTCTGGCAGCATCCCTAGGTGGAAGATGTGATCGATAGTTTTCGTCTGACGCTCAGAGTAGCAGGAATAAGCAGACGCTAAGCTAAACCCGATGGTGATAAGGATGTCGTTAGTCGACAGTTTCTTACTGATGACTCTCCATAAGAGGAAGGACCACTTCTTAAGGATGCAGGAGTGCCAAAAGTGCGCAATGGGGAGGTGCGGCTAACCGGCGCCCTGGATAGCTAATCTCGCCGACCTCACTGTGAAAGCCCCCGACGCCTCGAGGGACCATATCAACGCATCCACCTCATCGCTGATGCGTAACCCTCTCTCACAAATGCCTTCAGCCGCATCATTACCGGACCACTGCAGAACCTGGTCCCAGTTCCAGTCGTCGGTAGAGGGGTTCCACAAGTCTCTGATCCTACAATCTCTCGGGGTCTTCGCAAGACTCAGGATCATGCTATCTCCAACCCATCGCTCAAGGAATAGGTTTGAGTCGCCCGCTCCTAGCTGGAGTCTTATCGCTGGCTCGGCAAGGTCGCGGCCGATAAGGATGCGGCGCCAAGCCGCCGAGGATCGGCAGTTATAAATGGCCATAGAGGGGTGGATGTGTTTGAAGTATCTGGCTTTCAAAAACCTGCTCCATAAGTTGTTGCTCATGCAGAGTTTCCACCACAGTTTCATCGAGAATGCTTTAACAATGTGGGTGAGTTTGATAAATCCTAATCCCCCCTCGTCAGTCGGGTGAGCCATATAGTCCCAGCTAGCCCAGTAATGTTTATCCTGGTCGTTGCTATGTCCCTAGAAGAAATTACAAAAGATCTGTTCGATCGAAGAAAGAACCTTAATGGGCGGCGAGCACGCTGCTAGGGTGTGTATGGGGATGGAGGATAGCACGTGATTGATGAGGATCATCTTACCGCCTGGGGATAAGGTAGCATTGTGCCACCCTTCCAGTTTCTTTCTGATTCTGGAGATTAAGTCCTCGAATATGCCGGCATTGGATTTCCCGTACACTAAAGGGCACCCGAGATAGTAGAACGGGGGCTTGGCAACTGAGAAAGAAGTTAATTTGGATAGGTTGTTGGCGTGGTCTCTATTGGTGTTGTGGTGGGCGTAGATGATGCTCTAGGAATGGTTGATTTTCTGTCTGGAGCATCTAGAGTATCTCATCAGGGTGTTGTGAATCACCGCCACTGCGCCTTCGTCCCCGGAAGAGAAGATGAGTCGGTCGTCTACGAAGGTCAGATTGATATTGATTGGACAGCCACTGGATGTATAATAGTATTGAAAGTTAGGGATGTTGACCATATTGTTAAGGTTCCAACTCATAGCGTCAGCAGCTATGATGAAGACTGTGGAGGCTAGTGGGTCGCCTTGTCTCACCCCGCGGTGGGATTTGAAAAATCCCTCAGCCTGGCCATTGATGACCGTGGAGAACCACGACTTGCTGATGGCTCTCCAGACGATATTGGTCCAAGTTTCCAAAAATCCGAAGGCTCTGAAAACCCAGATCATGAATTGCCAATCCAGTCTGTCATAAGCTTTCTCCATGTCGATTTTAACGACAATGTAGCCTCCCCTCATCGGGAATTTCATGTAGGTAATTAACTCTTGGGCTAGCATAACATTGTCTTGTATGTTCCTCCCATGAACAAACCCGTATTGCTCCTCTGAGATGATCTTAGGAAAAATACCAGCCATTCTGGTCGCGATGACCTTGGATATGATCTTGTTGGTGAAGTTGCAAAGACTGATAGGTCAGAAGTCACGAAAGGACTCCGGGTTGTCTCTTTTTGGGATTAGGATCAGGTTGGCACTAGAAATAGCTTTAGGGTATATAGCACCTTCGAAGAAAGCGATCGCCACTTCGGTGATGTTGTACTTGACAATATCCCAGCATGAACAGAAGAATACCCTCGAAAACCCATCCGGTCCTGGCATACTGTGCTCGTTCAGGGCCCACACTGCATCTTTAACTTCCTGAACTGAGGAAAGGCAGTTCAACTGAGCGTTGTCGGTGTCGTTGATGAGGAAGAGAATTTGGTCGAGGAATGATCTATCTTTGTGAACCGTCTCTTTGGAGAAAAGTTTGGAGTAGAAATCCGTGGCTGCCTTGTGGATGCTCTTATGGTCGGTGATGATGTTCCCATTGTCATCGGTAGTCCTGTGAATCGAGAGCTTATGTCTGCGCCCGTTAACGCAGGCATGAAAGTACTTCGAGTTTTTGTACCCCTCGCTGTCCCATTTCAACCTTGCTTTCTGTTTCCTGAAATCGATCTCCACTTTGATCCTGAATTTAAGCATAGCCTTAGTGAGGTTGAGGGCTCTTCTAGCTGCTAAGGAATGATCCGTGACGACCAGGGCTTCGGCGTGTGTAGTGCCCCGTCCCTACATCGTGCCCCGTACTCTGTCCACGGGGTGCGCGAGAAAGGAACACTGTCGCTATCGATTCGGCCGGGACTGATAGGTCGGGATCGACCGAGTCGATCGAACGGGAACGGTTGAATTAAGATCCATTCCTCGTTATGGAATGTCTTCTTCGGAACCAAGTCCCATATTCAGCGGGTTGCGCCTCGAGGATTGACTCTGCGGCTGAGTCGGGAGAGACCTCCCGTTGCTCTGCTTTTCACGCCGCTTGCGTTGGTTTTGGCTTTGTTTTCTGAATGCGTTTCGTGGATGTTTTCGATGGTTTTCATGGCTTGCATTTCGAACTCGCATTTCCTATCGAACTCTTTGAATAATGCAGTGTTCTAATCGGTTGCTTGTGCGATTTCAGGTAATCGCGTAGGCGACGTCTAGCGCGACCAACAAGTTCGCTCGCCAAGGTAAACTCAAGGTGAGTGGCTGACCCTTCTCTTCTCGACCCCCTTCTTAAGCAAAAATCGATAGTATTGGTACGAATAAAAAGATAAATGCAAAGGCACGAAAGGCACAAAAGGCACGAAAGGCACGAACACGGGAAAAATGAAATGAGTTTTCAAAAGAATGGTAGGCTATGTCTTAATAACTAAAAAGAAGAAAAATGGTCTTTGCACGGTCATTGGACAACTTGTCGACAAGGTAGAGTTTCCCCGAACGGCAACCCGGGGCCACGGGACCGTTGCGGCCAAGAAAGGAAACAAATACAAAAGCTGTGCTGGGCACAACGTTAGGCGAGGACTTGCAGCGGGGCTCGCTACTCGCGCTGAAAGGGCCTCGTCTAATCAAAGCAAAAAGGAGTCCACAATGGCTCTGGGAGCCAGTGACCAACACACGAAGTATAGCACTTAATATGCAAAAGATAACAATTGAAAGGAAAGAACATGGTAAGTTTCATAAGGCGCGACGCGGTCCGCCGGGGTAAGTTTCAACGTAAAGTTCACTATGCTTGTCATTACTTGTTTGGAAATGCATTAGGATGGCTAGAAACATTCATACTCTAATGTCATATAAACTCTTCAACCAAATGAGAGCTTGGAATTTAAATAGCCACGCACCAGTACAAAGTGTAATGTACTGATCCTCGCTCTCCACGCAGGTACCCCGAACCACGAAGGGCGTGCCAACTAGAGCTCAAGGCGGCGTGAACTCTTTTGAAGCCTCGTCCGTGTGAAGGCTTGTTTTCTGGATTTCCTTTTTGAAGAAGACCGCACATCAGTCCAAAGAAAAATGACGACTCGACTTCCCGCCATAGCAGGTGGAAATATGTATTGGTTTTTACTTGTATAAAAGGGTGTAATGTATGGAACGACTATCTCATCGGCGTTCACTTTTGTAAGTCGAAGTCATGTTGTAGCCCGCGCGGCAATGATTGTAAAAAGAAGTCTATGTAAAGTTCATATTATCAATGAAAAGTCTATTTCCAATTCAAATGTGTCGTTCAATTTCTCTGCGTACTCTAATTTGATGTTGTGTTTCGGATAACCTTATGACTATGCCTTGTGCGAACGCAACTTAGGTTCGCACGGCATCACGCCCGGGGGACGACTATCGATTCGACGGAATCGGGGCGTGACATAATGGTATCAGAGCACGGCTTTACATCCTTTGGCCTCGCGTCTAGAGTTTTAAACCATTGAACACGCAACGATGAGATAAGTTGTTCCATACAATGAGTCCGTAATAATTTGAGACTGATGCGTTGCCTTCGTATCGCAGAAGTGGCGGAACCCACGGCCGAGCAAGAACAGAGCGCTTCCAGTGGCTCTAGTAGCTCGCATCGTAGGCAGGCCGGACCTTCTAACGATACAATCGAAAGGATGCTGCGCATGATGGAGGCGCAGCGGAACCAGTCCGAGAGCCGACATCAACGAGTAGAGGAACGACAGGCCCAGTTCGAAGCTCGCTTCGATGCGCACATCAAACTTCAACAAAAGCAGATGGATACACTGCAGCAGATCGTTCAGACGTTTGCGGCCAACGGAAATTCTGCAACGGCACCTACCGTCACCGTACCTACTACCACCGTGCCGACGATTCCACCCATTGAAGTCGACACGGCGGAGCCCGAGCTTCAACCAGCGGCACCAAAGAAGTACAACTTCGAAGTGTCAGAATTCAAGAAGGCGTGTCGCACCTCTTTCAGCGGCACCGAGGGTCCTTCCATTGCGATCGACTGGCTGGAAGAACTAGAAGACCACTTCGAGCTCCTCGGCATCGAAGAATCAAAGCAAGTTGCCTGCGCACAACTTCAACTGCGGTTGAACGCACACGACTGGTGGGCCGTGCGCAAGCGAGCGATTCGACCGGACAACACTACCGCGCCGATCTCTTGGGCCACGTTCCGCAAGGCTTTCGAGCTCGAGTACCTTCCGTCCGCCGTTCGCCAAGCAAAAGAAAATGAATTCATGTCATTGAAGCAGGGGAGCAGGACGGTGCAACAGTACGCCGCAGAGTTCAACAAATTGTCCAAGTTCGCTGGTGCGTTTCTGCCTACTGAAGAGTGCCGCGTGCGACGGTTCGAAGTGGGACTGCGACAATCTATTGGTGCGCATGTCGGCGTCCCAGAGTACAAGACCACGGGCGAGGCTCTGAATCACGCTCTCCGTCTTGAGAGCCTGCTTCCTTCCGGTGCTGAAGACGTTGTGCGCCACTCCAATCACAAACGTCCTAGCTATACGGGAGGCAACAATCACGCGTCAAAGCGTCCACACACTGGCGGCTACCAAGGCAAGAACCCGTTACCGCGATGCAGGAATTACCATCAGCTTGGGCATACCGAAGACCACTGCTTTGCCAAGGCAGAGTGCTATACTTGTGGGCGGAGGGGTCACTATGCCCGAGACTGCCAGAATCCTCGACCGAATCGCAATGGCCCTCCCCAACAAAACCGTCAGGAGAATCGAGTGCAGGCGCCTCGACCTGCTCTGCCTGCCCCACCAAACCATCAAGACAGGCGTCCGAATGCACAAGGACGCGTCTACGCCTTGACTCGAGATGAAGCGCTTGCCTCAGACACGGTCGTGACAGGTATACTTAGTTTTAATAATGTGCCTGCTCGCGTACTATTTGATTCAGGTGCTTCGCATAGTTTTATAGCGGCGGACTTTGTCGCCGAGCACAAATTTTCGTTAGTATCATTAGACCTCGACCTTAGCGTGAGCACACCTTCGGGCACACCAATACTCACTAATTCAGCCTGCACCGACGGGATTATCTGTATCGGCGGTCAAAAGATTGGTCTGGACGTGATGGTCCTAGACATGAATGACTTCGATATCATTCTGGGGATGGATTGGCTCGGGCCGTGCAACGCAACCATAGACTGTGCCAGGAAGACGGCCACTTTCCGTATACCAGGAGTGCCTGAATTCTGCTTTTCGTGTGGTGAGGCGTCGTCGACCTGCATGTTGATCTCGGCAATCTCTGCTCGGAGGATGCTGTATTCTGGGTGCGAAGGCTACTTGGCGTCCGTCCGAGACATGCGACAGGATGGTGCAAACGTAGGTCAGACCGACGTTGTGACAGAATTCCCCGATGTGTTCCCGGACGAGCTACCCGGCATGCCCCCCGACCGAGAGATCGAGTTCAGCATCGATACATTTCCCGATACTCGACCGATTTCAAAGGCCCCGTACAGAATGGCCCCCGCCGAGCTGAAGGAACTCAAAACCCAGTTACAAGAATTACTCGACAGAGGGTTTATTCGGCCTAGTATTTCACCGTGGGGAGCGCCCGTATTGTTCGTTAAGAAGAAGGATGGGTCCATGCGTCTGTGCGTCGATTACCGAGAGCTTAACAAGGCCACCATCCGGAACAAGTACCCATTGCCCCGCATAGACGACTTATTCGATCAACTGCAAGGCGCCTCGGTATTTTCGAAGATTGATCTCCGCTCGGGCTATCATCAACTCAAGATCAAGTCGGACGACGTGCAAAAGTCAGCCTTTCGCACTCGGTACGGCCACTACGAGTTCCTGGTGATGCCATTCGGCCTGACGAACGCCCCTGCCGCCTTCATGGACCTAATGAATCGGGTGTTTCGACCCTTCCTTGATAAATTTGTGGTAGTTTTTATTGACGACATTCTCGTCTACTCGAAAGACAGGGCGCAGCATGCAGAACATCTGCGGACCGTGCTCCAGACACTTTGAGAGAACCAGCTATTTGCGAAGCGGAGTAAGTGTGAATTTTGGCTCAGCAGCGTATCCTTTCTTGGTCACATCATTTCGTCCGAAGGCATTGCAGTCGACCCGAAGAAAGTGGAAGCCGTTGCTGATTGGAAGAGGCCTGCGTCTGCTAGCGAGATTAGAAGCTTTCTTGGTTTGGCGGGATACTATCGACGCTTCGTGAAAGACTTCGCGAAGATTGCATCGCCACTGACTCGCCTCACTCAAAAGGGAGTCGCGTATGAGTGGTCGGATGACTGTGAAGCTTCATTCCAGGAGCTAAAACAGCGGCTGATTTCGGCACCCATACTCGCACTTCCGGATGGGCCAGAGGGTTTTCAGATATTCAGCGATGCTTCAGGCCAGGGCTTGGGATGTGTGCTCATGCAGCGGAACAAGGTGATATCATTCGCCTCCAGACAGTTGAAGCCGCACGAGAAGAACTATCCTACGCACGACTTGGAGTTAGCGGCGATTGTGTTCGCGTTGAAATTGTGGCGTCACTATCTATATGGCGTGGCGTGCGCGATCTATACCGACCACAAGAGCCTCAAGTATCTCTTCACCCAGAAGGAACTGAACTTACGACAGCGGCGCTGGCTCGAACTAATCAAGGACTATGACTTGACGATCGACTACACTCCGGGCAAGGGAAATGTGGTGGCGGACGCTCTGAGTCGGAAATACCTTGCCTCGCTATCCATCGACCGCAGACTACTACAAGATCTCGAAGAAATGGGCATCGATCTCCGGGTTCGATTCAGAGATATACGGTTGGCGCAGCTGCAGTTAGAACCGAGTTTGCTGGAAAAGATCATGGCCGCTCAGAAGGATGATCCGTACCTGAAGAAAATGCGCGAGCAAATTTCAACAGGTAGTGTGACCGACTTTGCGGAAGACAAGACCGGCGTGCTGCGATTGAATGGCCGACTATGTGTTCCGGATGATTCTGAACTACGAAAGGAGATTATGTCGGAGGCGCATCACGCGAAATATACCTTGCATCCAGGCAGTACCAAGATGTACAAGAACCTCCGCACGACTTTCTGGTGGCACGGGATGAAGAGAGATGTGGCGCTCTTCGTGTCACAATGCATGGCCTGTCAGCAGGTGAAAGCTGAGCATCAGCGACCGGGCGGGGAGATGCAGAACCTTGCCATTCCAGAGTGGAAATGGGATCATGTCACGATGGACTTTATTGTTGGCCTGCCAAAGACACCACGGGGGAGCGACGCCATCTGGGTCATCGTCGATCGATTAACCAAGTCGGCGCACTTCATTGCCATTAAAGTTACTTGGAGCGTTGATCGGCTGGCGCAGATTTATCTTGACGAGATCGTACGGCTGCACGGAGTTCCAGTATCCATCGTCTCTGATCGGGATTAACGGTTCATGTTGCGATTCTGGAGTAGCCTTCAGTCGGCGCTGGGTACCAAGTTGCAGTTCAGTTCAGCTTACCATCCACAGACCGACGGCCAAACGGAGCGCGTTAATCAGATTCTCGAAGACATGCTACGGCTCTGCGCAATCGACTTCAAATCAAGCTGGGACGTCCATTTACCGTTGGCGGAATTTACATATAACAATAGTTACCAGTCCAGCATCCAAATGGCGCCGTATGAAGCCTTGTACGGTCGGAAGTGCAGATCGCCCATTTGCTGGGATGAAGTCGGGGAACGGCAGATACTCGGCCCGGAGCTGGTTGAACAGACGGTGCAGAAGGTCAAGCTAATTCGGGAAAGACTAAAGATTGCACAGAGTCGGCAGAAGAGCTATGCCGATACCCATCGAAGACCGCTTGAGTTCTGTGTAGGCGATCACGTGTTCCTGAAGGTGTCACCCATGCGTGGAGTTACTCGGTTCGGCGTGAAGGGGAAGCTGAGTCCGAGATTCGTTGGGCCGTTCGAAATACTCGAGCGGGTCGCCCCCGTAGCCTATAAGATTGCCCTACCACCGGCGCTTGAAGGTGTACACAATGTCTTCCACGTCTCCCAACTGCGGAAGTACGTGCACGACCCTAGCCACGTGGTGGATTTTGGCCAGCTAGAGCTGAAGTCTGACTTATCCTACGTCGAAGCGCCAGTTCAAATTTTAGAACGCAAGGATAAGTTACTTCGAAATCGGGCGATCCCTCTCGTCCGCGTACTCTGGAGGAACCATGCGGCAGAGGAGTCGACATGGGAACTCGAGTCAGAGATGAGGGAAAAGTTCCCTTCATTATTTTCATAGAGGTAGGTTCTATTCTTAAGTTTCGAGGACGAAACTTTTTCTTAGTTGGTTATGGTGTAGTGCCCCGTCCCTACATCGTGCCCCGTACTCTGTCCACGGGGTGCGCGAGAAAGGAACACTGTCGCTATCGATTCGGCCGGGACTGATAGGTCGGGATCGACCGAGTCGATCGAACGGGAACGGTTGAATTAAGATCCATTCCTCGTTATGGAATGTCTTCTTCGGAACCAAGTCCCATATTCAGCGGGTTGCGCCTCGAGGATTGACTCTGCGGCTGAGTCGGGAGAGACCTCCCGTTGCTCTGCTTTTCACGCCGCTTGCGTTGGTTTTGGCTTTGTTTTCTGAATGCGTTTCGTGGATGTTTTCGATGGTTTTCATGGCTTGCATTTCGAACTCGCATTTCCTATCGAACTCTTTGAATAATGCAGTGTTCTAATCGGTTGCTTGTGCGATTTCAGGTAATCGCGTAGGCGACGTCTAGCGCGACCAACAAGTTCGCTCGCCAAGGTAAACTCAAGGTGAGTGGCTGACCCTTCTCTTCTCGACCCCCTTCTTAAGCAAAAATCGATAGTATTGGTACGAATAAAAAGATAAATGCAAAGGCACGAAAGGCACAAAAGGCACGAAAGGCACGAACACGGGAAAAATGAAATGAGTTTTCAAAAGAATGGTAGGCTATGTCTTAATAACTAAAAAGAAGAAAAATGGTCTTTGCACGGTCATTGGACAACTTGTCGACAAGGTAGAGTTTCCCCGAACGGCAACCCGGGGCCACGGGACCGTTGCGGCCAAGAAAGGAAACAAATACAAAAGCTGTGCTGGGCACAACGTTAGGCGAGGACTTGCAGCGGGGCTCGCTACTCGCGCTGAAAGGGCCTCGTCTAATCAAAGCAAAAAGGAGTCCACAATGTCTCTGGGAGCCAGTGACCAACACACGAAGTATAGCACTTAATATGCAAAAGATAACAATTGAAAGGAAAGAACATGGTAAGTTTCATAAGGCGCGACGCGGTCCGCCGGGGTAAGTTTCAACGTAAAGTTCACTATGCTTGTCATTACTTGTTTGGAAATGCATTAGGATGGCTAGAAACATTCATACTCTAATGTCATATAAACTCTTCAACCAAATGAGAGCTTGGAATTTAAATAGCCACGCACCAGTACAAAGTGTAATGTACTGATCCTCGCTCTCCACGCAGGTACCCCGAACCACGAAGGGCGTGCCAACTAGAGCTCAAGGCGGCGTGAACTCTTTTGAAGCCTCGTCCGTGTGAAGGCTTGTTTTCTGGATTTCCTTTTTGAAGAAGACCGCACATCAGTCCAAAGAAAAATGACGACTCGACTTCCCGCCATAGCAGGTGGAAATATGTATTGGTTTTTACTTGTATAAAAGGGTGTAATGTATGGAACGACTATCTCATCGGCGTTCACTTTTGTAAGTCGAAGTCATGTTGTAGCCCGCGCGGCAATGATTGTAAAAAGAAGTCTATGTAAAGTTCATATTATCAATGAAAAGTCTATTTCCAATTCAAATGTGTCGTTCAATTTCTCTGCGTACTCTAATTTGATGTTGTGTTTCGGATAACCTTATGACTATGCCTTGTGCGAACGCAACTTAGGTTCGCACGGCATCACGCCCGGGGGCGACTATCGATTCGACGGAATCGGGGCGTGACAGCGTGGGTGACGTCGTCCTCGGCGACGCGAACGGCTTGAAAGATATCTCCGTAGGCTAGCGTGCTCCAGACGGACAAGGCTTTCCTGGTGGCTTTGAGCTTGTTGCTCACCCGAATAAGGGGTTGTATGAGTCCTCACGGTTCAATGCTTCCGCTACGATGCCGAGAAAATCTGGATGCCCGGTCCAGAAGTCGAGGAATTGGAAGTTCTTTTTGGATGTGTTAGTCTTGTTTTTTATCTCCACTAACAGGGGATTATGGTCTGATTCTGTGGAGTTGAGATGGGATAGATTGGTGGTGATCCCTATTACGTGCCAGAAGGCGTTCGTGAGGGCCCTGTCTAGCCTGGAGTATTGACGACGGTCGCCATCCTGCATATTGCACCAGGTGAATGCATTGCCAGTAAACTGGAGGGTGGTTAAGTAGGCGTTGAAGATGAAGTTGTTGAAGTCGAGCATGGCCGAGGCGGAGGGGGGGGGCGGCCACCGGTTTTCTCCATGCTACAGGTGATCGCATTGAAGCCTCCGATGCAAAGCCAAGGAGAGTTGGTGTGGAGGAGATGGATGTCAAGGAGGTCGTCCCATAGTTGTTTCCTCTCCGCAACATCGTAGCTGCCGTGGACTGCTGAGAGGATGGCACAGTTTAGAAGTTTTGGGTGTTCGAACCAACAGGAGAGGGCCTGTCGGGAGTCCTGGATGACTCCTAATTTGACGTCCTTCGTGCAGAGGATCCAGATACGTGTCTGCCAGCTATGGCCAAAGGAAGGCCCAGTTGCAGCTGGATGGATTTTAATCTTTTGGGGGGAGATTTTGGGTTCGAGAATGATGAGAATGTTTATCTTGTGGATTTTCTGCAAGTTGGTTATTCTCCTTAACGTCGGTTTGTTCGCCAGACCGTAGACATTCCAGGATAGGATGTTAAGCATTAAGGATGTTGTGGAGGCATTTTTTGTTCCGCTTGACGGCGGATCTGGTTTGGATGGTAGTGGTTGCGGTGGGTTCATGGATTGTATTGGACCCATTCGAAGAAGAAGGTCCTGCCTCCATTGAAGGGAGTGATTGGTGATTGTTGCATGATTGCTCCAACGGAGTCTGATGCTGATTGACCGATTCTTCGGCTGAGTCCAGGATAGGATTCTCTGGTGGGATGATTATGGAGTCACTGGTGCACCCTGTTAGAAGATTAGTTTGCTGAAGAGGGACCCCCGCGGCAAGGACTTAGAGCCCTCTCCGAACTAGGTCAGGCCCTATAATAGCTAGGGCCTCTACCACGGGGTCTTCGATGGTGAGCTGTTGATTGGCTTCGGAGATGTCGGTGAACTGTTCTACGCCTACCGGAATGGAGAGAATCTCGGTGAGCACGCGATCGGATGGGGGAGAGGCTATCTCCTCGGGGTCTTCCGGGTCCTCCGAATCGAGAGCATCGAATTGGTTGGATAGGGTGAGGGCTTGGGTGCTGTGGGGGATCAATGCATTACTGGAAGATTCGCTCCCGTCCGACGATGCACCTCCGGAGTCGAATCGGGTGTACGAATTTGGGCGGGGTAGAAGAGGTGGCATGGGTGTCCTTTCCTCGGTTGGCTTACCGTCTTTCCTGGGAGGTTTCTTCTTTAGTTCTGGATGAAGACGGTGGCAGTGCTTCGGGAGATGGCCTCTTAAATGGCAGTGGTTGCAGAACATGATGTAGTTATCGTAGAGGATTTATTGGGTGTAGGTTCGGTTGCCCAGCTCGATGTTGATAAAATTGGGTGGTTCGTGGTGAGGTCGAGTTCGACGCAGATTTTGGCATAGTGTGCTTTGGTGAGGTTGCTGGTCTCAGGGGCGGAGGCCACGTACGTGCCAAAAGAGTTGGCGATACGCCTGAGAGCCACTTGGACGAACCAGATGAGGGGCAGGTTGGGCAGAGTGATCCGTACGACAACTGTTGCTGAGTCTTCTTTAGTGTTAAAGCTAGCTAACCACTTGATGATCTTCATCTGATAGGAATCAATCCTGCACGTGCCTTTGGACCAGACTGTCTTATGGTCTAAGTCGGATGAGAGGTAAAGAAGAATGTGTTTGGGATCGAGGGGGGCCACCCGATAATCTGCAATAAGTCTCCAGCTGGCTATCGTATCTTGCACCCTTGGGAGCTTGGGACATCCGGTTGAAAATTTAAGGATGAAAGTGTGGGAGAATGAATTCGATAGTGAGGTCATCTCTAAGTCGATAAATGGTACCGAGGGTACCGGTGACTCCTGAGAGTACTCAATGTCCGGAAGATTGATGTCTGGGACGAGAGGTGCCTTGGCTGGCGCCAGGTCCGGACGAAGCATGGCTGCGAAAGTCGGCGGAGAGTGGACGGTCGGGGAAGGGATCAGGGAAGAGCTACTGAGAGGCGGTGGATCAATCGAGATGGGGATCTGCTCGGGTCGGTGGGAGATTACTGGGGGAGCTGTCTGGGAGATGCGCTCTGGTATGGGGATGGCCTGTGGAGACCTCCCAGGGGCGGGGTTCGCTCTGCTCGCGGGGGACGATACTACAGACGGGCCAGCGACGACTGGAAGAGCCGCGTCGACCTCTGTGGTGTCTCCTGGCTCGGGCGAGCAGAGAGCGAGCAGGTTGGAGGTTAGAAAAGTAGGAGGTACAGGAGGAAGGCCGGGGGCCTTTAAGGAGATAAGGTTTGAGACGGAAGGGGGGCGGTGGGCACTGAGGGGATGCCACGACCTGGGGGGCTAACGATTGGGTATGCTGGAGGGGGGAGCGTGTGGGCCTGGGTGGGTTGGTTGGGATAGGTGATAGAAGAGGCGTAGGGCACGGTGCATGGGGTGAAAGATTGGTCGGTACAGGGGTGAGGAGCGTAGTGCGTAGAGGGAGGAGCGAGAGGGTGATGGCGTAGAGGTAGTATTGAGAGAGGAGGTCGGGTGTGGGAGAGGGCTCGCCTGAAGGAGAGGGGTTTAAGGAGTGGGAGTACGCTGGAGTGTAGCCAGGCACATAAAAGCTGTTGGAGGAACTAGGCACGTAAAAACCATTGTAAGGGAGGGTCCCACCTGAGGCCGGAGCGTAAAGGCCTTTGAAAAGGCCAGGCGCGTAAAAGTCTGAAGACCCTGGCGCGTTAAAACCTGGGAAAGGGAGGGTCCCACCAGTGTATGGAGCTGACGTCCCAGGGGCGAAGAAGCTATGTGTGGAGTGGGCCCCACCGTGTTGGACCGCTAGCGTAGGAACAAAATGCGCGGCTGACAGTGTTTAAGGGCCTGGCGCATAAAAGTCTGAAGTCCGTGGCGCGTAAAACATGGGAAAGGGAGGGTCCCACCAGTGTATGGAGATGACGTCCCAGGGGCGTGGAAGCCATGTATGGAGTGGGCCCCACCATGTTGGACCGCTGGCGTAGGAGCAAAACGTGCGGCTGACAGTATTTGAGGGTGGCCCTCCACGTTCACGTGGTGCCAGAGGACCGCTGGCGTAGTAGCTATGCACGCGGCTGACATTGATTGAGGGTGGCCGTCCACGTTCATGTAGTGCCAGAGGGAGAGGTCCCCCAAACCTGCACCGCAGATGGGTTGCTCTCCCGAGGAGATTACTGCTCCGTTCGAATTTCGAACCGAAGCGGGAAGGGGTAGGTAGGCGTTGGGGATCTGATGGAGAGGAAGGGAGCTATGGGCGTACACGGGAGCTGGGAGACCGGCCAAAGCAGACACAGGATCGGTGAGCATGGACGCGGGTGATGAAGCGAGAGGAGCACGGTGTGGCAGAGGGCTGCAAGAGGCGGCACAGGGTTCAGGGAGAGGGAGGAGCAGGGAGCTGGGGAGGGCTACCTGAGGGGCAGGCGCCGATTGGGCGATGGGATGATGACTAGGCAGGGCGAGAGCAGATGGGGAGTTGTAGAGTTGACGGATCAACTCTAGATAGGCGTCCGGCCAAGGCTGGGCCATCAGCTGGCACCAACCACCTAGAGAGAACCGGAGAAGGGAAGCCCTAGGGGCTTCCCGGGAGGGGAAGGGGAAGGAGCTCTGGAGGAGAAAGCATGGAAGAGGAAATTTTTTTTATTATATTATATATATATATATATATATATATATATATATATATATATATTATATATATATATATATATATATATATATATATATATATATATTTTATATATATGTGTGTGTGTGTGTGTATACACACACACACACACACACACACACACACACATATATATATAAAATATATATATATATATATATATATATATATATATATATTTCTAAAACTCACTTTATTGATAAGAGGAACCAGTTACAAGGAACCTCATTCTACTAGTGAGTACATTTCAAAGTGGCTTTCTGAACTTGCCGTCGAACTTCCCCGATCAACCTGTGCGAGTCATAGACGAAGCCATCGTATCTCCACTTGTTATGGTTTTTCCACAAGACCCACAACACCGCCCCTGCAGCTATTTTCTTATTGTGCTTGTTTTTTTCCTCCACCACCCTCTGAGTCGGTGAAGTAGAGTAGTCTCCCTTGTATGAACTTGGTATTCACCTTGCGTAACTGCCCAGACCTGTCGAGCCAAATCACCTTTGTTAAGGATATGATCTATGTTCTCCATCGAGCTTTCTTCACAACAATGGCACTTGGATGCCATGCTAAACCCCAACCGCACAATATTATCATCAGTTGGAAGCTTGTTATGCAGTATTTTCCATATTAACATGGACCATTTGTTGGGAATGCATGAGCTCCAGGCATGTTTGAAGTGTGACATGATCGACTGTGGCGTGCGAGCAACCTCCCACGCTGAGCTCACAAAAAAGACCCCAGTTGATGAGCGACCCCAGAGCCATCCATCCCTTTCTTCGGCTATGAATCTGTCTCCATAAGTACGGCCCTGCAATATCCTTTTACACACATATGATGCATTAGATGTAAACCTAACTGTACTTGGGGACGAATGAGCACAGTACTTGGCTTTAAAGAACCGCGTCCATAAGCTATCTTGAGTCTTGAACTTCCACCAAAGCTTTATCGTCATCGAATTCATGACATACTGTAATATTTTTATCCCCAGTCCGCCTTCTTATTTAGTTCTTGCCATCATGCCCGCTTGTGAACGCCATCATGCGAACCCCAGAAGAAGCTCGAAAATATGGATTCCATGCAGTTAAGAACATTATAAGGTGGATTACATGCCGCCAGAGTGTAAATTGGCATTGATGTGAGAACTGATTGCAGGAGAACCAGTTTTCCTCCAGGTGACAGGATCTTGTTGTACCAACCTTCCACTCGAGCTCTTATCTTGTTCAATAAATCTTTGTACATGCCTCCGTTATGTTGCCCCGCCATCAGAGGACATCCTAGGTAAGTGAATGGTGGTGTGCCTACCGCAATACCTGTGCGTAGTGCCAGTTCAGAAGCTCTCTTCGGAGTCGTCTTTTTTGAGAGATAGATGGAGCTCTTCGCTTTATTGTTTTTTTGACCCGATGTGGCTTCATACCTCCCAAGAAGGTCATGAATCATGCCTATGGATCTCAAATCAAACCCTGCAAACAACAAAAATCATCTTCATAAGATAGGTGTGTAATTGGTGGACATCCCCGAGGAGAAATGAAGCTTGAAAATCCATCTGTCTCCGGCAGTAGCTTCAAATTTCTAGATAAAGCCTCCGCAGCTAATATGAGCAAGGCAGGAGATAGTGGATCTCCTTGTCGTACCCCTCTGAAGGCTTGGAAATACCTTGATGATTCTCCATTAATCAGAGGAGAGTACCAAATATTATTCACCAGTCGTAGAATCATGTCTATCCATTTGTTGTGAAACCCGAATCTACGTAGCACCTTCAGCATGAACCTCCAATCCAATCTATCAAAGGCTTTAATCATGTCAAGCTTTATCGCAACATTCCCTCCCCCCAATGCTTTTGATTCATTTTAGCCATCATTTCTTGAGCCAGTAATATATTATCGACTATCTCACGACCTTAGACAAATCCACACTGCTCTGGGGATATGAGTTGGGGAAGGAGAGGAGCAAGACGTCGAGACAATACTTTTGATATTATCTTGTCCATTACTGAACACATACTAATTGGGCGATCGTTAGTGAATCCTATCGGATGTTTAACTTTAGGAATCAAGACTAGAGCTGTGTTAGTTATAGAACACAGTAATGAAAAACCATCCCTAAATAAGCTCACCGCTTCATGAATGTCTTCACCAATGAGATCCCAATTCGACTGAAAGAATAAGCATGTGAAGCCGTCAGGTCCAGAAGCACTCTGCTTATCCATACTCTTCAGGGCAGCAAGGATTTCTTCCTTTGTAGGCTCTGCAATCAATATTTCGTTGTCTGCATCTGATATTATTGTTGGGACATGTGACAGTAGCTCATCACCTTCCACAATCTCCCTCCGCTCATATAATGTTGAAAATAAATCGATCACATAGGATTGTATATCACTGCTGTCAGAGATGACATTGTTATCCTCCTTCGATACAGAATGGATACGGAGAGTCTTCTTCATGTTTGAAACATAGACATGAAAATAAGTTATATTTTTATCTCCTTGAAGATCCCATTTCATCCTTGCTTTTTACTTCCAGTACGCTTCCTCCCTTAAGACCCGTTGTTTGAGGTTTGTCGTCACCTTAGCGAGGTTCTGGCGGCTGCTAGATGAGTCCTCCCTCTTATGTTGGAGCTCAGTTGCTAAGTCCAAATCTTCAGCCTCCTTAACAGCCAAAAATATATCCCCAAATATACTTCGACTCCAGGAAGATAGTAATTTTCTACAGGCATCCAATCTAAGTGAAACCCTAGTGAGGGCATTCCTGTGATCAACTGAGAGCCATGCATCTTGAACTGTTTGTTGAAAGCCCTCATGTTGAGCCAAAAAACCAAAAAAGCAAAATTATTTTTTACCAGTGGCAGCATTGGCCTTGAACTGCACAAGGATAGGAGAATGATCGGATTCCATTTTGTTGAGATGATCGACTGTACAAAGTGGGGCAAAAGTAGACCACTCCTTATCCATTAGAACGCGATACAGTCGAGAGTCGATTCTATCTTCCTTATATATAAGCCATGTGAAACAGCTCTCTGTATATTGTAATTCCGCTAAACCAGCTTGCATTACAAAATTACCAAACTCATTTATCGATACTTGATTTGCTAGCAGGCCTCCAATCTTCTCTTTCGATCCCAACACCGCGTTAAAATCTCCACCAACCACCCAAGCTGCACGCTGAGAAGCTTGAATCTGCAGT
Organism: Iris pallida; assembly: GCA_029216955.1. Taxonomy (NCBI): domain Eukaryota; kingdom Viridiplantae; phylum Streptophyta; class Magnoliopsida; order Asparagales; family Iridaceae; genus Iris; species Iris pallida. The sequence goes on along the minus strand of JANAVB010034615.1, from coordinate 3,494,167 downwards.
AAGTGAGCACAGAGTTCTCGTCTTCCCTCTTTCGTGTTAAATCCATTAATGATAGAGAACATTGCGACTGTCGGGATCATGTGATAAGTTACTGTTACAGTCAAAGCTTGATCACATGAATTAATAAGTGAGATTATGCAACCCGACTTGGCCATAATCCATATATTGCCTCGGTCATTAGACATTGTACTAGCGAACCCTAGTTTGATTTAGAAATGTGTTAATTGCACCTTGTCAACTTTTGGCTCAATGATGGCCAAGAAGATGATTTTCTGCACGCGGATGAGTGCTTTGATTCTTTTAAGAGTCATATGGTTAGCTATCCCTCGAACATTTCAGATAAGAATGTTAAACATTAATGGAGGTTGGATTTCTAGTTGTTGTAGAGTTTGCAGATGCACGAGTACGTATGTCTATTGGTTCTGGCTATTTTTTAGGCTTCTTTTAACTTTTTTGAGTTGTAGTAGCTGCCGGCTGTGATGCTTCGGCAGTCGTGTCTCCTCCCCCTTGCTATCTATAGGCATCTGTTGCCTCCCAGTTGGCTTCATCCGCCCAGTTTATGACCCGCGTGCGAAGTTCTCCCTCCTCTAACTCCACTATATTATCTCCTTCTTCTGTTCCTTCTTCGTCTTCAGATTCTTGTACGATTTTGTTCAAGAGACTCTTCATCCCTGCCTTCCTTATTAAGTCCCTATAATATTTCGTCATGCTTGTCTAAATCGGCCATCATGCTCTGCTTACACGTCCCATCCTCTATCGCCTTGTGTGCATTAGCAGATGATAAGACTAAATGGAGGTTATTGTTATTTGGGTCGATGGGGTTAGCGCTAGGGTTTTCTTCTGCCACCACATGCTCTGATTCGACTGCTAAGCAAGTATTAATTGGAGCTTGGGAAGCGGCCTCCGCATTAATTAGGTTTTGATCCCCCTCTTTCCTTGGAAGGATTTTAATAACCTCTTGCCTATTAACAGGTCACCGCGTGTCCCCTTCTTTCTGTGTTATTTCCCGTTCTTTGTCCTCATGAGCGAGAGCCTTGCCCTTGTTTTTTAGTTTGCAGCCCTCCTGCTGATGCCCTTGATGGTGGCAATATGAGCAACAAAGCGGCGTGCTTTCGTACTCCATATTTTGCCAAAAGCTCCTTTCGCGAGGGAGCGTAATTCTAATTCTTTTTTGTATTGTCTTGGCTGCATCTATTTCAACAAATACTCTGGCCATGCTGGGGCGAGGTAACTCCTCAGTTGCCCTGTTAATCTTCAGCGGTTTGCCAATGGCGGATGTGATGGCAAACAAAGCTTCCTTAGCGTACAGATGGTAGGGAAGATCTGGCAAGTTAACCCAGACGAGCATGATCGACGACTCAAACATAGGCGAGAAATTAGCATCCTACTTGAAAATGTACATCGGAGCGTGAGCAATGAACCACGTATCTTTTGAACGTAGCCTAAGATAGTAAACTTCTGCCGATGGACGATCAGGACGTGTTTTTGATCTATGACGCTAGCTTTGATGGTTCTCTGAAATTCAAATCCCGATAAAGCTTTACGAACCACGTCAATGGGGGGTTTACTGTGGGAAAATTTCCCGAAGAGTGGGAAATGGAAGGGAGCGACGAGGGCTTCTTCTTCCTCTTCTGAGAAAGATATAACGGGTGCTACTTTGTAAGAGGACACCGTTCGTTCGGCCAGTCAGGGAGTTGCCTCCACCCGACCACCGACAACTTCAGCAAAGGACTTAGCCATAACAGGGGACGCCGGCCCAGCCAGAGGCCAAGCTGAAGACTTTGAGATCTATGAGGAACGTGCGCGACGCTCTAGGGCAACCGAGAGCTCCCTATATATATATATATATATATATATATATATATATATATATATATATATATATATATATATATATATATATTGTATATATATATGTGTGTGTGTGTGTGTGTGTGTGTGTGTGTGTGTGGACACAAAAAAAAGAAGAAAACGCTGTCTTTTCTTTATTGGCGCAAGGCACCACAAATTGAGTACGCCTGAGAGATCATGCACTGAGGATCCCCGAGTACAAAAAAGTATTCTGGGGAATGGGACGATGGAAATCGAGCGGCAGTTGCTCCTTTACTCCGTTGACACTCTGACTACAAAAGTGGGAGAAAACCTAAGAAAATTGCTAACTCTCGGCTCACTGGCAAGAAGTGCAGCAATTTGGCTCTTGAAAATGATCTCCATTTTGTGTTTTGAAGAGGGATGAGGCCCCCCTTTTATAGTTGTTCTTGAGCTTGAATGATGTTATGCGCCCACATAAGGAAACACGCTAGTTTTTATGTGGGCGCATGGTCCTGCTTTGGTCACATAGGATATAGGCGCATACAGGCTGCGAGATCGTTTGTTGGTCGTGGTGTTGACGTGGCCGCATGCTTCGGTGCACGACTGCTCGTAGAGACTGACGTGGCCATGTGCTTCGGTGCACGTTTTGATTATGGCTTTGACTGAGTCAAGCTTGGACGCATAGCCATGTCTCAGGCTATGCGCCCTCCTTTCGGGGGAGCTAGTCTTGGGCGCATGAAACTTCACTGGCTGGGCACGTGAAGCTTCACTGACTGAGCGTATGGAGCGTCATTGACTAGGCGCATGGAGCTTCTCTGATTGGGCACATAGACCTTCACCGACTAGGCGCATGGAGCTTCACTTTCTGGGCGCATGGAGCTTCACTGACTTGGGCGCATGGAGCTTTATTTATTGTAAAATTTTCATGCTTCTACAAGACCCCCTTCAAAGTTTTCGATACTTGAACAAGTTCGAAATAGTTTGAAAGAAGCATGGATCGTCTTCTCGTGATACAATAGGCGCATAGCATGGCTCTCTCCTTGGGCGCATAATATTTGCCCAGCCTGTGAGGGAGATACGACTGTTGAGATCTTCCTCGAAATCCAAACTGACAGATTCATCGGAGCAGAATTTGAAGCGGTCCATCCTTCATACGTCGTCCACGTCAGCAAGGTACAGTCGTATAATGTGCAGGAAGCTGATTCTTTACGTGGGCGCATAGGCCGTTGTGGGCGCATATAACGCAATGGGCGCATGGGTGCATACAGCAAGTGGGCGCATAGGGAGTGGCATATGCCTATAAATAGGCCCTGAAGGAGAGAGAAAGCTCATTATTCCTTTTTCTTTGAATTTTTCAGAAAACTCCATCTTCTTTCTTTGAGAACCATGTCTCCCAAGGTCACCAAGAGATCCGCGAAGGGCAAGGGGGCTGCGTCGAGTGGCTCTCCTCCTGCGGCAGCGTCCTCGGCAGTCTATGATCCAATTTTGGGTGAGGGCATGCTTCAAAAAACAAAGTCTCGAGCGTTAATTTACGACGCTCGGACTTCTCTTCTGCCTGGGTGCTTGCGCCTAAGGCAACATACTTCTGTGAGCATCATTATGTGCCCACAGAAGTCATGCGCCAACACTGTGGTGTGCTATACGCCCACGTGTTGCCATGTTATGCGCCCTTTGACTGTGGCATGTTTATGGGCCCATGAACTGTTCGTGTGTTATGCGCCTGCATGCCTTATTTTGGGCGCATATTCTTTTGGGCGTATAGCCCTTTGGGAGCATAGAAGCCCTTCGGAACTTAGTTTTTCCTGCGGTCTTCTGAGTCTGACTGTCTTTCTGCCCCTTTTTATATTCTGTAGGGATCTGGCTGGCAAATTTCTCCAGAACCGGTATCGGCGATTAGTGATTTTGGGCATGGTGAAGATGCAACACTTGACACACACATCAGAGAGCTCAGGACTCTTCGTGTTTTGGAAGGGTTTTCCTCAGATGGTTGGAAGAACCTTTATACATTGAAGAGTCGGATGGTAGTTGGGCGTCATCGTGAAAGTTCTGCTTTCACAGTTCTTCAAGTAGGCAAAAGAAACACTAGAGATGTTGTTTTGAAGGTACGATCTCTGGAAGAAATGGGCCCACGACGTCCGCAATATGGAGGAGAGGAGATCACCATTTGTAGATGTTTTAGCATGCTATATTTGCCTTCCTCCGTGTAGTTTCTCGAAGGTTCAACAGCCTTGTTTGCTTGCTCAACAGTAAAACATGACCTCCTTCAAGGCCCAAAAACTGCTTTTCGACGAAAGCGTGGTGCTGCCAAGCTGACCAAGCTATGTGTTGCTGATGAGTAACAGATTCTCCCTTCTTTTGGACATCGACGTAACCTTTTACTTCTTATCCAGATGAAGAGATGAAAAACCATTTGTTTTGCTCATGAGATGTAGTCCTATGAATGTAACTGATTTTTGAATAAACAGAATATATTCGCTCCATTCTTTGCTTGTGATATCTGTAGTTCTTATATTAGAGAGCCGAATACCGCATTTGTGTAAAGGGTATCCCGCTGGGGGACCCTGCTCTCTTTTTTTGTTTGGACCTATTGCCCTTTTGTGCATCCGGAAATACGAGCAAATAGATTGGAATAATACTTTCGTGGACCTATTACCCTTTGGCACACCGGTGGTGCGGGTAATAGATTTAAAACAAAACATAACAGAGGTAACATGGTCGTGATAGGTTTTGAGATCTTGGCGTCGTGCCTTTCATCTCGGGTTGGGTACAGGTGTCAAGTTGGAAGACTATCCGTATCAGAGGTAATATGGACGTGACACATGATAATCAAGAGTGATTTTTGGTGGAATGGATTTTCTTGTCAAGTTTGGCTTCTTGTCAGGTATCCCTTCCTGGAGCGGGAGAGACTTTCCAAGCTTCTTCTCCGATGACCTCCACCGAGGATGACGAGATAGCCTAGGAAGTCGTCAGAGCTTTCTACTCCGTACTGAAAGTGAAGCTTCCTGGAGTCTTGAATCAGAATGCTGCCTTCGGCCCTGTGAAGGCTGTTGCCGAATGTCAGGTAGCGGCCCTCGATAGGATTGCTGGCTATGGCGAGCAGGCCAACACTCTGAGGAAGGTTCTGAACGACCAGGAAGTTTAGGTGGCCCGGTTCGGGGATGCCAAACAGCGGAGCCCGACGTCGCTGTTCCGTGCAGAGGACGAGGCTTTGATGACAGCTCTTACGGAGGAGAAGGCGACCTTCCAGGTAAGGAAGGACGCCCTCGCTCAGGAGATTGGCGAGCTGGCTGACTAGTACAGCCAGTTTAATGCTGCAAGTGAGGTACGTACTGCCTCGAAGAACAGGCTGGCTGCACAAATCACTGAGAAGCACAATCACATTGCGCAGATCAGGAACGAGATCACCCAGTTGGAGGCCGACTTGAGGGCGGCGACATCTGAACAGGAGGATTATTTGTCCCAGGCTGCTATGACTGCCACCACTTCTGCCCGTTTAGAAGAACAACTGGCAAAGTTGGAGGGGGAGCATCATAGTCTTATCCTCTTTGAAGATGAAGCTGCTCATCAAGAAGAGGCACGACGCCGAGCTGCTGTCCTGAAGCCGAGATTGCAGCTCTGAGGGACAACATAAACCGCCTATGTATCTCGTAGATTTTTTTTATAGCTCCCCTTTTTTTGGCCGTCACGGCTCTTGTACCTTTTTTCCCTCTTTTGATAGACATTTAAGTACAAAATAAAGAATCTTTTCAGGAGTGAATGTGGTTTTGTGAAATATTGATGCTAGAGGTAATGTGGACATAGCAGAGATATTTCTGGTGGGTATTCCGCTGGGGAATTTTTATGTGGTGCTATTATCCGTTTTATATTCGAGTTATTCGAATATAGATAATAAGTTGAATGAAGCTGCTAGTAGAGGTAATATGGACGTAATAGCAGAGGATGTTCTATACCTGACCAAAGGTGATATGGACGTGGAGAGATATATAACATTAGGTGGGGAATGGATAGTTCAGAGGTAGTAAGGACATGACTATCCTTGATGAATGCTTTGCTCAGAGGTTATGTGGACGTGGCAAAACATTTGATCATTCCACAGGGGAAATAATTATCGGAAAAACAATTCAGAGGTAATAGGGACGTGACTTATTTTTGTCAAATCGGGTTTGGACGGAGCCAAAAAATGGAAATGATTCCACTGGGGAAATATTTTAGAGGACCTATTATCCAGGGCGTATTTTAGTTAGATAGTTTTTTTTTGAACCATATAAACATCGCACTGTACATTTACTTGACTGAACATATGTGAACATTATGTAAAAGAGGTTACACATAGTATTTCTTCAGGAACTTACCATTGATAGGCATCATGAGCAAGTCACCATCGGGCTTGGTTAGCCGGTACGCACCGTTAGAATACACCGATTCTATGACGAAAGGACCTTCCCATTTAGGCTAGAATTTCCCTTTTGTTTTGTGCGTCATGACCATCGGTCTTCTTACTGTTAGGGCCAGATCGCCGACTTGGAAGATCCTTTCCTTCATTTTTTATTTAAGGCTCTGGAAAGGCGTGCTTGGTATAGCTCAATGCGCTGCTGAGCAAATAAGCATTTTTTGCCTAGCGCTTCAAGGTCTTGGAGTCGCAGACGATAGCTTTCTTCAGTAGTCAGCTCGCTGGCTAGGGCTACCCGAAGAGAAGGAATCTGGATTTCTAGGGGAAGAACTGCTTCGCTCCTATAAACCAGAGAGAATGGCGTACTGCCTGTTGGAGTCCGGACCGTTGTACGATAGGCCCATAAACATTCACCGAGCTTCTCGTTCTAATCGTGCTTATTTGAAGACACGAACTTCTTGAGAAGTTTTATGATGGTTTTGTTGAAGGCTTCTGCTAGCCCGTTAGCCGCTGGATTGTAGGTAGTAGAGGCTACGTTCTGGATTCGATTCTTATCGCAGAACCGATAGAATGCACGGCTTGCGAACTGTGGACCATTATCATGGATGATCCTGCGAGGTAGGCTGAAGTGGTAGATGACGTGATGTTTGATGAAACTGATCACGTTTAACGTCTTCACTTCGGTAAACGGTATAGCTTTCGCCCATTTGAAGAAGTAATCGGTTATAGCTAGGATAAACCGATGTCCTTTTGAGGATGGCGGGCTGATTGGTCCTATGACGTCCATACCCCAGGTTTTAAACGGCCAAGATGTTGTCGTCGGGTGTAGAAACTCTGAAGGTTGGTAAATAAAATCAGTGTGGAACTGGAAAGCTCTACACTTCTTTGCATATTCAACAACATCTGCTATCATTGTGGGCCAGTAATAACCCATTCGCTTGAGGCGATCTTATAATTTGGGGCCTGGTTGATGTGCACCACAAACTCCATCGTGAGCCTCCCGGAGTACATGCTTGGCTTCTGTGTCTGATAAGCATCGTAACAGTAACCCATCGTAAGAGCGTCGGTACAGCATCTTGGTAGCTATGTCATAGTAAAATATGAGGGATCGCCTTTGGATGGATATTGCTTCCTTCGGGTCCTCGGGGAGGATTCCATAGACAGCGTAGTCTTCGAAGGTAAATCTGCAATCTTTAGCATCGACATTTGTTTTTGCTGCGTAACTGTGATGAATATGCAAGGCATCTTTCACACAAAAAAGTTATCGACCAGATACTGTGATCGACTGCTGTGTATTAGTAGGAACGGTCAAGGAAGTAGCGAGACTGGCTAGAGCATCTGCTTCTATATTCTGTAGTCGAGGCACGTGCTCGATGAAGAATCCAGCGAAAGTAGACGCCAGCTCGATTGTTACTTTGTGGTAGGGGATGAGATCTTCATGACAAACTTCATAATCACCTCGGACCTGACTAACTATTAGCTTAGAATCGCCATAAGCTTCAAGATAGTCAACTCCCAGTTGCTTCGCCAGTTACAGGCCGATTAATAGGGCATTATATTCGGCCAGGTTGTTGGTGCATGGTTCCATGAGAGAATATGCATGGTGTATAACCAGATGATCAGGTGGCACGAGCACGACACCTATTCCAGCCATGATATTTCTTTTGGGTCATGTTCTTGATGCACCGTCAAAGAACATTCGCCAAATGGGGATTTCTTCAGTTGCAGTGTTGGACTCCACCACTTTGTAGGAGATTTTATCGTAGAGTTTGGACGACTTCAGCACCGGATGAGCTGCTAGGAAATCAGCTAATGCTTGGCCTTTTACTGCCTTCTGAGGAACAAAGATCATATCGTATGGAGTCAACAACATTGTCCATGTAGCTAAACGGGAATTGAGAGAGCCCGGTTTAGTCATGAGTATTCTAAGAGGGTTGACTTTAGATATAATATGGATAGTCTGCCCAGACACATAGTGGCGTGTCTTCTGGATGGCAAATACTAGTGCAAGGCATTCCTTCTCCACCGGTGTGTATCTGTGCTCGGCACCCACCATTGTGCGGCTGAGGTAGTAGATTGTCTGTTCATGGCCGCCTTCGTTCTTCTGAGCTAATAGGGCGCCAAAGGAATGGTCCATAGCGCGGATATATAGTAAGAATAGCTTTCCAATTATTGGAGCTACCAATACTGGAGGGCTTGTAAGATACGCCTTGATATCGTCGAATGTGCGTTGACATTGTTCAGTCTAGACGAAAGATAGGCCTTTCTTTATGAGCTGAGTGAACGGTTGACACCTTCTAGAGAGGTTTGAAATGAATCGTCTGATGTAGGCTAGCCTTCCTTATAGTCTGCGTAACTCTTTGAGGTTCCTTGGAGGATGCATGTCGAGGATAGCCTTCACTTTTTCTGGGTCTAGAAGTATCCCCTTTGAAGTGATGACGAAGCCAAGGAACTTACCGCTGGAGACTCCCAGAAAAGACTTGGTTGGATTCATCTTGAGTTGGTGTGCACGCATTAGTTCGAACACCGTTCTCAAGTCTTGGAGGTGGTTACCCTTGAGATGACTTTTAACCACAATATCATCTACGTAGCACTCCACAGTTTTGTGCAAATGATCGCAAAAAATTATGTTCATCGCTCGCTGGTATGTCGCCCCTGCATTCTTCAATCCGAATGGTATTACCGTATAGCAGTATACCCCCAACGATGTTCGAAAAAATGTGTGCTTCTCGTCGTCGAGGAACATCTTGATCTAGTTGTAGCCTGAGAACCCATCCATGAAGGACATCCGCTCGAAGCCGCAAGTATTGTCGATCATTATGTCAGTGATCGGTAAAGGGAACTCGTCTTTCGGGCATGCAGAGTTCAAATTACGGTAGTCAATACAGACTCAAATTTTACCGTTCTTCTTCATGACTGGAACGATATTGGCAACCCAGTCTGGGTGTTGTTCCTCACGAATGAATCCACTAGCAATGAGCTTCTTGACTTCATTCTCGATGGCTTCCATGACGTCTGGTCGGAATCGTCGTTGTTGCTGCTTCACTGGCTTAGCTTTAGACGAAATGTTCAGGCGGTGCATGGCGACTTTAGGGTCTAAGCCTAGCATGTCTTCATAGCTCCATGCGAAGACGTCGATGTATTCTCTTATAAGCTGTATAAGAGATTGACGTTCATCGCCAGATAGGATTTTGCTGATGAAGATTGGTTTGAAAGATGCTTCATCTCCTAGATTGACTTGGATGACTTCGTCTTTGGTAGGTGGTTCCTGTTGTTCGAAGCACAGCTTCCACCTAGTGTCCATCTTTTGAGCCCATTATTCGAGCTCGATTGATTGGACATCGCCTGTAATTTGGTCGACGGAAACCATATTGACGGACATAGTTGCTTTGAACATGTCACCGATGCTGGAGTCTGAGTCCCAGAGGGAGGAATCAGAAGAATGAGAACAACGATCTACTTCATCATCTGATCTTTCGAGAGTTGTTGGAGGAGAGATATAGCCCAAACCAACAACACCGCTTCGTTGATAGTAGTACTCGGGTTTGCCGGGAGAAGTAAAGTGTCATATTGGCAATCGTCGTCCTTGGCCGTAATTTAGCCCTTTGTCACTTTTGATGTCATATCCCATGTTCTGGATGATATTCTTGGCCTACCAACTATACCGAAAAAGTTGCATTTTTCCAGGGTCATAGTCGGCTTCTGTGTTGCGCTTGGGAGAAGTAGAGTCTGGAACAAACTTTCTCTCGCCAATTATGCGACCGAATATGATTAGTTCTTCATCCTTGTTTCTGGCTGGAACGATGAAGTAGAGGATATCTTCAGGGTAAACGTTTTTCTACAGGTGAGATATTATGACCGACATGCAGAGGTGTGGTCCTATGCCGTTCTCTAGAGCATATATCGTATCTATGTAGTGGTTTACAGATTGATAGACATCGGAGTAATTCAAAGATAAACCTTTACTAAGGAAATACGCAAGTTCTTCTTCAGGGATAACATCATCCCTGAAGGTACATTATTATGAGTATTGATATACTCATTGAGATGATGATCATCTGGAAGAGGAGCCACAGTCTTGGCCGAGTTCACCACGTAGGGTAATTCTTCAGGATTGGGAGGACGGGCATCAGTTGGTTCCTCCCGGGATGTCTTGCTGAGAGTGATGGTCAGTGGCTTGACCTTGTCAGGGTTCTTCTTTTTTACCCAGTTTGTGAGACGCTTCAGGGTACTTTTTGGAGTAGTACATCCTTTGACTCGAATAATCAGGGGACCATCATTGTGGGATGGACTTGCTTCAGCTTCATTGTCAGCTTCATTGCCGTCATCCTTGGGGGGTTGAGATTGGTAAAGTACCGAATCTCCATAGTAAGCTTCGATGCCCTTAAAAGGATCGATATCGGCAAACTCTGTCTTCACGACACCATCACTGTTGACGTACTTGAAGTATTGGTGAAGTATGGAAGGAACGATCTTGTTCTCGTGTATCTATCCACGTCCCAACAAGACGTTGTAGGATACATTGGCATCGATCACGTAGCAGGAAACCTCCGTTCGGAGATCACCGATCTGGCATTTGAGACGGATCTTGCCCCGCAGATGGCTTCGACCAGCATTGAAAACCATGATAGTTGTGTTGGTTGCAGATAGCTTGTGCAAAGGGATTCCCAGAATCTGAAGTAAGCTTCTAGGAATGATACTGAGGGAGGATCCTACATCGATGTACATGCAGTCCACCTTGATCGCCCCGATATACCCTGTATAATACAGGGGTCTATCATGACGATTATTTTTTAGTAGCATGTCCTTCTGTGAGAAGGTGATTATTTTCCATAAATAAATTCACTTTATTTATTTTGTATCTGAGAAAATTACAACTGTAGGAATCTAATCTAGAAGACGATTACTTTATCCCTTGGACGATGCGATGAAGAAAACTCGAACTTTGAAGAACTTGGACAGCAATAGGGCAATCTCTCTGTTCTCTCTGAAATTGACTGTGTGTCTGATGAAGATGAAGAAACTCTCTTTTATAGAGTTCTGGATAACGGTTCTGAAGCATACGCTCAGTCAGTTACTTGACGTGTGCATAACTGCAGGGACGCATGGCAAATTCTGGTGAAGATACGTTGGAGTGCGGTTGAGAGTAGTGGAATATATCTAGGAGAGATTGGTGGCATGGATGCCACGTTGCATAACTTCTGAATAACTGAGTAACTGAGTACAGGACACGTGAGAACGTGTGTTGACTGTACATTAAAAGTCATCCTGGATGCCTTTGCTGTGATACGCTATCTTTGAAGAGGAGTCATACGCTAGCTTTTGAAGGCACATGTCTTGCATACGCTGACTTGGATCATATAAAGCTGATACGCTCACTTGATTGGAAAGGAGTCGTATGGGGTCCATACGCTCACTTGGCTGGGAAGGAGTCGTATGGAGTCCATACGCTCACTTGGTTGGGAAGGAGTCGTATGGGGTCCATACGCTCATTTGGTTGGGAAGGAGTCGTATGGGGTCCATACGCTCACTTGGATGGCAAGGAGTCGTATGAGGTCCATACGCTCACTTGGTTGGGAAGGAGTTATATGGGGTCCATACGCTCACTTGGTAAGGAGTCGTATGGGGTCCATATGCTCACTTTCGCAAGGAGTCGTATGGGGTCCATACGCTCACTTAGCAAGGAGTCGTATGGGGTCCATACGCTCACTTAGCAAGGAGTCGTATGGGGTCCATACGCTCACTTGGATGTCAAGGAGTCGTATGAGGTCCATACGCTCACTTGGTGGGGAAGAAGCCGTGTGGATTGAAGGAGTAGACACGTGGCTGTTCTCAATCTTCTCAAACACGCCATATCTTCAAATACTGACAAATATTTCTTGAGCGTCGTGCTACAGATATGATGGCTGACAGACTGTCAGAAATGACAGTAATGATGGCTCTTTATTTATGATGGCTGCTGAGCTGTCCTCGTAAGAGACAAAATTCTTTCTCGAAAACCTATACGACGGCTAATCTTCATAGGGCAGCTGTCTTTGCACGAAAGACGAAGTGTCAGATTTATCCTTCATTAAATACATGCTGTACTGTCATCTCAAGAAATATTAAAATATTCACTGAGCGTACGGCCTTTAGATGAGCGTATGGCCTTGGCTGAGCGTATGGCCTTGAGCGTATGGCTTTGAGCGTATGACTTGGGCTGAGTCTTATGTCAGCGTGTCATAATTTTCACACCCTACAAGACCCCCTTCAAAGTTTTCGAACTTTATGAATTTCAAAAGTTCAAAATTACTTTGAACTTAAAGTGGGAATAAGTCCTGACACGCTGGCATGAGTTTGTTATCTTCCTCAATATCAGTGCCAATCTTTAGGGATTCTGTTTAAAGAATATCCGCCGTTTGAACTTCTTTTTTTCTTCTATAAATAGGTCTTCCAAGACCTAATTTATTTCTTTACTTTTGCATTCATCTTCGAGAGAGAAAAAGAAACTCAAGACTCAACTTCTTCTTCTTCGACTCAAGCTTTATCAATGGCGCCCAAGATTGATGCTGCTGCGAAGGGAAAGGGGAAGGCTCCTGCGGAGTCATCTCAGCCCGCCGCTGCCGCTGCTAAGAAGACTACCAATGAGCGCGTTCGTCGAAGCGAACGCCCATTGAAGCCTCTCTATGGTGAGGATGATGATGATGAACAGTAACTATCCCCTATTTAGGGCTCTGGTTAGAACCAAATCATAAAACGTATCCCCTTTTTAGGGTCAAATACGTCAGAAAATACGTTTCTCTCTTTAGGGTTTAGCCGTATTCCATGTTTTTTGTTTATACGAAAAATATATTTGGAGCGTATTCTGTATGATACGCGTATTTTTGATAGAAATGTCAAAATATGCTGTCTTGAAAGAATACGCTATGTCAAGTTGTCTCACTGAGATACGCTAACTCCTGTGTTAGCGTATGTTTTTGATGATCATCTTGTCAACCATAGTTGATACGCTCAAACTGAAGATAAACTGAATTTTTAAAATCATTCACTTAAGATAAACTGAGCGTAAAAAGTGATTTCTGAATCTGTCATACACTTAGAATAAACTGAGCGTATATGGATCTTCGAGTCTGTCATACGCTTAAGAAAAATTGAGTGTATGCTGAACCTTGAGTCTGCCATACGCTTAAGGAAAACTGAGCGTATGCTGAACCTTGAGTCTGCCATATGCTTAAGGAAAACTGAGCGTATGCTGAACCTTGAGTCTGCCATACGCTTAGTAAAAACTGAGCGTATGTTGAACTTTGAGTCTGCCGTACGCTTAGTAAAAACTGAGCGTATGTTGAACTTTGAGTCTGCCGTACGCTTAGTAAAAACTGAGCGTATGTTGAACTTTGCCATCTCTTTATGTTAAAGATTTCTAACTTCTTATTCTTCTTTTGCAGTGGATATTCTGGCTCAGGAGGCAGAATTTGAAGGATGTGTAGGAAATAATTATAACAGTGACCTATCACATGTTCGTTTTCCCCAATTCGATGGACCTTCTACAAGAATAGCTCTTTTGACCAATCAAGAAAATGACACTTTGCTGAACCTGATGAGTGGACTGCCTTTACAAAGTGTGGATGGTGTTACCTATTCGAAGCCAGCATTTCTTTTCGGAGATGCTATTGACATGAATTCTCAGCCTGCTCTGGACAAAGTATCATACTGTTACTATAGGGATGGTGATGTAAATCAGCCAATGTATTTGACTGGTTTATCAAAAAGCATCAACGTAGCTCGTTTATATCATGCGAGTTGTCAAAGACAGATGAAGTGGGATATCACTCCATCCCGACAAGCAAAGGCTGGGTGGATAGGATATCGTCAAGGAAGATTTTGCAGTGGTACTGAACCACATGTCACATCTCTGCGAGGACTGCTACCTGCCACCATCCCTCCTGAGGACTCGGCACTGCTGAAGCCAGTCAGAGTCCCAATTTTTGCAAACGAATTCGCTCAAATGAAAAATGCCATCTATCTAAAACAGTCTATGAGGCTGACTGGTCTGGTAAATTCGGAGAATACCAGATGGACTGCTCTTGTGAAATAGATTCTGAAGAATTTTGGTGAACAGTTACAAGTGATAGGCCTATATGATGCCATTAAGTGCACTGCTTATGGTTTCAGGCCAAACCCGGATTTGTTCTTGGCGTTAGCAGAGAGGTATAACTACCGTACCGACACCTTCATGACACCAAGAGGCGAGATGGGATTCGCCCTTCATGAAATGGCATATATTTCTCAGCTGCCAACAGCAGATCTGCCATATGAAGAGTATATCCCTTTCGTTGATGAAATGAATAAGATCTCCGAAGCCAACCCACTGGTTCTTCATGTCTTTGAAGAATTGATGTGCCATTATAGTATTTACAAGGCTTTTTATAAAGGACAAGGTGGAGAAGGAGATTCCAACTGTTATTCTTCCAAATGGATGGCCTATTTATTTCAAGGCCGTACTGATGAAGTTCAGAAGAAGAAAAAGACTGAGCAATATGTCGGTGAATTTAAACCTCTGAATCAAGCTGAGATCGACAAGCTCATCCGGGACACCACTCATGACGACATCGTCATTGAGGAAGACGAAGGCACTTATAAAGCCGGTGATAGGTTTGAGACCTTTATTAAGCAGGGTGGCCGAGAATTATCTGCTGAGGGTCATCTGGCCGGATTTATATCTCTCTGGCTGAGAAAATTCGTAGTTCCTGGCACCTGTTCATCAGACAGGATGCATAGAGGAGTTGTCTTCGCAGCAGTCCATCTGGTTTTTGGGTATAAGATGGATTTACTGACAGCGATGACATGCCGTCTGAATGCTGGATTAAGGGCATATACAGACAGAATGTTGGAATTAGCAAGGAAGAGCCTTACATTCTTTCCTCGGGTAGAAATGCCCTTTACATATTTATTTGGGTGGCTGCTTCTGCATTTTGAATCTCTCCTGGATGTTGGGATGGCTAGACCAGATGACACCTTTCTGGAAAGATACAGACACACACCAAAGTAGAAATATGACACTTTGACAGATTGCAGAACTATATTAAACAGGGGAGAACTATGGAGCTTCACTTATGTTCCTCCACCTGTTAGTTATAAAACCATGCCTGGGAGGTTGGTTGATGGCATTGGTGGTAATGAATTGGATGAGATTCAACATGAATGGCTGAAGAGGATCAGGCCATCTCATTTAATCTGCCGCCGTGACAACATCACTTACTAGAACCATATCTTCCGAGCAGGTTTACACGGCAATTTGGTTACGATCAGTTGCATGTAGGCAATGCAACGACGTGTTTTGCTTATCAAGGCGGGTTGATTGATGGTGCCAGAGCGTGGATATATTATATTGCTAAAGGTACAGGGGCTACCTTTTCCATGCCAGATCTGGTCACCTATCATAGAGGAGCTAGAATATTGGCGTCTTACGCCAAGTTCTATGTATCAGCTAATACTTTTGATGAAAAATTTAGCATCTTAGGTATAAGCTTTATTCATATTGAAAAGAAATTAACTAAATTAGCCCTGCCTAGAGATTGTCATGATCAAGAAGATCCTCTGGCCACTGATGAAGTTGATGATGAAGTTTTAGAAACTTTCTTCTCTGATGACATTCATCAACCATTACATATACCCATCGGGAGTGCTGAAGAGAGTATATCTACCGATAATACCCCGAAGAGGAAGCGGGGCAAAGGTGCTGCTGGGCCTGCCCCAAAAAGAGTCACTCGAGCAGAGACTCGAAATCGTAGAGGAATTACCATTTCAGGGACTTCTCCTGCTTCCAATCGAGTCAGAGATGCTGATGAAGCAGGTAGTGATCCAAAAGACAATTATCCTACTGTTCCATTCACAAAAAGAATAGGAAGCAAAGTGATATTTCAAAAACTAAATCCGTAATTTGTCTCGATATAGAGAGTCCCACCGATCGTGCTGTGCGATTGGCTTCAGAAAAACAAGCTGCCTTTGATTTTTCTGTAAAGACAGAACCTGTTGAAGAAGATATTTCTGAACCTGCTGGGTCATCCATGCCTTCTGATATAGGATCGATTTCGCCAATGGCCGATGATACGCAGGAGATTAGTCAACCTGCGGTAGAGGCCGAACATCAGACTGAAACAGCTAATGACTTACTGATTTCGAGAGAATCAGTGAAGGAAGCCACTTCTCTCAAACCAATTGCTGAAGCTTCAGAGAGCGAACAAGTTGACTATGAACCGTCGTCTCATTCTTCTGGAGAAGAAGACATGGAGATAGACGATGAATCACCGTCTAAAACTCCAATTGATGTACTGAAGACCATTGGTCAACACTCAGGATTGACACCAGAGCCGGAAAGGCATATAGAAGTTCAAGTTCCGAGTACTTCTGGGACGGGAAGCAGTGAAATAAATCCCGTGTCAGAAAGTACTCTGAACAGACTACGAGCCGGGCTGAATGATCCGAAGGAAACTGAATATGAACCAGCTCCAGGTAACATTTTATTCATCAAAGTTTTGTCTTGTCTCTGCTTTATTGTCTTTTGGTTTTGATCATGCTTCTTTGATTCCAACAGCTGTAGGAACTGCACCGGCTATGAGTTCTACTCAAGCCCCACTTGTTTAAACTGATGTGGGTGAGGGGAGTTCACATTTGCCGAGTTCTCCAAAAGCACTAACTTCAGATCCAAGAATAGAGGCTCCTCCTGCTCCTTCCCCTATTATTGTAGCGACTCCCAGTTTTGACACAGGGCTAGCAAATATCATGGGGATGTATTCAGATATTATTTATTCATATCTGGATACATTCTCGAGACGACTTATGAAGGATGAGACTATGCCCTTTTCGAATCTTCGAGAGGCGACTAGTTTTCCACTTTCAGCTTTAAGACAGGCTGGTTATGAGACCCAATGTGTCTTTTTTGAACATCTCCTGAATGATTTAGAAGCAAATATCCACAAATATTGGGAGATTAAAAAGGAGGATATTGAGTCTCTGACTGCAGCTGAGATTACTCAATTGGAGAATGAAGCTCAAGCTCAGCACATTGCTCTGACAGAATTCCTTGCTCAGTCTTCTAAAGAGTTAATGGAGAAAGATAAAGAAATAATAAGTACTCGTCAGAATATGGAACGCCTAGAGAAAGATGAAGCGTCAAAAGCTGAAGAGCTTAGGAAGTTGAGGGAAGAGCTAGCTCATCTTCAGGAGCAAATTGCCTCCGTGGAAAAAGAACAATCAGAGATTACTACTGATCGTAAATCTGAAGCTGAACGCTGTCAATTTTTACAGCAAGAGCGAGAATTGATGCAAACCAATCAGATTGAAGAGACCAATCGTCGCAGCTCTATTATTGTGGAATATGACCAACGGATGATTGGAGCTGAAACAGCAGAGCGAATCAAGAAAGCTCATGAAGAAAAGATAAATAATGTAACTGTTCGTATTCAGGAGATAATTACTCCTCCTAAATAGATCTTTTACATTTATCATTTATTGAAGTTTTGATACCCATTTGTAATCAATGTTTTGATTTTGATTGAAATGAATATTTTGACTTGATTCAATTTTGTGGATGATATTTTTGTAAAAAACATCTTCAGAGGTAAATAATACATAACATGTTTCAATAAAATAGAATATACAAATAAATTTTGTAACTCTATCATGATATTAAACCAAAGATAATTTTTAGTTTAATACTGATTAGAGAAAACAGAATTCAGATATAAAGATATCTTTGGATTCTATTCTCCATGATCTTTGGACTTGGAAATCAAAAGACGAGATATCATTTTCAGAGAATAAAAAATATGATACATACTGAGATAGAAAATTCAGAGGTAATATGGACATAATTTTCTATACAAGATCTTTATTAAATCCACTGGGGATCTAATAAGACAAAATATCAAATTCTCTGGGAAAATGATACATGGTAGAATATCAGTTTCCTCTGGGGATAACGATATCGAGATCACTTTTGTAGAGAAGAATTAACTTTGATTTTATATTTGCTGGAGAATGATGAAAATATTATACATAATATTTTTTTAAAAATTTGCCATTGATAGGCATCATTGTGACTTTCCCATCCATAGAGGCAAGCTGGTATGCTCCGTTAGAGAAGACTTTGTTTACCACGAATGGGCCTTCCCATTTCGCGTCAAATTTTCCTTTGCTCATATGTGTCATGGTCATAGGACGTCTGACAGTAAGGACTAGTTCTCCCTTCTGATATGCTCTGACTTTGACTTTCCGGTTAAAGGCTTTTGAGATTCGGGCCTGATACAGCTCAATATTTTGTTGAGCATACAATCGCTTTTCATCTAGAGCTTCCAATTCTTGAAGTCGAAGACGATCATTGTTTTCTGTTGTAAGTTCATTGGAGATTGCAATTCTCAGAGAAGGAATCTGGATCTCAAGGGGAAGAACAGCTTCACACCCATATAACAAAGAGAAAGGCATACATCCGGTTGCATTACGAACTGTGGTACGGTAGGCCCATAAACATTCACCAAGCCTCTCGCTTCAGTTGCGTTTGTTGGAAGAAATGAACTTTTTCAAGAGTTTGATGATCGTTTTATTGAAAGCTTCTGCCAATCCATTAGCTGCTGGATTATATGCTGTAGAAGCTAAATTATTGATCCGATGATCGTCGCAGAATCGAATAAATTTCTGACTGACGAACTGTGGTCCGTTATCATGGATAATACGCCGAGGAACACCAAATCGATAGATGACATGATGTTTGACGAAGTTGATAACATTAGAAGTTTTGACTTCAGATAACGGGATTGCTTCAGCCCATTTAGAAAAGTAATCAGTTATTGCTAGAATAAACCGATGTCCTTTTGATGATGGTGGGTTGATAGGACCAATGACATCTATGCCCCAAGCCTCAAAGGGGCATGATACCGCTGTTGGGTGTAAGAATTCTGACGGTTGATGGATAAAGTCTGCATAAATTTGGCAGGCTTTACATTTTTGAGCATATTGAATGGCATCAGCCACCATCGTGGGCCAATAATAACCCATACGTCGGATACGATCTTGAAGCTTAGGACCTGGTTGATGGGCTCCATGTAATGCCTGTGGTTCGTATTACGTATTTTTGGAATACGTGTACGTATTTTATTCTGTATTGCATGATTTCTTGTTTAGCTTGCATCTTGGCTTGGTTATTTCTTGGCTTGGTTCTGTTTTCTTCGGTCTATCATGAACCATGGATGAACCCCCTACCTACCACCACCATTTGTATTTATTAGCCCATTCTTTTCTCTCTCTTCATTTATCATCTTCTTCTTCCTCATTTACTTCTCTACCTACCAGAGAGAGGAGAGAGAAGTCTAGGCAAGTATAACTTGCTTCATGGAGGAACTCCGATTTTATTGCTTCATTCTCTTCCTTGCAGCATTTTAACATATTTTAGAACTTGGCATTTTCACTTTCCATGGCTAGCTTCTTGTAGATCTAAGTTTATTTCATTTTCGGATTTCTTGGGTTTTGATCTACTTAATCTTGTTATTTCTATATTTTGATGGTTCCATGTTGTAGAGAATTTCGTTCTACCCCATTTTGACCTATAGAAGTTCGAATTTGGGCTCCGGATGAAAGTTTTATGAAGCTTGGAAGGCATGGGTTCCTAGTGTTCTTCTCCTCGGAATTTTGGAGAAGAAGAACAGTTCCCTGGCGCATGGCTGTACTTGACCGCATGAGTATTCATGCGGCAAGTCGCCATCAGCCGCATGAGACCCTTGTACTTCTAAACCGCATGAAACTTAGTCCCAGCCGCATGAGGCTGAGTCTCATACTCAGCCGCATGGGCTCATTCCCATCAGCCGCATGAGTCTACATGGACTTAGTCGCAGGGCTAGAAACGAACTCTTCTCGAGCCGCATATGCAACTGTTCTCCCCCAGCCGCATAAGCTATCGCATTGACCCAGCCTCATGCGCCCTCACTTCTTCCGGGACCGTATAGGTTTTGCTATGTAAGCCGCATGGACTTGAGTTCGCCATCAGCCGCATGAAGACCCCCTTTCTAATTCGAGCCGCATATGCGCTCACTTCCCTGAACCGCATAAACTCAAGCACTTGCCAGCCGCATAGGCCCTGATCTCCGAGCCGCATGAGAACCCTAGACCCTGGCCGCATGGACTTCCGAGTCCAGGCCGCATGATCCCGATTAATTCCAGCCGCATGCGCCTTTGCATTTCCAGCCGCTGGCGCCCTTATACTTCCAGCACATGCGCCCCCCCTTTTTCCTGGCCGCATATGACTGAACCGCATAACTTTCCCATGGTCCTGTGTACTATTATTTATCATTATTTGCCCATATTTTCGTAACTCCTTTATTAGATATTTTACGCCCATTTTATATCCTTACGCCTTTTGTCATGAACTTGATAATCATGGATTTGTTTAATATGTTTGGAAATGGTACCTGAGCATGACATGATAGTGACCCGTAGTGGTGCACTTTTGACAAGAAAACCTGACATGACCTGATAGTGGCCCGTCGTGGCGCACTCCTGACAAGAACACTTGACATGATAAACCTGGCATGATTATCTCGAATAGCTGTTGCGACGGCTACCTGACATGACATGACCTGTATAATTAATCCTGGACACCGTGGGCGATTGTGCTTGTACAAATAAACCAGTCATGTCTTGCATCATGTCTAGGGAGGGACTCCTGAGTACCACGGTCAGGAGTACCTATTGAAATGGACTAAGGTTAATAACTAGATTAACACATTAGTCATGAAGAGATTTCCCAGCTACAGGCAATCCCGTTACCTGCGCGCGCCTGGGATCTGTAGCCTGCCGTCGAGTAGGGCACATTTTCAGCACACTGTCATGTGTTGCACCTTTCAAGCTACTTAAGGGTACATGCGTTTCCTGGACGATGTACCCACCTGAATTCAACCCTAATCTTTTGACCTGGGTAACCTGGATGGACTGCAGGGCTTGTGGCTGTGGAAGACTCTCACTGCATCTTGTTAGTAACTAGGTCTGTGATAACCCTAGTAGATAAAGTATCAAGCCGTAATTCTTGCTTGGCCGTGAAATGATTGGGTGGAGTCTAACCAGTCTAGTCTTGTCCTGATCCTCTTGCAGATTACTACATGACCTGAATGCCTGTATTTATTTTACTGATAAATGGTGAGAATTCCAAGTTCTGTTCAGACGAAGGGTTACAACCCCGGTCCTTGTTTGGTTTACGGGTTGTAACCTGGTTCTCTGAATAGTCCCATGGTTATCTCGTCGTATATCATCCTGATGTATTTTCTTATTTCCAGTCCTTACTTTTATTTATATTTTGTGCTGATTGCTGGTTTTAGTTCCTAAGTGAAGCTTTCTTTGTGGAACTTGCTCTTTCTGGGATCTGATCCAGCTGGTTTTGTATGGCCAGATTTCGGAGCAGCTCCAGAGGATCTACCGACCTTCCAGCCAGATGGTGGCCACTAGACGGAACCCTGGCAACGAGTGGGTTTATTTTTGATCTCCCACTTTATTGTAAAAATATTCTTTTGAGGCGTTTAACCGACGAGCACCTGTTTAGCTCGATTGTACTTACTTACTGTCTGCCTACGAGCTGTAACATGATTGACAGATCCTAGGGTTGATCATGTATGACTAAACTCTTGCTAGTCCTCACATTTTGTAACGACTAGCTTCATGATCAGCTGAATATGTAATATTTGGGACGCCTTATTATTGTATATTTAATGATCATACATCTTGTAATATTTACTTACTTGCTGGTGATTGAGACACTAGGCTTGTTCATGACCATAGAAGACCGTTGGCTTGTAGTTAAACCCTCATGTATCTAGACAGCCGTGACCGTATAGCGAGATGGAATCCATTTCAATATACGTAGCTGGCTATGTCTGCCCCCGGTCTCCAGTATTCTGGTTCTGGGGCATGACATGGTTTAAGTAGTGGCCCATGCAGGCCTTGTAAATCAAGATATATGAGGGTTTACCGAATAGATGTCTCAATCAGTATTCGTCCTTGATCTCTGCTCGTATCTTCTAAATCCCTAGATTCTTGTCCTGATCATGTGCTTGTATCGTTGATCTGTCATGGCCCTTCCTTATTGTTCCCTATGTCGTCTTCTTCAGCGGCATTGTTCCTGGACCTGCCGGCCAGCAAGGCGGAGCACCTCCCGTGGACCAGCAGCAACCCGGAGATCAAGTCCAGCATTCCGGAGTAGCCTCCAGAGTCGTGCCTTCTGATGGAGAGCTACCAGTCCAGCCAGTTCAGCCTGCCGAGCCTGATGATGGTACATTAGTAGGACTCGTCAGGACCTTGATAGCTTCTCAAGATCGTCGTGGAGATGCCTTGCAACAGGCAGTGACAGATGCCTTGACCAGAGGAGGTCATCAGGGTAACAGCGCGGCCAACAGCTTCAAGCGCCTGAACCCTCCATTCTTTGGCGGTAGTGAAGATGCTATCGCAGCAGATGCATGGCTTCAGGATACTGAAGTGATTCTTGACGCAGCCAAGACTCCAGAGAACGAGAAGGTAGCCGTGGTACGCCTGCAGTTGTTAGATCTTGCCTGCAGCTGGTGGACAGCACAGGCCATTGGATTAGCAGCACCCATTCCATGGGCAGTGTTCAGAGAGAGATTCCAGACCAAGTATTTCGATGCCGTAGCTCGGTATGATCTACAGACCCGGTTCACTAATCTGAAGCAAGGAGGCAGGACGGTCGATGGATATGCGACCGAGTTTTCGAGACTCAGTCGGTTTGCTCCCACCTTGGTGGCAACCGAGTATGATAGAGCCCAGCGGTTCCAACAGGGGCTTCACTTGGAGATCTTGTTGGCAGTCAAGCAGTTTGATCATCAGACTTTTGATGCAGTCTTAAGAGCAGCCCGGAGGCATGAGTATACCTTCCAGAGGATTGTGGATAGGGCCGGAGGTCGGAAGAGATCCCACGGCCAGATGAATCAGTCTTCAGCCCCAGCCCCGGCAGCCAGGGCTTTGACTATTGGAGCTCCGAGGCGAGCGGCCTCCGTGACGTCGGTTTAGCATTCAACTCCGACGCACCCTCAGCAGCAGCAGAAGCAGAAGCAGTCTTCCGCAGTGGGATGTTCTCATTGTGGGAAGCCAGGCCACGTAGTGGCAGAATGTCGCAGGGCGCAAGGATTGTGTCTGGCCTGTGGAGCACCAGACCATAGGGTTGGATCTTGTCCGAATAGGGGTGGTTCATCATCGTCCAACCTTTCTAGCTCTTCGGTGAGAGGACCAGCTCCGGTCCGGCAGCAGCAGCAGTACCCATTGTCGAGGCCCTTGCCGCCTCAGTCCCAGATGTTCCAGCAGCAGAACCCCCAGCAGCATGCACAAGCCCAAGCCTTGAGTCAGAGCAGGCAGCGAGGATTTCAGCAGAGGGAACCAGCACCCTGAGGGCATGGTCATGCTATGGTGATGACCGCAGAGGAAGGATTGGCACCAGGAGAGGTAGTGGCAGGTACTATTCTCGTCAATTCCTTTCCAGCTTCAGCTTTATTTGATTCTGGTGCATCGCATTCTTTTATGTCCGCACGATTCGCGACACGGGTAGGATTGGAGCCCGAGTTATTATCAGTAAGGCTCAATATACTTACTGGTAACGGACTTGTGGGAGTAGATAGAGTGTTTTCCTTGTGTCGAATCGTAGTTAGCGGTAGAGAATTTCTCGCTAGATTGATAGAGTTCCCGATGACCGATTATGATGTGGTCCTAGGGATGGATTGGTTGAGGAACCAGTATGCTGGAATAGACTGCCGTAGTGGTAGGGTTGTTTTTAGCATTCCAGGCGAGCCAGAGTTTTTCTTTTCCCGAGGTGAAGTTGAGCCTTCTCCTCCGATCTTGCGGATGGCCGTAGCAGCAGTACAGTTGCCCAGGATAGTGGATGAGTTCCCCGATGTTTTCCCAGAAGAGGTTCCAGGGATGCCGCCAGAGCGGGAGATCGAGTTTACTATTGACTTGATTCCCGGGACAGCCCCAGTGTCAGAGAGAGTCTACAGGATGGCGCCGTCAGAGTTGGAGATATTGTACAAGATGATTGAAGAACTTCGAGCCAAGGGATTCATTCGCTAGTGGATCACCTTGGGGAGCCCCGATGCTTCTTGTGAAAAAGAAGGATGGTACGTCCAGGTTATGTGTTGATTATCGTACCTTGAACTCAGTGACAATCAAGAACAGATACCCTCTTCCGAGGATAGATGACTTATTTGATCAACTCAAGGGGGCTTCAGTATTCTCGAAGATTGATTTTCGCTCAGGTTATCATCAGATCAGAGTCAGAGAGCAGGACATCCCGAAGACAGCTTTTAGATCGAGATATGGGCATTGGAAGTTCCTTGTTATGCCTTTTGGAGCGACCAATACGCCGGCAGTATTCATGGACCTCATGAATCGCATCTTCATGCCTTACTTGGATCAGTTTGTGATTGTGTTCTTGGATGACATCCTGGTCTACAGCAAGAGTGAGGCGGAGCATGAGCAGCATCTCCGTGTGGTTCTTCAGACTCTCAGAGAGCAACAGTTATATGCCAAGTTCAGTAAATGCGAGTTCTGGCTCGATCGTATTTCGTGCTTGGGTCATATCATCACTCGAGGAGGAGTGGAAGTGGATCCCCAGATGATTGTGGCCATTGAGTCATGGCCAGTGCCCAGCACAGTTGCAGAGGTTCGTAGTTTTCTTGGATTGGCCGGCTACTACCGGCGGTTTGTTTCGGATTTTGCTCGGATTTCAGCGCCATTGACCCAATTGACCTGCAAGGATGCGCAGTTTGCTTGGACAGCAGAGTGTCAGAGTTCTTTTGAGCAGTTGAAGTGAGGCCTGATAACAGCTCCTATTCTCACGCTTCCAGATGGGACCGGAGGATTCTCAGTATATTGTGATGCTTTAGGCAGAGGTTTAGGATGTGTTCTGATACAGCATGGGAAGGTAATAGCTTATGCGTCACGGCAACTTCGTGATCATGAGAGGAATTACCCAACCCATGACTTGGAGCTGGCAGCAGTAGTGTTTGCACTTAAGTTGTGGAGGCACTATTTGTATGGAGATAGGATAGAGATTTTCACCGACCATAGGAGTCTGAAGTATGTTTTCACTCAGAAGGATCTTAACATGCGTCAGAGGAGATGGCTGGAGCTTCTTGTGGATTATGATGTCAACCTGCAGTATCATCCTGGGAAGGCCAATGTTGTTGCGGATGCATTGAGCAGGAGAGCTGGAGTTTATTTCCTAACAGCGCAACCAGAGCTGTTGGCAGATCTTCAGAAGATGGGTATTGAAGTTGTTCCTTCCAGTGTAGCATTGATGGCCAGCATGCAAGTTCAGTCTACTATAGTCGAGAGGATCCGGATGGCGCAGTCAGCAGATTCCAAGCTTCAGCGACTCAGAGCAGAGTGTGAGGCAGAACGAAGACCAGAGTTATGCATTCATGAGGATGGTACACTTCGATATGGTAAGCATCTTTGTGTACCCAGTGGAGATATCAGGCAGGAGATCATGTCAGAGGCACACAGTTCTCAGTATTCCATCCATCCTGGCAGTACGAAGATGTACCGAGATATCCGTCAGCACTTCTGGTGGAATGGTATGAAGCGGGAGATAGCTCGGTTTGTCTCTCGGTGTTTGGTTTACGAACAAGTCAAGGCTGAACCGGCTGGACTTCTTCAGCCCTTACCGATTCCAGAATGGAAGTGGAAGCATGTGACCATGGATTTTGTGACTGGACTACCTAGATCCCCAGCTGGTAGAGATGCTATCTGGGTTATAGTTGATCGGCTCACGAAAGTGGCTCACTTTCTTCCATTCAGAGTTGGTCAGTCGACGGCTCAGCTAGCAGAGATGTACCTCAGGCAGATTGTCAGGTTGCACGGAGTGCCAGTCAGTATCACCTCGGACCGAGATTCCAGATTTACGTCACACTTTTGGCGTAGCTTGCAGGAGAGTTTGGGAACTCGTCTCCAGTTCAGTTCAGCGTATCATCCGCAGACAGATGGCCAGCCGGAGCGCACGATCCAGACTCTTGAAGATATGTTGAGATTATGCACACTTGACTTCGGTGGTTCGTAGGAAGATCACTTGCACCTGGTGGAATTCTCGTACAACAACCGTTTCCAGGCCAGTATCCAGATGGCACCGTTCGAGGCACTGTATGGTTGGAAGTGCAGATCCCCGCTAGCCTGGAATGATGTTGGAGAGAGACAAATGCTTGGTCCAGAAATGATCGCTCAGACAGTTGAAGTGGTCAGGAGAGTCCGAGATCATCTTAGAGTTGCCCAAGATCGCCAGTGCCATTGGGCCGATTCTCATCGGCGTCCTCTCGAGTTTTCGGTCGGCGATCATGTATTCCTGAGGATTTCGCCTAACCGTGGCGTCATTCGTTTCGGCGTCCGGAGAAAGCTTAGTCCTAGGTATATAGGACCGTTCGACATTCTGGAGCGAGTAGGAGATGTATCCTATCGTCTTGCTCTTCCGCCGTCGCTAAGCGAGGTGCATGACGTGTTCCATATATCCCAATTACGACGGTATATCCCAGACCTGAGCCACATCCTGGATCATTCGGAATTGGTTGTTGGTACCAACCTTTCGTATGAGGAGAGGCCCGTATCTATATTGGACCGGAGAGAGAAGATCCTCAAGAACAAGACTATCAAGTTAGTCCGAGTTGCTTGGGGTCATCATTCTTTGGGGGAGTCAACGTGGGAGCGTGAGGATGATATCCGATCGCGATATCCCGACTTGTTTGACTCGTGAGGTATAATATCTTTCTTATGCCTCATGCCTTCGATTCCTTGCTTGCATGATTAATTGATTGTCTAGTATAGCTTGCTTGTTATTAGTATAGCTTGTCATTGCTCCTCTAGCCTCTTGATTAAATTCTGAGGACGGAATTCTTGTAAGGTGGGTAGAGTTGTAATGCCTGTCGTTCGTATTACATATTTTTGGAATACGTGTACGTATTTTATTCTGTATTGCATGATTTCTTGTTTAGCTTGCATCTTGGCTTGGTTATTTCTTGGCTTGGTTCGGTTTTCTTTGGTCTATCATGAACCATGGATGAACCCCCTACCTACCACCACCATTCTTTTCTCTCTCTTCATTTATCATCTTCTTCTTCCTCATTTACTTCTCTACCTACCAGAGAGAGGAGAGAGAAGTCTAGGCAAGTGCAACTTGCTTCATGGAGGAACTCCAATTTTATTGTTTCATTCTCTTCCTTGCAGCATTTTAACATATTTTAGAACTTGGCATTTTCACTTTCCATGGCTAGATTCTTGTAGATCTAAGTTTATTTTATTTTTGGATTTCTTGGATTTTGATCTACTTAATCTTGTTATTTCTATGTTTTGATGGTTCCATATTGTAGAGAATTTCGTTCTACCCTATTTTGACCTATGGAAGTTCGGATTTGGGCTCCGGATGAAAGTTTTATGAAGCTTGGAAGGTATGGGTTCCTAGTATTCTTCTCCTCGAAATTTTGGAGAAGAAGAACAGTTCCCTGGCGCATGGCTGTACTTGACCGCATGAGTATTCATGCGGCAAGTCGCCATCAGCCGCATGAGACCCTTGTACTTCTAAACCGTATGAAACTTAGTCCCAGCCGCATGAGGCTGAGTCTCATACTCAGCCGCATAGGCTCATTTCCATCTGCCGCATGAGTCTACATGGACTTAGTCGCAGGGCTGGAAACGAACTCTTCTCGAGCCGCATATGTAACTGTTCTCCCCCAGCCGTATAAGCCATCGCATTGACCCAGCCTCATGCGCCCTCACTTCTTCCGGGACCGCATGGGTTTTGCTATGTAAGCCGCATGGACTTGAGTTCGCCATCAGCCGCATGAAGACCCCCTTTCTAATTCGAGCCGCATATGCGCTCACTTTCCTGAACCGCATAAACTCAAGCACTTGCCAGCCGCATAGGCCCTGGTCTCCGAGCCGCATGAGAACCCTAGACCCTGGCCGCATGGACTTCCGAGTCCGGGCCGCATGATCCCGATTAATTCCAGCCGCATGCGCCTTTGCATTTCCAGCCGCTGGCGCCCTTGAACTTCCAGCACATGCGCCCCCCCCTTTTTCCTAGCCGCATATGACTGAACCGCATGACTTTCCCATGGTCCTGTGTACTATTATTTATCATTATTTGCCCATATTTTCGTAACTCCTTTATTAGATATTTTACGCCCATTTTATATCCTTACGCCTTTTGTCATGAACTTGATAATCATGGATTTGTTTAATATGTTTGGAAATGGTACCTGAGCATGACATGATAGTGACCCGTAGTGGTGCACTTTTGACAAGAAAACCTGACATGACCTGATAGTGGCCCGTCGTGGCGCACTCCTGACAAGAACACTTGACATGATAAACCTGGCATGATTATCTCGAATAGCTGTTGCGACGGCTACCTGACATGACATGACCTGTATAATTAATCCTGGACACCGTGGGCGATTGTGCTTGTACAAATAAACCAGTCCTGTCTTGCATCATGTCTAGGGAGGGACTCCTGAGTACCACGGTCAGGAGTACCTATTGAAATGGACTAAGGTTAATAACTAGATTAACACATTAGTCATGAAGAGATTTCACAGCTACAGGCAATCCCATTACCTGGGCGCGCCTGGGATCTGTAGCCTGCCGTCGAGTAGGGCACATTTCCAGCACACTGTCATGTGTTGCACCTTTCAAGCTACTTAAGGGTACATGCGTTTCCTGGACGATGTACCAACCTGAATTCAACCCTAATCTTTCGACCTGGGTAACCTGGATGGACTGCAGGGCTTGTGGCTGTGGAAGACTCTCACTGCATCTTGTTAGTAACTAGGCCTGTGATAACCCTAGTTAGTTAAAGTATCAAGCCGTAATTCTTGCTTGGCCGTGAAATGATTGGGTGGAGTCTAACCAGTCTATTCTTGTCCTGATCCTGTTCCAGATTACTACATGACCTGAATGCCTGTATTTATTTTACTGATAAATGGTGAGAATTCCAAGTTCTGTTCAGACGAAGGGTTACAACCCCGGTCCTTGTTTGGTTTACGGGTTGTAACCTGGTTCTCTGAATAGTCCCATGGTTATCTCGTCGTATATCATCCTGATGTATTTTCTTATTTCCAGTCCTTACTTTTATTTATATTTTGTGCTGATTGCTGGTTTTAGTTCCTAAGTAAAGCTTCCTTTGTGGCACTTGCTCTTTCTGGGATCTGACCCAGCTGGTTTTGTATGGCCAGATTTTGGAGCAGCTCCAGAGGATCTACCGACCTTCCAGCCAGATGGTGGCCACTAGACGGAACCCTGGTAACGAGTGGGTTTATTTTTGATCTCCCACTTTATTGTAAAAATATTCTTTTGAGGCGTTTAGCCGACGAGCACCTGTTTAGCTCGATTGCACTTACTTATTGTCTGCCTACGGGCTGTAACATGATTGACAGATCCTAGGGTTGATCATGTATGACTAAACTCTTGCTAGTCCTCACATTTTGTAACGACTAGCTTCATGATCAGCTGAATATGTAATATTTGGGATGCCTTATTATTGTATATTTAATGATCATACATCTTGTAATATTTACTTACTTGCTGGTGATTGAGACACTAGGCTTGTTCATGACCATAGGAGACCGTTGGCTTGTAGTTAAACCCTCATGTATCTAGACAGCCGTGACCGTATAGCGAGATGGAATCCATTTCAATATACGTAGCTGGCTATGTCTGCCCCCGGTCTCCAGTATTCTGGTTCTGGGGCGTGACACTCCACAAACACCATCATGTGCTTCACGGATAATCTGCTGTGCTTCTTCACCAGCGATGCGTCGGAGGAGAAGACCGTCGTAAGACCGACGATATAGTGTCTTCGTAGTATGATTATAATAGAATCTGAGAGATCGACGCCGGATAGACGCTGCTTCACTCGAATTATCAGGAAGTATGTCATACAAAACAAAGTCTAGAAACGGGCGTCTCCAATCTTCAGTTATGGCTTCTGTTTCATTAGAAAAGATATATTCCATAGTAGAATCAGAAGAAGACGAGGACACTTTGTCAAACTTTAATCCAGCATCAATGTTGAGAGAATCTTTGTCTGGATTATGGGGAAAAGCCAAAGCCAAATTATTCTCAATACAAAATAGTTTTCGGTTATAAACCACTATCACTTGCTGACGTCTGATTGGTATGGCTAATACAGCAGCAAGATTAGCCAAAGCATCAGCTTCTGCATTATAGGCTCGTCGAACATGTTCAATAAAGAATCCTTCAAAGGATGAGGCCATAGAGAGTGCTGCTCGATGATAAGGTATCAAATCCTGATGACGAACTTCATACGTTCTTCTGATCTGATTGACAATAAGCTTGGAGTCTCCATAAACTTCCAAATATTAAATATCTATATGTTTAGCAAGTTGAAGACCGATGAGCAATGCATTATATTCGGCTACATTGTTTGAACATGATTGATCCAGAGAATAAGCCCTCTGAATAGTTAATCCTTCTGGGGATACAAGAACAATCCCAACTCCGGCGACAATATCGCCGTTAGGACCTATTCTAGATGCTCCATCAAAGAATAGACGCCAGGTAGGAATTTCTTCAGAAATTAGATTTGAATCCAGAACTTCATTAGGAATCTCATCATATAATTTAGAATCTTCTGGAACTGCATGAGCTGCCAGAAAATCAGCAAGAGCCTGTCCTTTAACTGACTTCTGAGGAATATAATGCATATCGTATTGAGCTAACAAGATTCCCCAATTAGCTAGTCTGGAGTTAAGAATACCGGGTTTCTTCATCATAATCCTGATGGGATTCACTCTAGAAATGACGTGAATCGTTTGACCGATAATATAATGTCGCGTTTTCTGAACAGCAAACATTAATGCTAGGCATTCTTTCTCGATTGGAGAATAACGCGGTTCAGCGCCTGTCCTTGTGCGACTAAGATAATAAATAGCTTGTTCATGGCCATCTTTATTTTTCTGGGCAAGTAATGCACCAAGAGAATGATCCATGGCTCGAACATATAAAAGGAATGGTATTCCCGAGACAGGAGGTACCAATACTGGAGGGTTCATGAGATACTGTTTGATATCGTCAAATGCTTTTTGACATTCTTCGTTCCAGACGAAAGATACACCTTTCTTCAGAAGTTTGTTGAATGGTCTGCAGCGTCCTGATAAGTTGGAAATGAATCTCCTGATATAAGCAATTCTTCCTTGAAATCCTCGTAGCTCTTTTAAGGTGCGTGGAGGACACATCTCTTGAATGGCTTTGATCTTCTCGGGATCCACGTGTATACCTTTAGCGGTAATGACGAAGCCGAGAAATTTACCACTAGAGACGCCCAGGAAGGACTTAGTAGGGTTCATTTTAAGTTGATGCTGACGCATTAAATCAAAGATAGTCTTCAAATCTTGGATATGATCCTCCTTTCGTCGACTTTTGACTGCAATATCATCAACATAGCATTCGACTATTTTCCGGAGATGTTTACGGAATATAGTGCTCATTGCTCGCTGATATGTTGCTCCTGCATTTTTGAGACCAAACGGCATCACTGTATAACAGTATGTACCGATCGGCGTTCTGAAGGAAGTGTGTTTTTCATCATCTGGAAATATTTTGATTTGATTGTATCCCGAATACCCATCCATGAATGACATCCGTTCGAAACCACATGTGTTGTCGATCATGACATCTGTAATTGGAAGAGGAAACTCGTCTTTAGGACAAGCTGCATTGAGATCGCGAAAGTCTATACAGACTCGGATCTTGCCGGTCTTTTTAAGGACAGGAACGATGTTAGCCACCCATTCAGGATGTTGTTCCTCTCGAATAAATCCAGAAGCCATAAGCTTGTTGACTTCAGCTTCAATTGCATCCATAATGTCTGGACGAAATCGTCGCTGTTGTTGTTTGACTGGTTTAGCATTTGGCATGATATTAAGTTTGTGCATTGCAATCTTTGGATCTAATCCTGGCATATCTTCGTAACTCTAGGCAAAGACATCGATATAATCATGAATAAGCTTGATCATGTCTTGCTTATCCGTTTCTGAAAGTCTTTCGCTGATGAATATTGGTTTAGGGGACCCTTCTTCACCAACATCAATTTGGATCAGTTTATCTTCAGTAGGAGGTTCCCTCTGCACGAACCTGAATTCCCATTGGATATCTAATCTTTGAGCCCATTGTTCTGATTCGGGTAATATTTCAAAATCATCCTCATCTTTATCATTTTCTTGCGGGCCATCAACGGAGACCATATTGATGGATAGAATAGAGCGATGGAGATCGCCAATACTTGTGTCAGAATCCCAAGAAAGGGAATCGGAAGATTCAGATCGTTCATCTTCATCGGATTTTGAATCTTCATGGACTATGTTGATAAAGGAGGTAGGAGCAATATAACCTAAACCACATTTTGTCCTTCCGTATTTTAATGGAGGAATTCGAACAGGCATTTTTCTTCCTTTTACATTTTTGAGGCTTGTTCTGAAGTCATAACCCATATTCTTGATGATATTTTTGGACTGTTGACTGTAGCGACGTAATTGTAACCTTCCGGTATCGTCGTTTTTGTCATCTTCTTCCAGATTAGAAGGATTCTGGGGTCCTTTGTAGAAGAATATTGGATTTTCTCCTTTCTTTCGAATAGGAACCATGAAGTACGATTTTTGTATAGACTATAATGATACATCTGTATGAAGGGTTTGAACAACTCCTATAGTTAGTGGCTCTAAGCTATCTAGCAATTGTAAATAACTTTGTACATGATTACAGACATCAATATACTGCAAAGGAGATGCTTCATTAATATCAGATACTGTATTTACAACAGAAGGCTGAGCCTTATCAGACTTAGTCAAATTAATGACATAAGGGGAAGAGGAAGAGCGATCAGAAGTTTTGTTTCGATTAAGATTGATAACAAAAGGCTCAGAAGAGGTGAGCTCCCTTGAAGAAGATCGTGGATAAGTAGTACGTCCACTGACTGGAATGACTAGAGTATCTGGTCTAGCCTGAGAAGATGGAAGGGGAGTGGCACGTCCACTGACAAGAATTATCAGTGAACTTTGTGGAGCTTGAGAAGACAATACAGTAGTACGTCCACTGACAGGAATTATCAGTGAGCCTTGTAGAGCTTGGGCAGGTGATGAAGTAGTACGTCCACTGACATGAATTATCAGTGAGTCTTCTTCAGATGATTTAACAGACTGCGGAGGAGTGATACGCCCTTTTACCGGAATAACAAAAGTGTCGACTTTTGATATCCCATCATCATTATCCATAGCTTGCAAGACTTTTGAGTATTCGTCTTTGTACATGCGAGCGCCATTGAAGTAAGCTTCGACTCCTTTGAATGGATAGAGATCCGCAACCTCCTTTTGAACTTCTCCATTATCATCAACATATTTGAAGCACAGATGAAGAGTCGAAGGAACGACATTATGTTCATGCAAGAATGGTCTCCCCAATAGAGCATTGTATGAGCAACCATGATTGTCGATGATGTAAAAAGTAACTTTAGTGCGAAGATCGCCTATTTGAAATTTGAGGCGAATCTTGTCCAAAGGCTCACTTTTTTCTTGATTGAATCCTAAGATAGTAGTGATAGTAATGGAAAGACTATGCACAGGTATCTTCAGTGCATCTAGCATAGCCTTTGGCATAATACTGAGAGCAGATCCTGGATCAATCAGTAGACGATCAACCTTCATAGAGTCGATATATCCTGTATGATATAACGGACGGTCGTGTCGATTATCCTCTAGCAGCATATCGTCCTGCATAAAGGTAATGTTTGGAATAAATTCCAATACATTATGGCAATGAGAAACAGGTTCTGTTTCCAACTTCTTGAGGAGAGTTAGGCAGGTTTCTGCTTGCAGCAGTGCTTCACTCAGAGTTTCTCGAGTTTCCTTAGAGAGGCGTAAGAGCTCGAAGATTGATAATTTAGCTGGTGTATTGGCTAGTTGAGCCAATATATCAAAATTATATGGCTTTTCAAGTCCTGTAAGAGATGACTTCTTCAGTGGCTTGTCGAAGCGGACTTATTGTTTGCCTTTGTCAGCTGCTGTTGGCTTAGAAGGAACTGTCTCAACAGGATTATTTGAAGGCTCTTCAGTAGAGACTGGTGTTGGAGCTGTAACCGGAGGGACATCAGGAGTTTCTCCAAGAATTTCAGCATAATCTTTCAGATATATTTTTCCTGACCGAGTTCCAGCATGAACTTCAACTTCAGATTCCGGTTCAGGGTCTATGGAAACCATGTTGCAATTCTTTATCTTGCTCTTGGTTCTTTTATGCTTGATGAGAGCTTCATTCCAGAAACCAAGGCCAACACGAGATTGATTATGTCTCATAGTGATGGCTAAAGGTGCTCGGAGTCCTTTGCCTGAGTTCAAACCAGGAGCAGTGGCTAAATCATAACCCACCTTCGCCATTAATTCATGAGATTGTGAACTGTATAGATGAAATACAGGCTTGTACCTATCTTCAGATTGAGGTACAGATCTTATCTCTGTAGGGAGTAAATTTCCTGCCAAGATGAAAGTAGAGTTTAGATAAAAATCGGGTGTGAAACTAGAAGTCACATTGCATGACTTAGTCTTCCCGAGCTTCTTTTTAGATAAAGCAGTCTTCCGAGGAGAAGAGGAAGACGTCTCAAACTCCGTTACTAAATCCGGGTGGATCCACATGATCTCTCCCTTTTTAGTTGTGACAGGAACAAGTCCTTCATTCTGTGCTGGTGGGATGTTTACAACTTCGAGAGTTGCTTTGGGGATAGGAACAATCCTACTTTCCACCATTAAAGGAGGAAAGTCACCGAACTGCATTGAAATTACATTTGCTGTGACTGTCTTGTCTTTGGGTGTTAGTATCACAGCTCCTGATTTGATCATCTCTTGGATCTTTCCTTTTAACACATAGCAAGACCGGATTGTATGACCCGGTATTCTATGATATGGACAGTATTTTGGATGATTTGTCTTGTTGGTTTCATCAGGCTTTTTGATTTCTGGCAATTGAATCTTGTTACCTTTGAGTAAGCATTCAAAGATACCCTGAACATCATCATCGTCGAAAGAATATTCTTCCTTCGGTCGAGGAGGTCTCTGTTGTTGATTTGTTGGAGCTGGGGTAGCTTGAGTAGTCTTTACCTCTTGACTACTGCTTTGGAGATTGACTTCAAGAGCCTCTTTCTCTTTTCGATTATTGGGTCGAGTATTATTGCTAGCACTTTGATTTGATTCCTTGGGAGCCATTTGTACCCCCAGACCTTTGAAGGTCTCAGCACTGACCTCGGCAGCTTTGGCACTGACGATGAATGAAGGCCAATCTTGGAACTGAGTGGACCCTGTCCACATGCTGATGATTGGTAAGAGATTTGACTTGCAAGTGTCGATAGTAACAGCATCGGGAGTTCCGAGAGGCATTTTGAAGGCTTCTCTTCTGAATCTTTCAATGAAGTCTTCGGTGGTTTCATTATTTTTCTGTTTAATTCTTATAAGGGCTGACATAGTTATGTCATTGAGCCCTTCATAGAATCGTTCGAAAAATATTTGTTTGAAACCAGCAAATGAGGTAATGCACCCATCAGGGAGACTTCTATACCATTCATAAGCTGTTCCTTTAAGACATCCGACGAACACCCGAGTGAGGAGGGCGTCACTTGGTTGCAGTTGATCAGTCATTACCTCAAAGTGATTAATGAACTGACTTGGGGAGGTTGTCCCATCAAAGAAAGAGATAGTCGGAGGCTTGTATTTCGGAGGATATGATACTTGCTTCTATTCTATCGGGTAAGGTTGCTTGATACCTAACCTTTGTAAACCATCCTTCTGTTTGAATGCCTCAAATTGAGTTCGGAGATTCCTTAACTCTTCAGTGACAATTCCAGAAGATTGGGGAGTTGTAACTTGTTGAGTGTAATTGGGAGGAGGGACTGCAGCATATGTACCACCCCCAGCTCCAGACTGACTTGGAGTGGGTTGTATAGGAACATTAGATTGTACCCCCGGAATAGTAGAGGGTTCCGGGTTTGGAGCAACAGGAGTATTTAATACAACTGGAGGGGCTGTCTGTTGGACTTGCTGAGTTTGATGCTGAGCTTGCATAAGAGTGTGCATAGCATTCAATGTATCTGCCATAGCTCGCAACTGTTGTTCTAAGGAAGAAATCCTTTGTTCATGAGCTTCGGTGCTAGTTGAAGGTTCATGATTGCCCTCTGCCATGTAAGTGGTAATCATTCGAGGAATAGATGATGAAACAGTCTGTTCTGAATCATCACTGTATGAGTCAGTATCTTTCCCGGGGCTATTTACGGGAGTCAATACTGGAAAGTTGGACTCTCCAAGGAAGTCCTCTGTGATCTCCGGATTACCACATGGATGAGAAGAAGAAACCCTGGCCAAGGCTCCGGTCCTGGATCGGGTGCCGAGATAAACTCTATCTTCAGAATCTGATATAGCATCAGACCGTATGCTACCCCCAATATTTCTGGAGGTCATGTTGACAGAAGCATAAAGAGGTTCATCTTCATCCAATATTGGTTCATATTGAATCCGTTCGAAAACAGATTGTCTTTTTGGTGAACAACAACACTGAATCACAACTCGAGGTTGGAAGTTGCAACCATGCTTTTTATGGCAAATATGAGCAATGTCATGGCCAGATGGAGTGTCAATCCTCCGTTTATTTTGCAAATACTCCCGGAGATCTGTAGAAACAGATTGGGAAGTACTTGAAGATAGTTTCTGCGTAGAAAATTGTCTTTTGTTCTTCTGTCTTCTCGGTTCTTGAGTGTATAAAGACTGATTAATTTGAGCCACATAGTTCTTGGCATATTTTGCATCATAGTCTAGTATACTTGTCTCAGTGGAACCGAGATGATTCTGGTTAAGCTTGTTACGAAGATCCGTAGGAGATATGACTTTGGTATCAGTCTTGGATACTTGTAATTTGCCTTTCTCAGATCGAGAAATTTTGAGAGAAGGAAGATGGGTATTATTCCGACTAGGAGTCGGTAATAATCCATCTTTAGAGGAATTAGCCAAAAGGCGTTTTCCTTTGTTTGATCTAGTAAGAGTACTAGTCAAATTAACTCCAGAGGTAAAGACCTTAGGAGTAGAGGAGTTGACTAAAGAGTCTTTCTCCTTGGTTGGTATAAGATGTGCAAGTTGTGGAGGAATCATTTGTATGTTCTGTGGAAGAGAACCTCCAGCCTGACTTTGAGAAACAGTCAGAGGACTGTATCTGTTAGCATACGCTGACTTCAGTTTGGACTTCTGGTCATACGCTGCCTTTTTATGAGCATACGCTGGCTTTGGCTTAGCGTACGCTGCCTGATGTTGGCTTTTGTACGCTGCCTTTGCCGTACGCTGCCCTTTGACAGCCATACGCGCAGAGTCATTAATGGCTAAAGAGCCGACTGCTGTCGTAAGAGTAGAGGGAGAAGAGACTTTGACATGTCCAGAAATGGTTTTCCTTGGACACGCTGACTTGGTTAAAGAACCCA
The DNA here is from genome assembly GCA_029216955.1 of Iris pallida. Classification (NCBI taxonomy): domain Eukaryota; kingdom Viridiplantae; phylum Streptophyta; class Magnoliopsida; order Asparagales; family Iridaceae; genus Iris; species Iris pallida. Next base: position 3,456,440 of record JANAVB010034615.1, on the reverse strand, counting down.
CTTTGTCAGCGTGACTAGGAGAAGCCACTGTTGCCGTGTTCAGAGAAGCCGAAGTGTGCTTCGTTGAAGTTGAATACGTGTTCTTGTCAGCATGAGAAGTGACAGAAACGTCTTGGGCTGTTGAAGAAGACTTAGGGACATAGACAGAGTGTCCCTTCTTCTTGACAGAAAAAACGGAGGAAGCAGTTCGGCCCTCCTTCGCCTTGAGCATTTCTTCGTAAGCAGATTGGTCGAATTGTACGACCATCGTCTTCTTCGTCGAGCCGATCGACGAAGTATCGCATTGAGTTGTTGCTATCTCGTTGGAGGAGACAGCTTTCCCCAGCAGAGTTGCCAATTTGTTTTCATAAATAAATTCACTTTATTTATTTTGTATCTGAGAAAATTACAACTGTAGGAATCTAATCTAGAAGACGATTACTTTATCCCTTGGACGATGCGATGAAGAAAACTCAAACTTTGAAGAACTTGGACAGCAATAGGACAATCTCTCTGTTCTCTCTGAAATTGACTGTGTGTCTGATGAAGATGAAGAAACTCTCTTTTATAGAGTTCTGGATAACTGTTCTGAAGCATACGCTCAGTTAGTTACTTGACGTGTGCATAACTGCAGGGACGCGTGGCGAATTCTGGTGAAGACACGTTGGAGTGCGGTTGAGAGTAGTAGAATATATCTAGGAGAGATTGGTGGCATGGATGCCATGTTGCATAACTTCTGAATAACTGAGTAACTGAGTACAGGACACGTGAGAACGTGTGTTGACTGTACATTGAAAGTCATCCTGGATGCCTTTGATGTGATACGCTGTCTTTGAAGAGGAGTCATACGCTAGCTTTTGAAGGCACATGTCTTACATACGCTGACTTGGATCATATAAAGCTGATACGCTCACTTGATTGGGAAGGAGTCGTATGGGGTCCATACGCTCACTTGGCTGGGAAGGAGTCGTATGGAGTCCATACGCTCACTTGGTTGGGAAGGAGTCGTATGGGGTCCATACGCTCACTTGGTTGGGAAGGAGTCGTATGGGGTCCATACGCTCACTTGGATGGCAAGGAGTCGTATGAGGTCCATACGCTCACTTGGTTGGGAAGGAGTCGTATGGGGTCCATACGCTCACTTTAGCAAGGAGTCGTATGGGGTCCATACGCTCACTTAGCAAGGAGTCGTATGGGGTCCATACGCTCACTTAGCAAGGAGTCGTATGGGGTCCATACGCTCACTTGGATGGCAAGGAGTCGTATGAGGTCCATACGCTCACTTGGTGGGGAAGAAGCCGTGTGGATTGAAGGAGTAGACACGTGGCTGTTCTCAATCTTCTCAAACACGCCATATCTTCAAATACTGACTAATATTTCTTGAGCGTCGTGCTGCAGATATGATGGCTGACAGACTGTCAGAAATGACAGTAATGATGGCTCTTTATTTATGATGGCTGCTGAGCTGTCCTCGTAAGAGACAAAATCCTTTCTCGAAAACCTATACGACGGCTAATCTTCATAGGGCAGCTGTCTTTGCACGAAAGACGAAGTGTCAGATTCATCCTTCATTAAATACATGCTGTACTGTCATCTCAAGAAATATTAAAATATTCACTGAGCGTACGGCCTTTAGATGAGCGTATGGCCTTGGCTGAGCGTATGGCCTTGAGCATATGGCTTTGAGCGTATGACTTGGGCTGAGTCTTATGTCAGCGTGTCATAATTTTCACACCCTACAAGACCCCCTTCAAAGTTTTCGAACTTTATGAATTTCAAAAGTTCGAAATTACTTTAAACTTAAAGTGGGAATAAGTCCTGACACGCTGGCATGAGTTTGTTATCTTCCTCAATATCAGTGCCAATCTTTAGGGATTCTGTTTAAAGAATATCCGCCGTTTGAACTTCTTCTTTTCTTCTATAAATAGGTCTTCCAAGACCTAATTTATTTCTTTACTTTTGCATTCATCTTCGAGAGAGAAAAAGAAACTCAAGACTCAACTTCTTCTTCTTCGACTCAAGCTTTATCAATGGCGCCCAAGATTGATGCTGCTGCGAAGGGAAAGGGGAAGGCTCCTGCGGAGTCATCTCAGCCCGCCACCGCCGCTGCTAAGAAGACTACCAATGAGCGCGTTCGTCGAAGCGAACGCCCATTGAAGCCTCTCTATGGTGAGGATGATGATGATGAACAGTAACTATCCCCTATTTAGGGCTCTGGTTAGAACCAAATCATAAAACGTATCCCCTTTTTAGGGTCAAATACGTCAGAAAATATGCTTCCCTCTTTAGGGTTTAGCCGTATTCCATATTTTTTGTTTATACGAAAAATATGTTTGGAGCGTATTCTGTATGATACGCGTATTTTTGATAGAAATGTCAAAATACGCTGTCTTGAAAGAATACGCTATGTCTAGTTGTCTCACTGAGATACGCTAACTCCTGTGTTAGCGTATGTTTTTGATGATCATCTTGTCAACCATACGCTGATATGCTCAAACTGAAGATAAACTGAATTTTTAAAATCATTCACTTAAGATAAACTGAGCTCTGAATCTGTCATACGCTTAGAATAAACTGAGCGTATATGGATCTTCGAGTCTGTCATACGCTTAAGGAAAACTGAGTGTATGCTGAACCTTGAGTCTGCCATACGCTTAAGGAAAACTGAGCGTATGCTGAACCTTGAGTCTGCCATACGCTTAAGGAAAACTGAGCGTATGCTGAACCTTGAGTCTGCCATACGCTTAGTAAAAACTGAGCGTATGTTGAACTTTGAGTCTGCCGTACGCTTAGTAAAAACTGAGCGTATGTTGAACTTTGAGTCTGTCGTACGCTTAGTAAAAACTGAGCGTATGTTGAACTTTGCTATCTCTTTATGTTGAAGATTTCTAACTTCTTATTCTTCTTTTGCAGTGGATATTCTGGCTCAGGAGGCAGAATTTGAAGGATGTGTAGGAAATAATTATAACAGAGACCTATCACATGTTCGTTTTCCCCAATTCGATGGACCTTCTACAAGAATAGCTCTTTTGACCAATCAAGAAAATGACACTTTGCTGAACCTGATGAGTGGACTGCCTTTAAAAAGTGTGGATGGTGTTACCCATTCGAAGCCAGCATTTCTTTTCGGAGATGCTATTGACATGAATTCTCAGCCTGCTCTGGACAAAGTATCATACTGTTACTATAGGGATGGTGATGTAAATCAGCCAATGTATTTGACTGGTTTATCAAAAAGCATCAACATAGCTCGTTTATTTCATGCGAGTTGTCAAAGACAGATGAAGTGGGATATCACTCCATCCCGACAAGCAAAGGCTGGGTGGATAGGATATCGTCAAGGAAGATTCCGCAGTGGTACTGAACCACATGTCACATCTCTGCGAGGACTGCTACCTGCCACCATCCCTCCTGAAGACTCGGCACTGCTGAAGCCAGTCAGAGTCCCAATTTTTGCAAACGAATTCGCTCAACTGAAAAATGCCATCTATCCAAAACAGTCTATGAGGCTGACTGGTCTGGTAAATCTGGAGAATACCAGATGGACTGCTCTTGTGAAATGGATTCTGAAGAATTTTGGTGAACAGTTACAAGTGATAGGCCTATATGATGCCATTAAGTGCACTGCTTATGGTTTCAGGCCAAACCCGGATTTGTTCTTGGCGTTAGCGGAGAGGTATAACTACCGTACCGGCACCTTCATGACCCCAAGAGGCGAGATGGGATTTGTCCTTCATGAAATGGCATATATTTCTCAGCTGCCAACAGCAGATCTGCCATATGAAGAGTATATCCCTTTCGTTGATGAAATGAATAAGATCTCCGAAGCCAACCCACTGGTTCTTCATGTCTTTAAAGAATTGATGTGTCATTATAGTATTTGCAAGGCTTTTTATAAAGGACAAGGTGGAGAAGGAGATTCTAACTGTTATTCTTCCAAATGGATGGCCTATTTATTTCAAGGCCGTACTGATGAAGTTCAGAAGAAGAAAAAGACTGAGCAATATGTCGGTGAATTTAAACCTCTGAATCAAGCTGAGATCGACAGGCTCATCCGGGACACCACTCATGACGACATCGTCATTGAGGAAGACGAAGGCACTTATAAAGCCGGTGATAGGTTTGAGACCTATATTAAGCAGGGTGGCCGAGAATTATCTGCTGAGGGTCATCTGGCCGGATTTATATCTCTCTGGCTGAGAAAATTCGTAGTTCCTGGCACCTGTTCAGCAGACAGGATGCATAGAGGAGTTGTCTTCGCAGCAGTCCGTCTGGTTTTTGGGTATAAGATGGATTTACTGACAGCGATGACATGCCGTCTAAATGCTGGATTAAGGGCATATACAGACAGAAAGTTAGAATTAGCAAGGAAGAGCCTTACATCCTTTCCTCGGGTAGAAATGCCCTTTATATATTTATTTGGGTGGTTGCTTCTGCATTTTGAATCTCTCCTGGATGCTGGGATGGCTAGACCAGATGACACCTTTCTGGAAAGATACAGACACACACCAAAGTAGAAATATGACACTTTGACAGATTGCAGAACTATATTAAACAGGGGAGAACTATGGAGCTTCACTTGTGTTCCTCCACCTGTTAGTTATGAAACCATGCCTGGGAGGTTGGTTGATGACATTGGTGGCAATGAATTGGATGAGATTCAACATGAATGGCTGAAGAGGATCAGGCCATCTCATTTAATCTGCCGTCGTGACAACATCACTTATCTAGAACCATATCTTCCGAGCAGGTTTGCTCGGCAATTTGGTTACGATCAGTTGCATGTAGGCAATACAACGACGTGTTTTGCTTATCAAGACGGGTTGATTGATGGTGCCAGAGCATGGATATATTACATTGCTAAAGGTACAGGGGCTACCTTTTCCATGCCAGATCCGGTCACCTATCATAGAGGAGCTAGAATATTGGCGTCTTACGCCAAGTTCTATGTATCAGCTAATACTTTTGATGAAAAATTTAGCATCTTAGGTAGAAGCTTTATTCATATTGAAAAGAAATCAACTAAATCAGCCCTGCCTAGAGATTGTCATGATCAAGAAGATCCTCTGGCCACTGATGAAGTTGATGATGAAGTTTTAGAAACTTTCTTCTCTGATGACATTCATCAACTATTACATGTACCCATCGGGAGTGCTGAAGAGAGTATATCTACCGATAATACCCCGAAGAGGAAGCGGGGCAAAGGAGCTGCTGGGCCTGCCCCAAAAAGAGTCACTCGAGCAGAGACTCGAAATCGTGGAGGAATTACCATTTCAGGGACTTCTCCTGCTTCCAATCGAGTCAGAGATGCTGATGAAGCAGGTAGTGATCCAAAAGACAATTATCCTACTGTTCCATTCACAACAAGAATAGGAAGGAAAGTGATAGTTTCAAAAACTAAATCCGTAATTTGTCTCGATGTAGAGAGTCCCACCGATCGTGTTGTGCGATTGGCTTCAGAAAAACAAGCTGCCTTTGATTTTTTTGTAAAGACAGAACCTGTTGAAGAAGATATTCCTGAACCTGCTGGGTCATCCATGCCTTCTGATATAGGATCGATTCTGCCAATGGCCGATGATACGCAGGAGATTAGTCAACCTGCGGTAGAGACCGAACATCAGACTGAAACAGCTAATGACTTACTGATTTCGAGAGAATCAGTGAAGGAAGCCACTTCTCTCAAACCAATTGCTCAAGCTTCAAAGAGCGAACAAGTTGACTATGAACCGTCGTCTCATTCTTCTGGAGAAGAAGACATGGAGATAGACGATGAATCACCGTCTAAAACTCCAATTGATGTACTGAAGACCATTGGTCAACACTCAGGATTGACACCAGAGCCGGAGAGGCATATAGAAGTTCAAGTTCCGAGTACTTCTGGGGCGGGAAGCAGTAAAATAAATCCCGTGTCAGAAAGTACTCTGAACAGACTACGAGCCGGGCTGAATGATCCGAAGGAAACTGAATATGAACCAGCTCCAGGTAACATTTTATTCATCAAAGTTTTGTCTTGTCTCTGCTTTATTGTCTTTTGGTTTTGATCATGCTTCTTTGATTCCAACAGCTGTAGGAACTGCACCGGCTATAAGTTCTACTCAAGCCCCACTTGTTCATACTGATGTGGGTGAGGGGAGTTCACATTTGCCGAGTTCTCTAAAAGCACTAACTTCAGCTCCAAGAATAGAGGCTCCTCCTGCTCCTTCCCCTATTATTGCAGCGACTCCCGGTTTTGACACAGGGATAGCAAAGATCATGGAGATGTATTCAGATATTATTTATTCATATCTGGATACATTCTCGAGACGACTTATGAAGGATAAGACTATGCCCTTTTCGAGTCTTCGAGAGGCGACTAGTTTTCCACTTTCAGCTTTAAGACAGGCTGGTTATGAGACCCAATGTGTCTTTTTTGAACATCTCCTGAATGATTTAGAAGCAAATATCCACAAATATTGGGAGATTAAAAAGGAGGATATTGAGTCTCTGACTGCAGCTGAGATTACTCAATTGGAGAATGAAGCTCAAGCTCAGCACATTGCTCTGACAGAATTCCTTGCTCGGTCTTCTAAAGAGTTAATGACGAAAGACGAAGAAATAATAAGTATTCGTCAGAATATGGAACGCCTAGAGAAAGATGAAGCGTCAAAAGCTGAAGAGCTTAGGAAGTTGAGGGAAGAGCTAGCTCGTCTTCAGAAGCAAATTGCCTCCGTGGAAAAAGAACAATCAGAGATTACTACTGATCGTAAATCTGAAGTTGAACGCTGTCAATTTTTACAGTAAGAGCGAGAATTGATGCAAACCAATCAGATTGAAGAGACCAATCACCGCAGCTCTATTATTGTGGAATATGACCAACCGATGATTGGAGCTAAAACAGCAGAGCGAATCAAGAAAGCTCATGAAGAAAAGATAAATAATGTAACTGTTCGTATTCAGGAGATAATTACTCCTTCTAAATAGATCTTTTACATTTATCATTTATTGAAGTTTTGATACCCATTTGTAATCTTGTTTTGATTTTGATTGAAATGAATATTTTGACTTGATTCAATTTTGTGGATGATATTTTTGTAGAAAACATGTTCAGAGGTAAATAATACATAACATGTTTCAATAAAATAGAATATACAAATAAATAACTCTATCATGATATTAAACCAAAGATAATTTTTAGTTTAATACTGATTAGAGAAAACAGAATTCAGATATAAAGATATCTTTGGATTCTATTCTCCATGATCTTTGGACTTGGAAATCAAAAGACGAGATATCATTTTCAGAGAATAAAAAATATGATACATACTGAGATAGAAAATTCAGAGGTAATATGGACATGATTTTCTATACAAGATCTTTATTAAATCCACTGGGGATCTAATAAGACAAAATATCAAATTCTCTGGAAAAATGATACATGGTAGAATATCAGTTTCCTCTGGGGATAACGATATCGAGATCACTTTTGTAGAGAAGAATTAACTTTGATTTTATATTTGCTGGAGAATGATGAAAATATTATACATAATATTTTTTTAAGAATTTGCCATTGATAGGCATCATTGTGACTTTCCCATCCATAGAGGCAAGCTGGTATGCTCCGTCAGAGAAGACTTTGTTTACCACGAATGGGCCTTCCCATTTCGCGTCAAATTTGCCTTTGCTCATATGTGTCATGGTCATAGGACGTCTGACAGTAAGGACGAGTTCTCCCTTCTGATATGCTCTGACTTTGACTTTTCGGTTAAAGGCTTTTGAGATTCGGGCCTGATACAGCTCGATATTTTGTTGAGCATACAATCGTTTTTCATCTAGAGCTTCCAATTCTTGAAGTCGAAGACGATCATTGTTTTCTGTTGTAAGTTCATTGGAGATTGCAATTCTCAGAGAAGGAATCTGGATCTCAAGGGAAAGAACAGCTTCACACCCATATACCAAAGAGAAAGGCGTACATCCGGTTGCATTACGAACTGTGGTGCGGTAGGCCCATAAACATTCACCAAGCCTCTCGCTCCAGTTGCGTTTGTTGGAAGAAACGAACTTTTTCAAGAGTTTGATGATCGTTTTATTGAAAGCTTCTGCCAATCCATTAGCTGCTAGATTATATGCTGTAGAAGCTAAATTATTGATCTGATGATCGTCGCAGAATCGAGTAAATTTCTGACTGACGAACTGCGGTCCGTTATCATGGATAATACGCCGAGGAACACCAAATCGATAGATGACATAATGTTTGACGAAGTTGATAACATTAGAAGTTTTGACTTCAGATAACGGGATTGCTTCAGCCCATTTGGAAAAGTAATCAGTTATTGCTAGAATAAACCGATATCCTTTTGATGATGGTGGGTTGATAGGACCAATGACATCCATGCCCTAAGCCTCAAAGGGCCATGATGCCGCTGTTGGGTGTAAGAATTCTGACGGTTGATGGATAAAGTCTGCATGAATTTGGCAGGCTTTATATTTCCGAGCATATTAAATGGCGTCAGCCACCATCGTAGGCCAATAATAACCCATACGTCGGATACGATCTTGAAGCTTAGGACCTGGTTGATGGGCTCCATAAACACCATCGTGTACTTCACGGATAATCTGCTGTGCTTCTTCACCAGCGATGCATCGGAGGAGAAGACCGTCGTAAGACCGACGATATAGTGTCTTCGTAGTATGATTATAATAGAATCTGAGAGATCGACGCCGGATAGACGCTGCTTCACTCGGATTATCAGGAAGTATGTCATACAAAACAAAGTCTAGAAACGGGCGTCTCCAGTCTTCAGTTATGGCTTCTGTTTCATTAGAAAAGACATATTCCATAGTAGAATCAGAAGAAGACGAGGACACTTTGTCAAACTTTAATCCAGCATCAAGGTTGAGAGAATCTTTGTCTGGATTATGAGGAAAAGCCAAAGCCAAATTATTCTCAATGCAGAATAGTTCTCGGTTATAAACCACTATCACTTGCTGACGTCTGATTGGTATGGCTAATACAGCAGCAAGATTAGCCAAAGCATCAGCTTCTGCATTATAGGCTCGTCGAACATGTTCAATAAAAAAACCTTCAAAGGATGAGGCCATAGAGAGTGCTGCTCGATGATAAGGTATCAAATCCTGATGACGAACTTCAAACGTTCCTCTGATCTGATTGACAATAAGCTTGGAGTCTCCATAAACTTCCAAATATTGAATATCTATATGTTTAGCAAGTTGAAGACCGATGAGTAATGCATTGTATTCGTCTACATTGTTTGAACATGATTGATCCAGAGAATAAGCCCTCTGAATAGTTAATCCTTCTGGGGATACAAGAACAATCCCAACTCCGGCGACAATATCGCCGTTGGTACCTATTCTAGATGCTCCATCAAAGAATAGACGCCAGGTAGGAATTTCTTCAGAAATTAGATTTGAATCCAGAACTTCATCAGGAATCTCATCATATAATTTAGAATCTTCTGGAACTGCATGAGCTGCCAAAAAATTAGCAAGAGCCTATCCTTTAACTGACTTCTGAGGAATATAATGCATATCGTATTGAGCTAACAAGATTCCCCAATTAGCTAGTCTGGAGTTAAGAATACCGGATTTCTTCATCATAATCCTGATGGGATTCACTCTAGAAATGACGTGAATCGTTTGACCGATAATATAATGTCGTATTTTCTGAACAGCAAACATTAATGCTAGGTATTCTTTCTCGATTGGAGAATAACGCGGTTCAATGCCTGTCATTGTGCGACTGAGATAATAAATAGCCTGTTCATGGCCATCTTTATTTTTCTGGGCAAGTAATGCACCAAGAGAATGATCCATGGCTCGAACATATAAAAGGAATGGTATTCCCGAGACAGGAGGTACCAACACTGGAGGGTTCATGAGATACTGTTTGATATCGTCAAATGCTTTTTGACATTCTTCGTTCCAGACGAAAGATACACCTTTCTTCAGAAGTTTGTTGAATGGTCTGCAGCGTCCTGATAAGTTGGAAATGAATCTCCTGATATAAGCAATTCTTCCTTGAAATCCTCGTAGCTCTTTTAAAGTGCGTGGAGGACGCATCTCTTGAATGGCTTTGATCTTCTCGGGATCCACGTGTATACCTTTAGCAGTAATGACGAAGCCAAGAAATTTACCACTAGAGACGCCTAGGAAGGACTTAGTAGGGTTCATTTTAAGTTGATGCTGACACATTAAATCAAAGATAGTCTTTAAATCTTGGATATGATCCTCCTTTCGTCGACTTTTGACTGCAATATCATCAACATAGCATTCGACTATTTTTCGGAGATGTTCGCGGAATATAGTGCTCATTGCTCGCTGATATGTTGCTCCTATATTTTTGAGACCAAACGACATCACTGTATAACAGTATGTACCGATCGGCGTTCTGAAGGAAGTGTGTTTTTCATCATCTGGAAACATTTTGATTTGATTGTATCCCGAATATCCATCCATGAATGACATCCGTTCGAAACCACATGTGTTGTCGATCATGACATCTGTAATTGGAAGAGGAAACTCGTCTTTAGGACAAGCTGCATTGAGATCGCGAAAGTCTATACAGACTCGGATCTTGCCGGTCTTTTTAAGGACAGGAACGATGTTAGCCACCCATTCAGGATGTTGTTCCTCTCGAATAAATCCAGAAGCCATAAGCTTGTTGACTTCAGCTTCAATTGCATCCATAATGTCTGGACGAAATCGTCGCTGTTGTTGTTTGACTGGTTTAGCATTTGGCATGATATTAAGTTTGTGCATTGCAATCTTTGGATCTAATCCTGGCATATCTTCGTAACTCCAGGCAAAGACATCGATATAATCATGAATAAGCTTGATCATGTCTTGCTTATCCATTTCTGAAAGACTTTCGCTGATAAATATTGGTTTAGGGGACCCTTCTTCACCAACATCAATTTGGATCAGTTTATCTTCAGTAGGAGGTTCCCTCTGCACGAACCTGAATTCCCATTGATTATCTAATCTTTGAGCCCATTGTTCTGATTCGGGTGATATTTCAAAATCATCCTCATCTTCATCATTTTCTTGTGGGCCATCAACAGAGACCATATTGATGGATAGAATAGAGCGATGGAGATCGCCAATACTTGTGTCAGAATCCCAAGAAAGGGAATCGGAAGATTCAGATCGTTCATCTTCATCGGATTTTAAATCTTCATGGACTATGTTGATAAAGGAGGTAGGAGCAATGTAACCTAAACCATATTTTGTCCTTCCGTATTTTAATAGAGGAATTCGAACAGGCATTTTTCTTCCTTTTCCATTTTTGAGGCTGGTTCTGAAGTCATAACCCATATTCTTGATGTTATTTTTGGACTGTTGACTGTAGCGACGTAATTGTAACCTTCCGGTATCGTCGTTTTTGTCATCTTCTTCCAGATTAGAAGGATTCTGGGGTCCTTTGTAGAAGAATATTGGATTTTCTCCTTTCTTTTGAATAGGAACCACGAAGTACGATTTTTGTATAGACTCTAATGATACATATGTATGAAGGGTTTGAACAACTCCTATAGTTAGTGGCTCTAAGCTATCTAGCAATTGTAAATAACTTTGTATATGATTACAGACATTAATATACTGCAAAGGAGATGCTTCATTAATATCAGATACTGTATTTACAACAGAAGGCTGAGCCTTATCAGACTTAGTCAAATTAATGACATAAGGGGAAGAGGAAGAGCGATCAGAAGTTTTGTTTCGATTAAGATCGATAACAAAAGGCTCAGAAGAGGTGAGCTCCCTTGAAGAAGATCGTGGATAAGTAGTACGTCCACTGACTGGAATGACTAGAGTATCTGGTCTAGCCTGAGAAGATGGAGGGGGAGTGGCACGTCCACTGACAGGAATTATCAGTGAACTTTGTGGAGCTTGAGAAGACAATACAGTAGTACGTCCACTGACAGGAATTATCAGTGAGCCTTGTGGAGCTTGGGCAGGTGATGAAGTAGTACGTCCACTGACAGGAATTATCAGTGAGTCTTCTTCAGATGATTTAACAGACTGCGGAGGAGTGATACGCCCTTTTACCGGAATAACAAAAGTGTCGACTTTTGATATCTTATCATCATTATCCATAGCTTGCAAGACTTTTGAGTATTCGTCTTTGTACATGCGAGCGTCATTGAAGTATGCTTCGACTCCTTTGAATGGATAGAGATCCGCAACCTCCTTTTGAACTTCTCCATTATCATCAACATATTTGAAGCACTGATGAAGAGTCGAAGGAACGACATTATGTTCATGCAAGAATGGTCTCCCCAATAGAGCATTGTATGAGCAACCATGATTGTCGATGATGTAAAAAGTAACTTTAGTGCGAAGATCGCCTATTTGAAATTTGAGGCGAATCTTGCCCAAAGGCTCACTTTTTCCTTGATTGAATCCCAAGATGGTAGTGATAGTGCTGGAAAGACTATGCACAGGTATCTTCAGTGCATCTAGCATAGCCTTTGGCATAATACTGAGAGCAGATCCTGGATCAATCAGTAGACGATCAACCTTCATAGAGTCGATATATCCTATATGATATAACGGACGGTCGTGTCGATTATCCTCTAGCAGCATATCGTCCTGCATAAAGGTAATGTTTGGAATAAATTCCAATACATTATGGCAATGAGAAACAGGTTCTGTTTCCAACTTCTTGAGGAGAGTTAGGCAGGTTTCCGCTTGCAGCAGTGCTTCACTCAGAGTTTCTCGAGTTTCCTTAGAGAGGCGTAAGAGCTCGAAGATTGATAATTTAGCTAGTGTATTGGCTAGTTGAGCCAATATATCAAAATTATAAGGCTTTTCAAGTCCTGTAAGAGATAACTTCTTCAGTGGCTTGTCGAAGCGAACTTGTTGTTTGCCTTTGTCAGCTGCTGTTGGTTTAGAAGGAACTGTCTCAACAGGATTATTTGAAGGCTCTTCAGTAGAGACTGGTGTTGGAGCTGTAACCGGAGGGACATCAGAAGTTTCTCCAGGAATTTCAGCATAATCTTTCAGATATATTTTTCCTGACCGAGTTCCAGCATGAACTTCGACTTCAGATTCCAGTTCAGGGTCTATGGAAACCATGTTGCAATTCTTTATCTTGCTCTTGGTTCTTTTATGCTTGATGAGAGCTTCATCCCAGAAACCAAGGCCAACACGAGATTGATTATGTCTCATAGTGATGGCTAAAGGTGCTCGGAGTCCTTTGCCTGAGTTCAAACCAGGAGCAGTGGCTAAATCATAACCCATCTTCGCCATTAATTCACGAGATTGTGAACTGTATAGATGAAATGCAGGCTTGTACCTATCTTCAGATTGAGGTACAGATCTTATCTCTGTAGGAAGTAAATTTCCTGCCAAGATGAAAGTAGAGTTTAGATAAAAATCGGGTGTGAAACTAGAAGTCACATTGCATGACTTAGTCTTCCCGAGCTTCTTTTTAGATAAAGGAGTCTTCCGAGGAGAAGAGGAAGACGTCTCAATCTCCGTTACTAAATCCGGGTGGATCCACATGATCTCTCCCTTCTTAGTTGTAACAGGAACAAGTCCTTCATTCTGTGCTGGTGGGATGTTTACAACTTCGAGAGTTGCTTTAGGGATAGGAACAATCCCACTTTCCATCATTAAAGGAGGAAAGTCACCGAACTGCATTGAAATTACATTTGCTGTGACTGTCTTGTCTTTGGGTGTTAGTGTCACAGCTCCTGATTTGATCATCTCTTGGATCTTTCCTTTTAACACATAGCAAGACCGGATTGTATGACCCAGCATTCTATGATATGGACAGTATTTTGGATGATCTGTCTTGTTGGCTTCATCAGGCTTTTTGATTTCTGGCAATTGAATCTTGTTACCTTTGAGTAAGCATTCAAAGATACCCTGAACATCATCATCATCGAAAGAATATTCTTCTTTCGGCCGAGGAGGTCTCTGTTGTTGATTTGTTGGAGCTGGGGTAGCTTGAGTAGTCTTTACCTCTTGACTACTGCTTTGGAGATTGACTTCAAGAGCCTCTTTCCCTTTTCGATTATTGGGTCGAGTATTATTGCTAGCACTCTGATTTGATTCCTTGGGAGCCATTTGTACCCCCAGACCTTTGAACGTCTCAGCACTGACCTCGACAGCTTTGGCACTGACGATGAATGAAGGTCAATCTTGGAACTGAGTGGACCCTGTCCACATGCTGATGATTGGTAAGAGATTCGACTTGCAAGTGTCGATAGTAACAGCATCGGGAGTTCCGAGAGGCATTTTGAGGGCTTCTCTTCTGAATCTTTCAATGAAGTCTTCGGTGGTTTCATTATTTTTCTGTTTAATTCTTATAAGGGCTGACATAGTCATGTCATTGAGCCCTTCATAGAATCGTTCGAGAAATATTTGTTTGAAACTAGCAAATGAGGTAATGCACCCATCAGGGAGACTTCTATACCATTCATAAGCTGTTCCTTTAAGACATCCGATGAACACCCAAGTGAGGAGGGCGTCACTTGGTTGCAGTTGATCAGTCATTACCTCAAAGTGATTAATGAACTGACTTGGAGAGGTTGTCCCATCAAAGAAAGAGATAGTCGGAGGCTTGTATTTAGGAGGATATGATACTTGCTTCCATTCTATCGGGTAAGGTTGCTTGATACCTAACCTTTTTAAACCATTCTTCTGTTTGAATGCCTCAAATTGAGTTCAGAGATTCCTTAACTCTTCAGTAACAATTCCAGAAGATTGGGGAGTTGTAACTTGTTGAGTGTAATTGGGAGGAGGGACTGCAGCATATGTACCACCCCCAGCTCCAGACTGACTTAGAGTGGGTTGTATAAGAACATTAGATTGTACCCCCGGAATAGTAGAGGGTTCCTGGTTTGGAGCAAGAGGAGTATTTAATACAACTGGAGGGGCTGTCTGTTGGACTTGCTGAGTTTGATGCTGAGCTTGCATAAGAGTGTGCATAGCATTCAATATATCTGCCATAGCTCGCAACTGTTGTTCTAAGGAAGAAATCCTTTGTTCATGAGCTTCGGTGCTAGTTGAAGGTTCATGATTGCCCTCTGCTATGTAAGTGGTAATCATTCGAGGAATAGATGATGAAACAGTCTGTTCTGAATCATCACTGTGTGAGTCAGTATCTTTCCTGGGGCTATTTACGGGAGTCAATACTGGAAAGTTGGACTCTCCACGGAAGTCCTCTGTGATCTCCGGATTACCACTTGGATGAGAAGAAGAAACCCTGGCCAAGGCTCCGATTCTGGATCGGGTGCCGAGATAAACTCCATCTTCAGAATCTGATATAGCATCAGACCGTATGCTACCCCCAATATTTCTGGAGGTCATGTTGACAGAAGCATAAAGAGGTTCATCTTCATCCAATATTGGTTCATATTGAATCCGTTCAAAAACAGATTGTCTTTTTGGTGAACAACAACACTGAATCACAACTCGAGGTTGGAAGTTGCAACCATGCTTTTTATGGCAAATATGAGCAATGTCATGGCCAGATGGAGTGTCAATCCTCCGTTTATTTTGCAAATACTCCCGGAGATCTGTAGGAACAGATTGGAAAGTACTTGAAGATAGTTTCTGTGTAGAAAATTGTCTTTTGTTCTTCTGTCTTCTCGGTTCTTGAGTGTATAAAGACTGATTAATTTGAGCCACATAGTTCTTGGCATATTTTGCATCAGAGTCTAGTATACTTGTCTCAGTGGAACCGAGATGATTCTGGTTAAGCTTGTTACGAAGATCCGTAGGAGATATGACTTTGGTATCAGTCTTGGATACTTGTAATTTGCCTTTCTCAGATCGAGAAATTTTGAGAGAAGGAAGATGGGTATTATTTCGACTAGGAGTCGGTAATAATCCATCTTTAGAGGAATTAGCCAAAAGACATTTTTTTTTGTTTGATCTAGTAAGAGTACTAGTCAAATTAAATCCAGAGGTAAAGACCTTAGGAGTAGAGGAGTTGACTAAAGAGTCTTTCTCCTTGGTTGGTATAAGATGTGCAAGTTGTGGGGGAATCATTTGTATGTTCTGTGGAAGAGAACCCCCAGCCTGACTTTGAGAAACAGTCAGAGGACTGTATCTGTTAGCATACGCTGACTTCAGTTTGGACTTCTGGTCATACGCTGCCTTTTTATGAGCATACGCTGGCTTTGGCTTAGCGTACGCTGCCTGATGTTGGCTTTTGTACGCTGCCTTTGCCGTACGCTGCCCTTTGACTGCCATACGCGCAGAGTCATTAATGGCTAAAGAGCCGACTGCTGTCGTAAGAGTAGAGGGAGAAGAGACTTTGACATGTCCAGAAATGGTTTTCTTTGGACACGCTGACTTGGTTAAAGAACCCACTTTGTCAGCATGACTAGGAGAAGCCACTGTTGCCGTGTTCAGAGAAGCCGTAGTGTACTTCGCTGAAGTTGAAGACGTGTTCTTGTCAGCATAAGAAGTGACAGAAACGTCTTGGGCTGTTGAAGAAGACTTAGGGACATAGACAGAGTGTCCCTTCTTCTTGACAGGAAAAACGAAAGAAGCAGTTCGGCCCTCCTTCGCCTTGAGCATTTTTTCGTAAGCAGATTGGTCGAATTGTACGACCATCGTCTTCTTCGTCGAGCCGATCGACGAAGTATCGCATTGAGTTGTTGCTATCTCGTTGGAGGAGATAGCTTTCTCCAGCAGAGTCGCCAATTTGTTTTCCATAAATAAATTCACTTTTTTTATTTTGTATCTGAGAAAATTACAACTGTAGGAATCTAATCTAGAAGACGATTACTTTATCCCTTGGACGATGCGATGAAAAAACTCAAACTTTGAAGAACTTGGACAGCAACAGGCCAATCTCTCTGTTCTCTCTGAAATTGACTGTGTGTCTGATAAAAATAAAGAAACTCTCTTTTATAGAGTTCTGGATAACTATTCTGAAGCATACGCTCAGTCAGTTACTTGACGTGTGCATAACTGCAGGGACGCGTGGCGAATTCTGGTGAAGACACATTGGAGTGCGGTTGAGAGTAGTGGAATATATCTAGGAGAGATTGGTGGCATGGATGCCACGTTGCATAACTTCTGAATAACTGAGTAACTGAGTACAGGACACATGAGAACGTGTGTTGACTGTACATTGAAAGTCATCCTGGATGCCTTTGCTGTGATACGCTATCTTTGAAGAGGAGTCATACGCTAGCTTTTGAAGGCACATGTCTTGTATATGCTGACTTGGATCATATAAAGCTGATACGCTCACTTGATTGGGAAGGAGTCGTATGGGGTCCATACGCTCACTTGGCTGGGAAGGAGTCGTATGGAGTCCATACGCTCACTTGGTTGGGAAGGAGTCGTATGGGGTCCATACGCTCACTTGGATGGCAAGGAGTCGTATGAGGTCTATACGCTCACTTGGTTGGGAAGGAGTCATATGGGGTCCATACGCTTACTTGGTAAGGAGTCGTATGGGGTCCATACGTCACTTTAGCAAGGAGTCGTATGGGGTCCATACGCTCACTTAGCAAGGAGTCGTATGGGGTCCATACGCTCACTTAGCAAGGAGTCGTATGGGGTCCATACGCTCACTTGGATGGCAAGGAGTCGTATGAGGTCCATACGCTCACTTGGTGGGGAAGAAGCCGTGTGGATTGAAGGAGTAGACACGTGGCTGTTCTCAATCTTCTCAAACACGCCATATCTTCAAATACTAACAAATATTTCTTGAACGTCGTCACTACACCAAAATTGCAAATTATGAACACTATGCTTTTTTCAATCTGAAACGTTTATTTACCGTACCTAGGTTCTGAAACGGAACAAAAGTGTTCCAAATCAGAAAAATATTCCTAATCTATTTTATTTTAATTTCTAGAAAATTTATTTATATAGATATGCTTTTATATCGTTCCAACACTACAAGGAAAAAGTGTTACGTTCTAAATAAAAATATTATTTATATAGAAACGTTACAACTGTTAGGGAAGGTGTTAAATTGTTTTCCAAAAAGTTCACTGTGCCCGCCCCTCCTTTCACAAAACTTTTCCCCTGCTTTCCTCTCCTTCTCCAGAATAAACTATCCTCCTTCCTATATTCCTCTTCTCCATAATGCTTCTTTCTTCCAACTATTCCTTCTTCTTACACTATCCTCACAGTAGCAGCGACTCCATATAACCCCCTCCGTCTGGTAGGAAGGAAGCATTAGGAATCGCCAATGTTTTGCCCTTCTCTCTCTCTCTCTCTCTCTCTCTCTCTCTCTCTATCTCTCAGTGACACCAGGTACTCTCCTCTTGCCATCCTTTGTCTCTTTTACCCTATATTCACTCGATTATAGATCTATTCGAATCCATTTGATATCATATGATTTTCTCTTTATTCATCATATTTTCCATGAATCCATGGGTTTTGTGTCCCTCTTTGATCGATTCTTCATTATGGTGTCAATTTTCGTTGGGTTAGGGTTTGGCTCGACGATTAGTAGGAATTTATGGTTATTGTCTAGAATATGTTAGGGTCTTGACTGGTTATTGTGTATAATAGGTTGGAGAATATTCACCGAGCTGTGTAGCTAAACAACTATTGTGATTTAAGATTCCTCTTCACTCACTTTTAATTACAATCAACCTTTATAATCTGTATTGGCAGTGTTAGAGGGCCATTAATTTGTAATGACTTTGTGCTTCTCATACCATGCATATCCCAAAACTTTGTCTCTGTTCAGATTCCGCTAAAATTATGCAACAAGTCCCATGATGCAACTCTTGGAATGACAATATGTAAATCATGATTGTTCTACTTGAAAATCAAAATCAATCTATTTTTGCTTGTGTGCAACAAGTCCCATGATGCAGACTAGGTCTGATGTGCACATTATATTCAACAACAAATCGTTTATCCTGTCACAGCCTTGAACCTTGCTTCTAATCTTCCATATGATTAGGTGGTCCCAAGATGTGCAGCCACAAGGGCGCTTAACATGTTCGACTCTATTCTGATGGGTGAAATCGTGAGAGTGAAATCGTTGTAATCTTTTTACATTAAAGACAATGTTTCCATATTTGTCATTCTCTTTTCTAAGAATACCAGAAAAGAACAGAGAATGACGGATTCCTGCAGAAACCTCTCTACTGTACTTTAACAGTACATTTTATTTTGCATGCAAGTTTTCTTTTATCTGTCTCAGTGTGTTCTGGAGCAGAATCTGATTCCCTGTAGCAAATAGTATCATGGTAACTTTTGGTTGCATGCGTTTAAACCGCATAGCCAAAAGGTAGGGGCATACTACTAGCCAATTGACATTCTAGGTTTTATAACATTGCCCTCTGATGATAGAAACCTTGGCTAGAAATTTTGCACCAACATATAGGATTTACCAATTGTTCATAAAATCTTTGTCAATTCTTTAGCCAATGTGACCCTATTCTGATGGGAGAGACTTTGTTGATGATGACAATGATGTAAATTTCCAAGTCTAACATGACTCTTGAGCACTCCTCTGACACATGTTACACACAAGAAATATTTTTGCAACAACCTCCATCCTTACCGGGAGGGTAGTGGGTATCCAGAACCCAACCAAACCGAGTTGGATATCTAAAGCCTACACATTTATAATCTAGTTGGATATTAAATTTTATTATGGATCAATATTCCTAGTGCCTTCTAGGTTTTTATAAGAAGGTGCTCTCTTGCTTATAGCTACATTTGGCATCAAAATAAAGGGCTTACTAGTTACTTCAGGTATGACAACCGGCCATTAACTTTGTCATTCTTTGTGGAGTTTCCTCATGCTTCATAGCTGAGCTGATCCTTTGAAAAGATGCTTGGATGACAATGATGATGGCTAATTTTTTCAAGTATGCAGTACTATGTTTTCACATCATAAATACGACTACATTATTTAATAAAATATATAATATATAGGACTAATAATTTTTTTAAAAATAGGACAGTAAGAAAGCTAAGGAAAAAAGGCATGACATGAGAAGAAGTCAATTAAGTAATGGAAGTAATTTTGACCTTACAATATGTTGTATGTCTTCTTTTTCTTCTTCTAGAATTCGGGGTGAGTTGGGAGATCCAAAATTTGGAACACATTATTATCGGGGTTTCTCTAACTGGAATATAGGAGAATAGTTTATACAAGTTTTGTGTTAATTTTTTGGACGAACTATATCCAGCCAATCTAAACATCTATAATTTGTGTAGACTCAGAGGGGAGGTGGACTTTGACAGATCTTTCTTGGGAGAAGGATGTCCCGTGTTTGCTTCTTGCTTGGCATATCCAGGTATCAAAATGTGTAGAGTAAGCACGAGGTTGGGATGCTGCTGCAGAAAACTGAGTCTACAACTTTTAATGTTGAACTACCAATTTAGTTGAAAAAACCAGCTAGCTATGTGGCACAGACATTAATACGAGACAACAACATAAAGAAAAAAACTGCTAGCTATATTGCATCGACATGAATACGACACAAAAGTAGTACAACTATGGATGGAAGTAAAAATGGCATAATAATATTAGCAAGTGATGATTTCTTTGGAGATGCCAAACGACATAACAAAAGTAGTCCACATTTTGTAAGTGACCAAATTGTTGGTTACTTACAGAGTTTGGACTACTTCCAAAGTGTAAGAATTTTTTTTTCTCACAATTAACATCTTACAATGTTTTTTCTCTATTCTATCCAAATCTATATTACACTTCTTGTTCACTACACAGGCAACACAACAGTTTTATCTCAATATACACACTGCTAAGGCAAACTCTTGGACTTATTTACTACGCGTTTGTGGCGTGAGTTAGAAAAATTAAAAGTTCCTAGCAGTGTTGTACGTCACACACCATGATGTTTGTAAGATGTAAATTGTGTCTTGCAATACATATGGTATACATGGCCTTCTTCGTTTTTTTGGATAAGTATCATAATTGCAGTGTTTTACTTCTTACCAGTGACATGAAGCCCAATGCCAGTTTCCAAACGAGAAAACTACTATTAAATTCATGAGTATTTGTTTTCTCTTATTATATATAACATGTCACTAGTCACCATCTATTTCATGTTCCTTTAGTCCGTATTCTTAGATGCGAGAAATATTAAGGGTTTTCTTGTACCCGTCGCCGGGTTCTACTAGAAGAAAGATCTGGTACAAGTGTTGCTGAACAAATGCAGGGCTACCATTGTATTGCCATGGTCGTAAATTTGGGGTAACTTCATCATCTCTTTAAGTTGTCCTGAGTTTTTCCTTTTGAATAAATAAGAATCTGCACTTAGTTAATTTAGTCCTTTTTCTTATTGCTTTTCGTTTGTGATATTCACCAACCAATTAATTTGTGAAGGGAATACTAAGATATATAAGGCTGCACTCTCCTTCGACCCTGAGTAAGAGGAGCCTCGTTAGCATTGGGATACCCTTTCTATTGATTTGTTCCTATGAAACTGTAATATCTTATTTTAATTTTTTGGCATTTGTAGAGTTTTTGGTTTTTAATTAAATCATGGTAAATCTAATTCGGTGGAAAGCATAATATCTGCTGTTTGGTTTGTTGGATATTTTTAGATGTTAAACTTTTTGTTATATTAGCTAGAATATCTGTTGTTTGGTTTGTTGGATATTTTTATGTTGGCAAATCTAATTCGGTAGAAACCAGAATATCTGTTGTTTAGTACTTGTTATATTGAATTGACAGATATGGGACTAATTGCAGGTAGGAAGAGCTGCAGAGGATGGAAGGAAACCCAACATCTAGAACACCTTTGTTCATGCTGGTACCTCTGTAATTTTCCTTCCTATAGAGAAAACGAACTATCCTAGTCCTTTTATGTTATCTAATACTTCTACTTGTGTAGGAAAAACTATCTATAAGACCATAGGAGACATATCAGCTGATCAATATCATCACTATGAGGTAACTGACAACCATTTGTTTCTATTCCTCAAATACACATCAATTCAAACTTCAAAGTGTTAAATAAGAGAAAATGTTGCATATGATCGGGGGCGTAGCTACCTGGTCCCGAGGGGCCGTGGCTACACCCCTCGAATTTTGAATATATATATATATATATATATATAACCCTTAGAAATTGAGTGGATGATCTTATACTGAACGTTCATGTGTGATTTCAAATATTTATGCAAACATGGAGGTAAACAAAAAATATTTATGCTTTTTTTGCAGCCCACATTGGGTCTTTGTCTCTATCTGATGAACCTGATGACCTTCGTATTATCCTATATATTTAATTAGTTTACTCTAATTTGTGGTACATTTTTTATTTGGTTCTGGTGTTCGTTGACTTTTATATATATAGTGAATTATGTACTCTAATTTGTGGTACATTTTTTTTATTCTGGTGTTCACTGATTTCAATATAGTTTAAACTCTAAATTATGGAAACTCATGAAGAGCCGACTTCATCTTGGTGAACCTCAATGGAGTTCTATCTGGAAACTAGGATTAATCTACAAGTTAAGATAAGCTTGTAGTCATAGGACATCATTGATTTCTTTTTCTAGTTAGGTTAAAAAATTGGTACATTGTTGAATTGTTGCTTAGAGGCTATACAAAAGGCTGCCTTGTAATTTTTATGATGCTTTTGAAATGATTGATTTGTTCTATTCCAATTGAGAGGTTCAAAGTTTAATTCAAGTGAGAAGCTAAAGCAAAGTTGTTGAGAAGCTGAATGCGTGAAATTACTAGGTGTGTCGGACATAGCGCACTTGTTCCATGCCAACCGTTAGATTACCATGGAGATGTGTGAATGCACACATCCCTAGACAATCCAATGGTTGGAGAGAAATCGGGTGCACTGCGTCCGGCTCAAACAATATTTTTCTTCAAATACATATGCAGTTGCTATGATATGTCAACTCTGTTATAGCTTTTGCAAGGAGCTTTTTAATGCCATAAGATTGAGTTTGTCCAATTTAAGACATGTATCTGAAGTTTAGCTGCAGCAGAGCTATAAAAGCTGCACCAAAAGCAATGAGCCATATTCCGTATTAGCATTTGGAAGATGGGACAAGTTTTCTTTCATTGCCAATCCAAGGCTTGGATCAGATGTCTAGTTCATGGAGATGAAGGTCGGATCATTTAACAATAGTTTGTAGTATCGATCAATACCAATTCGATACGACCAATACTGATACAGTTTGTCATGTCCTGATCCGATACCCATCGATGCCGATACTAACCGATACTGACATCGTGGGACTCTTTTCTAGTCAATTCGGTAAACGAAAAATATTTGGGAATGTTGTGCCAAAAACTGCAGATACATGTTCTGAAGCATATATCTCTAACTTCCGTGATAATGAATTTCTATGCTCTATTGTGGCTTCTGCAATTTTGAATGTGATTTTATTTTAGAATTTAGAGAGCAATTGAGAATCAAGTTTTGGAGAATCTAACTCTGTTGGTGTTTTCTATGCAGAGAACTTCAAGCAGTTTGCATTCAAATGTTGCATTCTTTGACAATATTCTTGAGTCTGAAATATTTTAACTTCTTTTCTCAGATGTGAAATATGCTCTTCTAGGTGTTGGCAATAGTTACCTTCTGCGTTTCTAGGATGGCTCCTTCACTACCAGTTTTATTACGACAATCAGGTAGGTTTTATTTTAAGATCCTTTGTTTGTTGCGTTGATAGAATTGACAATATATTTGAGAGAAATATATTAGAATCTTCTTATTTTCAAGTGACTTATTGCTGGTCATGACTCATAATTGGCTATGTTACTTTGCTGGAGCAATATAACTTGATTTATAGAATGAACTATGGACATGGATTTTATATAGTGTAGGTATTGTTTGGTTCTAGAATAGCAATTAATAAGACTTAACTCATGCATGCCATTGATGAGGTAATTGATCATGTGAAATATCTATACGGTCTACATCAGGATTGGGTACACCTTTATACTATTGTCCAAAACTATACTAATGTACACGGAATACATTCAAGTTATAATAAAGAACTTAATTTACATATTTCCAAATATGCAGTAGCATGCTACAAGAACTTTATCTAGACATGCCACAAGTTCTTTTTATCTCTCGAGGAAATGTGCTTCAAGGGGAATAAATAACATATTTGTTCTTGACAGTCCCATTTGTTTTATGCATTGCTGCAATGAATATTTGTTTTCTTTGTGGTATTTTCTAATAATTCAGGTGAAAGAGGATGATGTGGTCTCATTGAAGCACATTCTGGAGGGCTATGCTAGGACAGTATCCTTTGTAGCATGGAGTCCAGATGACACAATGCTTCTCACCTATGGCAACAGAGAAGTCCTTAAATTGTGGGATGTGGCAAGTGGAATGTGCAAGCTCACATTGAATAGTTATGTTAACCGTATTATCAACTCATGTGCATGGTTTCCTCACTCAGAGAAAATAGTATGTGGCAGCTGTGAACCATGTAATTGCATCTATACATGCAATTTAGAGGGAAATAAACTAGAAGTTTCGGAGGGGGAGAGGATGCCTAAGGTGTCAGATCTTGCTGTTACTCCTGACGGGCATTTACTTATCAGCATATGCTCAAACAAAGAAATTTGGATTCGTGACTTCAGAAATGGGAAAGAGCAGGTCATTTCGGAGGAGCATACAGTCACATCTCTTTCTCTTTCTAGGATGGAAAGTACTTGATTGTCAACCTGAACAACCAGGAAATCCATTTATGGAGGATTCACGAGAGTCTCAAAGAACCAGATAGGTTTAGGGGATACAAGTAGGGAAATATGTGATTAGGTCTTGCTTGGTGGATATGATTGCTTATTCATTGCTAGCGGTAGTGAGGATACACAGGTACTATTCCAGTTTGCACTGCACCCCTTTCCTCCTGAATTTTATTATCAATTTAACTTTTATATACGTGAAACCATTTCGTTTTATGTCATATAAATCCACTCTTTATAGAAGTTCAGTATGTTTCTTCATTTCTTTCTTTTACTGTTATTTTGGTAGGGATTCAGTATATTAAGTAATTCATGAATTGTACTCCCAAAACTTCACCTTTGAACTAAAAATACCTTTGAACTAAAAATTTCCAAGTAGGCATGTAACTGCAATTGGTTGGTTCTGTTAATTGTTAACCAGTCTTGGCTGAGCACATAGAGAAAGCTCTAAATAAAACATTGAACAAAATATGTGTGGGTAGAAATTCCTAGCATTTAGAAAATGTTAAGATATGCTGTAGATTTTAGGAATGTGTTGTCAATCTTATATGTTACTAGGTGTCGAAACTGCTTTAGATTTCTGTCCCCTACTTGTATTATGCTTGCACTCAGTACTGATACCACTTCTTGGCAGATATTTATTTGGCAACGACATCATCAAGAGCCAATACAAGTCATGTGTGGCCATTCAATGACCGTGAACTGCGTCAGCTGGAATACGACAAAGCCTCATATGTTGGCACTAACAAGTGATGATTATACAATAAGTATAACGCTGGCCAGCAAAAATCCTACTGTTGTTCAAATCTCCATCATTCTGTTGGGAAAAACTTTTGGAATTAGCTAACTTTTGTAAACATATATCTTTGTTGAGCTAGATTTTATATAATATTTGTAACTTACAATATATACTCTAATACTCTTGATGATGTTTTATAAAGATTTAACTTTTGGTATATGTTATTGGTTGTTTCATTTATATTAAGTTGACAGCTTTAGTTAATTTAGTGGTTCTCTTGGATGTTGATTGAGGCAATGTATAAAAATATTGTACCATTTATTATGTGTTTTATGTTCATTTTATGAATTATTTATATTTGTGGTTCAAAATAAAAATTGCTCGCAAAATTGAAATTAGAAAATACACTGGAACCTTAATAAAGCGTTTCAAATAGAGACACAAGAATAATGTAAAAACTGTTGCAAATTATATATAGGAACGGATGCAAAACATTTCAAAATGACGTTAAGAAATGCCTTAAAGACGTCCCAAGAAATAATTTCGAAACGTATTTTATGTGTTTCAAAACAGAATTTTAGAAACAATTCATTGACGTCCCAAATATATTTTAGGAACACATTGTATGTGTTCCAACATCTGCTTTAGGAATGCTTCCTAACCGTTCCAAAAGAATATTTGACACGCTTTATAACTGTTCCTAATACTGCAACGCCACTTTTAGGAACGGTATATATATGTTCCTAAAAATATTAGGTACATTAAATAAATGTTCCTAAATGTCATTTTTGGTGTAGTGCGTGCTGCAGATATGATGGCTGACAGACTGTCAGAAATGACAGTAATGATGGCTGCTGAGCTATCCTCGTAAGAGACAAAATCCTTTCTCGAAAACTTGTACGACGGCTAATCTTCATAGGACAGCTGTCTTTGCACGAAAGACGAAGTGTCAGATTCATCCTTCATTAAATACATGCTGTACTGTCATCTCAAGAAATATTAAAATATTCATTGAGCGTACGGCCTTTAGATGAGCGTATGGCCTTGGCTGAGCGTATGTTCTTGAGTGTATGGCTTTGAGCGTATGACTTGGGCTGAGTCTTATGTCAGCATGTCATAATTTTCACACCCTACAGTGATGTTGGGCACCACTTCCATAGTACTGTGGCAGTGGGGACAAGGGACAGGATCTTCAGCGGGGGCTTTGACTTCAGCAAGGTAAGAGTCGACATGTAGTAATGCCTCACTGAAGGCCTTTCGCGTTTCTTTGGAGAGTCGCAATAGATCGAACAGAGACAACCTGGCAGGTGTATTGGCTAGTTGAGCCAATATGTCAAAGTTGTAGGGCCGATCCATGCCTTCGGGACCTGGCACCTTTAGAGATTTGTCAAACCGCGTCTCTTTCTGTTTGGATTTGTCCGTGTTTTGAGGCTTGGACGGGCCGACTTCTGAGCTTGTGGGGGCAGCAGGAGCTTGAGGAGGTACTGCATCTTCTTGTGCAGGATCGTACGTCCGAAGATAAGTCTTCCTCGATCGTGTCTCGCCAGATAGAACCTCGTGGATGGGAGAGGATACCATATGGCATGCCTTGAATTTTTTGCCCCTTCTTGCTTTGGGAGGTACTACCCCTGCGTCACTTCTTGCACAAGGTCCGGATAGACCCACATGATCTCACCATGCTCAGTCGTAAGTGGGACCAAGGTCGAGTTGCGAGCTGGTGGTAGGTTGATGACTTCCATCATCGCCTTGGGGATCGGGACCACGCCGTCTGGGACTTCTGTATGAGAAAAGTTGCCAAACTGAAGAGAGATCATGTTAGCAGATATGACCTTGTCTTCAGCTTCGAGGTTGATCACTTGGCTGTCGATAAGCTGTTGTATCTTCTTCTTCAGGATGATGCAGTCCTAAGTGGAGTGATGCACGTACTGATGATAGAGACAGTACTTGGGATCATTGAGTTGGCTCGCCTTTGCAGGACGTCGTGGTGGAGGCAATGTCAGCTTATTACCCTTCGTCAATGTATGGAAGATGGTAATGACATCGTCTTCGTCGAAGGAGAAGGTCTCCTTAGGCTTGTCGGAGGTACCCTGAGAATTGAAAGCTCCTTTGGATGTGTCGACCTTCCGGACAAAGCCCTTTACCCCCACGAACAGGGATAGTTTGAGGATACTTGCCCTTGTCTTCGGATTTGGGTGTCTTCAACCCCAGTAGTTCCAAGTTAGAAACATCATTTTCAGCAGCATCAGCGGCCCCAATGAAAGCGGGCCATGTATCATACTTATGTATACCTAGACAAAACTTCACCGTAGGAAGGAAGTTATGTCGACAAGTATCCATAAGTTCTGAATCTGGTATACCGAAGGGCATCTTCAGTGCTAGTCGCCTGAAGCATTTGATGAAGGCGATGACAGACTCAGTCCTCCTTTGCTTGGTCTCAATAAGGGTGGACATACTAACATGCATGCCGCTCTTGTAAAACCTGTTGAGGAACAACCTCTCCAAGTCTTTGAATGAATTGATACACCCATCAGGCAGACTGCAGAACCATTTGAAAGCTACCCCCTGTAAGGTGCTAATAAATAGCTTTGACAAGAATGGATCATCTCTGGACAAGTACAGAGTCTGTGTGTTGAAGTACGTCATGTGCTGACGAGGAGAAGTCAACCCGTCAAATGAGTTCAGCGTCAGCGGCTTGTAGTTAGGAGGGCAAGTAGCGTTCTCCCACTCAGGGGGATACGGTTGAGATATCCCCATCTTCTGAAGCTCGTCTTTGTGTGAGAAGGTGTCGAGGCGAGTGACCAAGGAATTAATTCCATCCTGTTGATTGAACAGGTGTTGGGAAACGACTGCTGAACGGTTGTTAGGCGTTGTTGGCGAAGGACCATCCCCAGCATTTGCAAGATTTGGAGTAGGCACAACGGAATGATATTCCTTTTTGTAGTAAAGGAGGGTTGTTGATGTGAGCCGGACTAGCGTGGATCGAGACATTTTGTTGAGGTGGAGGAACAGTCCCGGCAGCTTCAACCGCCATGATACTGGTAAGCATATCAGTGATCTTGGCGAATGCTGTTTCAAGACCCTCTAGCCATTTGCTGGCCTGATCACTGGCTTCTTCAGGTCTTTTTCCGTCCGCTATGTATGTAGATAGCATACGAGGATGAACAGAGGAAATAGTACAACTGGTGCTGATACTGTCTGTTTCTGAGTGGATAAGTCCTTCATCTTCAGGTAGAGGAGGTAGATAGTCACCATCGAATTTGGATGGATCATCGTCCTCTGGAAGGCTACCCCCAGTGTGGGGGTCATCTGCTTCAAATTCTGAGGGAATGCTACCCCCAGCTTGGGAATCTTCGTCGTCCATACGAAATCTTGCCTTTGATCGAGTGCCCATATAGACTCCTTCGGATGTGACAGCCTGTTGGCCATCTGTTGGTAGACTTCTCCTTCTTCTTCTCGTGGAGCTAAGAGAGAAATTTGGGTTCGTAGTCCACCGTCTTTGATTGGGGCTTCCGTAAGGGGGACCCCATGAAGCCATGTTGGATGAAACACAGTGGCTTCTCATCGTCAGAGAAGTACAGCCGTCGAAACACGGACTTTCTCTGAGGCACTCTTGTTGCTTTGGTGCAACAGCAGTTGATAACAATACTGGTGCACGGATGTGCACTATGAATTGTTATATTCTCCCTCGTTTTACACTTATGATTTATTATGTCGCACAAGTCAGCGGAAGGGAGTTTTGCCTTACAACCCATGTTGCATGCATCGCCGAGCTTTGCATGCGGGTTCGTAAGGAGAGTAGGCGCACCCAGAATTAGTTCATGTGCATGGGCAACCCCCACACCTAAGTTCTGTGATGTCCTTGAAGACAGCCCCGTGCTATACGCGTTGGGACTTGTCTTTTTGTTGTGGGCGCATAGGCCTTGGAGACTGGCCTTGGGCGCATGCTCCTTGACAGCATGTCTGAGCCTCCTTGATGTGGGCGCATAGTATGGATCCAGAGAGCCTGGGCGCATAGCCTTGGACGCATGGCTTTGGATGCCCAGCCTGTCACCCTCATTTCCCGTATTTCCCGTATTTCGTATTTATACTCGTATTTTGGGTTTTGACTTGGCTCGGTTTTAATTGGTTTGGGTTGGTTTGGTTTGGTTTAATGTGTATTGGAACACCTTAGCCTATACTCTACCCTCAACACAACACAACCCACCCTCTTTATAATCCCCACCTAACACTCTCTCTCTCTTCATTACTTCCTCCATAAATTTCTTCTTCTTCTTCTTCCTCCACACAACTCTCCCAACCCATAGGCAAGTGCACCTTGCCACCACATGAGAACCCTATTTTACTTGTCCATTTGCTAGATTAGGACATGGTGATCAACATTAGAACTTGGCTTTTTGTGATTTGGAGTCTCCATTGCTCTAGATCTAGGTTTTCTTTATTTTCGGATTTGCATGGTTTTGATCTATTTAAGTTGGATTTTTATGGGTTTTGATGTTTCCATGTGGGAGAGAATTCAATTTCACCCAAGTTAGAACTTTGGAAATCCGGATTTGGAGTTCGGATGACCAAGTTATGAACTTTGAAGTCTTGGGTTCAACCATGGAGTTCTCGCTGTTTGGAGAAGACAGTGAGCAGTGTGCAGAGCTTCTTAGCTTACGCCACTGAGCTGCGCGCGCTCTTTAGCGTAGCATACGCAGCCTTGAGTACGCTTCCTGTTGGAAGTGTGTCTCTTGCGTACGCAGCCATGAGTACGCTTCCTGTTGGAAGCGTGTCTCTTGGTACGCAGACTTGAGTGTGCCTTGGTACGCAGACTTGAGCGTGCCTTGGTACGCAGACTTGAGCGTGCTTGGTACGCAGGCTTGAGTGTGCCTTGGTACGCAGACTTGAGCGTGCCTTGGTACGCAGACTTGAGCGTGCCTTGGTACATAGACTTGAGTGTCTCTTGCGTACGCAGACTTGAGCGTGCCTTGGTACGCAGACTTGAGCGTGCCTTGGTATGCAGACTTGAGTGTGCCCTGACTTGAGCGTACGTGCTTTTGCGTGTATGCTTCCCTTGCGTGCGTGCTTTTGTGTGTACGCTGCTCTCCTACGTACGTGCTTTTGTGCGTACGCTGCTCTCCTGCGTGCGTGCTTTTGTGCGTACGCTGCTCTCCTGCGTGCGTGCTTTTGTGCGTACGCTGCTCCCCCTGCGTGCGTGCTTTTGTGCGTATGCTGCTCCCCTGCGTGCGTGCTTTTGCGTGTATGCTCCCCTGCGTGTGTGCTCTTGCACGTATGCCCAACCCCCTGGCCCCTTGCTTAACCCTTTGGCTTTTGGAGTCTTGGTTTTAGTTCTCGGTTTGGTTTCTCTTTTGTGGATTGGGTTTTCCTGAGATCTTGTTCAACACTGCACGACTATCTTGACCCGACACGGCCTAACACGATTTTTTAGTATTTTTTATGACTAGTACGGTTTTTCGGGATCTTCTGCGAATTATGATTCTGGTATTCTCTGATCTCCTTGCTAGTGACCCGTAGTGGTGCACTCCTGACATGACCAACCTGACTTGATAGTGGCCCGTGGCGGCGCACTCTTGACTTGACTTGACTTGATGCTGTTGCGACGGCTAACACGACTTGACAAGAATAAATGGCTTGGACACCGTGGGTGAATGTGTTTGTACAAATGAACCTGTCTTGTCTTGCATCATGTCTAGGACATGAATCCCTGGTTTTCCACGGTCAGGGATTCATACTGAATATGGCTAGGATTAATGACTAGATTGATCAAATAGTTCATGGAGAATTTCCCAGTTACCCGTTGCCCCTTTGGTCCCGGTCTTATATATATATATATATACTTGGGATTTGTTGCTATCCGTCGAGATGAGCGCACTTCCAGCCCGCCGTCGAGTGTGGTACCTTAGAAAACATGTATCTTACTACAGTATGTCTGCTATATCCTGCTATCTTTTCCTTTTCTTGCTGGGATCACTCAGGTAGTAACAAACAGGTAACTGGACTTGGAATTCTCATTGCATCTTGCTAGTAACTAGGCCTGTGATAACCCTAGTTAGTTAAAGTAGCAAGCCGTAATTATTGCTTGGCCGTGATTGATTGGATGGAGTCTAGTCCCGCTTGTCCTGTCCTGATCCTGTACAATTTCTGACATGACGTGACTACTCGTGCTTTATCTTAATTCTATAACATGAATAATTGTATATCTTGATTTCTTATATTTACCTTGCCGATAAATGGTGGGTGGAACCAAGTTCTGTTCAGACGAAGGGTTACAACCCCGGTCCTTGTTTGGTTTACGGGTTGTAACCTGGTTATCTGAATAGTCCCATGGTTACCTTATCGTATATCATCCTGTCATGCTTTTCCATATGTTCTATCTTTTATCGATTCTGTACAAGATTGTCTTTTATATTTACCTATCATGTTTTTCTTAAATTATTGTCTCTTATTATGTAATTATATTATTGTGCTAATTTGCTGGCTTTTGTTCTTATTTCGTGGCCCCCTTGTGGCACTTGCTCTTTCTGGGGTTGACCCAGCTGGTTTTGTGTGGCCAGATTTTGGAGCAGCTTCCGAGGATCTACCAAGCTTCCAGCCCAATGGTGACAACTAGACGGAACCCGGGCCAAGAGTGAGTTTTCCTTTTTGCCTTGCCCACTTTATTGTAAAACTATTCTTTTGAGGCGTTTAGCCGCCGAGCAAGTGTTAGCTCGTTTGCAACTTTATTTACTGTCTACCTACGGGCTGTAATTATGATTGGCAACTCGAGGTTGATCATGTATGACTTAACTCTTGCTAGTCCTTACATTTTGTACGACTAGCTTCATGATCATCTGGATATGTAATGTTTGGGACGCCTTACAATTGTATATTTAGTGATCTGATATCTTGTGATTATTATTAGTTGGTTGAGATTGAGACAATAGGATAATTTATGACCTTACGAGACTGATGGCTTGTAGATAAACCCTCACATATCTAGACAGCCGTGACCATATAGCGGTATGGATTCCATTCCGTTATACGTAGCTGGCTATGTCTGCCCCCGCTCTCCAGTGTTCTGGTTCTGGGGCGTGACATGGTTTAAGTGGTGGGCCCATACAGGTCTTGTCAATCAAGAAATGTGAGGGTTTACCGGATAGATGTCCCAATCTATACTCGCCTTTGATCTCCACTCGTATCTTCTTATTTCCTTGAATCCCTGACTTGATAACATGCTTGCATCATTGTTCTATCCTGGTCCTTCCTTAATATTCCTGATGTCATTACTTCAGCGGCATCACTCCTGTTGATCAGCCAGAAGAAGTTCGGCCGGCAGACCAGCAACAGCAAGAAGATCAAGATCAATCCTCAGCAGCCGCCTCTCGAGCCATGCCTTCTGAAGAACCAGTGCCCCCAGTCCAGCTAGTTCAGCCAGCAGGGTCAGAAGATGGGGTCTTGATAGGGCTCATTCGTGAGTTGCTTGCGTCTCAGGACCGTCGAGGTGATGCCTTGCAGCAAGCAGTACAAGAAGCTATGAGCGGAAGTGGTCCTCGAGGGAATAGTACGGTCAACAATTTCAAGCGCCTGAACCCATCCTTCTTCGACGGCAGCGAGGATGCTATTGCTGCAGATGCCTGGCTACAGGACATTAAAGTTATCTTGGAGGCAGCCAGGACCCCTGAAGCAGAGAAGGTGGCGGTGGTGCACCTGCAGTTACTAGATCTAGCCCGCAGCTGGTGGGCTATGCAAGCAGCGAGTTTGGGTACGCCTGTCATGTGGGCGGTATTCAGTGATATGTTCCAGACCAAGTACTTCGACGCAATGGCTAGATATGACCTGCAGACCAGGTTTAGTAATCTCAGGCAGATGAGCAGGACGGTCGACGGATATGCGGCCGAGTTTTTAAGGTTGAGTCGGTTTGCTCCCACCTTGGTGGCAACCGAGCTAGACAGAGCACAGCAATTTCAGCAGGGGCTCCACTTGGAGATCATATTGGCAGTAGAACAGTTCGAGCACAAAACTTTTGATGCCGTCTTGCGAGCAGCGAGGAGGCATGAGTACACTTCCCGAAGGATAGCGGACCGGACCGGAGGTCGGAAGTGGTCTCACGACCAGATGAACCAATCCTCAGCACCGACCCCAGCAGCTAGGACCTTGACCATTGGAGCTACGAGGACAAGTTCAGTTACCTCCTTACAGCATTCTGCCTCGACCTATCCCCAGCAGCAGAAGCAGAAGCGGCCTTTCGCAACCGGTTGTTCTCATTGCGGGAAGCCCGGGCATGTTGTTACTGAGTGCC
The DNA here is from genome assembly GCA_029216955.1 of Iris pallida. NCBI lineage: Eukaryota > Viridiplantae > Streptophyta > Magnoliopsida > Asparagales > Iridaceae > Iris > Iris pallida. The sequence goes on along the minus strand of JANAVB010034615.1, from coordinate 3,422,810 downwards.
GCAGAGCACAGGAATTGTGCTTGGTTTGTGGTTCGCCGGACCACATGATAGGATCTTGTCCGTTCAGAAACAGATCATCGTCGACAGTAACTAGTCCCTCGGTTATGGGACCAGCACCAGCACCAGAACCAGCTCCAGTTCACCAACCACAGCAGCTTCCGTTCCCGGGTCCATTGCCGTCTCAAGCCCAGGCCTTCCAGCAACAGAGGCCTCAGCAGTTCGCCCTGGCCTAGGCCCAGATCCAGAATCGACAGAGAGGTATCTGTGTCCTATTGTCTTGCTTTCCGCCGTCGTTATGCGGGACACATGCTATGTTTCATGTATCCTAATTACAACGGTATATTCCGGACCCGAGCCATGTCCTAGATCATTCGAAAATGGTTATTGGTACCAACCTTTTCGTATGAGGAAAGGCCCGTGTTCCTGTTTGACCAAGGGGAGAGACCTCAAGCGCAAGACTATCAGTTTAGTTCATGTTGCTTGAGTTCATCGCTCCTTGGGAGAGTCAAACGTGGGAGTGTGAGGATGATATCCGATCACGTTATCCCTACCTGTTTGACTCATAAGGTATAATGTCTTCCTTATGCCTTACGTTTTCCCTTCCTTGCTTGCATTGTATGATTGTATGATTGAACTGCTTAGTGTAGCTTGCCTGTGCTTAGTATAGCTTGTCGTGGCAATCTCTAACTCCTTGATTAAATTCCGAGGACGAAATTCTTTTAAGGTGGGTAGAGTTGTCACCCTCATTTTTCGTATTTTCCGTATTTCGTATTTATACTCGTATCTGGATTTTTGGCATGTATTTTATTTTTTTCAACTGGTGGAATTTCGGTATTTCTCGTATTTTGGGTTTTGACTTGGCTCGGTTTTAATTGGTTTGGGTTGGTTTGCTTTGGTTTAATGTGTATTGGAACACCTTAGCCTATACTCTACCCTCAACACAACACAACCCACCCTCTTTATAATCCCCACCTAACACTCTCTCTCTTCATTACTTCCTCCATAAATTTCTTCTTCTTCTTCTTCTTCTTCTTCCTCCACACAACTCTCCCAACCCATAGGCAAGTGCACCTTGCCACCACATGAAAACTATATTTTACTTGTCCATTTGCTAGATTAGGACATGGTGATCAACATTAGAACTTGGCTTTTTGTGATTTGGAGTCTCCATTGTTCTAGATCTAGGTTTTCTTTATTTTTGGATTTGCATGGTTTTGATCTATTTAAGTTGGATTTTTATGGGTTTTGATGTTTCCATGTGGGAGAGAATTCAATTTCACCCAAGTTAGAACTTTGGAAATCCGGATTTGGAGTTCGGATGACCAAGTTATGAACTTTGAAGTCTTGGGTTCAACCATGGAGTTCTTGCTGTTTGGAGAAGACAGTGAGCAGTGTGCAGAGCTTCTTAGCTTACGCCACTGAGCTGCGCGCGCTCTTTAGCGTAGCGTACGCAGCCTTGAGTACGCTTCCTGTTGGAAGCGTGTCTCTTACGTACGCAGCCTTGAATACGCTTCCTGTTGGAAGCGTGTCTCTTGGTACGCAGACTTGAGTGTGCCTTGGTACGCAGACTTGAGCGTGCCTAGGTACGCAGACTTGAGCGTGCTTGGTACGCAGGCTTGAGTGTGCCTTGGTACGCAGACTTGAGCGTGCCTTGGTACGCAGACTTGAGCGTGCCTTGGTACGCAGACTTGAGTGTCTCTTGCGTACGCAGACTTGAGCGTGCCTTGGTACGCAGACTTGAGCGTGCCTTGGTATGCAAACTTGAGTGTGCCCTGACTTGAGCGCGCGTGCTTTTGCGTGTATGCTTCCCTTGCGTGAGTGCTTTTGTGCGTACGCTGCTCTCCTGCGTGCGTGCTTTTGTGCGTACGATGCTCTCCTGCGTGGGTACTTTTGTGCGTACGCTGCTCTCCTGCGTGCGTGCTTTTGTGCGTATGCTGCTCCCCCTGCGTGCGTGCTTTTGTGCGTACGTTGCTCTCCTGCGTGCGTGTTTTTGCGTGTATGCTCCCCTGCGTGTGTGCTCTTGCACGTATGCCCAACCCCCTGGCCACTTGCTTAACCCTTTGGCTTTTGGAGTATTGGTTTTAGTTCTCGGTTTGGTTTCTCTTTTGTGGATTGGGTTTTCCTGAGATCTTGTTCAACACTGCACGACTATCTTGACCCGACACGGCCTAACACGATTTTCTAGTATTGTTTATGACTAGTACGGTTTTTCGGGATCTTCTGCGAATTATGATTCTGGTATTCTCTGATCTCCTTGCCAGTGACCCGTAGTGGTGCACTCCTGACATGACCAACCTGACTTGATAGTGGCCCGTGGCGGCACACTTTTGACTTGACTTGACTTGATGCTGTTGCGACGGCTAACACGACTTGACAAGAATAAATGGCTTGGACACCGTGGGTGAATGTGTTTGTACAAATGAACCTGTCTTGTCTTGCATCATGTCTAGGACATGAATCCCTGGTTTCCCACGGTCAGGGATTCATACTGAATATGGCTAGGATTAATGACTAGATTGATCAAATAGTTCATGGAGAATTTCCCAGTTACCTGTTGCCCCTTTGGTCCCGGCCTTATATATATATATACTTGGGATTTGTTGCTATCCGTCGAGATGAGCACACTTCCAGCCCGCCGTCGAGTGTGGTACCTTAGGACACATGTATCTTACTACAGTGTGTCTGCTATATCCTGCTATCTTTTTCTTTTCTTGCTGGGATCACTCAGGTAGTAACAGACAGGTAACCGGACTTGGAATTCTCATTGCATCTTGCTAGTAACTAGGCCTGTGATAACCCTAGTTAGTTAAAGTAGCAAGCCGTAATTATTGCTTGGCCGTGATTGATTGGATGGAGTCTAGTCCCGCTTGTCCTGTTCTGATCCTGTATAATTTCTGACATGACGTGACTACTCGTACTTTATCTTAATTCTATAACATGAATAATTGTATATCTTGATTTCTTATATTTACCTTGCCGATAAATGGTGGGAGGAACCAAGTTCTGTTCAGACGAAGGGTTACAACCCTGGTCCTTGTTTGGTTTACGGGTTGTAACCTGGTTATCTTAATAGTCCCATGGTTACCTCATCGTATATCATCCTATCATGATTTTCCATATGTTCTATCTTTTTTCGATTCTGTACAAGATTGTCTTTTATATTCACCTATCATGTTTTTCTTAAATTACTGTCTCTTATTATGTAATTATATTATTGTGCTAATTTGCTGGCTTTTGTTCTTATTTCGTGGCCCCCTTGTGGCACTTGCTCTTTCTGGGGTTGACCCAGCTGGTTTTGTGTGGCCAGATTTCGGAGCAGCTCCCGAGGATCTACCAAGCTTCCAGCCCAATGGTGACAACTAGACGGAACCCGGGCCAAGAGTGGGTTTTCCTTTTTGCCTTACCCACTTTATTGTAAAACTATTCTTTTGAGGCGTTTAGCCGCCGAGCAAGTGTTAGCTCGTTTGCAACTTTATTTACTGTCTGCCTACAGGCTGTAATCATGATTGGCAACTCGAGGTTGATCATGTATGACTTAACTCTTGCTAGTCCTTATATTTTGTACGACTAGTTTCATGATCATCTGGATATATAATATTTGGGACGCCTTACAATTGTATATTTAGTGATCTGATATCTTGTGATTATTATTAGTTGGTTGAGATTGAGACAATAGGATAATTTATGACCTTAAGAGACTGATGGCTTGTAGATAAACCCTCACATATCTAGACAGCCGTGACCGTATAGCGGTATGGATTCCATTCCGTTATACGTAGCTGGCTATGTCTGCCCCCGCTCTCCAGTGTTCTGGTTCTGGGGCGTGACACAGCCTGCTGAAGACAGAAGTGTTCTGGTTGGGGCTATGTGCCCAAACACTCCCTTGGGCGCATGCCTGGTAGAGCATCGCTATTTTCTCCAAGTTTGGCCTCCTTCGTTTGTGAGCCTCGCTGGGTTTGGCCAGAGTGTCGCACACCCCGATTCTTGGCATCGTAGTGTTTTCATTTTCCAAGTCTCGGGTGTTGAACACCCTGCTGTTGGTTGTACAGGGAAGAAGTCACTGGGCTAGTAGAGCCCAGAACGGTATGAGCCTTCTCCATTTGAAAAACTTCTGCGGCAGAGTTATGCGTCCATGTGACAGAGTCCTCCAGTTACATATCTGCTATGATACTAGCAGGATATGCACAGCGAGCCTTCGGAAGCCATGTCTTGCGAGACTTATTTGGCTTCGCTGATTTTGAAGGAGTAGAGCCGTCCCTCGAGAGCATCTCTTCAAACGCCTGCTGATCGAACTTTACGATCAGCATCTTCTGAGTGCTCCCCACTTTGTCGGTATCGAATTGCGCCACCACCTTCTCGTCAGAGGAAAAGTTAGTCTCCAGCAGAGTCACCATTTTTGTGGATGCACACAAAAAAGAAAAAGAAAATGCTGTCTTTTTTATTGGCACAAGGCACCACAAATCGAGTACGCCTGAGAGATCCTGCGCTGAGGATCCTCGAGTACAAAAAAGAATTTTGGAGAATGGGACGATGGAGATCGAGCGGCAGTTGCTCCTTTACTCCGTTGACACTCCGATTATAAAAGTGGAAGAAAATCTAAGAAAATTGTTAACTCTCGGCTCACTGGCAAGAAGTGCAGCAATTTGGCTCTTGAAAATGCTCTCCGTTCTGTGTTTTGAAGAGGGATGAGGCCTCCCTTTTATAGTCGTTCTCTTGAGCTGGAATGATGTTATGCGCCCACATGAGGAAACACACTGGTTTTTATGTAGGCGCATGGTCCTGCTTTTGACGTATAGGATGTAGGTACATACAGGCTGCGAGATCGTGGGTTGGTCATGGTGTTGACGTGACAGCATGCTTCGGTGCACGACTGCTCGTGGAGACTGACGTGGCCGTGTGCTTTGGTGCATGTTTTGATCATGGCTTTGACTGAGTCAGGCTTGGGCGCATAGCCATGTCTCAGGCTAAGCGCCCTCCTTTCGGGGGAGCTAGTCTTAGGCGCATGAAACTTCACTGGCTGGGCGCATGAAGCTTCACTGACTGGGTGCATGGAGCTTCACTAACTGGACGCATGGAGCTTCACTGACTGGGCGCATGGAGCTTCACTAGCTTGGGCGCATGGGGCTTCATTTGCTAAAAAAATTTCATGCTTCTACAATATATATATATATATATATATATATATAGTTTTTTTAGCAGCCTTAAATATATATATATTTTTTTTGTATACAGTTTTTTAGCAGTCTTAACTGCTAACACCTATCTGCTACTACAAGAACTCTCAAGAATGTAAAACTGATATTGTCACAAGCTTTTACTGCACATACACTACCTATTGCTCTTCCAACAGAACACTGTTGCTAGTGCTCTTCTCTCTACTGCACATACACTATACACAACCACATATACAAAAATCATGCTTCTGAACGGGGATCCTCCGCCCAAGCCTTCCTCTCCTAGACGACCCTTTCCTCCAGCAGCTACCGGTATGCAGACCCCCTCCGCCGCCGCAAGGGTCACTACCTCCACCTTTGACCTCCGATCAACATGCCATGGTCGGTTTGGACGCACCCTTTGTGTACCAGTCCTCTGTAATTCTCAACGACGATCAAATCCCCTCTCAGGCGACTCTCCGGTATTCCGCTTCAAAGCAACGGCCCGGCGGTGCGGCCCTTCCGTCGCTTCCCATGATCGGGAGGCCAACCGTCCCAACCCCATCCCCATCGGTGGCGGCTAACGCGTCGAAGGGTCTGACTTTCCAAATGCAGGACCAGCCAGGTTCGGTGTGTTGGTCGAGTTTGGGCTGACGTCATCCTAGGAGCTGCTGCCACACATGGGGCCTCGAGCGCGGATGCATTATTTCCAATAGGTCTGGACTCCTACTCCGAGAGAGTCAGTCTGTGTACTGTGAATTTAATCGCAGCGGTCCATTCTGAGATGGACATCTCTCATAGCTGCCCCGAGGCCCACATGCTTTGGGAACATGATTCATCTTTATTTAATGTTGAACAGTTTTCCCGCCAGCTCCAACGTTTTCCAATTTCGAAATCTCAACCCTTCCCTGCACCATCGCTATACTCTATAGGTGGCGCGGGTCTCCTGGCGCACGCGCCATCCGTTGAAGCCTTGGTCTGCACAAAACCTGGAAAAGATCTGGTCAGCGCTCCTACACGTGCTGCTCCTCCTCCTTCTCCTCTAGCATGTGTCCATCCTGGCGTGGAACTCACCGGCGCTAACCTTCGGTTTGATGCGCCACCTGGTGGCTCCTCTTCCCTAGGCGTATTCCCCACCCGGCGCCAATTGGTCAAAGTTCCTCCCGTATCTCCGGATTTGGGAAGCGCTGCACCTCCCTCTGCATCTAAGGCTAGCGCTACCCATGAGCGCCCTGCGCCCCCCCTCTGGCACACCCCCCCTTCCCCGCTACCACCGTGGGCCGCTCTCTCGTGGACCCGACGAGGCAAGCCAGCGTCGCTCCCTGCCAGCCCCAATCGTCACATCCTTCGTCGACATGGTCAGACCCGACAGAGCCGTGAAGACCACCCCGATAATTTTGGATATTGAGCTCCAGGATGTGGATATCACATCCTCGAATGACCAATATGTCATTAACGTCCCATTTTTGGACAAGGATATGTCTTCTCTATCAGAACAATTCGACCTCACATTTATACTGACTTTCTCATCTGGATGCCCGAAACTCTCGCGCTCGAAGAAGTCGTTTCTAATTGGGGTCTCTCCTCGACATACAGGGTCACCCCCTTAGACCCCCAGCACCTCCTCCTCTTTATCTCTTCGAAGACCGATCACAAGAACGTTTGGGCTAGAGGTACCAGCCGGATTGACGCTCACCTCATGAGAATTGAGAGATGGTCCCAGGACTTCAATCCTAAGAAAGAATCTGCAATTGTGCCAGTCTGGGTCATCCTCCCGAACTTGTTGCTGATCTGTTTTTTTTCGGCTACCATGAAAAGGATTGCCAACTCCTTTGGGACCTTCGTCGCTTTGGCAGACGTTACCCGCAACCTCACCAAAGCCAATTATGCTAAAATGTGCATAGAAGTTTATCTGTTGAAGGACCTCCCTAACCTCATTCAAATGTCCCTAGGCAACAAGACTCACACTCAACAAATAATCTATGATAACAACATCTTGTACTGCAAGCACTACCACAAGCGTGGCCACTCCACAAAGTTATGCCTCAAAGCTCAACCATAATTGAGGAAAAAAGCAGACCGAAAGGACGCTTCTAATCCAACACGACTGTAACGCCCCAGTCCCAATATACGTAGGACTAGGAAATACGTACATGCCAGCTGTATGCATACGCAGACTACTCCAATATATGGAATCTACGTGTGCACACATAAGCTGTAATATGAGAGCTCCAGCTCTCAACAATATAACATGGTCACAAACAGTATCTATATCTCATCCACAATGATAAATAAGAGAAATAACAAACCAAATGTCTCAACTCAAAATAAAGAGAAATATCTGTCGGGCGGAAACAAATCCACTACCGAGCTATGAAAAGAAATAAACTGAAATGAATAGGAAAAAGAGTATCAACTACATATGTCCATCAACTAAGAATAGAATCAAATAGGCTCCGAAGACGAGACCTCCTCAGCTGCAAATGGAGACTCTAGTTCAGAACCGTACTCCTCAGGATACTGCTCGTCGTCTATACCTGGAGAGATCACCGGGTCCTAAAAGGGACGTAACAAGATACAGGAAGAACATGCTAATATGAACTGTCAGAATAATAATAATAATATGCAAGACTCTCCTAGACACCAATATGTAAAAGGAATTCTAACCATCTAATGTGCAATTTAGAGGACAACTTTCATACACATGGGTGGGATTTAGGCTATATGTATGTAACTGGCATCCAGTCATCTGTATCCGTCCGTAACGTCCAAGACGTCAGAGGGCATCTGCAAATATAATCGCCACAGTTCCATCCGGAGACTGTGGTTTACCTGTTTGGATTCCTAAATGCACTAGCGACTGTCCTCCCCCAATGTTCCCTACTGTCCAAGTCATGTCCATGGCTCCTCCAGTTTCGTAACTGCTTGAGTCTCTAAAACCCTAGTCATAGCAGTTACGATCATCTATCCATCACACGACTTCTTACATAAAGATGGCCAATCAATATGCAAGTCGTGTCCCTAGCAAAATGTCTCAAACCGTGTAGTGTAGGTGTCATGGCCAACGAAGATATAAGAATATCCTACAATATGAGGGTAGTCCACTACAACTAAGTCGACATGCAACAAATAAAAATAAAACAAGAAACGACTGATAAAGTCGCTTGCACCCAAGTGTGGCTTGGATGCACAGTTTATAACAAATAAGACAAAAATATAAAACAAAGTAAATAAATGCTAAAAATAAATAATATGACAGTAAATCTAGCAAGGTATACTTGCCTGGTGATTGGAAGGTGTTTTGACGACGTCCTGTAGATGAAATCGACAAGAGAGAAGAAGCTACAAGAGTGGAACCTCCGTAAACGTTCCCGGATGCTGAAACAAACATAAAAAACGTTCTCGGTGTAAAATATATACCTAGGAAATGCCTGTCCGAAAGTCCAATTCCGAAATAGGGGCAAAATCGTAATTTCGGGTCAAAACAATGTCCGCCGTTGGACCCGCTTTGCACCGAAATGTGTGCCAGAACCTACGGTCTCTAAAGTCGTTGTGAAACCTAAATTTTTGTTAATTAATATTAGTATTATAATATTATTATATTTATTATTAGTATTATTTTTTAGTGTTAAAAATTATTTCGAAAATAAATAAACCTGGACTTTTGGTTGTTGACTCAGACTCGAACCCAGACCCGAGCCCGAACCCAGACCTGGATCTAATCCGATTTCTTAAATTCTGATTTGGTTAAAAAAAAATAATAAAAAAATATAATATATTTCTTTGAGCTGGTCCAATTAGCTGGTCCAAATTGGACCAGCAACCCACGTTCAAACCCATCTCCCCACTTATTTCTCTCCACAAATCACTCACGTTCACTCACAAACTCTCCCACTCCCCCTCTTATAACACCCCACAGCATTAAACCCACCTATCCTTATAACTCTTCCCCTACAGAACACCCACTTCCTCACATTCTTCACAGGAGAAGAAATTTCTCCTCTCCCTAAAACCCACCAAACTTTTCCCCTCTTCCGAGCTCCCTCGGACCTAACCCCGAGCACCCCGCGGATCCTCGGTGACCCTCTCCGGCCACCGTGCGGCCGAGCTCCCGCCGACCTCTCTCCGGCCGCGTCCGACCCTCTCCGGCGTGCCCCGACTCCCCAGCAGCGCCCGACCCCCTGCGCTCCTCCCCGACCCGATCCAGCCCGCCAGCGCCCTTTCCGTCGGCCGCGCCCGACGCAGCTCTGGCCAACCCCCTCTGGCCGACCCCCTGTGCGGCCGACCCCGCCTCCGGCGCTGTCTCCGCCCGCGACTCCCCTCGCCGACTCTTCCTGGCGCGATTCCCCGGCGCCCCTGGCCGAGCTCCTTCTCGGTTATTCCCCTCTTCCCACCTCCAGCGTTTCCAGCGCTGTCCGTGCTCTGTTCGGTTTTCGCGAGTTTTCGTGCTCCGTTGTTTTTGAACAGCGCTGTCCAGTGCCCTCCCGGATCTTCTCGAACTGCTGTTCGCGGATTATTCTTTCTTTATTTTGCATCTGAGAGCTCTAGCCGAGCAACCCGAGGTATAACCCAGTCCCGTTCTATTTTTCATACTGTCTTTGATGAGAATGGTCCCCGATTCCCTTCTGCGAATTCGGTTTTTAGCGACGTCGTATTTTTTGGAACCTTCGGAAAGGTTCTGTCGATTGTTTGGATTTTTCGGAACTTTTCGGAAAATGGATTTCGATATATTTTTGGCTTCCAGATATTTTCGGTATTGTGCTATGACGTTTTTGGTTGGATTCGGACTTCCAAAATTGTTTCGGGTCGTTCCGAATTAATCTGTGGATTGGTTGTGGATTATTTTATATATATATTTGGGATTCCCTGGTTTGGGATTTGCAGGAAATTATCGGCGTATTTTCCAATTTTTGGGTTGACCAAAAATAGAGAAAATGTTGCCGAATTTTTCCGTAAATTTAAAGTATATTTTAAAAATGATTTTAAAATGGATTTTGAAAATGTATATTTAATATTTGGATTTTTTTTGGGCGACGACCGTATCGGTCAATGGGCCCCGGCTAAGTGCAAACGAAACCGGCTTCGCCCGGACGTTGAGGCATTAGCCTAGTTGACGATTGGACCATATCTGAGACTAGTTCATATTTACTTTATTTTTATTATTATTTATTTATTTATTTAATTTATATAAAGTTTAAGAACTAACGGCAGTTTCTGTCTTATTTCAATTTATGTAAATAAATTGTAATGGGCATAAGCCCAGCTGGTTGTTGGCTCTGTAACTGGTAATTTGGTAGCGTAGGATTTTTGTTATTTGCTGATTTTACGAGATTTTGTAGCATACGCATAAATCTAATATATAATTATTTTCATATAAAAATTAATAAAAATTTCTCACAATAAAATTTACAAATTTTAATAATTAACAACGCTCAAGTATTTCTCATTAAAATAAGAAATTTAGTTTTGTATGTATAATTACGAAAATACAAGGTTTAATCAAATTAAATTGGTATCGACGAGTTTTCCAAAATACAAAGTTTAAACGATCTTTCCCTCGTTATTAAATCAACGCACCGATAATCGTGTTTTGTCCGTATTTTATTAATAAAGAATTAAAATGGATTAGGACACAATTAGAGATTTCAACTAGCGTAGTTAGATTGGTAACCCTGGTTTCTGAGTCAATTTCTCGAATGTAGGCATTCGAAGACGATCCTAAATTCCCATTTCGAAGTCTTCATCCTCTCCAGTCCAGTCTATTTTGAGGCAAGTACATTTTGTGTCAGTTTACAGTTATTTAATAATCGCTTTACTGCAAGTTTAAACCACGATGCAACACGGAACTCTCCCTGAGAGCATTGACTGTAACTACTGTAACTACTGTAACTGTTTAGGGACTGGGGGAGTAGTGTAATGAGTATGACCACATCCAAACTACTGTAACTACTGTAACTATTAGCTTACCCCTCATACACACGGGGATAAGCCGTATCTGAACTGTAACAAACCCAAGCCGGTCATATTCATTGCCTATTCAAATCACACTATTTTACTGTTAGAAAACTGTTCATTTCTAAATTGTTTAAAAGTGCATGATTCTATTTTTATTTCAACTGTCAAATTAGCATGAATTGTACTTTGCTCCCTCCTGACTGGAGATACATTTTTAGGGGACATTGAGGATGCTGAGCTGTTATACAGCAGCTACTACGACCCTGATCTGTACCCTGTAGTGCTGCCAGAGTCCCCATTGGAGGACGGTGGGACTGAGGCCGATGAGCCGGCTGATTAGATAGTTTTTTCTTTTTCCAGCTTTGTTGTCAATTTGAAACACTGTTATTTGAATTCAGTTATTTATTTCAGTACATTTAAATTCCAGTTGTATTTGATTTCAAAGTTTAATAAAGTTTCATTTTCCGAATTTGAGTTGTGACAAAATATAGATGTTGTTGTAGATTACCTGCTAATGGAACAGCTTACTGCCGCCGTCTCAACAATGGTGCAGGCTGGGCATGATCCGGTTCGACCCAATTATTTGGGATCGGGTCGTGACATGTTTTTAGTGGTGGCCCATGCAGGTCCAAACAACAACTTAAGAAAACATACCTAGAAACAATTAGAACACTAGAACATTAATTTGTCACAACATAGGTCCGAATTATATATAAATAAATATTTTTGTTTGATTATAGACTGGTAGGCTACCTTGCTTATGTGTGCATCCTAAACCTTCCAGAGAATGGCCATTGACAAGACCAATCCTGCTGGCGATGAGGTGTCATCTCCGGATCATACCCCATCTCCTCAACCAAGTCCAGGGTATTTTCCCTCGCAGCTGGTTGACCGTCCCCATAATGCATCCAGTAAAGTTTTTACTACACCGGCGGATCCTACCTCTTCTCAAGCTGAGCTGCATTTCCTTGAGGAAGTACCCATTCCTGATGCTCCACCAGTACCAGCAAACACCTCCCAAATGGTTGCCCTACTTCAAGAAATCCTGGAGTCCCAGAAGGCTCAAACTGAAGCCCAGCAGGAACAGATGGATATCACGAGAGAAGTCATGAAGAACGTCAATGATGTAGCCTTAGCTATCTCCAACCAAGTTGGAGCGGAACCTCACCCTAGGAGGTATACCCCTGAATCTAGAAGATATTTGGGTCCCATCAAGTACTCTACTTTCCGGCAGTCTTGTCGTAAGAGGCTATTGGCTTGTGACTACTGCAAGAGGCCTGGTCATCAGGCCGTTAGTTGCCGCAAGAGATTGGGACAATGTTTGGCATGTGGATCTGCTGAACATCGGGTAAAGAACTGCCTCTTATCTTCCCATTATACCAGAGCACCTATCCCAGCAATACCTGCTATGCCGCAACCTAGGGACTCTCTTCCTATCGAGCAGATCTTGCCTCCTAAACCCACTGCAGAAGGGCATGATGCAGACTCGAGGATCATAGAAGAAGATGAAGCAGTTGGAGACTGCTCGTACAAGAGCCAGAGCCATGAGGATTAATACCTAGGACTGCTGAATAGCATTATCTATTGTTATAAGAAGTTGTAACAGGATGTCCTTAGATCAATCATAAGAGTTTTTGCTGTAATTCTTCACATGAATAAACTTCTTAGTTACACCTTTATGTTAGATGTTTTCCCTGATAGTTTTCCCGGATTACCCCAGATCTTGACATAGAGTTCACTATTGACCTAGTCCCCGGCTCTTCCCTATTTCTAAGGGATGCTACAGAGTCAACCCGAAGGAGGCCAAGGAGATGAAGGACCAGATCAATGAACTGAAGGCTCTGGGATTCATTCGAGACGGAGCTTCACCCTGGGGAGCACCTGTCTTGTTTGTGCCCAAGAAGGACGGAACAGTACGGATGTGCATCGACTACCGGGCGCTGAACAATATCTCCATCAAGAACAAGTACCCACTGTCCCGGATCGATGACCTATTTGATCAATTGAGCGGAGCCAAGGTGTTTTCGAAGATTGATCTTAGATCTGGCTACCACCAGATCAGGGTCAGGAAGGAAGATATTCCCAAGACGGCATTCAACACCAAGTATGGGCAGTTTAAATTCTTGGTCATGCCGTTTGGACTGACGGGCGTGGTGCTCCTCATCCTGATGCTGGTAATGCTACTCCTTGCATCTACTATCGTCCAGAAGGACAATCTCGAGCTTGGTGTTGATTTGACCCGCAAGCCATACACAATCCCAACCTACGACGATAATCCCTCTGGAAATGCCCCTTCCTACCGCAATAATGACATGTGGGTAATTCCCTCAGTGGTTGTGGGGAAGCTCTAGTCTGCTACTGCGTCACTGGATGTCGGGTGGGCCCTACTGGTGTCGTCTTCGCTGATGCAATGGTCAAAATAGATCGTCGTTGCTGTGCCTTCTTATTTATGGCCTCTTGAGTCCTTGCTTCGGCCAATACTGCTGCCTGTGAGACTCGGGACACAGAACTAGTGTATCGTTAAAGCTCTATGCTCAATCCTTTATGGCATCTCTTGGCCTTCTCCAGCTCTGTCGAAACTAATCCGGGAGCAAAAGACTCAACCGACTGAACTTGGCATCGTATTCATCAACTGTCAAGCTTCCTTGCTCTAGATATAGGAACTGGTCATAAAGTGCAACCTTGGCAGTGTCGGAGAAAAACTTCTTATTGAACAACTCTTTAAATTCTTTCCATGTCTGATTAACTCCTAGCCGTCTCTCCTCTGCGGCCCACCAATCATAAGCATTTCCTTCCAACTGCAATTTAATTACCGTCATTCATAGGTTCACAGACAACTCGAAAGCCTTCAAAAGATTTTTTGTCTTCACCAGCCAATTGGTAATTCCAATGACGTCTTCGATTCCTTTGAAGTGTAGAGGATTCATGTTACAGAACCCTTCGATAGTACCCACAGAGGCTTGGGGTGCTCGGGTCATTGCTGTCTCCAAACTCCTCCTAATAGCCTTGCTCTGCTGCATCTGGGCCTGTACTAAGCTCTGGAGGATCTGATCGGTAGTTGTCCCACCAGCCTGAGGTATGGCTGCTGCGGAAGCATGTATGGCATCTGGGGCACAAACTGTGGGACACCCTGAGGCCCGTACTGTGGTGGATATGAGGGATATGGAAGGAGGTACTGTGGTGGGTATGAGGGAGGATACTGAGGTGGATACTGTAGAGGATACTGGGTAGATATGGTGGTGGATACTGTGGAGGCTGTTGTGGTGGAAATGATGGTGGATGTTGTGGAGGCTGCTGGGGTGGATATGATGGTGGATATTGTGGAGGCTGCTGTGGTGGATATGACGGTAGATGTTGTGGAGGCTGCTGGGGTGGATATGATGGTGGATATGGGGGTAGAATCTGTGGTGGAAACAGAAGTGGATAGGGTGGCGGGTACTCTTCTTGAGATACAGGGTTTTCGGGGCCTGTCTGTCCCACTTGGGGTGCCGGGGCTTGCTGTTGTGTAGTGGGTGGTGTCATCACAGGTTGGAATGATGGTTCGAATGGGGATGGAGTGGTTGGGGACATAGTTGGGAGTGGCTGATCCGCTGGTCCTTCTGGAGTGGTGGTGTTCCCATCAGTAATAGCGAGAAGGGTAGCGCGACCACTACGAAGATTCATCCTATTGGCACAAAAATAGAGATTACGTTAGCACAAGATTAAGCTAGATGCAAGACAAGCAGTCAAACGAGAATTCAAAATTTTGAAATCAAGGAAGGTGATTAAGCATGTGGATGAGATTCCTAAACTCTATTCCTATATGCAGGCTTGCTTGGCACGGTAAAGTAACCAAACAATTTATCTTGACCTGCACGGGCTACCACAAAAACATGTAACGCCCTAGTCCCAATATACGTAGGACTAGGAAATACGTACATGCCAGCTGTATGCATACGCAGACTACTCCAATATATGGAATCTACGTGTGCACACATAAGCTGTAATAAGAGAGCTCTAGCTCTCAATAATATAACATGGTCACAAGCAGTATCTATATCTCATCCACAATGATAAATAAGAGAAATAACAAACCAAATGTCTCAACTCAAAATAAAGAAAAGTATCTGTCGGGCGAAAACAAATCCACTATCGAGCTATGAAAAGAAATAAACTGAAATGAATAGGAAAAAGAGTATCAACTACATAAGTCCATCAACTAAGAATAGAATCAAATAGGCTCCGAAGGCGAGACCTTCTCAGCTGCAAATGGAGACTCTAGTCCAGAATCGTACTCCTCAGGATACTGCTCGTCGTCTATACCTGGAGAGATCCCCAGGTCCTCAGAGGGACGTAACAAGATACAGGAAGAACATGCTAATATGAACTGTCAGAATAATAATAATAATATGCAAGACTCTCCTAGACACCAATATGTAAAGAGAATTCTAACCATCTAATGTGCAATTTAGAGGACAACTTTCATGCGCATGGGTGGGATTTAGGCTATGTGTACGTAACTAGCATCCAGTCATCTGTATCCGTCCGTAACGTCCAAGACGTCAGAGGGCATCTGCAAATATAATCGCCACAGTTCCATCCGAAGACTGTGGTTTACCTGTTTGGATTCCCATACGCACTAGCGACTGTCCTCCCCCAATGTTCCCCACTATCCAAGTTATGTCCATGGCTCATCCAGTTTTGTAACTGCTTGAGTCTCTAAAATCCTAGTCATAGCAGTTACGATCATCTATCCGTCACACGACTTCTTACATAAAGATGGCCAGTCAATATGCAAGTCGTGTCCCTAGCAACATGTCTCAAACCGTGTAGTATAGGTGTCATGGCCAACGGAGATATAAGAATATTCCACAATAGGAGGGTAGTCCACTACAACTAAGTCGACATGCAACAAATAAAAATAAAACAAGAAACGACTGATAAAGTCGCTTGCACCCAAGTGTGGCTTGGACGCACAGTTTATAACAAATAAGACAAAAATATAAAACAAAGTAAATAAATGCTGAAAATAAATAATACGACAGTAAATATAGCAAGGTATACTTGGCTGGTGATTGAAAGATGTTTTGACGACGTCCAGTAGATAAAATCGGCAAGTGAGAAGAAGCTACAAGAGTGGAACCTCCGCAAACATTCCCGGATGCTGAAACAAACATCAAAAATGTTCTCGGTGTAAGAGATATACCAAGGAAATGCCTGTCCGAAAGTCCAATTCCGGAACAGGGGCAAAATCGTAATTTCGGGTCAAAATGATGTCCGCCGTTGGATCCGCTTTGCACCGAAATGTGTGCCAGAACCTATGGTCTCTAAAGTCGTCAAACTACATGTCTAAGGATTTGGTTTGAGAAGATGAACCCAACGGTATGTCCAATTTTGGATTTCGATGAGCCGTGCACAAAATTGCCCGATGGATAGGGTCGCGGTCCGCCAATTTTGGCATTTCGGTCAACTTTCTCAGAATCGGACCAAACTTGGCATGCAGGACTAGAATTTCGATTCGGACCTGTTGGCGCAAGTTTCGTCTCGATTTGACGAATGTGCACAAAGTTATGGCCAAGTTTGCAAATTGGCGATACGGGGGTATCTTGACGGATACGGACTGATTTCGTCGCACACACGCGACGAAACTGAGTTCCGTCAGTTCCCACACGTCAGCAACGTCCATACGCACCTTTTGATGTGTATAGCGCACGACTATGTCGCCCGGTTTGTCGGGGCGCACGCCGTATCGAAAAAATTTCTAAGTTTCACTATTTTAAAAAATCAGTTTTTTGTCAAACTTTACCGTCGATTTAATTTATGCATAGAACTCGAAACGCAGATCTGCAAGTTGCATTTTAGTCCCGGTTATGTTAACTACAATTGTCTTCAATTAGTTTCTCAGTAATCCTAGTATGCTGTTCGAAAACCGGCTTCTAAGTTACGGTTTTGGCATCCTCCTATCACAGTTTTTTGAGCAGTTTTTGCTCAAGTTCGTGCAAATTTTTCTACACGATCTAGTGGGTAGTTTCAAATATCCCTAGAGGGAGTCAAAGAGGGTTATGTTGTCTTCGTCTATGAGGTGGTAGTTCGAAAAGCCATCGAGAAATCGAAGAGAATTAGATCACGAAAGTTGGTACCTGTGATCGGCCAAAACAGAGTAACCTCTGTTTCTAAGCGGTCGGCCGGCCTCTCCTCGGCGATGCGGCCGTCGGCGGCGTTGTTCAGGCGTTCAGGATGGGGCGCACGAACGTCGGGTTGGCTCTTGCGCTCTCGTGGGAGGTCAGTTGGAGTTTTCGATGAGAATTTTCGTGTTTAACCCTATTTGACCGATGGAATATATACCAAGATTTAAATCCTAATTTGGGATCAATCCAATCTGTTTTCACCTTGGATTTTGAGTCAAAGTGGTGGAGAATCCCCTAAGGGATAAAGGGAAATTTTTCTAAAATTTAGGATGAAGATTTGATGGGAATCAAATCTTCGTATTTTTCGTTTCCCTTCCTTTCGGCCGAGAGCCCCAGGCTCGGGTTCTTGGTAGGCACTGTAGCAATGCTACAGTGTCGGGTTTTGTATTTTTTTTTTCTTTTTTTTCTTTTTTTTAAAAGCAAAGGCTGATGGGTTTTGCAGCTAAAGGTGCTGTGGTCGGTCCCCTTGGGCCGACCACCACTGTTTCAATTTTTTTTACACTAATCTATATATATATATATATATATATATATATATATATATATATATAGATTAGTGTAAATATATATATATATATATATATATATATATATATATATATATATATATATATATATATATATATATATATATATATATATATATATATATATATATATATACCCACATTCACTCTAAAACTGTAAAAGTAGCTTATAGAAAAATTCTAAAAATTTTATATAAAAAGAAATATCTAAGATTACTAACTATATTTGATGTATGCTTATATCTACATATCTAAAATATGAGTCAACATATAAAAATTATTCCTATTAAAACATTTAATACACTTCTATATTAATATTAATCGTAATCATTCTAGTATAAAATATTAAAATAATTTTAAAAAAAATTATATTATATACCAAGGAAAATTTTATTTATTATATAGAAATATTCTTTATATTTAATCAATAAAACCTTTGACAAAATAATCTCTAACCCTCATAATATATACATAAATGAATATCTCACAAATTTTTGTAGGATGGAAATTTTCATGTAAGAATCTATCATTTATATAATACAATCAAAAAAAAATATTTAAACAAATAAATTCACAAATTATGTTACAATAGTAAAATTTAATTTAAGCCAAAATAAAAATCCACAAAAATATTTGGGGGTTTTACAATGACAAAGCCACAACCCACCTATCCTCCCATTGCCAAAATGTCACCTTCGCTTCGATGCCAGCTCTGAAACCTCACGCAGCAGCGAACAACCATAGAATAGCACCCTACAGGGAAGAGACACTTCCCCGCCACTCCCAAACTCCCACCAGCACTTTGAGGATCGTACGGAGAGCTCCTAGGGTCAAGATCAATCCCAGAAGAGCGCCACCCATCCCAAGAAGAGTACCAACTCACACACCAAAACCCCTTCCCTAAACCTCGCCAATAAATTCGACATCCTTGCCACAGACCTTCTCGAAGACCAACAAGAGTACAACCATACAAACATTCTTGACACAAATTTTAACAAACTTGAGAAGTTTGACGGGGAGCATTACAACATCTCGAAGAGAAAGGTCAGCCTTAATCTTCAACTCATAAACGTGGACTAAGTGTTGACAGATCCTGAGCCTATTATTCTGAAGGATAAAAATGCTCGGAGGATCGCTGAGACCACTACTTTACAATCGAAGGGGATAAGAGACAACAACCTCTATAAGTTGCTGATTCTGAACTCCATAGAGGATTCTCTGTTGAGTCATCAAGCAAGACAGTCCAGGCAAAGGACGTCTAGGAGTCTCTGAAAAAGCACTACAAGTCTGATGAGAACAAAAACAAGATCCATGTGGCTGAAAAATTTGGAAGATGCAATTTGAGGACGACAAGACGATGTTGTCTCAAGTCAAGGAATTTCTCAAGGTGCATCAAAAACATGAGGATGATGGCATACCCCTAGTCGATGCTTTCATTGTTGGGGGTATTATCGAAAAGCTTCCGCCTGGGTGGAGCAACTTCATTAAGGACATGCACCGTAAGAAGATGGTGGTAGATATTGAGCATCTCCTATACTGGATCCATGCTGAAGATGAGTTGAGGGCTCAACACAAAGTGGACACTCCAAAGGAAGTGGAAAGCTTTCCATAACAAGAAGAAGTACTTCAACCATCTGAAGGTGAATTCGACTTCTTTTAAGCCAAAGCCCAAGAATGATGGGACTTATTGTACTGCCCCTTCCTAGCATCATGCCCCATTCCTCGTTTGCGGAGAGCATGGTTAAGAAATAATGTCATTGTCGATTGATTGGAACCGATTGAATTAAGATCTTTTCCTCGTTATGGAATGGCTTCTTCGGAATCAAGTTCCATATCAGCGGGTTTTATGGATTAAGTCTTGTAATTCTCCCGATGCTCTGTTGCACTTATTTCTTTGGCTTGGGTTTTATGAATGCATTTCGTGAATGTTTTCGATGGATTTCATTGCTTACTTTCTTCGAACTTCATATTTCATATCGAACTCAGAATAGAAGGGAAGAGTGCTAAGTCATTGCTTATATAATTTCAGGTGATCAGGTAGGCGCCATCTAGCACACCCGTTCTCTTTCCTCTTGCCTCAAGTAAATGTAGGTGAGTTGTTGACCCTTCTACCCCTTAACCCTCTTGTTCTCCAAATCAATCGGTAACATCATTGCGAATGAAATATTAGATGTAGATGCACGGATACAATTACTTATTTCTCTAGAACTATGCATGCTTTACTTAAGTACTCTTGTTATAGAATTGTTACAAGTTTTACCTTACATATATGCCATAGAACTGTTTTAAACAAAGACTGATGCTATGAATGAATGCTGCAATGATAAAGTGAACATATTCAAACTAGCTAAGTCTTTAAGAATGCATAGACCATGCTTGAGTAATTATTTTAGTCTAGAACGGTCATGGACAACTTGTGCACAAGGTTTCACTTCCTCGAATGGCAACCCAGTGCCACGGGACCGATTCGGCCTAGGAGGAATGCAAGAAGTTGTGCCGGATGCTTGTACGAGTCATTCAAAACTTTCAGCAGGGCTAACTACCCGTGCTGAAATTGTCGCCGTCTCGACCAACCTATACATCGAGGATGGCTTGAATTGCCAGTGACCCCACCTACACACTGTTTTAGCTATTGATATAAATCTGACAGGGAAGAACATGGTAAGTTATACTGCAATAGCACGCTCTGCGGGGGATGATATTTATCGTAGTTACTTTAATTATTCCTATCAAATGCTTGCATGAATTGATTAGGATGGCTAGAAAGATCATCAATTATATATACCTATTTAATATAACTTCTTGAACCAAATGAGAGCACGAAATTTAATTAGCAACCCACCAGTAAATGGCAATGTATTTATCCTCGCTCTCCACAGGTGGCCCAAACCAAGAAAGCGTGCCTAGGAACTAAAGGCGTCGCTTGTAACAATTTGAAGCATTGCTAGCGTGCAAAGGTGACCTCTAACATTTTGAAGACTCTGATGAATATCATGCCATTTCTCAGCAACTCTCTCTGGTCTAGGTTGTAATACTCCAGTCCAAAATACGTAGGACTAAGATACGTAATCATGCTAGCTACGTATTTAACCAAACTTTAGTCTGACTCAAATATGTATAAGTTGTGTAAATCCGAATAGGTGTCCATATAATCATAATAACATCATCTACAACACTAACTTACTATGAACTAGGAAAGAAAATAACTAAGGAAGAACATAATAGATGGCATCAACTAACGATACCTAAAGATCCCAAAGACGTAGCTTCCACTATACCTATATCAGATCTCAGCAACAACCTGGAGAGATCACCAGGTCCTCAGAAGGGACGTAGCAAGATACATAATAACATGCCAAATGTATAGTAAATAAACATGTATAAAGAGATAGCAAACAATACAAGAAAGGACTAAAGAAGCTACAAGACAAGAATAAAAAGAAATAAACACAGCTACTACAGTGGCATGCTATAGAAAAGTGTGGTACTAAACGTGACTACAAGTAAATCGGGATAACCGCAACTCAATGGGACCTCAAAGTCCTATAGTAAGTAGGCCAATGGGGACTCTCTAACTATAGTAAGTCTCCTTCGCAGCCCAATGGGAGCTCACAAATGAAAATGGTCAAGTATAGTCAACATCTAATAACATGTCAAGGATAAGTCAAGACAAATATAGGTAATCGGATTTAGTCAAGGTCAACGCACAAGAATACGAGAAAATTAATCAAGTATAGTGCAGCATAGATTTAATATATGACAAGAAAAGAAAGACATGTAGCATATACGAAAAAAGTAAGAAAATATCATGAGGCATGTACAAGAATCATGTGATAGTACAAGAATGAAATATAGATGAACTAGAATGACTAAAAATAAACATGCATAATACTGTACAATTTGGCAAGGTATACTTATCTGGAGTTTGTCCAATTTGTGATGATTTTGCGAAGACCAAAAGTTGTATCCAAACCTCGGCATGAACTATAGTTGCTACAGTCCTGAAAGAGTCTACCAGAGCCCAAGACAGACAACCAAAAATCACATACCACACATGCATCTAATAAAGTCTTTATTAGGGTATATTTACGAAAAAGTAGTTTCGTCCGTACAATCGATATATATTAAGAAACTTAATTTGATTATTATAATTACACCGATAACACTTCTAAATAATAAGATAGATATAACAGGTTCATAGATAATATTTAGAAAGCAATTAAAGGTTTGTTTATAGTTTTATTTGAAAATTAATATCTTTGATAATACTTATATCCCCTAAAATATATATTTTAACTTACTAGATTTTAGACTAAAATTCATATATAAAAATAATCATGTACGTAAATATAACCGTATAGATATACAAGGCATAGGTACAGAAGATCATTTATAAATATTTATCTTTACAATATTCCTATAAACATTTAATTAACTACTTTAAGAATTTAACCAAGAAACTTATAATATGAATAAATTATATACATTATTATTACTAACCATAAATAACCATGTCCAAATATCTCATGGAACCATTAAATTCGTACACAACAACACACATGTTTCCATGAGATATTGGGACATACTGTTACGGTTTCCGACTTCCAAAATTCTCAGTTAAGTCCCTACTTCAAGGGCATGCATATAAATCATCTAAAATGATAAAAATAATGATTTAAATATAATTTATACAGAATTAAGCTCTAAATTCCAGATTTAGTATTTTAAAAAAAATTATGGCTAGTTGAATTCTATGTCAGCTAGTCTCCCGAAACTTGTCCGGGACATCACCAAACTTCTAATATGACTTAAATACACAAAATAATATTTTAAAACATAAATAATACTGATTATTTTATAGAAAATAAATTTGGATTCAATGTCATAATTAACCACCAAGTTTTGGCTATTCTATGTCAACAACTTACTTGAAAAGCTAGTATTTTTACCCCTATTTTTTGATCGAATCTAAGATGATAAAATCATGAAAAGTTGCTTAAAAATCATATTTTACAGTAATAAACCTACATTAGATTCATTTTTTGAAAAATTCTAACAATTTTCTAAAGTTCCTTCACATTGATCCTCAAAATTAGCACTACCGTAACCCGATTTCTCAACCATCCAACATGCAACTTCTAGAGATAAAAATATATGATAAAAGAGATCAAAA
The DNA here is from genome assembly GCA_029216955.1 of Iris pallida. Taxonomy (NCBI): domain Eukaryota; kingdom Viridiplantae; phylum Streptophyta; class Magnoliopsida; order Asparagales; family Iridaceae; genus Iris; species Iris pallida. The sequence goes on along the minus strand of JANAVB010034615.1, from coordinate 3,399,835 downwards.
TCTAGTTTATATGATATTAAATTAAGATTTTCTATAGAATTAATAGCATGGGGTTTGAGATGGAAAAACATGAAAACTTTACCAAAATACATTGCTAGAAGGGTTGTGGGTGTTCCTCTTTGTCTAAGATCTCAACTTTCTTGTTTGTTTGTTTTCTAACCCCTTCTTAATGGGTTTGAAGGTGTTGGTAATGGTTCTTAAAGGTTGGATGGTAAAGGTGGGGCTTTTGGAGGTTTAATGGACTTTTAGTGGAGAGATGAGTTAAAGGAGAGACTTTTAGTTGATGTAGATGGATGAGAAGTTGTAAGGAAGGGTTGGAAGGAGAAAGGATGATGGGGGGCTGCTATTTTCGAAATTTTTTAGGATGGGGGTTGTTCGGCCTAGTGGGAGAGAAAAAATAGTGTTTCAGGGTCATGGGTTATATAGTGGTATATATATAAGGGAATACATTTGGGTGACTTTGGGCTTAACTAGAATGGATTTATGGGTCTTTAATTGGCGCAAAAGGAAGGGGCTGATCTTCGGGTGTTCGACCATGGCAAGGGTTTCCATATAGGGTCGGTTTTGTTTTTGGTAGGGTGTTGATGGTCATGATAGTTAATGCCAACTAGGTTTATATATATATATATGTACCATATATATATATATTGAAACTTATAGAAATATATCAATCTAAACTCAATATAATATAATGCTCTACATGCCTATTTGGGATTTGTTAGAAAATGTGGTTAGTCAATAAGTTAGGGTAAACATATGTAATTCTATATATAATCCAAAGCCCGTGTCGAAGACACCCAGCCGGCTTTGGCCCGGGGGCCCGTGTCCACTTACACCCAACCGACCCCCGTGGGACTCGATCCCTTGACCTCATCCCCAAGTGCCAATGGTCTTAGCCAGTAGGCTACAAGGCCATTGGCTATATATATATATATATATATATATATATATATAAATGAGTTTTCGTGAGAGAGGAGCTCTCCCGGGCGACAGCAGGCGATATGCGCGCGATCCGGCTTCCTCCACCGGTTGGGCCTCCGGCCAGCTGTTTTCGGCCGCCTCCTCAGCGGCGCAGTGTGGGTGAGTCTTCCTCTCGTCTCTGGTTCTCTGGTGTTGATGGTAGTGTTCCGGCGGCCTCCGGGCGTGGACGCCTGCACTCCTCCTATCCGATTTTGTTCCCTCGGTCCCCCATCGTAGCTTGCATCAGAGGAGTCTCTGATTCATGGTGGGGGCTCCCCCTGCCGATCGATTCTCGGATCCCAAGGCGGTCGCCCCTTGGACGGCAGCCCTACTCTCCTTGCTGGGAATAGGGCCCCTCCCCCAGTCCCTCCCAGGCCCCTCTCTGCCTCGGTGCCCTTGTCAGGCCCTCCCCCTCCTCCGGCCGGGCTGGTATGGCTTTCCGCGGTGCTCTCCCCCCCTTCCGTTAGTCTCCGGAATGGAAAGGCCTGGTCGCGCTCCGGAGCTCGAGGTGCTACCAGCTGTCTTGCCAGCCTCGAGCAGTGCACCTGCGGACAGCCTGGACGCAGCTGTCGAGGACCTGCCAGTTGACACCTCGGGTGCTGTGCCCACTTCTGCTTCTGTGCTCCAGCAGATGGTGCAGGTTTTTGCACACTTGGACCCCGTGCTATTTGATCTAGGACTTGGTCGTAGCTGCTCTTGCATCATTCCCCTCTTCTGAACTTTGCTTCGGCTGACAGCTCTCTCGGCTGACAGCTCTCTCGCCCACTCCCCCCCCCCCCCCCCCCGACCCTTTCTGCTCAGGCTGCGCCTCACACCCACCCCCCTGTGCCATCCAGAGATGCGCTCTCTCTCACGCCTAACCCAGCGCTCTCCAATCACTTGACCCCTAGCTTGGTGGTTGGCACGGGGACCACTCTGCAGCAGTTTCCTGCGCTATCCAGAGTAGCTTCCATGCACCCATCCCTCCCCGCCCGACCCATTTCGGCTAGTCATGCTACCAGTGCGGTCCTGGCCGTAGCGGCCCAAACCTTGGCATCCCACCCCTCAGTGGAGATCCCCCATGATCTATATTGGAGCGCATGTCTTCCTCCAGGCACTTTCATCGTGTGCGCTAACCTTATCTAGCGCCACTACCTCTCTTGCGATCGCCGAGCATTCCACTCCTGGGAATAAGAGTCAGACAGTCCAGCCTTCGGTCCGCTCCTACGCAGACATGACCAGGCCTGACCGAGCTAACAAGAACTTTCCGATCATTACCGATGTTGAGCTTCCGGACCATGAATACCGCCCTTCGACCAAGGTCCATGATATAATGATGTCGTTCTCCACATCTGAACTATCCTCCCTGTCTCAGTTATTCTCGCACACTTTTATCCTGAAATTCTCATCCGGATGCCCTAAAAACTCCTACATCCAAGAAGCAGTTGCCGGCTGGGGCCTCATTTCTGATTACAGGGTGGCCCTGCTGGACCCCAAACACATACTTCTGCACCTATCTTCCGAGGAAGACCACAAGAAGGTATGGACCAGGGGCACTGGCAAGATTGACTCGTATCTCATGAAAATTGCGTCAAGTTGTCCCAGGACTTAAACACGAAGGAAGACTCGGCGATCGTTTCTGCCTGGTCACCCTCCCTAATCCTTCGCTCATTTGTTTCATGCCGGACGCGATGAAAAGGATCGCCAACTCCTTTGGAACTTTCGTGGCAATGGCAGATGAAACTCGCAACCTGACCAAAGCGAATTACGCCAAAATCTGCATGGAGGGTAGACATATCGAAGTAGCTCCCCAACTCTATTCAAATATCACTCAACAAATTATTTACGACAATAATAACATCTACTGCAATCACTGCCACATAAGGGGGCACTCTAACAAACTATGTTTCAGAGCCCACCCGGAGCTGAAAAAGAAACCTTTGCAAAATGGCGCTTCCATCCAACCAAGAACTCAAAGTCATAAGCCACCTCTCCTCCCGTTACCCAACTCACACCTTCGATTTGAAAATAGTGTAGGAAATTCCAGCAGTCAAGAACTATCTCAGAAAAGCGCTTACCAGAGAAGCGCCACAATCTCCAATAAAGCCACGGGATTAAACCTTACCAATCAATTCGATATCCTAGCGACGGACAACATTGACGTCAAAAGCCAGGAGGCAGTCTCGGTAGAGGACGCGGAGACTGGTAATGCTACAGGCAGGAGGCAGCCAAGGTGGTGGAGGTCACCAATCAAAAAAATGTCACTAGTCACCAAGGAGCAGCGATCACAGGAACCAAGCCTCTATTTGTTAGAGGGGACGAGGCTCATTTCACCAAGAACCAAGCTAAGCTTACCAGCTTCTACACGTACATTTCTTCTAAACTCCACCCCTCCACCGAAACTGTCCCACCACACACCACAGAGATTCCCCACCCTAACCCGAAAACCTCTTCCACACCCCACACCGAGACCATCATTTCTGCCAGAGCGTTATATCTAACATAGGATCTGATGCAGCTGGCAGGTTGCAACAAGCGAAAGATGCAGGTTTCAACAGTCTGACTAACTACTTTAGAGCTTTGGCTGAGATAAGAGACGTTTACCTACATCCCCCACGGATTATGATGATCCCCGGAAGCTCAAAGGATTTGAGGAGTCGGCCCCAGACACCACCACCTCGAAGAAAGCCACCAAAAAATGTAACAAGACAAAGAAATTACGCAAATGATCACCTGATCTGCAGCTAAACTCACCAACGCCCCTCCCCCAACACCTTAATGCTTAACATCTTATCTTAGAATGTTAGGGGTCTCGCCAACAAACCCACTATGAGACGCTTAAAAAGCCTCAAGAAAATCCACAACATTGACATTTTGGTGATTATCAAACCCAAAATCCCTCACAAAAAAATAAAGTCTATCCAGCTGCAGTTGGGTTTCCCCTATCGATGGCTGTCACGACATCTGGATCCTCCTTGATGCGAAAGTGACTAACGGCATCATTGAAGACTCTAAGCAAGCGCTGACTTGTTGGATGGAACACCCCATGCTCCAGTTTCGGGAGATTTTGTCCAAAGTCCACGGGAGCTGCGACATCCTTGAGCGCAAGCAGCTTTGGGACTCCCTTATAGACATTCATAATAATCACAACAATATCCCATGGCTCTGCGTCGGCGACTTCAACGCTGTCACTTGCAGAGAAGAGAAATCAGAAGGTCGCCCACCCCCTTCGTCGACGATGAACGACTTCAAAAACTTCAGCTTTGGAGCCCACATGTACCCGCTATAGTACTCTAGCATCACATTCACATGGTGCAACATGCAAGAAGGGACTAGGCGCCAATATTCTTATCTCGATCTTGCTCTCATTAATTATCAGTGGACGGATCTTGAGCTAAACTCCAGACTCACACACCTCAATTCCACTGAATCGGACCATTTCCCTCTCCTCGTCGAGATCAGCAGAAAGACCAGTCAGCACAAGAAAAACTTTGGGTTCCTCGCGCTTTGGACTCATCATCCGCAGTTCAGGAACATTGTTGAGACAGCATGGAAAGGGCCAGATGAACTCGACCCCCTTGAATGCGTGGCTACAAAATTGAAAGCCATGTATAAAGCGCTCTCACGAAGGATCAAGGAGGCTTACGGTGACATTTTCGAGGCGGTTCGCACCGCCGAAGACGACGTCAACCGAGCGGAGATCCTGTTCGCTCATGACGGTTCCCCGGCGGCCTACACCTCCCTCTATCTCACCAGAGCGCTTCTGAAATACCGTCTCAAAGTTGAAGAGAAATTTTGGAAACAAAAACCCAGGCTGACTTGGGATACTGAAGGCAACAAGAAACACGAAATACTTCCACTCCTACGTCGAGGGCCGTAGGCAACAACTCAACCTCCATCAGATCACCAATGAGAGCGGGAACATTCTCACGGAGCAACGGGACATCCAGTCGGCCACTTCCTTTTACAGCCAACTGTTTACCAAAGACGTCATTCACAAGGACGAGGAGTTTCTGGCGGCCATCCCTCGGATGATCGAAGACAGTGACAACATCTTGCTGCAGCTCCAACCCTCCGATCTCGAGGTTAAAAATGTCGTATGGTCTCTCAATGAACACGGTGCTCCCGGTCCGGACGACTTCACTAGCACCTTTTTCAGAACCCGCTAGGACATCATCAAGACAGGCATTCATGAGGCGGTAATTGTCTTCTTCTAAGGAGCCAGGTATCCCAAATTGATATCTAGTGCCAACCTGATCCTGATCCCTAAGAAGAGCAACCCGGAGACCTTCAAAGACTTTCTTCCTTTAAGCATGTGTGCTTTCACTAACAAAATCTTCTCTAAGATTCTTGTCAATCGCATGATGGGGCTTCTTTCCAAAATTATATCTGAAGAGCAAAGCGGGTTCGTTCATGGTCGCAACATATTAGACAACAACCTGCTAGCTCAAGAGATGATCAGCTACATGAAATTCCCGGAGAGGGGAGGGAGAATAGCCATCAAATTGGACATGGAGAAGGCTTATGACATGCTAGATTGGCAATACATGATATGGGTGTTCAGGGCCTTCAGTTTTTCTGAGACTTGGATTGTCATCGTTTGAAGATCTATCAGTAATTCTTCGTTCTCCACCGTTGTTAACGTCCAAGCCGATGGCTACTTCAAAGTGACTTGCAGTGTCAGACAAGGAGACCCTCTATCGGCCACAATCTTCATTATCGTCGCAAAAGTGCTGAACAGGAACCTTAATAAGGTGGTCGACACTCCTCGTTTTCAGCACTTCCACACTGCTAGCGGTTGTTCGATCATCACCCACCTGGCTTATGCAGACATCCTGATCTTCTCCTTCGGTGACGCTGGGTCCGTGCAGGTGGTACATAACATGTTGCAGAGATACACCCGATGCTCTGGTCAATGTATCAACCCTCACAAGAGTGTTATATATGTCCACCACTCCATCAACAGAGACCACACCTTCTTGTTGACCAATATCACTTCTTTCTTAGTTACGTACCCCCCCCCTCTTACATACCTAGGGTGCCCGCTCATGTACGATAGATCTAACTCGGGCATATATGAAGATTTGGTGGGCAAAATCAGGAAAAAGATTGAGGGATGGCACAACGCTACCTTATCCCCCGACGAAAAGATAATTCTGATCAAACACGTCCTTTCATCCATACCGATTTATACCCTAGCTGCCTGCCCCCCCCCCCCCCCCCCCCCCCTCCCCCTCCCCCAAGAGGATACTCTCCAATATCGAGAGGCTCTTCGCCAACTTCTTATGGGGTCACTACGATGGGAAGGATAAGCACCATTGGGCCAGTTGGGACACCATGGCCAGACCCACTTCTGAGGGAGGTCTCGGGTCTTGTAAGTTGGCTCACATTGTTGACCCCTGCACGATGAAGATGTGGTGGAAGCTTCGAGAGAATCGCTCCCTTTGGACTCGATTCATGAAGGCCAGATACTTCAATACACTCCCACCCCACTGTTGCCACCTCCAATAGCCGAACTTTCGCATCTTGGCGTCGTCTGCTTAATGCTCGACAGCTTATCGAACCATTCATTCGGCTACAGCTGGGTTCGGGAGATCATCTCTTTTCTTCGAACAGTGGTCTGGAGATGATCTGCTTATTCTTTCCCAGGAAGCCCTCATCGCCAGCACTATCGGAGACCTGTTGGATGGAAACGGAGGTTGGAACTGGGAGAGAGAGCAAGCATGGATTGGTGCAGATACGGTGGTTTCTTTAGCCACATATGGAGTGGTGGTCGGGCTGGATGTTGACTCCTTACGGTGGTCGTTGACGGCTAGTTCCTTCTCCCTCGATTCGGTCCGTTGTGAGGTGCGTGGTACAGGTCTGCCATCCTATTGCATTGCTCACTTCTGGCAGGCATGAATTCCGATAAAGTGGCCCATTTTGCTTTGGAGAGCTTCACGCTCGAAACTCCCCACAGACGACACTTACCTCATTAGGCTTTAGCTTAGCCTCAGCCTGCCACTGTTGTGTGGAGAGACAGTCTGAAACTACGGATCACATTCTCTTCTCGGGCGACCCGACGTCCGATGTTTGGCTGAGGTTTTCGTCGGCCTGCCTCCCGACCTCAATTAATGGAGGCTTTAACAATCTCTTAGCCACATGGGGCAAAGCCTCCCACGGCCACCAGATCGTTGCAGCCGCCATCACTTGGATCATTTGGAAGAATCACAACAAATATATATATGAAGGCCACGGGTACAACTCTAACCAATTGATCTGCGAGGTCAAGAAACAAATTCTCAAGGTCACCAGACGCTGTAAGCTCGTTCCCGACGGCTTCTGGAATTCCCTGAACTGCTGAGGTTTGGGTTTGTGGGAAGGGATTTGGCTTTTGTGCGGGTGTTCTCATTTTTCTACCCCGTACTCTTTTGTTTTGTCAAGTTATTACATGTACAGGCTTTGGCATTTTGCGCCTTTTAAAATTTTTTTTGTGCCTTTTAATATATATACATGAATACACACACACACACACACACACACACACACACACACTCCAATATCAATATATAAATCCCCAATATATACATGAATATACAATAGATACGCCATATGCCTAATTAGAATTGGGTTTGACTTTGGGTCAAATATAAACAAATGCTAACTATAATTACACATAGACACTTTCTATAAATAGAAAGTTTCTAAAATTGGAAACATATTAATTTAAATGAAGTATATATAAAAAAAAAAATATCTACATATCTACATGGGTTTGGGTTTGGTTTAGTACAAGTTTGAGCTAGTTTGGTACAATTGGGCCTCGTAAAAAGTCAAAGGCTTTTATAATTAATTAATTAAGCCAAAAATATGGTTTAAGCCACAACTTGACTTATTACCATACAAGGGACATAAATATGGTTAGATCAACCCTACCATGGCTATATGCTAGTCGTGGCACACGACTACACTAGCCATGCCATAACTCATAGTCAACATGCATCCCCAAACTTAACTATGACTAAGGCTATATATAATAATAAATATTTATTTTAAAAATATATAAAAATATAGAAATCACTATTTAAGCCAAATAAATAACTAAAAAACCTGGGGTTTATATTTTAACATTTTAAAAGAATTTTGTCCTCGAAATTAAAATAAGCTAGGAAGAAAATGGGTAAAGAGGTTCACTATAGAAGAAATCAATTACAACTAGTTGTACCATTCTAATGTAGGCGTAGTATTATCAACCTATATTATTACTAAACCTCTAGTTAGCTCTTAGAAATCACTCCTAATAGGCTTTGTGTCTGATATCCAGGCACTCATACTCAACTTATAACTCATTAAGGTCCATCTCTAAGAAACTTACCAGTTTCTAGCTACCCCAAACATCGCAATCATACCAATCACCTAGTTTAATTATACTCTATAATATAACTATAAGGTGTGTCTAGTTTAGCCATTTAAGAGGTAGAAGGTAACAGGAACCTAAGGCTGAGTCAAGCAAACCATACCAATATCAAACAACGGTAGGGTCAAGCAAAGTAGGAAGGATTGTTGAATTATTTCCAAGAACGGTATGAGGCCAAACGAAATGCATAGGACGTAGTCTAGGTAAAAATTGAGAACAGTATACCTCCGTGATTATGTCACGTGAAGTTACTACCATGTCAGTGTGCATCTGGCTGCAAATAACTTCTTTGTTCCATAATGCGACGAATGACTGTAGTGCACATCTGAAACGCTAAATAATAAAGGTTCTTGAGCTTGTCTTGGCCAAATCCATAAAATGTTTCAAATTAACTTTTTGTGAAATACAGGAGAAGAGGTCAACCAACATGCATATGATGTGGTTCAAGTAGAATCCGAGAAACATATGTAACTATGATGCTGTCATCTGAAGTCATGTCCCGCTAGTATTTCTCTGGCTATAAAAACTCTCAATTCCGTGATACAGGGATAAATATAATTTTTCGAACCTTCTTTGGACCGATCCATAAGTCATTTCTAATAATTTTAGCGAAATAGATGAGAAGAGTCCATCCTGAAGTTAATTGAGAAATATACAGTCAAATCATAGAAAGGGAAGAACACAAAAACAATCATGTCGGGAAAGAAGTCAACACAAAAGCAATCATGCTGATGTGTCCTAGAGAAGCCTATGATCCTAGTTATAGATGTATTCTCAAATCATATTCCTCAAATGGTTACAGACTCGCAGTAGTACGACTATCCTAGGTACCACCATGACTTTGCATACTTTGCGAAGATTCGACCTGTATAGGCCACCACACAGGTCCAGGAGAGTATTTTGTTGCTTATGTATAAAGAAATATAAATGCATGGAACGACTATCTCACCTTAGTCAGTTTGTAAGCTCGTGTGACACCTTTTGTAATCTAGTCTTGTAAACAAGTTTACTATCAGTGAAAGACAAGTTTCCTTCTGTTGCAAATGTGTTATTCAATTTCTGCATACTCTCTTTATAGTTATGTTTCGAATAACCTTATGAATGTGCTTTGTGCGAGCGCAACCTAGGCTCGTATAGCATCACGTCAGGGGGAAGACTATCGATTCTACAAAATTAGGATGTGACATAATGGTATTAGAGCACGACTTTACGTCTTTTGGCTTTTCATCTTATCTCGAAACCTTTGACCTCGTGTCGATGACATGAGTTGTTCCATACAATGAGTCCGTAATATTTTTTGAGACTAATGTGAGTTACTTTCTAATTCCAAAAGTTTGAGAAGCTGCGATCGTGAACGAAGAGAGTGCTTCGAGCGGCTGGAATAGCTCAAGGGCTGAACCCTCAAACGCCCCCATGGAATGAATGTTACGCATGTTAGAGGCGCAACAATGCAAGCCAAGGCAAACCAATGCCAGAAAGAGCATCATCATGGCAAGTTGAGACTCAGCAGAGATAGATTGAGGCACGACAGACTCAGTTCGAGAACCGATTCGATGCGTAATTCAAGTTGCAGCAGAAGCAGTTTAATACTCTTCAACATATTATCCAGACAGTTGTGGCTAACAGCAACTCTGCGACAACACATGCCATAAGCGAGCCTACGACCCGACCGATTAAAGTTGAACCGGAGGAGCCTGAGCGTCAACCTGCAGCACCAAGAAGTTACAACTTTGAGGTGTTAAAATTCAAAAAAATTGTCGCACTTCCTTCAGCGCTACCGAAGATCCTTCTCTGGAAATCAACTGGTTAGAGGAGTTGGAAGACCATTTCAAACTTATGGACATCGAAGAGTGTAACGCCACAGTCCTAAAATACGTAGGACTAGGAACGTAGACATGACAGCTGTATCCATACGAAGTACACTCCAATATATGGAAACCTCGTATGAATACATAAGCTGTAAAATGCAGTAGAACCATAACTAATCTCATCCACACAAAATAAATGAATAAAAGATATCACATAATGATAATAAATTGTCTTAATACAATATGTTGGGCGGAGACAAATCCACTACCAACAAGTAAAGGAAAAATATATGAGAAAAGAAATAATTTTTGGCGAGTGAAGCGAAGACGATCCAAGTGCAATCATCCTCGAAGAAATAGTGAAGATCACGGCTAGAGCTAGAACACCTGCGAAAGACAAGAGAACACACCTGGAGAGATAACCAGGTCCTCAAAGGGACATAACAAGACACATAATATCATGCCATATAAACTGAATAAATATTGCTCAATAAATAAGTCAATTGAATTATAACATGGTCCAATACACACCTATTGAACTAGCTTACCATCCCCCAACCAAACAAGGACAGGAGATGGTAAACTAATTCACGGTGACGTATCTTTCCATGCTATGAATCCAATATGATATCCGGACCCCAACAAGGTTCAATACCTTCTCATCGAAGTAGTAAGTCACACCTACAACCAAACAAGGACAAGATGTGATGAACTAATCCGTGATAAGTTATTGTTCCAAGCCACGATCAGATACAAGTACTCATACCTAACGGATAAGGTAGCCTAACCGTTCTAAGTGAAATACAGTTAAGAACAATCCTTCCTACGCATGGGCCCTGGCTAAATAGGATCGGCATGGTCCCCCCTTGGGACACCAGAGGCCCCATCAGTAAGAGCATGACGTTCCGCAGAACGTCAGTGGCCGTCAGTAATCATGGGTCATCAACCCCATATCTCCAGCGGAGCTTCCGGGTCACAAGAGAAAGTGCATCGAAGCCCATACGCTAAGGAATTGTCCTCCCCGCCCAATGCCTACTGTGTTGTATCCACAACACAAGACCACTATAACCGCTAAGTCAAACTAGCATGCAATCTCTATTAGCGGTTATTCCTATCGCACGGCTTGTACGTACTGGTGGCCAGCCAATCATGTACGTCCGTGTTCTACATGTGACACACAACTTCGTGGTACAACGTGTCAAGGCCATGGATGCAACACACAAGGGTGGTCCCTTAAATCTAGGTTTAATGTGTAAGAAATATACTACATAGCAGGAATATAAATGAACAGTAAGTTCTAACAGGTTATGCCATGTATCACAGTTTATTTTTCATAAAGAAAATAATGAACAATGCATGAAATATGAGCTAAAATAAGTAAACAGCAAATGGCAAGGTGTCTTGCCTGGTAGGGCGCCTGGTGTACTGTGATAATCACGGTGGCACGAACTGCGACTTCGGTACAACAACTATACATGGTGACCTCGAGTGGTGGCATGGACAGTTCCATTGGGTCCAGAAGGGTCAAATTGGTTTGGGTTGACAGGGAGAAGTACAGATTTGGCGAGGGAATAGGAATCTAGGATTAGTCATGGACAAGGATCGATAATAGGAAGAATTTGGATAATTAATTTATATACGATTTCGAAAATATTTTATAATACTCGGAAATATATATAATATTTGGGAATCTCAAAATCATCTATGTTCAAGACTAAAATTCTGTAGACCAAAGTAGTGATTTATTTTAACGATCAAAGTAGATTTTCCTAGGGTTTTAAAAAGCTACAATTTATTTAGATAAGAAAACATGATATTTTTTCACCAAATTTTTGAAAGTATAAATTTTTTTATAACAGATATGTTAATAGTACTAATAGTATAGTTACTCAAAAATGAATAAATAAATTAAGAAAACTATGATTACAAGATATGCATGTATTTAGGTTATATCATATACATCAGAAAATAAAAATAATAAAATAATAATAATAATGATAATGATAATAATACTAATAATAATAATAATAACACTAATAATAATAATAATAATAATAATAATAATAATAATAATAATAACAATGATAAACTAATAATAATAATAAGTAACAGTAAAACAAAAATATAATAAATAATAAATAATAATAATAATAATAATAATAATAATAATAATAATAATAATAATAATAATAATAATAATAATAATAATAATAATAACGATTATAAACTATCAGTACAGTTACTGTTCTCTCTCGTTTCGAGAGAGAGAGAGAGAGATGAAAAAAAAGTAAAAAGAACAGAAAGGGGAAGAGAGTGAGGAAGAGGGAAGAAGGGGAACGATGGGTTGTCGGGTCTTCGCCGTCGGCGCTCGGCGGCAGCTCGGGCACGCGCGGGGCGGGGAACCGCGGTGGCGGATGCAGTTTTGATCGGACTCGGCCGATGGAGCTACGGAGGGCGGAGGCTATCGGGAGAGAAACAGGGGCGGCGGTGGTTGGCGCAAGGGGCAGCGCCGGCGCAAGGTGGAGCGAGGGTTTCGATAGGCACGGAGGTCGGAAGAGGGGGCTGAGGAAGGAAGCGGAGTCGCCGGAGGGTTTTGGGGACGCGGCGGTAAAATCCACGTGGGACACGAGCTCTCCGTCGACGGTGCACGGCGTTTGGACGGTTCGCGGGAAGCCGGTGCTTGATCCAGAGGCGCGGCGCTCGACGGGGAAAGTCAGGGGTCCCGGCGGCGGCGGTCGGGTCGTGTGGTGGAGTTGAGTTTTAGGGTTAGGGTTTTTGTGTGGTTTTCTTCTTCTTCTATTTGTTTTGCAATGGTAGGGACATTGGCTAAGGCCGCGGCGACACTGGCCAGGGTCATTGGCGGTGGTTGTAGGCGGAGAGATGGGATGGTGGTGATGGTAGTTGTATTTTGGGTTGCCGGTCGGAGTGGCCGTGGTGGTGAGTTCTGGTGTTAGGAAGATGGTGACGGTCGTGGTGGTTGTGTGGCTGACCTCGGTGGGGAAAGGTGGAGATGGGTGTGGCGACGGTGAGGTCGAGGATTATGACAGTGAGGGTGCCACAATGGTGCAGCTAGGCGGGGTGGCCAGGCAAGGAGTCGGCCAGAGAAGGAGTTTGGTGGGGGAGGCGATAGGGTTCAGGAGGCGGAGTTTAAGGTAGAACTAGGTTAGGGATTTGGTTTTGTCGGAGTGTGTCCGACACAACGGAGAGGGTCGGAAGAGGTGTCCTGCGAGACACGGAATAGTTTTGACGTCCGGGGTTGTCGGACGTAGGATAAATCAATGTACTTGTATAAGGGGATAAATAGTGGATAGGGATAGGGGACACGGACACGATGCACAAACTTGGGTTGTGGAATTTGGAGTAATTTGCGGAATATTTATATGGAGGAGTACTTGCCTATTTATAGGATGTGGGAATTCCCAATTAGATAATGATTAAGAAGATTTAAAACCCAATTAGATAATTCATCTATTAATTTAAATAAATCCAAATCGAAATCAATTTAAATCTAAATAATTTACATCCTTTAGTTTAAAAAAAATAAGATAATTCAAATCCCAAATATAGATATTAATTTAAATAAATCCAAAATTCAAATCAAGAATTAAATTGTCACCATAATTTCAAAATATGTTTTCCAAAAATGCTATTAATAATAATTTCAAAAATTACATTATTATTTAAAAATAACTAATAAATAATTACGTAATATATATGTATCACAAATAATATTTACATAAATATATTTTTCTAGTATGTCATTTTATAAGAAAACTATTTATTATTATAAATGTATCAACCAAAGGGTTTTTATAAATAAAATTGTAAACTTGAAAATCTTGGTATGATAGCTAAAAATAATTATTATCTATATTACTTCGAAACTATAAAAATAGAAAAATGTCTTTCAAAAATATGTACGCTCGCACATATTCGCACTCGTCGAGCAATTATGAAAAATAAAATTTTGCGCGCGACATACAATGCAACTACGCGACATACAATATACAAAATAAATAAAAAAAATCGGTATCAAATTTATTATAAAAAAATAGTAGAAATTTAGGGGTTTTACAAAGAGTCCAACAAAGTCGCATGTTCTCAACTTCAACTCTGATTAAATGCGCACAACTGGTGGACCGTACAAAGCGAGCAATCCAACGCGACAATAAGACAGCAGCGATCTCTTGGGCTACATTCAAAAGTTGAGTACCTTTTCGAAGTCGTTCGACAAGAAAAGGAAAATGAATTTATGCAGCTAACGCAAGAGAACATGACGGTGAGGTAGTACACAACAGAATTTAACAAGTTAGCCAAATTTGTTGGGCCATTCGTGCCTACTACAAGAAGTCACGGTCAACGATTCGAAGTGGGTCTGCGGCCCTCTATCTATGCCCGCGTGTCAGTTTCAGAGTATAAAACGATGGGTGAGTCTCTAAATCATGCTCTCCACCTTGAGCGCCAATACCCTCAAATAGTTGTTGGCATTGTGCCTACCTACAATCACAAATGTCCCAACCATACGAGGGGTAACAACATGACCAAACATCCAAACAACGGCCACCAGTATGGAACCCAGGAACTCGCTGCACCAAATACAATAACTTCGGGCACCAGGCGATCGACTGTTATGTCTCTAAAGGCAGATACTGGTACTGCAATAAGACGGGTCATCTTCGTGCGAACTGCTCGACCAGAAGACCGAACCCAACGGCACCTCAACAGCAGCAATATCGTCTAGGAAATCATGGTCTAGCACCCCAAACTCCTTAGCCCATGCCACAGAATGGCCAAAATCGTCGCCCTAATGCCCAGGGACGCGTCTATGCCATGACTCGAGATGAGGCATTCACTTCAAATACAGTGGTGATAGGTATATTACTTTTCAATAATAAGCCCGCTCGTGTACTGTTTGATTTCGGTGCTACCCATAATTTTGTATCGACGGACTACACCGCAAAACATAAATTTTTATGACTCTACTAGGCCTTAACCTTAGTTTAGCACACCATTAGACACGCAACTACCTACACACTTCGGCTGTAGAGACGAAATTATTTGTATCGGAGGTAAGAAGGTGTATCTTGATGTGATAGTTCTATATATTAAGGACTACGACATCATCATGGAAATGGATTGGCTCGGTACTTGTAATACAACCATTGATTATGCAGAAAAGAAGGTCACCTTTTGCCTACCTGGAGAGACCGAGTTATGCTACTCGTGTGGTGAAGCGTCAATGTCATGCATGGCAATTTTAGCAATTTTTGTGCTCAAATTATGCTATATTTCGGCTGTGAAGGATGTTTGGCGTTCATTCGTGACACGAGATAGGATGGTGCAAATGTGGGTCAAACCCATGTTGTGGCAAAATTCCCTAATATGTTCCCGGATGAGCTACTAGGTATGTCACCCGATCGAGAATCGAATCACCATCTACCTTTTCAGACAGCCGACCGATTTCTAAAGCTCGGTACAAAATGACCCATGCAGAACTAAAGGAACTCAAGGTCCAGTTGCGATAATTGCTCGACAAGAGATTTATTCGGCCTAGTATTTTGCCATGGGGAGCGTCCGTATTGTTCGTGAAAAAGAAGGATGGATCGATGCTTTTGTGCATTGACTACCATGAACTGAACAAAGCCACCATCCAGAACAAATATCCAATGTCCCGTATAGACGACTTATTTGATCAGTTACAAGGTGTTTCGGTGTTCTCGAAGATTGATCTTCGCTCGGGTTACCACCAACACAAGATCAAGCCTGACGACGTGTCGAAGTCAGCCTTCCGCATTCTGTACGACCATTATGAGTTCAAAGTAATGTCGTTTGGCCTAACAAATGCCCTCGCTGCATTCATAGATTTAATAAGTCGGGTGTTTCGATTCTTCAATTAATTCGTAGTAGTTTTCATCGACGATATTCTCATCTACTCTAAGGATAGGTCACAACATACGGAACATCTATGGACCGTACTCCAGACCCTTCGAGAGAATCAGTTGTATACAAAGCTAAGCAAATTTGAATTTTGGCTGAGCAGTGTATCCTTTCTTGGGTACGTCATTTCTGTATGACGTAATACAGTCGATCCAAAGAAAGTTGAAGTCGTTATTGATTGGAAGCGACCTGCGTCAGCTAGTGAGATTCGTAGCTTCTTTAGTCTTGCAGGATACTATCGACGATTCGTGAAGGACTTCACGAAGATTGCATCACCTTTGACTTGCCTTACTTAAAAGGGAGACGTGTATGAGTGGTCGGACGACTATTTAGCTTCCTTCCAGGAAATGAAGCAGCGGCTCATTTTGGCTCCTACACTCGCTCTTCCAGACTGGACTGAGGTATTTCAAATATTCAGCGATGCTTCATGCTAGGGCTTTGGATGTCTGCTCATACAGCGAGGCAAGGTGATGTCTTTCGCCTCAAGACAATTAAAGTCACACGAGAAAAACTATCCTACGCACGACTTGAAATTAGCGGCAATTGTGTTCATGTTGAAATTATGGTGAAACTACCTTTATGGCATGGTGTGCAACATCTACGCTGATGATAACAGCCTTAAGTTTCTCTTCACCCAGAAAGAACTAAACTTATGGTAAAGGCGTTGGATAGAAGTAATCAAAGACTATGACTTAATAATCCACTACATGTCGGGTAAAAGAAATGTTGTGGCAGACGCTCTGAGTCGAAAAGACATTGCCATTATCCATCAATCGCAGGCTACTATGGGACCTAGAAGAGATGGGCATCGACCTCCGGGTTCGATTCAGGGAGGTCGAACCCCAATCTTGCAGGAAAAAATGAAGACCACTCAGAAGGACGATATGTACCTGAAGAAGATATGAGAGCTAATTTCAATAGGAATGGCGATCGAATTTACGGAAGATAAAATTAGCGTATTCCTTGCATCTTGGCAGACAAAGATGTATAAGGACCTCCGCAAGACCTTCTAGTGGCATGGAATGAAGAGAGATGTGCACTCTTCATGTCTCAATATATGGTTTGTTAGCGGGTGAAAGCTGTACATCAGAGGCCGGGCGAGGAGATGCAGAACCTGGCGATTCCAAAATGGAAGTGGGATCACGTGAGCATGGATTCAATTGTAGGCTTGCCGAAGACGCCATGAGGGAATAATGTCGTCTGGGTCATCATCGACCAACTAACCAACTTAGCGCATTTCATTTCCATCAAATTTACTTAGAGAATCAATCGCCTGCTTAGATATACCGTGATGAGAAAGTATGGCTATACGGAGTTTCAGTATCCATCATCTCAGATCGGGATGGGCAATTTTTATTGCACTTCTGGAGTAGTCTTCAGTCGGCTCTGAGTACTAAGTTGAAATTTAGCACGACTTACCGTCCTCAAATCGACGGCCAAACGAAACACGTGAATCAAAATCCCGAATACATGCTACGGCTCTACACAATTGACTTGAAGTCAAGTTGGGACGTCTATCTACATTTAGCCAAATTTGCAGGTAATAATAGCTATCAATCCAGCATCCAGATATCATCGTATGAAGCTTTATATGGGCATAAGTGTAGAGCCTCTATTTGCTAGGATGAAGTCAGGGAGCAACAGATTCTTGGCTCGGAGTTGGTGGAACAAACCGTGCAGAAGGTCAGGCATATTCGAAAAAGACTAAAGATAGCACAGAGTCGGTAGAAAAGCTATCGCGACACCCACCGACGACCCCTTGAGTTCCTAGAAGGTGATCATATGTTTCTGAAGGTAACGCCCATGTGAGGAGTCACCAGATTCAGAGCAAAAGAAAATCTGAGTCCAAGATTTATTGGTCCTTTTGAAATACTGAAGTGAGCAGCTTATCAAATCGCATTGGCGCAAGCACTATCGGATGTGTACGATGTCTTTCTTGTCTCGCAGTTACGGAAGAACGTGCACAATCCAAGACACGTGGTAGATTTTAGTTTGCTAGAACTGAAGGCAGACTTATCATATGTAGATGAACATGTGCAGGTCTTGGAGCATAATGATAACTTGCTTCGTAAGCTTGCGATCCCCCTCGTTCGTATTCTCTGGAGGAACAATTTGGTCTATGAGTCGACCTGGAAACTCGAATCAGAGATGAAGGAGAAGTTTCCTTCATTGTTCTCTTGAGGTAGTCTACATTCTTAAGTTTCGAGGATGAAACTTTTTCTTAGTTGGTTAATATGTAGTGTCCTGTCCCAAAATCATGCCCCATTCCTTGTCCGTAGGGAACGTGGTTAAGAAACACTGTCGCTATCGATTGGTTGGGACTGATTGAATTAAGATCCTTTCTTCATTAGGGAATGACTTCGTCGGAATCAAGTCTCATATTTAACAGGTTCCGCCTCGAGCAAGGACTCTGCGGCTGAGTCGAAAGAGACCTCAAGTAATTTTGTTCTTTTATATCGTAATTGTTTCTTTGGCATTGGTTTTATGAATACATTTTCATGGATTTTTTTGGTGGATTTCATTACTTGCGTTCTTCGAACTTCACATTTCATATCGAACTCAGAATAGAAGGGATGAGTGTTAATTCTTTGCTTATGCAATTTCAGGTGATCGTGTAGACGCAGTCTAGCGCAACCGTCCTCTTTCATCTAGCCTCAAATAAATCTAGGTGAGTGGATGACCCTTATTCCCCTTGACCCTCGTATTCTCCAAATCAATCGATAACATCATTGCAAATAAAATGTTAGACGTAGATGCACGGACACAATTGTATATTTCTGTAGAACTTTGCATATTTTAGTTAAGTACTCTTGCTATAGAACTATTACAAGTTTTACCTTACATATATTGTCACTCCCCGTTCCCAGAATGCGTATTTTAATACGTGTACGGCTTGAATGTATTTATTTAATATTTATCCTGTATTTGTTTGTAGTTAATTCTTTAATTTCACGCTAATTATTTCTCTGTATTTTATTTTCTGCTTTTTCTTTGCTCTTGGGTTCGGCTTGGGTTGGTTTATTTCCGGATTTTGGTGGTTCATCATGAACCCGACCAACTCCCCACCTACCACATCTCCATTTAAAGCCCCAACCCTCTCTCTCTTCATTACTTCTCCTTCTCATTTACTCTTCTTCTTCCTCGTAACTTTCTCCACCTACCAAGAGCTTAGGCAAGTACATCTTGTTCCACATGAGAACCCATATTTTTATGGTTCATTTATCTTCCTCTCGTGATCCTAAGATAGTTTAGAACTTGGCATTTTGTATTTTAAAGTTTCATTTTTAGTAAATCTAAAAATTGCCATTTTCGGATTTTGTGGGTTTTGATCCATCAAACTTTCTTATTTTCAAGTTTCGTTCGTTCCAGATTGTGAGATTTGTGTTATAAACCCTTTCGATCCATGGAACTCCCATTTTTGGCTCAGATTGAAGTTCATGGAATTGGAGTTCCGGAGGTTCTCTATGCACACATTTATACGTGCCCGTGTAATATCAGGCTCTACGCACACGTTTATACGTGCCCGCGTAATATCAAGCTCTACGCCCACGTTCATTCGTGTCAGCGTGAATTCGGTTTACGCAAGTCTACTCTGGCTTGGTGTATCCTTTACGCGTACATTGTTTTACGCGTAACGATTCCTTTATGCGTACATTGTTTTACGCGTAACGTTATCCTTTACGCGTAATTGTTTTACGTGTAACGATTCCTTTATGCGTACATTTCTTACACGTAACGTTATCCTTTATGCGTATATTATTTTACGCATAACGATTCCTTTACGCGTACATTGTTTTACGCGTAACGTTACTTTTTACGCATACGAGTTTTATGCGTAACTTTATTATTTACGCGTACTCCTCTGGCTTGGCGTAAGACGAGTTTTTATGCGCAACTTTATTTCATTGAGCGTGCTCCTTTACGCGTAAGCTTTATTCCTTCACGCGTAAATCTCCTTTACGCGTATCTCGTTAGGCGTACCCTTCTGGCTTGGCGTATTTCATTGAGCGTACTCCTTTGGCGTACATGGCATCTCTTATTTATCCTTACGCCTTTTTGCATGAACTCGATAAAATCATGATATGTTAATATTTTAATACATATTGTTGTGTGGAATGTGCCCTGTGCCCCGATTAGTTTATGGATGCCCAGAATGACTGGAACTTAACCCTGAGAGTTATAGACTCGACCATGCTAAATGCTAGATTGACTTTTATGCCTTGTCGCGAATTGATATTGATTGTTACCTTGACTAAATGATTGATCATGCGTTCCTAGTTGGAACTAAGAGGCTGGATGTAACACCCATATTCTGAATACGTATTTTTGGTTAAGCCTGCATGTATCATGGACCTGTATTTTATTTTCTCAGATTCTGGCCTGTAATTGTATTTCTGGCTTGACTTGCAGATTTTGGGTTTTCTCGTAAAGTGGGTTTTGACTTGGCTTGGTTTTATTTTGTGGAGAGGGTTTGGTTTGGGTTGGTTTATCATGAGAGGAGCACCTTAACCTATTCTCCACCCTCATTCCACCACAACCCACCATCATAAATCCCCACCTACTTTTCTCTCTCCTCTTTATTTTTCATTTACTTCTCCAACTTCTTCTTCTTCCTTCTTCCACACAATACCATCACCTATAGGCAAGTGCACCTTGCCACCACTTGAGAACCACTTTTATTTGTCTATTAGCTAGATTAGGCCATGGAGATCAACATTAGAACTTGGTTTTTTGTGATTTGGAGTTTCCATTGTTCTAGATCTAGGTTTTTACTATTTTCGGATTTGCATGATTTTGTTCTATTTAACTTGGATTTTAGTTTGTTTTGATGCTTCCATGTGGAAGAGAATTCGATTTTACTCAAGTTAGAACTTTGAAAATCTAGATTTGGTTTTGATTTGGCAAAGTTATGAAGATTTGAAGTTCTTGGTGTTCTTGGACCTGCTCTCGGCCAGAAAGAACATCCCTCTGCCTTGCGCTCTTTAGCGCATGGCCGGTTGCGCACCCCCGGCCTGTGCTCTTTAGCGCAGGGCCGATTGCGCATGACCTCAGCCAGTGCTTTGCGCTGCGCTGGATTGCGCTGGCGCAAGCCACCCTTGCGCAATCCACACTTGCGCAATCCACCACTACACCAAAACAGACATTTCCTAACGACTATAAGCGTTAGGAAAAAATTTCCTAACGCTTTTTTGCCGTTGGAACTACGGTGTGGGGAATTTTACTAACGGTCTTGCTAACGGTAATAACCGTTGGGAAATTGATTTTCCTAACGATAAAATAGCGTTGGTAAATTGATTTTCCTAACTGTAAAATAGCGTTGGTAAGTTGATTTTCCTAACGGTAAAATAGCGTTGAGAAATTGATTTTCCTAATGGTAAAAAAGTGTTAGAAAAATAAACTTCCCAATGGTAAAAAACGTTGGTAAATTATATTCACCAATGGAAAAAAAAAACGTTGGTAAATAAAATTTTCTAACAATAAAAAAGTGTTGGTAAATAAAATTTTCCAACAATTGAAAACCGAATAAAACAGTAAAAATTACAGATTTCTAACAATTTTTAATCCTTATAAAACATATCATAACTTTAAGGATTTGTTTGTATTGCACTAAACGTCCTTAATTCAAATCCAAACTTCCAATCTTATTATTCATCATCAAATAAGTATAAATAAAAAAGAGAGACAATTCATCCAAGAAAATTTAAGTTCAATATATAACTTGATAAAAATATTCAAACATTAAACAAATCTAAACAACATTGAGTTTAATAGAGTTAGAACAATTATGTTCAAAGTAAAGAAAACTACAAATTTCGCAAACGATACTTTGGCCAAATTACAAATCCTCCATCAACTATATCGCAAAGCTTGTAATTGCCATCTTGTGGACCATCAAAAATCGGTGCTTTCGGATCTATAACCTCCGTCACCCAAACAATATTCTCTCCGTCTTGTACCACCTTCCTTTGATGGCAAGTCTTGTGTGATGCAAGATATCCTTTTGCCACCTCTTCCAAATCCTTTGAAAGTAATATCACGTATTTTTTCTCTTTAGAAGATGGTCCACCATTGTTGGTCGGGAGGACGGGACTAGCAATGTTGTCACCATGGCCATCAGACCCAGTGTTAAAATTCTTTGGATCAACTGGAGTATGCTCTGTGTTGGAGGCAGCTTCAGCCCTTGGTGTCCCATTACCTCCGAATTGATTCTATTGCATATTCATATTTTGTAGCATATTTTGATGCATACTCATAAAAGTAGAAGTCATGGAATTAAACCTGTTCATAGCGTCAGTTATTTGGTTTTGTAATTCCATTTTCCATTGACGAAGGTCTTCAATATCTCTTTGACCGGATATTGCTTTTGTAGCTTGTGTCATTTTTACTTGTCTCACGGAGGAGGTAGAGCTGATTCCACGACAATAACTCTTCTTCTTTTCAGACCCAAAAACTTCAGCAATAGGATCACTTTCGAAGTCTTCTAAGCTTGCGATACCATCGCTACCATTAAGACTTGCTTGTATTTTTTGCCTCTCTTCTGCGGCTTCAATTTGTGCCTGCATTTCCATAATTATAAGTAATATTCAATCCAAATTATATAAGATGGTAATAATAAATCAAAAGAGATATCGCTAAAGCTAAGACTACATTTCACATATACGATGATTGATGTCTTTTACAATAAGGAATTCATAAACAAAGGATTAAACATTGTGAATATGAGAACTACAGTTGCATGTTAACCTATCAAAATACAATAATTGAGACCAAATTCCAAACACATAAAACTGGAATTTCATGTGAGTGAAACACAATTTTCTGGAACATAAATCATTAAACCAGACATAACCGAGCATTCCACTATGCTAGAGTTTATGGTATTTTCTCAGATCCTATTCTGTTTGATCTGAAGTTCCCCACCAATGCCTCCATGTGTAGATACCATCAAAAACCTATCTACACAGGAGCCAAAGTTCTTCAACTTCTTGATGATACTTAATATGAATCAGCTCTCCAGCTCCCCTGTGTTGTCTGTTGCTTTTTAATATTCCTCCTACACATGCATAGCAAGGTGTGATAACTAGGACTCCAGGTCAAGAGAGATGTTCTTCGAGAATATGTTATTCCTATCTCGCTATAAAGTACGTAATATAATTAAGTCAAATGCTTCACATGACAAGCTAAACCTCGTCCTAGTTCAATCGATATTGACTTCTTCGACCAATATGAGCCTGTGCTGTGCACAAGATATGGTCGACTTATAAAACTAAAGCAGACTAGTGATCTGCTTCCAAATTTTAATTGAAACATGACAAACTAAAGCAGACTTATAAAACTTCTTCACTAGTGATCTGTTGTGCACAATATGACAAACTTTTAATTGAAACAGATGAAAGATGCAGACTTCCAAATTTATGAAAATGATTTACATAGCAACATAACTCTCAATGATCTACATTATAAAAGAAAGGAATCTCAATTTCCCAAAAGCAGGTGCAGAATAAAATAAGCAAAACAATGTTGAAATTTATGAAGCTAAATTTACTTAAAACACTAGAAGCAAGTAAGAGCTGAAATCTGAAATGTTAAGATTGTGAGCCATAATATATAATACCATAAACATTGAAAACTAGAGCACCTTTAATTCTCAAACAGGTGTTGAAGCTTCGAGAAAAACAACTTAAAGCACACGAGAAAAACAAAGAGGACACTAGCAAAAGCAGACTAGTGCTTTAAACAAAAATTACTAAGGAGGAAGCACAAGGAATTCCAACTTTCACATCACTATAATTTAGAAGTACTTACATATTTTTCTGCTGCACAAGGAAGCACCTCCCCAGTTTTTCTTTTCGTGTGTGCCCTTTTCCAAGCCCCTACCCTTGAAAGCTTTTCAGTTGGATTTTCTTTTGCCTACATGCACAATTATGATTAATGACAAATAATGTCTTTAATATAAAATTAGAATTCGTTTAAAACAAAGTACATACTATTTCTTCATACACTCTACTATAAGGTTTCCTTCCCAAAGTGTGAGTTATAGGATTTTTGGCCTTATTTTCAGCATTCTTCTTGCATTGCTCCTTCTTTTTATCACTATACTCAATGTCTACAAACTTTTCCCACCAAATTTTTTCAATATCATCGGGACGGTTATCAAGAGCAACACGTTTGGGTATAGGTTGTCCATTAATATAAAGATATCTTGCACGAATTGTGGACTTCATTGTTCTAAGATACTGCAGAAATTTTTTTTCCAATATAGTGCGCGCAATCTTCGGGTCCACATTCATCTCAAACTCTTTCTGTCACAATCACACAACAAAAAACAAACACATTATCATGATAAAAAAACGTAAAAACAAATTCAAATGTATGTAAACAAGTTGAATGCA
Source organism: Iris pallida (assembly GCA_029216955.1). Classification (NCBI taxonomy): domain Eukaryota; kingdom Viridiplantae; phylum Streptophyta; class Magnoliopsida; order Asparagales; family Iridaceae; genus Iris; species Iris pallida. Next base: position 3,375,362 of record JANAVB010034615.1, on the reverse strand, counting down.
TAAAATACCATGAGCTCATTTCATAGATTATCCTTGTAGAAGTCATCTACTTTCCTCCAATCTTCATACCCAATTGGAATTTGAGCACGAATTAGGGCACCACAACGAGAACTCCATTTGGCTGCATCTCTACCCTTAGCACCCTCAAAATCAACAACTATTGAGTATTTTTTGCCATTTGGTGGGGGTGGAACGTCCGACTCTTGTGTGTTTTTCGTACCCACGGATGCACTAGCACTACTAGGATTGGATGACATTTCGTACTACAATTGCACAAAACATCAAGAATTAACAAGTATTAGAATGAACAAGTATCACAATCGAGAGAGAGGGAGTAGAGAAAATCATGTTTTCTATTATACTATAGATTTGAGAAAGGCCTAATCGATAAACAATCGAGAGCGAGTGAAAACTGGGATTCATACTTAATCAGGTGATGGAAAGTGTGTGTGTGTGTGTGTGTGTGTGTGTGTGTGTGTATGTGTACACACACTTCCTTGTCTCAAGGTCAACTAACCATTGGTAAACGACTCAAAAATATTTGGGGACAAGGATAGTAGGTTGAGAAAAAAAAAAGGAGCAACAATAGCTTAACATTCGTTGCAAATCACAAGGAATCTGGACAGACAAGTTTCCTTTGAACACATGCCAGTAATATCTTGCTAGTTATGTTAAAAATGCTTCTATTCCTTATGAAGCTGATTGTTAGAGTTAGTGAAGTCTAAAGCTGAGAATCAAACATTCGTGGAGACTGAATGAAGTTACCAGCAGCAATTTAAGAGTGTCATAATGTAGCATGCTTTTGATGCTTCCATTTTGTGTGGGTGATGCTATAATTTGCTTGTATCAATGTAACATTCTGTCTGCATGCCTTTCTAATACAGCTCAACTTTTCAAACTTTCTTTTTTGACATCTATGATATATCATATGCTTCAGTTATTAGTTCACGTAACATTACTGGTAGATACCACTCAGGCAAGCTTTTAAAAAGACTTGTATTGTGGTATCCCTCTTCTCCATTCGGTAGGCAAGCTTTTAAGACTCAGTTGCAAGAACAAAGATAAAAGCACTGGACAAGCAGAAATAAAAGGTGCTAATTGCTCCTTTTCATTGATTTCTCTCTCAATAACAATATGAAACTTATCTAATGTCTCCCTATAATAGCCTATAAATAGCTTAACAATAGGATAGTAGGTTGAGGAAAAAAAAGGAGCAACAATAGCTTAACATTCGTTGCAATATCTCACCAGGCTATTTATAGGCTATTTCTTTTCATTGATTTCTCTCTCAATAACAATATGAAACTTATCTAATGTCTCCCTCTATACTAAAATCTGACTAATGTGGATTTCACTCACAGCCAAAAATCGTTCTTTGACCAAGATTCCCATGACAATAAACAAAATAGGAACCATGCAACAAATGAATCAGTTTCAGCCGAAACTGAACCATTGGTCACAGACAAACTCTAGCATATGTGCACACCGATCTTGTCTGCCTAATCTGGGGTACAATATACAAATTTGTTGATCATTATGTAAAATCTCATACATTGCACTAAACAAAGTATCAATATATGAAACCATTACCAACCCAACATGTCCAACACATTAACAAGAACAACAACTATACTCAAATGGCAGTTCAAGTTAGGGTTTCCTTGAAAAAGAATACCACTATAGTGAAATACAGTGCAGAATAAAGTTTCAGAGTGAAACATTATATTCCAACAAGATATCTATTTTTATCTCATGATAATTTCGCAACTCTCTTCCTTAACTGTAGAATCCCCTTAAAAAAAAAGAAAAATCAGATTATGCATGCCCAGGAAAAAAGAAGAAAAAAGATCCGGTGACTATCCAAACACGACATAAAGTCTTTGAAATGATCCTCACTACTTTGTAATTAGAGAATAATTTCAAGTGATATTATTTATGGCATATAGCAATGCCAAGTGCTTGGACTTGAAGAACCAGAATCAGAAAATTTACTATATTCGGCGAACCAACCACAAGGATTCCCCATTGGACTTCATAAACACCAATTATCTTAAGCAGTCAAGGAATAAATTCATGCAGCATGACAAGCCACTATATAGAGGAACTTTATGTTTTCAAACCGATTATTTTGCCTACAAATGGCCCAGGAAAGCACATGATGACCACATGATATATACCTCAAACGTGACAAGAAAGAAAATCTTGACACTGCTAGTAAATTTAATTATCTTGCCTTTTGCAGGCCTCACTAAACTTATTAGTATAGTAATATACCAGCCTACCCATAAATGGCCTATCAAATCATATTCTACAAGTTTATATAGTGTTACCTGGATACTGATGTAAATCCATTAAACTCTACTAAAAAACTGCATAACAAAATCACAGTGAACAAAAATATGATATACTGTTTCATTATTATTGGCACACAATTTACAGATATCGACACATGGTATGTTTTTCTACTGTAGAAAAATCGACAGTTTGAAGCTTATTTTTAAAGGAAACCGTAGAAAGACTTGTTAATATCTGAACTTTTAAAGGGCATCCCCATTACCAAATAATATGACTAACTGGGCCATATTATAAGTTTATTAAAACAATCTTCACCATTAAAACTAACATCCTGTAACTTATGAATCAAATCTAAGTAGTCTTGCATAAGATTATAACTTATGCTTCTTCTACCATAGAAGACATAAATTAGAAAGCTTCTTCCAAAACACTAATCCATGTTGGTTTAGCCCTAACTCTAGTACTTGCACTTTCTTTAAATAGGGGAGGCAACAAGTAGAAAAAAGAAATTTTGGAACTGCAAGTAATAATAAAGAATCTAAAATAACTAAAGTGACAATTGACAGGTGCTCAAAGAACATGGGTTAGTTATGTGTCTCGAATCATTTAACTCTTTCATGAGGTATCCAGTCTATGGGTGTTTTCACTGATACATTTTCGGAGAATTTAGAACCCCTAAGCTCGACAGAGGCTGATACTGTTTCTTACTATTTTTATCTGAATGCGGATACTTTTTTTTCCAGATATGGTTATTGATTTTCATATCCGAACAATATCCAAATTCATATTCATTATTTGCAAAAAATATAAGGATATATTAATAACCATATCTGATCCGTATTTGCATCGAATGCACCCATTTGATTTATACTGATGTAAATCAAAAACCCAATCTTCATTACAGTAAATAGTAACACAAATAGAGTTTCAGAACCAACTGATTGCAACAACAAAATAAAATAGTAATAGTTTCTAATACATTAAAAATAAAAATAAGTACCATAACAATAACCATTTTTTTTCAAAATATCAAATCTATTTGGGTTCAATACATTTTAATATTGGTGCCAAGTTAGGTTGATCTTCCAAAATGGATTGGAAGCTTGTTGGCACGGCACAATCATCAACATCATCAGTCATACGCTTGGGTGAACGTAGAACAATAGACCAATCAGAATTTTGTGCATCCTTTATATAAAAAACTTGACTCGCTTCGGATGCAAGAATGGCCAGCTCATCATAATCTCCTTCAGCACTTTTGAGCTTCTTTAAATTAACCATCAACAAGTTAGAGTCCGGACAAATCTTAGAACCATTTGTCTTGTCCCCGATATTCACCCAATCACAATAGAACACAACATGTTGAAATTCATAATAATCAACCTCTATAATCTCTTTGATAATACCATACCAAGTAATTTTATCAGCCGTAGGGTTCTTATCTTTTGCACTTGCGACAAATGTAGTGATTGCATCCATGCAAACACCACTATCTTGTGTCGAAAGAGTCTCATCATAGTGCTGGGGAGAGAATACATAACCATTCACCCTATACTTGGTATGAGTTTTGGCTTCCCACTTTGGCCCACCGACATACCACCACAATAGTGAGTTCATGCATTTTTCTTCCAGCAACTGTCAACACAAGCCACTCAAATACATTAATCAACACCACAAAAAAAACTAAAACTGTGCTTTTAGAATTAAATGGCACTATACCTTTTTGTGTAACCAATCAATAAATTCAGATTGTATTACCACTTCTGTCTTTGTGGTAGGTCTTCTTTTTCCACGAGGCCCTTCTTCCAATGATGATCGATACATACTACAAATTCAAAAACCCTATTATATAAAAAATACACATTATGTAGTTTAAAATCAATATGAAAGAATATCACACCTGTAATATTCATCTCGCTCTGGTATATTTATCCTAAAGAGTATCCATCTTCGAATTTGCATACGTTGTACGCCAGATAACTTGATAGTTTTACCCTCAAGAATGGAGCGCTCATACATATCATCTTCATTCTCGTCTAAAAAGAGTGCTTGACTAGAACTATGATTACCATCACGCGGATTTGGCATATATTCCATAGCATATCTAACAGATTCTGAAACAAGATATGCCTCAGAAATTGACCCTTCAACATAACGTTTGTTGCTTGGTATATTTTTGCACTCCTTCATAGCCCTTGTATTAACATAAGACGCACACTTGTTAAAAAATTATAGTGTTAATAAATTAGCAAAGAAACAATAATATATAAGATGAAAATCTCACCTTTCAAATGGATACATCCATATGTATCTCGTAGGTCCACAAAGTAGAGCTTGGTCAGCTAGGTGCACCATTAGGTGGATACTTATATCAAAGAAATGCGATGGCAGATAATGTTCCAACACGCATAAAGCCTCGGCAATCATATCTTTGGCAGCTTGGACATGCTCTCGAACTAAGACCTTTGAGCATAGTATGTTGAAGTACAAACTTACTTGCAAAATGGATCGTTTCAACTCACGAAACTTTGGATATGCATGTTGAACCATAACTGGAAGCAAATATTGGATAATGACATGATAGTCATATGACTTCCTAATATGCAAACTGGGTGGCTGAATAGTGACAAGGCTGCCCAAATTAGTTGTAAGACATGACGGGAGCTTTACATCTTTCAAAACTTGGCAAATTTGCATCTTCTGAGCCTTATCGAGTGCATATTTAGAAGAATTTCTTCCCCTATCAAACATCAAATTAATAAGATGTTCAGCCACATTCTTTTCAATGTGCATCACATCAATAGTATGTCGTACTTTATGATGACTCCAGTATTCTAAAGTAAAAAGAATCGATTTTTTATACCACGCTGGCCTTTCTTCCTTGTCATCCTCATATGCAGCGCAATCTTCACTACCATCCACCTCAACTGCCATTCGCTTCTTGCAAGTAGCTTTCACTATTTTACCCGGTATATATTTGATATGATCAAGCCTTTCTAAAAGGGATGGTCCAGTCAATCGTATTGGAGGTTCCTTATGCTCTACATCCTTATACCATCCGTGTTTCACTTCCCTATATGGGTGACCATCCTTCAAAAATCTTCTATACTTTCTAAAAACATTCTTATTACCAACGCGCTCAGACTCGGTCTCAATAGCGCAAATAGGGCAAGCTTTGTAACCATGTGTCACACAACCAGATAAGTTACCAAATGCCGAAAAATCATGGATTCCCCACAATAACATTGCTCTCAAAGTGAAGAGTTCCACCTTGTTCATATCAATAGCTGGCACTCCTTCCGTCCAAAGTTGCTTCAACTCATCTACAAGAGGTTCTAAGAATACATCAATGTCTTAACACATCATCTGGAACTGTGATTTCATACATAACGAAGGGGGAAGGTTATAAGGAACGATGTATACGGGCCAACAACTGTAACCACTAGATAGCACTCCATGTGGATTGAACCCATCGGTAGCAATGCCAAGCCAAACATTACGCCCCTCTCTAGCAAACTCTGGCCACTTGCTTTTAAGTGACCTCCATTCAGCCGAATCTATAGGATGACGCATGAAATTCCAAGAAGATTTTGCTTCTTTGTGCCATTGCATTTGGCGTACTATCCATGGTATAGTGTACAATCTAGTTAACCTTGGGATTAGAGGAAAGTGTCTCAAGATTTTTCTTGGTTGTTTTGTCACTTTCCCTACTTTTTCAGACATGGTTTCCTTAACCTTAAACCTGGGAGTCTGACAACGAGGGCATTCTACTGCATCCGCATATTCTTTCCAATATAATATGCAATCATTCTCACATGCATGAATGCACTTGTCTTTCATTCCCAAATCTTTTAGCATTTGCTTCATTGTGGGGTACTTGTCAGGTAGTGTATTTCCCTTTGGAAGCCACCGTCTCAATCGCTTCAACAACTCAGTTACGCTATTTCCTGACCAATTGAACTCCTTCTTCAAGTTATGGAGCTCTATAATTGCACATAAAGTTGTAAGGCCATCTTCACATGAAGGATATAGTTTCTCATTTGCTTTTTTCTTGTATTCATGATACTTATTACCATGATCAAGACCAGGGACAAATGGACTACCAGAAACTACACCCGTCTCGCCAAGGTTCTCCTCACAACTAGCTTGTGCCATATCATGAACTCCATAAGCATCATCAACAAGGTTCCCGAGTGCACCCCCTGCATCATCATCATATTCTTCTTGGATTTGATCTTGGATCTGATCCTCTTCAAAAATATGTGGCGTAGGATCCACCACTACGTTCATGCCATTCCTCTCTCCGTGAAAGAACCACTCATCGTATGTTGGTTCCATACCAAACCTGACCAAGTGTTTCTCAACCGTTTCAAAAAGAAATCTTCTAGAATTTTTGCACTTCATACAAGGACAAGGGCATGTTCCGATCCCGGGTGGTGAGTGGCACTTCACAAAGCTCATGAAATGTCGAACACCTTGTATATATTCAACATCATTTCTGTATGGATTTTTAATCCACTCTCTTGATATCGATCTTGACATAATAGCAAGGATGTTTATCCCTTTCTATACTAGGAACCTAATAAACAAACAAGATTAAGATAAATTAGATCATGAAGACAAATAGATTATTATTTACCAATAAAAAAAATTATAGACAGTGATATGCCAATATTATAAATAGCCTATCAAAATTCTACAAGTCTTTCTATATTTCTCATGAACGGTGATATGCCAAAAATAAAAAATAAAAAATTATAATATGCTACAAAATATTCTACTAATCTAGGATAAAAAATTATATCTTTCTTGTACATGCACTTCTCCATGTCGTGTCTCATTAGATCTTTCTTGTGCATGTTCAGACCATCTTGAGCAATTTCCAACAATAGAATTATCAATGTATGCAAATGTTAATGTTATTTACTATGATAGAAACCTACACAAGTATCACTGTGCATCAATTGTAGCATTTTAATTCCATATATACTGAACTTTACAACGAAAAATATTTTGATCTAATGCTAACATGTCAGCACAGTTAATGAATGTATTATCCCTGAGACGTCTCTTCGATAATACAATAAAAAAGAGAGCAGGAAACTTACCAACTCCTACTTAGTTGAGCATAAATATTATCTAAGGAAGAACCTTGATGACTTTACTTAAATATCTAAAGTGGTTAATAAGCAACCTACTTTTGGTATATATTTCATAAAGTGGTTAATAAGCGACCTACTTTTGGTAAATCATAGTGTCATGACATTTATATTCTTCCTTCTTGCATATGGTCTATACCCACATCCTTAATTATCTAATCTATCTTGTAATGATATAGTTTCCTGAACATACTAAATCCTACAGTGAACCTCTGGTCAAGGCAAGTCAGTCACTCATAAGAAGGGGCCAATGCCAATTCTGACAATGTGAACCTTAGTCCATCTTTGTTTTGCCATGCTTGTATTATTCATTTGTATCGTGTTCAACAGGGATATGAAACTAATTATGTTGTGGTCCTGCTTTCCAATGTTTACATGTTGGACAAGGCAAAGTAAAGGATGTGGAAGTTTGACAATTGATGTTTACATTAGTTAGTACAAGCAAGTCCATACACTAAATAAGATGGCCACTGATCAAAATATTAGAATAATATTAATTTCATTCAATGTCATTCTCCTGTGTTAGATTTCGGAGCTGATTTGATGAAATCCTAATGATAAAGCTGTGGTGGCTTCAGAAATCAAGTTCATCTATTTAGTGGATCCAGTTGCAAGATATTCAACAATACAAAGTACAAGAAGTACAAATAGGAATTGGATGACATTTTGTACTACAATTGCATAAAACATCAAGAATTAACAAGTATTAGAATGAACAAGTATCACAATCGAGAGAGAGGGAGTAGAGAAAATCATGTTTTCTATTATACTATAGATTTGAGAAAGTCCTAATCGATAAACAATCGAGAGCGAGTGAAAACTGGGATTCATACTTAATCAGGTGATGGAAAGTGTGTGTGTGTGTGTGTGTGTGTGTGTGTGTGTACACACACTTCCTTGTCTCAAGGTCAACTAACCATTGGTAAACGACTCAAAAATATTTGGGGACAAGGATAGTAGGTTGAGAAAAAAAAAGGAGCAACAATAGCTTAACATTCGTTGCAAATCACAAGGAATCTGGACAGACAAGTTTCCTTTGAACACATGCCAGTAATATCTTGCTAGTTATGTTAAAAGTGCTTCTATTCCTTATGAAGCTGATTGTTAGAGTTAGTGAAGTCTAAAGCTGAGAATCAAACATTCGTGGAGACTGAATGAAGTTACCAGCAGCAATTTAAGAGTGTCATAATGTAGCATGCTTTTGATGCTTCCATTTTGTGTGGGTGATGCTATAATTTGCTTGTATCAATGTAACATTCTGTCTGCATGCCTTTCTAATACAGCTCAACTTTTCAAACTTTCTTTTTTGACATCTATGATATATCATATGCTTCAGTTATTAGTTCACGTAACATTACTGGTAGATACCACTCAGGCAAGCTTTTAAAAAGACTTGTATTGTGGTATCCCTCTTCTCCATTCGATAGGCAAGCTTTTAAGACTCAGTTGCAAGAACAAAGATAAAAGCACTGGACAAGTAGAAATAAAAGGTGCTAATTGCTCCTTTTCATTGATTTCTCTCTCAATAACAATATGAAACTTATCTAATGTCTCCCTATAATAGCCTATAAATAGCTTAACAATAGGATAGTAGGTTGAGGAAAAAAAAGGAGCAACAATAGCTTAACATTCGTTGCAATATCTCACCAGGCTATTTATAGGCTATTTCTTTTCATTGATTTCTCTCTCAATAACAATATGAAACTTATCTAATGTCTCCCTCTATACTAAAATCTGACTAATGTGGATTTCACTCACAGCCAAAAATCGTTCTTTGACCAAGATTCCCATGACAATAAACAAAATAGGAACCATGCAACAAATGAATCAGTTTCAGCCGAAACTGAACCATTGGTCACAGACAAACTCTAGCATATGTGCACACCGATCTTGTCTGCCTAATCTGGGGTACAATATACAAATTTGTTGATCATTATGTCTCATACATTGCATTAAACAAAGTATCAATATATGAAACCATTACCAACCCAACATGTCCAACACATTAACAAGAACAACAACTATACTCAAATGGCAGTTCAAGTTAAGGTTTCCTTGAAAAAGAATACCACTATAGTGAAATGCAGTGCAGAAGAAAGTTTCAGAGTGAAACATTCTATTCCAACAAGATATCTATTTTTATCTCATGATAATTCCGCAACTCTTTTCCTTAACTGTAGAATCCCCTTAAAAAAACAGAAAAAAACAGTCTGGGCAAAAAAAATCTAACGATATTTTTATGAAATATATACTATGTACCTACATCCTTGATTTTTCTTGTCAAATGCATCAACCGGTTAACCTAAGTAACCTATTTGACAAGGCAATGCAAAAATAGATCTATAATAAGCAGCTGCATCGACATTCAGCACAATTATAATCTGAACTAGACTTGAGGGCCAGTTTTATCCCAGAGTCGATTTGGTACCAGTTTCGTAAAGCTTCATGGCTAGCGACTTCCATTTTGAATGTATGTTTTTACAAACATATCATTCTTCTTAATACTCAAATAGAGGTTTTCGAAACGCTAATCCAACCAACATGAATAAGTACTATTTGAAAAAAAAAAATTAAGGGGAAAAAAAAACTTTAACACAACCTTTTACTCTTCAGAGAAGTGCTTCCAAATCAACCATTAAAAGATCAAATAGAGCAATTCGGTCAAACAAATAGAAAAACATATATACGTTGACGAAATATCTTCCAAATCAAATAGAAAACACATTGGCTATTCCGATGACAGTAAGAAATTTTCAAAACCATATATTAAAGTCCACAATGGCTATTTCGATGACAGTAAGAAATCTCACCGATGATAGTGACGAATATCTTCAGAGAGAGTTTCTCCGAGTCTGCTCCACCTATACGAAACATGTATACGGTGTGAAAAATAATTTAATTTCCTCCGAGTCTGCTTCAGAGAGAGTTTCTTCGAGTCTGTCCTAAAATTATATTATGAAGGGAGGAGGAGGAGGAGGAGGAGGAGGAAGAGGAAGAGGAAGAGGAGAAAGGGATTTACCTTCAACGAGAGTTGCTCGCTCGGAGTTGAGAGTTGCTCGCTCGGAGGAGAAAGGGATTCCGATGACAGTAAGAAATTTTGGAGGGACTTTTGAGGGGGGAGAGGAGAGGAGGAAAACATATACATGGAAATTTTTGGGGGGAAGAGGAGTTCTTCACGTGAAAATGGAAAATTTTGGAGGGAATTTTTGGAGGGAAAGAGGAAGAGGAAGAGGAATTTTGGGAGGGAAGAGGAGTTCTCTGAAGAGCACGGTCGGAAGAAATTTAGGGGGACGAAAAAGTGTTTCCCTCCACCCTAACACTTATTCTATCACGTGAAGAGCACAAGGGTTCGAATTTTTATTTATTAAATTTTTATTAACTTGGCTAACAGTGTTACAGTGTTATGAAAAAAAGAAATGTGTTTTATATTCTGTTTATTTTATTTCTTTTTTATGCTAACGGTTTTGTGATATGGTAATAGTTTTTTACTGTTAGTACGTACTAACAGTTAAAAACTGTTAGTAATTAAAAAAAATTGTGTTGGAAAGTTCCCCTTTTGGTGTAGTGCACCCTTGCGCAATCCACCTCTGCGCAATCCACCCCTGCGCAGTTCACTCCTGCGCAGTCTGTTCATGCGCCCTGTGCCCCTGCGCACTTGGCACCCTGCGCAGCTGACACCTGCGCAATCCAACTCCCTGACCCCTTGCGCAATCCATTGGCTCTTGGAGTTTTAGTTTTATTTCTCTAAGCTTGGCTCTTCCATAGCCCTGTATATTGATATTTTATTAGATATTTTATGCCCATTTTATATCCTTACGCCTTTTGTCATGAGCTTGATTTTACTTAATATGTTTGGAATGACTATTGTACATGGCATGGTTTGACAAGGAACTAGCATAACACGGCAGTGACCCGTAGTGGTGCACTCCTGACATGACCAACCTGACCTGATATTGGCCCGTCGTGGCGCACTCCTGACAAGTACCTTGACATGATTAATCTTGATACTTGATAACTTGATAGTGGCCCGTGGCGGCGCACTCTTGACTTGTACCTGACTTGACTTGTAACTTGTAATCCTGACTTGACTTGATGCTGTTGCGACGGCTAACTTGACTTGTATAATCAACTTGACACCGTGGGTGTTCCTGCTTGCTTGCTTGTGCAATCCACTTGTCTTGTCTTGCATCATGTCTAGGACGTGACTCCCTGGTTCCCACGGTCAGGGATTCGTACTGAATATGGATCAGGCTAATGACTAGATCAAAGTGTAGTTCATGGAGAATTTCTAGTCACAGGCAATCTTGTTATCTGGGCGCTCTTAATTGGACTTGTAGCTTGCCGACGAGTAGAGCACATTTCCAGCACACCATCGCGTGTTGCACCCTCTAAGTCACCTAAGGGTACATTTGTCTTCCGGGCGATGTACCCACCTATAACTCTCAACCCGTAGAAGGATAACTGGATAGTCTGCAGGGCTTGGGACTGGGAAATTCTTACTTGCATCTTGTTAGTAATTAGGCTTGTGATAATCTTAGCTAGTTAAGTAGTAAGCCGTAGTACTTGCTTGGCCGTGATTGATTGGATGGAGTCTAGTCCCGCTTGTCCTGTCCTGATCCTGTACAAGGTTATGACATGACATGACTACTCGTGCTTTACCTTAATCATGATTAATTGCAGGACCAGATTTCTTGTATTTTATCTCGCCGATAAATGGTGGGAGAAACCAAGTTCCGTTCAAACGAAGGGTTACAACCCCGGTCCTTATTTGGTTTACGGGTTGTAACCTGGTTATCTGAAGAGTCCCATGGTTATCTCATCGTATATCACCTGCCAGGTTTCTTCTTAATAATTGTCTTTACTATGTAATTAGTTTCTTATGATCTGATATGTTGGCTTTTGTTCTGATTTTGTGGCCTCCTTTGTGGCACTTGCGCTTTCTGGGGTTTGACCCAGCTGGTTTTGTGTGGCCAGATTTTGGAGCAGCACCCGAGGATCTACCGAACCTCTAGCCCGATGGTGGCAACTAAAAGAAACCCGGGCTACGAGTGGGTTTTCTATTTTGTTTCGCTCACTCTATTGTAAATTTAATCTTTTGAGGCGTTTAGCCGACGAGCACCTGTTAGCTCGATGCACTTTACTTACTGTCTGCCTACGGGCTGTAAACATGATTAACAAATCCTAGGGTTGATCATGTATGACTTAACTCTTGCTAGTCCTAGTATTTTGTACGACTAGCTTCATGATCAGCTGATATGTAATATTTGGGACGCCTTTTATTGTATATTTGGTGGTCAAACATCTTGTGACTATATTACTTGCTTGAGATTGAGACAATAGGCTTGACCTTAAGAGACTGTTGGCTTGTATTAAACCCTCATATCTAGACAGCCGTGACCGTATAGCGAGGTGGATGCCATTTCGATATACGTAGCTGGCTATGTGCACCCCCGCTCTTCAGTGTTCTGGTTCTGGGGCGTGACACTGGATAGTCGTCTTATTGAAATTGGATGAGACACGTTCATATTAACTATGAACCATTGCAATCGACTAGCTGATCCCGAACATTGGCATATGGATACGTGCAAGCTTCAACTAATTTTCTACAAAAGCGGCATGTGTACTTTACAGTCAAGACATGATTATTCCGTGGCTAGGTTTGATTGTTGCATTACGCTATGTAAGACCTACAACCTAATCGCACGGGCATCGTTGTGGAGTTGTGCAAATCGTACTTTGTACGAAAGTACTCATTCTGAATGACCATGATCTACGGCATGGGATTTCAATTAATATAGGGACTACTAAGTTAAATAAAAATAACGATTGCATGGAGAGAATGGATTCCCGAATTCTTACATGGCAGCCATCCTTGGGACAATTAGTGCCCCGACATGCCGGCTGGTTCCCACAGATACTGCAAATCTACCATACGGGCAGAGAGCGGTATATGCATATATATTTACTGTATATTGATGACGGGCGTCCCGCTGGGACTCGTCTAATTCGTGATTGGTGCAATTGATTATTGGGTAGACTAGCCTTGCTTGTACATAGTAAGAACTGAGGAATCCTTATTGCATATTTCTAAGACAACTTGGAACTTACAGTAGCAAGCCGTAGTAGTTGCATGATCGTTTAAATCGATTTGTTTGTGTACTGTACCTACTCTGTTAACTACTGAGATGATCAGAATTTCAGGACATGACGGGTCAACTTTTGTCCTTGTTTGGTTGAAAAATTGGTTTGAAGTGTCGTGATGTTGTGTGAATCCCAGTAGCAAGCGGAGACTTATTATTATATTCTTAACTCTTATCACTGGTTTTAATTCTCATGTCGTGCTTCCTTGTGGTACTTGCTATTAGAGGTCTAACCTCTCTGGTTTTGCATGGCCAGATTTAGAGCCAGTTCCCGAGGACTCAGCTTACTTCTACCTCCAAGATTGTCAATACTAGAAGGATGATCGTAGGAGGACACGAGTGGGTTCCTTGCTTCCCCACTCGTTTCGCTACTTACTTTACATTTTGCCGCTTGGCACCGACATGTTAGTCGGATTGTCTTGTACTTACTTTTACATAATTGTTACTAAGTCAGACTGCAGCCGATAACAATTGTGTATACCTTGCTATATCATCTGGCTATGTTTTATACCGCCAGATATCAAGAACATTTTGACTAAGCGTTTGGGACGCCTTACTGCTGTACCTTACATGTTCTCTATTATTGCTTCTTTTTTAAATGATTGAGACAATAGATGTGGAGTGACCATAGTGAGACTTTCATGTAGTATGTACCCCTAGTCTTTTAGACTGCATTGATCGTATTATATGGTATTCTTCTACCCGTAATACGTAGCTGGCTGAGTCACCCCCTTGTCTTGTACTCTCTTTAAAATTGAAGAAATCCACTGAATATATGATTTACAATATAATTGTTTAGAAGTTAGAACACTGTTTTGGAAGGCCGAAATTTATTAGGGTATTAGATATTTTTGAA